>VBSM01001265.1:60427726-60443374 GCA_008086735.1 Cheirogaleus medius
GTAACAGTTAAAGATCAATCCTATGAGTTCTCTCACTAACAGGCACCCTGCAGGTGTTCTGTTTTGCACAACTTCTGAAAAGAGCTGAATGAACAGAAAAGAGATGTAAATCTCTCTCTTTCAAAATTGTTTTTTGAGAGTCTGCTTTTCCAGAGTTCCTGGGTAAACAGCAGAAAAATGAAGAACAGCAGAAGAATGCTCAACCATATCTTGAGCACAGAGTCACATCTCCTGTGATAATCCCTTCTCCAAGGAAAGGCAGGAAGCCAACTCTTGGACTTTGACATCCTTGCAGTTTTTGTTATCTACCTACTGCTGCTTTCGTTACCAACTGACAGCCAGCACTGTTTTTTCTCTTCATCCCCCTTAAAAGCCACTCTGCCTCGCTGCTGGCATCTTCTTTTTATTTCTTGGAGATGCCACGCCATCTACCTGCTCTCTTCCCCACCCTTCCCCTCTCTCCTTCACTCTCTTATTCTCTCTATCCTTCTGAGAAGATAAAATAAACCTTTTTCTTTTATATATCTTAACCTCTGAGTGAGGAATCTTTCTCCACCCGCTCCGTGAGCACCTATTAATACTAGGCTCTCACTAGTATTATCTCTCCAGAGCATTCTCCGAGCAAGCTGGAAGTGTATCCCAGGCTGCAGTCCTCAACCTTAGTCCAAATAAATCTCAATATTAATTTTACCTCGGCTTTTTCCTTTTAGGTTGGCAACCCTACAGTAGACTCTCTTGTACAGCAGGGTGTTCTGGTCTTTACTTCCTTCCTTACTCTGTAATACCCTAATTTTACTGGTAAAGAAAGAAGGGGAATTTGTTTCAAATGGGGAACAAATTTATTGATTTGTACAAGATCTAAGAGTCATAAACTCCTTTGTGACTTTTCACCACCCCTTACTCCCTAATCCAGCTACCATGATCACCTCAATCCCCGCTGACACAGCCTCGTTTACAGCAAGTAATCTCTGCTCAGTTTTCTTTTCCATTCCATCACACCCTGACTCAAAATTTCTCTTTACATTTAGAGGAAGACAATGAACATGGGATATTGTGAGTCCCTCTCAGTATTTTCCCCAAGTCCTTAAAGACAACTTAGATTCTGTAGCCTTGACCCAAGGCTGCGCTTTTGTTCAGTATGTTGATGGCCTTTTCCTTTGTTACCAAACTAAGTGGGGTGCTCGTATAGACTCCCTCATTCTCCTAAAGGCACTAGCCGAACAATGAGGAGAATGAGGAAAACTTCAATGAGTGTAAATAACTGTGGCTTATGTAGGACATGAGATACTCAGGGCATTCAAATGCTCACCCCGAAATGCCTAGAGTCAATTTTGTGCATCTCTCTTCCAAAATACAGTTACGTGAATTTCTAGGGGCAGCTAGTTATTGCCGCCAATGGATTCCTGATTTTGCTGCTCTTGCTAAATCTCTAAGTAACCTTCTCCCAGATGTTGTCTCTGAGCCCACTTCCTGGCCTGCAGAGGCAATGACCTCCATCAAAGCCTTAAAATTAACATTGTCCACATCCCCTGCTCTCAGTTTACCTAATTTTGACAGACCTTTCACCTATATTGCCACAAAAGTAATGGGATTGCTGCAGGTATTCTAGAATGAAGGAGCACAGGAAATTTCACTCCTAAATATGACTCCTTGGTATAAAGATTATTTTGAATTAAGAGCCCTTAGAGATCAATAGGCTTTGGGAAGGGTTTTTTCCTCTATCTTCAGAAACCACACAAACCCATCAAAAGAACAATTGACTTCCCTTCCCCTCCCTGTTATCTCACTCTATTGCAGGAAAGAAGATCAAGATGAAATCAGACCTGGCCCAAATAATTTTAAACATAATACTTGCCTCTCAGGTTAATTTACAAGTCAATCTGTTTCCCCCATCCATTCATCCTCCCTAGCAACCATTTATTGCCCCTACAGGGAATTACTATATTCCTCATCTCCCCAACCCCTCTAAAAGAAGAGTAAAACCATATCTGGATCCCACTGGGATACTGGGTAATTACTCCATGATTATCCCTGTGTGCACAGTAAATAAACCTCTTCCTCTTATTAATCTGCCTTAATCATGAGTTGATCTTTCATCAAACTTTTTGGGGGACAAAGGGGAAAATTTACCCTCACCCTGAAAAGAACAATTTTTTTTTTTTGCCTCTCAGATACATCCTGTAGCATATTTCTCATGTCAATTAGACCCCCATGCCTGCATGCAGTAGCCACAGCTACTACCTGAGGGGGAGAAGGGAACACTTCCTTCCCCTTTGTCCCTGGAAGGTTTGCTAAAAGATCAACCCACAATAAAGAAGATTAACAAGAGAAAGAGATTATAAATTTATTTACCATGCACATGGGGAGAATCAAAGAGTGATTACCCAATATGGTCAATGGGGTCCAGAAGTTTACATACTCTTATTTTAGAGGGGAGGAGGAGATGAGGAATATAGGTCATCCTGTTGAGTGGCAAGAAATGATTATGAAGGAGAATGAATAGATACTGGGGAGAACGGATGGATGGGGGTGGGGAATTTAGTTGTAAATGTTTCTTTTTGGAAATTAAATTAACCTGAGAGACAGGTATTATTTTTAAAAGGGATTGGGCCAGGTCTGGTTGCATTATTAATCTTCCTTCCCACAATAGATATCAAGATATTAATAACAGGGAGGGGAAGCAAAGACAATTGTTTTCCTCGGTGAGTCTGGATCTCAGGAAGATAAAGAAACTTCAGAGGTTTGGGGAGAGCCAATGGTGAGGGTGGGGTGGGGGGAAAGTTAGAAAGACCTTGAGGCTTTTTCAGTAAATCCAAAATGTCAAAATGCCATATTTTGGGGTAAAAATATTCCTAATTTTCTTCACACGCTAATTGACAAAGCCAGGGCTCTTACATTAGGCCCCTCCATTCACCTCTATGTTCCCCATGCCATATCTGTTGTCTTACAAGTTCACAAGACACAGCACCCCTCTCTACGGTGGCACCTATGAACAGATCCCAGTCACCAACCCCTCCCTCCTCTTGCACTGTTGTGACACTTTAAATCTGTCTGCTCTACTGCCCTCCCGGATGATGGAGGGCCTCGTTCCAATCCACATGATTGCCTTGCAACTGTAGAAATGGTCTCAAGACCACAAGAAGACTTCCTAGATACTCCTTTAGATAATCCAGGCTTGTAACTGGCCCCCACTGAATAAATTTCAATGCCTCCCACATCATCCTCTCCCTAACTAACTACTTGACCTTTTGAGTTGTTTCCCAGAAATGGTGGATTTTCTGCAAGACAAAGGAGCCAAGATTCTGAATGCCCCTGGGCAGATTTCCTGATGCCAAGATTCACCATCCCCAACAACCTGCCCCCAATGCAGGTAGCCCCTTGTTAGTTACACCATGACCTTCTTAAAGGCACATGGCCCCTCCTTTAATAGCCCATGAACTCTGTTAGTCAGAGAGGCAGATGGATTTGATGCAGCTTCTCTTGTTCTCCTGGCAAAATATCTGTCATATTAAAAAGGACTTTCTTCCTTGGCAATCCTTGTTGTCTCAATAATTGGATCTTTGTGTGACAAGTAAAGGAACCTAGGCCAAAACTCCCTTGAAGTTTTGACAATAGACCTACTTTACTTTCTAATGGTTTCCGTAGATGAAATTTCCAGGAAACATAGCTGGCTATGCCATAGTTTTGCCACATGAAACACTTCAGGCATCTTCTTTGCCCACTGTAAAGTCAGTCCAAGCTGCTGAACTTATAGCTCTTACCAGAGCTTGCATATTGGCAGAGGGAAAAGATGCCACTATTTACCCTGACTCCAGATAGGCTTTTGGAGTCTGCCGTGCTGTTGACATAATCTGGAAGTCTGGTGGATTATTAACTTCTGCTGGTACTCCTATTGCCAACAGGCATATAATTGCTGCCTTATTGTAACAGAAGTAAGGCTCTGAAAAGGGGCAAAATGTTTTAAGAACATTTGTTTCTTTAAAACCCATCACCTTTCTTGAGGAATTAAAACCTGCGTTCCTGCCTGAGGCCAATAATCAGAGGGGCAGAGGAGTGTTCTTGGTTTTCTAGTATCTTAAACCACAGGAGATGGCTCAACAGAATTATCCAGACGGAGTCATGACATCATCCTCAGATGATGCTATAGTTAAACAGCAACACCCTGAAGCTGAAAAACCCCTTTAAAAACCCTGTATTTCTGCTTAAAGGGGGAATGATGGTTCTTTAAGATGAGAGTCTGCCATCTCCTCATTTGCCGGCAAATTAATAAACGTCTCTTTCCTTTTCCTCAAATCACTTTTCCTCGCTCATTTGGCCTTAGGGATAAGTACCAAACTTTCTGTAACACTATTACAGGCTATTCAACCTTCTTACTAAAATTGCTGTTGTGCCTTGTGCAGCTCCTACTAAAGAGACAGATCCTACACCTCTCAGGAATGAGAGGGCAGACAAGGCTGCTAAGAAGCAGCCCCCAAAGGACCCCTTCCCTTGTCCTTTCTCCACCCAATTCATTAACCTGCCTCTATTGTTTACTGGTATTAATGATTATCAGGCAAGTGCCCCACAATCTGAAAAAGACAAACGGTTACAAAAGAGTGCCAGACAATTATCAGATGGATTACACATTGGGCCAAGTCAACTTCCTGTGGCCCTTTTCTTTGATCTTTTGGCTTGAACTTAACTCCTGTCAGATGGGATATATGTGCACATGGGGGATAGTTAAGAAACTAAAAGATAATTGGTTCTGCCTCAGTATCCACAAAATTTCTGACTAAATTATTTCCCAGTGTACTACTCATAAATCTCACCAAATTTCTGGAGGAAACCAGCATGACTCAGAAAGTCCTCCAAGGCACTGGGCTTTAGGTCATTCTCACTGTTGGGTTGTTGTCTATGTTTAGTGGATGGTCTGAATGCTATCTGACTAGACATGCGACACCACAACAGTGGTAAAGAAATTAACCGAGATCACTCCTCATTTTGACATTCCTTTAATGGATTGAATCAGACCAAGGAACTTATTTCACAGCAGAAATAAACTACTTGCTTGCAAAAACTCATTAAAATGCAATACTCTATGTCATCCCCAATTCTTAAGGCAAATAGAATGTCAAAATTGAGACATAAAAGTGACATTAGAAAATGTCTGTCAAAAAACTGGAATTAAATGGCCTAAAGCATTACCCCGGTCCTTATAAAAATCTGGAATACTCCAAATAGAAGGCATGGATTAACACATTTTGAAATAATGTTTGGTCACCCTGTGCCTACTGGCATCTCTACACCCTCCATGTATGCATTGAATGAACCTGATGAGGGCTTAAGTGAACAGTTTGATGCTGTGACTAGCTATGCATAGGAACTAACTAGTATATTTGGAGCATGTCATCAACATGTAAAAGGGACATGGCCTCTGTTGACTGACAAGCCTTACTATCCCTTTCTACTTGGAAATTAGTGTACAACAAGAATTTTAAAAGAAAACACCTCTCTGGGAAGAGCCTTACAAAGTATTACTAACTGCCATCAAATTAACCACTTCCGCACGGCGCTCACCGGCCTTGAGACCTTGCCCACAGCCGGCACTCATAGTTCGCACGATAGTTTGTGCTGTGCATTGATGACAAATCCGTTTTGCTCTTGTGTGATGAGGAAAGCTTTAAAGCACTGAAAGCTTGTTTTTATTTTACAGGCAGCTTTACTTGTAATGTGAATCAGAATAGGTAACATATATACATATATGTTTTCATTATATTATTTTTAAATGTTCACAATTTTATTTTGATAAATTAAAAATTAGAAAAGTCATATCACGGCTGTCGGCTAAAGTTGCTGTGCGCGTTCATCTGTGGCTATCGACTATAGTCGACGCTGGTACCGAAGTGGTTAAAGAGAAATCCTCCTGGATTCACTCAAACCATGCCAAACCAGGTCCAGATCACCACTCCAACGACAACTGGAAGACCATCCCTACAGGTGACCTTAAAGTAAAGATTTCTAGGGTCGATTTCCAGGCCCTGGAAGTAAACAATATCATGAAGTAGACAGTTTGTCTCAATATCATGGATCAAGAAACTTTGCTTCTACCTACTTTCCTCCCCTTTTAAGATTCCCTACTTCAAAATAAATAAATAAATACATTAAAACAAAAAATAAAAAAACAGAAAACAAAACAAACTCTCTCTTTTTTAACAACTCCTCCCCCATTTATTGCCCATTTATTTAAGGGCTGACTATGGAGATTCTTGTCTCAGTCTGTCTCATTCTCCCTCTGATCCTCCATTATGAGCTTTCTTTCAAACTGTGTCTCCTTCTTATCAACTCTTGCTGTTTTCTCAACAGGTTAAGTGTAGACCTGACATCCCTTACACCAAACTCTGGCCACATTAACTAATCTGATTGCTGCCTATCTCAACATCTAGATCATGCAATAGAACCTAAACTAATTTTTCTTCCTGCTAATATAAGTACCTGGTGGACCAATGCTGAAAAATGGATGTATGACTGGGTACGGCATACACGACCAAGAAAACAAGGTCGCTTTACTTCTGCTTTGGGTGAGTTAATTGGACATAGAAAAACCTCCCTGAAAGCTCAAGGGCTGTCCTTTGCTCGGGTAAAGTCATTAGAAGGGAATTTTTCCTTTGTATTGAAAAATAAGCATGGTGCTAGACCCTTCCTAGGTGACATACTGAGACAATACTGAAATCAAACATTGTGGCTTGATTCCATAGATGGCATCCTCAAGCCTTTCGTGAAGGTTTTAGATAGTCCTGGCACTGACTGTTATGGTAGAAACACTTCCCAAATCACCAGGTATTCTAACTGGCTTACAAACCAGTCCTGTACAACCTGGGGTAGCTCAGCTGCTCCCCTAATTGGGCTTCCAAACACCAAAGATTATATATAGGTACACCAAAAATTTAGACTAACTTGGTCAGATGACATAACCAAGTCTTATAGCTGTCAAAGCCAAACTGCAGGACTCCTATATCAGATAGTTTGCAATGGTTCTGCTCCTACAGACTGACAAGGACACATGAAAGATGGAGATGTGCAGACGCCAACTTGAAAGGTGACAAGATGTACAAAACCCCAGACTGGTGCATCTCAAGTTCCACTCTGACCCTATCCATGGACAACACTAGTCTTTTTATCTTATGTGGCAACAAGGTATAAAAAGTGTTCTCACCTAGATGGTCAGGATGATACAGACTTGAATAACTAATGCCTCCTGTCACCATGTACTCCACTTTAAATGCCAGCCAAATTACAAATGTGGGCTTCTGTTTTTGTAAAGTAGTGCCACACACATGTACTAAAAGTGACATCATGTGCAACTCACTTGTGTATTGCAATCTAAGTTCTTTTCAGTATTGAGACTCCTTTTCCTAGGCTTTAGAACTTACAAGTTGGAAAAGTTCTGAATCTTTCCCTAGTAATAGAACAAGAGTTCAATATCACTATGCAAAGAGTGGAAGCACTACACATCAGAAGTTAACAGTTTAGCCTCTGTTGTACTCCAAAGCTTTGATGCCCTGAACACACTAGCAGCCCAACAAGAAGGAGCTTGTTTGCTCATTGGTGAAGAATGCTGCTTCTATGTAAATTGCTCAGGTCAAATAGTGTCTAATCTGTACCATTTAAAGGACAAGATAAACACTCTCCATCAGATAAATGAAGCTCAACAGTTTATTGGGCTGATCTATTCCCAGGGATAGAAGACTGGTTTAATGGGATATGGGAATTGTGCTTAGATTTGTTCTTTTCTGCTTATTTACACTCACTCTAATCTATGTTCTTCTCTCCCTTTGCAGATCTCTTGTCACTCAGCTACTAACCCAATTTTTCTCTCCACAGTCACCAACTTAGCTTTTAACATGTAAAAATTCTAGGGGAGTTTCAGAAGGGAGAAAGAAAGGAGTTAAGAACATCCTTCCTCAAAATAGCCTTCTCTGGCATATTGACTATTAGGCACTTGTAAAACAGCAGGTGCAAGATCACTCTGACTTTCTTTCTACTTCTTAAAAGCAAGAGATGACATTCCCATGGGAAAGTTGTCTTCCCTGTACCAGAAGGAAAGCATCATCCTTATCATCAAAGATGGGAAGTTGAGGCAAAATACAGGGAGGAAAATCTGAACAAACACATCTTGTTAAGCTAACCCTTATTTTCCTAGTCTCTTCTCTACCCAATTAACTACTCTAGCCCAAGCGCTTTTGCTTTATCGTATTTTCATAAGTTTGTAAACTGGAAGGGGTGCTCCATTTCAGTATGTAAGTGTTTAACTTTTTTTTTTTTTTAACTCATCCCTTGAGAAAATGAGTAAGTGTTTAGCTCTGTGTCTTTGCGTATTCATTTCCATACGAAGGCTCCCTTTCTACATAAAACTTGTATTATATAAATTTGTATGCTTTTCTTATGTTGATCTGCCTCATGTCAATTTAATTCTCAGACCCAGCTGAAAAACTCCAGGAGGGTGGAGGTAAAATTTTGCCTTCTCTATAATTCTATGATTCTAGTTTGATTATAATTCCCTATGAGTAAAAATGGGATGGGGACAATAGTCACTTGGAATATGTGTGTATCCATGCCCTTATTCACTTATTTTATGATCAGTATACCTACAGTCTTTCAACAAGCATTGAGTACATATTATATGCTAGATACTCCACTTACTGGGTTACAGAGACCAATTAGACCAAGTCTTGGTTCCTGAGGATGGTCTAGCCTAATGGAGGGAAACAGACACAATTAGGTTGAATAAAGTGTCACAGATGCTGTGACAGACATTTGTGTAAGGACAATGAGGCTACAAAGACTAAAGGAGGAGAAAGACGGGAAATGAGAGAAGAGCGAGTAGGAAAGGCTTCATAGAGGAGCTAATCCTTGAGTTGAGTCTCGTAGATGAGCGGATTCTGCCAGGAGGATGAGCAGGGAAGGGAAGGCCAGTTCCTGGTATCTGGTAACACAGCAGCGTGTGCTAAGAGTCAGCTTGGTTCTCGCTTGTCTTGAGTGTGGGGTCCAGAGGTGCCATGTCGTGAAAAGTCTTAGTTACTAAGCCAGGGGATTTTATTTTATTTTATTTTATTTTTTTGTTGGCCGATTAATTTATTTCTATTTTTAGTAGAGACGGGGTCTCACTCTTGGTCAGGCTGGTTTTGAACTCCTGACCTTGAGTGATCCGCCCGCCTCGGCCTCCCAGAGTGCTAGGATTACAGGCGTGAGCCACCGCGCCCGGCCAAGCCAGGGGATTTTAAAGTCCTGCATCCTAAGATCTGTCCTAACACTTGTGAGTGATAAGGGAAACCCCCATCTATTACTTGGTGCATCAGGAACCAGAGACCCCCACAACTCACGGAAGACCTACATCAGCATTATACTAACCTATCGCCTGGCCCATCAACTAGTCTATTGCCTGGCATCAGCATAACATAATCTACTGCCTGGTATATCAGCATAATATTAATCTATTACCTGACACATCAACTAACCTACACCTGGTACCCCACCCCTCGGACCACCCCAACTTAACAAAAGTGGGAAAAATCGGGTAGATGGGGCTCAGAATTTGGTGGTGAGGCGAATAAACTTTGATTCTCAGACTCTCCGTGTGCCCCTCGGTTTGTTCCCGGGACCACCCGCTGTAACACTTGCTGTAACATGAGGCCCAGGGCGAGAGCACAAGTACAGGTACCTGGCTGTCTTCCTATCCCCCCCTCTTGAGACTCAAAGGGCCTCACACACATCTGTGAATAGCCCAGCCTGTGTGTCTAAGCTCTGTCCTATCTTCCTGAAAACATCAGCCTTTGGGCCACATCTAAGGCGTAAGGGTGAGCTCTGGCAGTCCAGGGGCTGCGTGGTTCTGGAAGCAGACTCGGGCCTTTTGGGCTGGGAATTCTAGGAGTGTTGTCTAGAAGGGTAGAGGGCACAGGCTCTAGTAGGAACAGCCCTTTGGACCCATGAGGACTCCTGGCCCTGAATGAGGAGCGGAGTAGTGGGAGGAGGGCAAGAGTGGAGCTCTCTAAACTTTAGAGAGGTAGGAAACTTTTTCTGTAAATGCCTAGATAGTAAGTAATTTAGGTTTTGAAGGCCACTTATGGCCATCTTTGGATATTTTTGTTTTGTTTTGTTTACAGCCCTTTGAAAATGTAAAATTCATTCTCAGCTTGAGGACCATACTGAAATTAGGCTGCAGGGGTCATAATTTGCAAACCTTCTGCATGACATGTGATAAGAGTAGTGAGGCATCACCGAAGGGTGGTAAAAGGAGAGTGATAGTCACTTTGTGTTTTAGAAAGATCAGTCTGGCTTTGTGGAGAGTATATGGGAATTGGAGAAGTTAGGAGACTGTTGCATGTTGTTGATGATGACACCCTGAACTAAATCAGGAGCAATGGGACTGGAGAAGTTGGAGAATTAAGAACATTTTAAAGCAAGTAGTGGCTTTGGGCTTCTGATGAAGGCAACTGGGTGGCAGTTCTAAATACTGAGATAGAGACATCAAAGGGCAGGGTGGCATGAGCCAATGGGTTCTGTTTTTAGCATCTGGAACTTGAGGTATGTGTAGGACATTTGAGGAGATGTCCAGTAGGTTGTGACACACACAAGTAGCTATTTCGTAGTGAGGACAGGGTTGGAGATACAGATTTGAAAGTCACAAGGGGACAGATGGCCACCCTAGAATATTTGAAAAGTGAAAACGAAGAGGAGAAACTTCTTGTATCCTACAAGTGTCTCTTCCCTGAGATGAACCCCATTAAGACTCGACAGGAGAGAAGATAGCCCAGCCCTGAAAACCTGGCCCAGATTCAGGGGCTGACAATAGAATCTGAGGCTGTGAGCAGTGTAGTGTGAGAGGCTGAGGCACGGCTGGAGTGTGGCAATAAGTCTGGAAGAGTGACTGAAGAAAGGGGTCACCCAGAGAGATCTTTCCCCCAGGGCACAAGCCCTCAGATACTGGATTTACACCCTAAGTCAGGGATCTATCGTAACAAGTTTGAATCTAAGCCCAGAAGCACAGATGTGCAAGAAACACTACTTTTCTTTGTGACCCATGAACCCACCTAATTTTGACCCCCAGCTGCCATCCCACTGGGCTGGTAGATAGGGAGGTGAACGTAAGTCATTCCAGTAGGTTTGTGCCCCAGGACAGTCACACCCTTCATTGTGCCAAGGCTCCAGAGGCCTTCCCTAGCTATTAGTCATCTCCCCACCTCAGTTACGGCTCATATTCCCATTGTCTGTGTTTGCTCAATACCAGCAGGTCTGGCAGCTTCTGGCAGTTTCCCTGACACATTTAGGACACTGCAATATTTGGCAAAACTCTGAAACACAGTGCCTAGGGCATCATTTCCCTAGATGAACCAAGTACCGCCTGTCTGGAGTCTTGCTGCTTTCTGGGGTAATGACCCAAACACAGCCTGTATTCTTTCTACTTCTAGACCTCTTTTCTCCAACACCTCCAAAGTACTCTCTAGTGTGGGTGGAAATTTCTTCCTATTTTCATGGTTCATCAAATCCGTAACTTGAAAAACGTGTTCTTCCTTGCTCCAGGGAAGGAAGGGATTACTACTTCAAAGATGAGGGAAAATATTTGTATTTCACTTTCTAGTTTATCACAAGAAGGAAAGAAACACAAAACCAGTTCAGAGTGCGCATTGAAACAGTGAGCATTTAAATCCTGCCACATATTAGTGGAAAGGAGGATGGCAAGTGCTTGGAAGAACCCAGGCCTCTGAAGGACTAGATAAATGAGACAACTGGTGGGGCAGGTGATGGGTCTGAGAAGTGGCTGACATCTTTGGATTTGGGCTTCCTGGAGTTTCCAAATGGAGCATTGCAAGAAGCCTGCAGTCAGGGTCCATAGATCAAACCTGAATATTCCCAGTTACCTAGTAGATAGTGCTACAGGTGGAGGGGTGGGGTCTGAGCATTGGTGTCGTAGCCTCATATATACTTTCTTGCTTCTATTCAAGTTGGCTTTGGAATTCTGTTGGGGTCGAATCTGAGCGCTAGATCCTTGCTCTATTATGTGGATTGCTGGGGATGGCTGCTGCTGAAATTAACTAACTTTTTTTTTTTTTTTTTTTTTTTTTTTTTTTTTTTTTTTTTTAGAATTTAACAGTTACTTGCTTTATTTCATTTGTTCTTCAAATTACCCAGAGAGCTCGATGTTGCAATTACTATTCTGCTGATGGGAAACCTGAAGCTCAGAGAGGCCAGGTGAATTTACCACAGTAATACAGTTAATACATGGCATCAAACCTACGCTCGTTATTGAGGGGTTCACCTTGGTAGGTAATTAGTTGCCCTGTAGTGACATTACAAGAATGAAAAGGGCTGCTATTAATAACTGTGCCAAGACTATAAATATAAACCAGAGTTCTCCTGTGTGGTCAACTTGGTTATTTCTCTATTCTTATTAACTTTTTAAAGAACAAATTATAATTTTTGTAATCATTTCTACTTTAAAAATTCTCTATTTTACTGATTTATAGCCTTAGTTTTATTATTTCCTTCCTTTCAGAAAGATAAGAAAGACTTCTAACTCCTTTTATGAAGCCAATGTAACCCCAATATCAAAATTTGATAAGAATAGTGCAATAAAAGTAGATTACAGACCAGTCCCACTTATGGACATAAATGCAAGAACTCTAATGTGCATTAGCTAACTGAATTAGGTAATGATAAAACAAAAGAATATATCATGATTAAAAAACATAATATATCATTACTAACTATAGTTAATTCTTATGAATGCAAGGAGATAATTCTATATTAGAAAAATATATTAATTTACTATAAACTAAAGAAGAAAATACTTATGAGCATTTCAATAGATGCAGAAGAAGCATTCAATAAAGTTCTATATTTATTTACAACTTAAGTTAGAAGAAGACTAGAAACAGAAAGGAATTTCCTTAATCTGACAAAAAGGCATTTACTTTTTACCTGGAAAAACTTTAAAAGCATTTGCTTTAAGATTAGGGACAATACCCTCCAACCAGAGAGTCCCAAGAACTTCCTGATATTGCTAACATCTGGGGTACCTTCCGTTCTCAAGTGGCCTTCTCAGCATCTTCCATCTCCTGTTTTATCAATTCACTGTAGTAAATTTCCTCTGCTTTAAATACAAAAAAAAAAAAATTAGGGACAATATAAGAATAGTTGTAATCATAATGTTCTGCCTCACACTGGAGTCTCACACCAATGTAGTAGGATAGAAAAGAACATAGAAATATAAAGATTGAATGGGAAGAAATAAAATTGTCATTTGTAAGTGTACAACCACTTACATAGAAAACTAAAGAAAATCAACAAACTCTTAGAATAAGAAGCTTGCTAATTGCAAGATCAATATACAAAAATCAGTAGCATTTTTCAATACTAATAATAATAATATCAAGAAGACAGTAGAAAATAAGATACCATCCAAAACAACTGTAATATATTAAGGATGTAATAGACAAAAACTCACAAGATCATTATGAAACTCTACCGAAAGTCATAAACAAAAACTGAATTAATAATGAGATGAATCACCTTCATGAATGAGAAGACACTATTTAAAGGCAACCATTTTTTCCCAAATTTAATGCATATCCAAGCAAAGTTACAGATGCCTTTGGGGGAGATTCTGCCCCCTTATATTTTGAATGAACCCTCCATTAAGTGGGTCTTTTTTTTTCCTTATTTTTATTTTTTTCATCAGGGAAGCTGAGACAAATGAGTGAATCCTGATAGAAAGCAGGGCCCTGCCTCCCTCTGGGGAAGTAGAAGAACCAGATGCCCCATGGTCTCTGGAAGCTAAGGTATAAGTATGTGGTCCTAACTCCCAGGACCTTGAATCTTGAGTGAGTGGTGCTGTGCTGCCCCTGCCCATTTTCTGAGCCTATTTCTCTAGCTTTCTTTCTGATTATGTGAACTCTTTGGTATCTTTTCCAATAAATTCTATTTTTGCATTAAGTTAGAATCTATTTCTATTCCTTGCAATCAAGAATTTGAAACTGGAAATATTTATAAGATGATTCTGAAATTTATGTAAAAGAATGCACGTCCATGAGTAATTAATACCAGGGGTTTGAAAACTTTTTCTGTAAAAGCCAGATACTAAACGTTTTAGGCTTTGGCAGCTGAATGCAACTACCCGACTCTGCCATTGTGCTCAAAAGAAGCAAAAGGGAATGGTCATGTTTCAATAAAACTTTACTTACAAAATTAGTCAGTGAATAGGGTTTCGATCATGGACTATGGTTCCCTGACCCCTGACTGAGACATTTATTAAAAAGTAAAGAGAAGAGAGGAAAATCCACTCTGTTAGATATTCACATATATCACCCAGCCATGGTAGGTAATAGTGTGGTACTGGTACAGGAACATACAAGTAGACCATGGAATGGAATAGAGCCCAGAAACCCGCACCTGAGAATTTGTGTTATTTAAATATTTCATAGGAAAAATTAGTTTACTATATGGAAAAATATAAATTAGACTACTACTTCAGACAAAAATATAAAAATAAAGACTTAAATATGAGACATTAAAACCGCTAGAAGAAAATATGGAATATCTTTAGGATTTGGGGTAGAGAAGAATTAGAATCATTTGGCAAGTAATAAACTATTTTGCATTCTCTGAGGACACATCAGAAAAAGTGACTGGGTTATAAGGGAAAATTAGCCTAGTGTTGAAATCTGTGTGGTTAATTCAGGTGGGTATAGTCTTCATTCAAAGAACTGAGGATTGGCTATGTATTGGTGGCTGAACAATTGTCTCGTTTGTAAAACGAAAGGAAACTCAGGCTGAATAGGGAATGGGTGGTTTTTGTGTTGACAACAATTGATGGAAAAATCTGAAGGGGCAAAATTTGGAGCCAAAAAGCAACATGAGGTCCTGATTGAGCAATTCTATAAACAACATGACTTTGAGGGACAAACATTGGCAAATGACCAAGTCCAGACACAAAGTTAGATATCCAGGAATTTTTGTTTGCTTTTGTTTTATGTATATCCTTAATATCGTCTTATTGGAGGCACCGTAGAAAAAGACTTTAGGAACGTACAAGTATGGCTTCAAATCCAAGTGCCATCACATGCTAGCTATTAATTTCCTCATTTATGAAATGAATGAAATAATACCTTCCTTTCAGGGTTGCTATCATGATCAGAATGCAAGCATGTAGGGTCGATTGAAGATGTTGCACATTCTTTGTCTTCTACTCCCATTGAGAGATGGAGTTTATTTTAATTAATAAATTGCTTCATTCAGCAGATATTTGATGGGTGCCTGCTCTGTGTTACATGCTCTTCTTAGTGCTGAACAAGGCAGATAAATTCCTTGCCTGAAAGTAATTAAGTTGATACCTTTTAATCATTGTTGGTGATGTAATGCTTATTAAGATAACCAGAATATTAGGGTCTAGCTAAAAAGGCATAATTGTCTGATATGAACATGTAAGAAATGAAGTTCAAAGGAAATCTGTCCTAAGTTATAATTAACATCTTTCTAAGTATTTATCCTTAATAAGCTGAATAGAAGCCATTTAGCTATTTAAAATTTAAATTAGCCTCTATCTTACCTGTCATTTTTTATTTATACCATCATCTTCTGGAAGAGGTGTGAAATGGAATTTTTTTTTTTTTTTTT
>VBSM01001265.1:60453201-60474148 GCA_008086735.1 Cheirogaleus medius
GCAGTCCTACCAGCAGTGTAGGAGTGTTCCTATCTCTCTGCATCCACACCAACACCTATGGTTTTGGGACTTTTTGATAAAGGCCATTCTCACTGGAGACAAGTAATATCTCATTGTGGTTTTGATTTGCATTTCCCTTATGGTTAGAGATGTTGAGCACTTTTTCATATGTTTGTTGGCCATTCGTCTATCTTCTTTAGAAAAGTTTCTGTTCATGTCCTTTGCTCACTTTTTGATAGGGTTGTTTGATTTTTTTCTTGCTGATTTTCCTGAATTCAATATAGATTCTAGTTATCAGCCCTTTATCAGATGTGTAGCATGAGAATATTTTCTCCCATGGATGGTTTTATATCTGGGTTCTCGTTCTCAGTCTTGTTCCATTGGTCTATGTCTCTATTCTTGTTCCAATACCATGCTGTTTTAGTTACTATAGTCTTGTAGTGTAATTTGAAGTCTAGTAAATTGATGCCTCCCAATTTGTTGTTTTTGCTTAAGATTGCTTTTGCTATATGGGTCTTCTCTGGTTCCACACAAAACATAGAATTTTTTCTAGATCTGTGAAAAATGGTTTTGGTATTTTAATAGGGACTGTGTTGAATCTGTAGATCACTTTGGGTAGTATAGACATTTTAACAATGTTGATTCTGCCAACCCATCAGCATGGTGTGGTTTTCTACCTATTTACGTCCTCTGCTATTTTTTTCCTCAATGTTTCGTAGTTCTCCCTGTAGAGATCTTTTACCTCCTTAGTTAAACATATTCCTAGGTATTTTATTTTCTTTCTTGCTCTTGTGAAGGGTATTGAGTCTTTGATTTGGTTCGCAGTTTGTTGTTGGTGTATTGGAATGCTACTGATTTCTGTACATTGATTTTGTAGCCTGAGACTTTGCTGAATTTGTTTATCAATTACAGTAGTCTCATGGCAGAATCTTTGGTGTTTTCTAGATATAAGATCATATTGTCAGCAAAAAGCGACAATTTGACCTCTTCTTCCCTCATTTGGATGTCCTTGATTTCCTTTTCTTGTCTTTTTGCTCTGGCTAGAGCACTATGTTGAATAGAAGCAGTGATATAGGGCAACCTTGTCTGATTCCAATTCTAAGTGAGAATGCTTTCAATTTTTCCCCATTCAGTATGATGTTGGCTGTGGGTTTTTCTTATATGGTTTATATCATTTTTAGTTAAGTCCCATCTATGCCTATTTTGTTAAGCATTCTTATCATAAAAGGGTGTTGAATTTTATTGAATGCTTTTCCTCATCTATTGAGAGGGTCATATGGTCTTTGTTTTTGTTTCTATTTATGTGGTGAATTACATTTATAGATTTGCGTATGTTGAACCATCCCTGCATCTCTGGGATGAAGCCCACTTGGTCGTGGTGGATTATTTTTTTGATAAGCACCTGAATTTGATTTGCTAGGATTTTGTTGAGAATTTTTGCATCTATATTCATAAGGGATATTGGTCTGTAGTTTTCTTTTTCTGTTGAGTCCTTTCCTGATTTTGGTATCAGGGTGATGTTGGCTTCATAGAATGTGTCGGGGAGGATTTTTTGTGTGGTTTCTTTGTGTCGGTTATCCATTTTCTCTTGCATATTATTGAATTTTATTACAATCCATGTTCAAAATTCTTCTGTCATTTTAGTGTTCTGAATTTGGTTGATGTCCATTGCTAGAGAGCTGGTGTTCCCATTTGGAGGTGTGCTTTCCATTTGATTTTTCATACTTTCAGAGTTCTCTCATTGATTCCTTCCCATCTGGATCAGCTGTTGCTTCTTATCTTTAGATTTCTGTTTGGATAATGACATGCCCTATTTAGTCTCTGAGCCAGTAGGTGGTGTTTGTAGGTGAAATTTGACCACATCCAGTATGATGAGTCAGTAGATGCAGTAAAAGGGTGTGCAGAATGTGGACGGAAAAGAAAGCCAAACTCTGTAAAATAATTTTAAAGAGGTTTATTCTGAGCCAAATTTGAGGACCATGACCCAGAGCCACTCCTAAGAAGCCTTGAGCAAATGGACACAATGTGGTTAGGTTACAGTTTGGCTTTATACATTTCAGGGAGACAGGGGTTACAGGTAAAGTCATAAATCAATACATGGGAGGCATACATTGGTTTGGCCTGAAAAGGTGGGCCATCTCAAAGTGGGGGCTTACAGGTTATAGGTGGGTTTAAAGATTCTTTGGCTTTTAATTGGTTAAAGACATGAAGCTTTGTCTAAAGGCTTGGAATGTTTCAACATAAGGAGCTGTTATCAGAGTTAAGCCACTGGACATAGATTTGTTGTGTAAATTGAGGACCTGTAGGTTTGTCTTGCATACCCTTAGGCCTGTTAATGGTTTATAAAAGGAAGTCCCCAAGAAGGGAGGGGGGCATGATAAAGCATGTCTGATCTCCTTCCTCCTGGCAGGCAGTTTAGTTTTAGGATATTCCTTTGGCCTCAAGGGGGTCCATTTAGTCAGCTGGTGGGGGGCAGGGAGCCTTTAAATTTTATTTTAGTTCACAAGAATGACCTCCCTGTCAGTAGGTAGTGCTTGCTGGGAGGAGCAGGCTGCAATGTTGTTTTTGGGTCCTGTAACCAGCTCTTATTCCTCTGGAGAGGTATTCCAGAACCTCAGGTTGTGGGTGGGGCCCTGGGACTTCCAGGTGTGTCCTTATTCTCCACCTCATCAGGGGCAGGTTGGGGAGTGAGGCTGGGGCAGAGCTGGGTTGGGTGAGCCTGCCCTTAAGCTCCACAAATGCTGTTAGCAGGGGTCAAAGGTCTGTTCTCTCCTTCCATGCAAAACTGCTAGGGAGGGGTTGAAATGGCCACACTAAGCTGAAAAGTCTGTGTGTGGGGGTGAGGCTGTCTGAGACCTGCAGTCTGGAGCAGGCCTCACTCCTTTCCCCCATCCCCTATTTCCTGGTTTTACTCCAGCCTCTGCCAGCAGGCAGGTCCTCAAGCCGGCAGATCTCACCTGGCTGTGATGTGGGCAGGGGCGTTCCCTGCCCAGGATCACAGCCCGATCGTTCCCTGCCCAGGATCACAGCCCGACCTGGGAACACGGCCTTCCCATGGGAGGAGGGTTCCCCCTGAAGGCACACACACCTTAGTAGACTCTTTCACAAGTATCCATTCTGTGCCCCTGAGCAATGCGAGTGAGACCTGGGTGTACAGAATCTGGTCTGCAGGACTGTCCCCTAGGCCCGGGAGATCAATCCCTGACCCTTCCAGGGAGAAGAGTGCTGGTCTCAAGTCACCCACAGGGTGCCCAAGCTTGATCAATGTCTTTCTGCCTCGGGATTTTCGTGCTCTCCTGGAGTCACCAGGCCAGCAGCACCTGGGAGGGCTGGCAGGTAGGGAGCTTACAGTCTGAGTACCCCTCAGTCTGCTGTAGGGCCCCAAAAGGAAAAGTTCCATTCCTTGCAGATGCCTCCGGGTGGTGGCTAAATTGTCTCTCTTGGTAGGGAAGGTAGGCAGCGGGTAGGGAAGAGAAAGGGGAAAATGAAGCAATATGGTGCCTGCCGATGGGCTCGGGTCTGCGCGTGGGGAGGTGCCCCGAGGGAGCTGGAAGCCTGGTGCCCTGTCCTCAAGAGGCTCACCACTCACTGGTGGTGGCCGTCTCTGGGCTGGTGTTAGCAGGTCTCTCCAACCGCTCAGGAGCCCACCAGTAGTCCGAGATGCAAGGAAGGGGAAATTTAACCACTCCACCTACCCTTGTCGCTGGTCTCCAAGCCGCTTGGGGGCCTTTCTCCTTCCAGTTCTCCTCTGCAACTTCTTTTTATGGAGTCTCCTGTAGTTTCAGGCAACCTTCCTTCTGACCTTCATCCAATCTATGTTTGTCTGCCTGTTTATTTTCTTTCACTTTCTTCTAAAATCTATCTTTCTTGCAGAGACACTCACTAGCTGTTTTTCTCAGCTGCCATCTTGCCCCTCCCCTGATACTCCCTTATTTACCGTGTTTCCCCCAAAATAAGACCCACCCATAAAATAAGCCCTAGCGGGATTTCTAAGCATTTGCGCAATATAAGCCCTACCCTGAAAATAAGACCTAGTGATGGGTGTGGCTACACAGCGTATCTGCACAACTCATGCATTTTGCCACAGAGTGGTAAAGAAGATGAGCAGCCCTTCTCATCTGCCCCATTGTGACAGCTACTATCCCAGAGGTGACCGGAAAGGTGAGGGCAGCCCCACCAACAAGGTCGGCTCCCCCTGTCAGGTCCCAGCCATCCTGTGTGTGCTCCTAGCTGAGGCTTTGAGGGGAAAATAACACATCCCCTGAAAATAAGCCCTAGGGTGTCTTCTTGAGGAATAATAAATATAAGACCCTGTCTTATTTTTGAGGAAATACGGTAATTCTTAATGAAAGCAAAACTTGTTCATGAGTTAGAAAATAGAAACCAGAGGGCTTATAGCAAAAAGCAACTTCTTCTGTTCTTCCTTCTCCTACCAGAAGTTATAAGTTTTCTTTCATTTTTAGTTGTCTAAAAATAGTTACCTCCATTTTATTAAATAATATGCTTATATCACTATTTCTTTATCAGTTTCAGGCATTCTCTCTTCAGAGAATTTAGCTTACTTACACTACTCTCTGCTGCTCTTCCTTTTTCTCCCAGTTTTGAGAGTTGTATCATTATTAGTTTTGCTTGTAACTTTACATGATCTATTTAAATCTCCTTTCTGAGTCCATCAGTTTTTGGGAGCATCTCTCAATTCACCACGTTGTAACATGAGGCTCTCAAAGCCTCTGCCCTTTTCTGAATCTCTCTCCCCTTTCACCTCCCAACTTCCTATATTGTTATATTGTCATGATTAATGGAATTTACATTTCATTCTGTAACCATAATTAAGTTGTCTGAGTATTATCTGTATACTTATTCTGAATACTGAACAGCCAATGAAGAGTATTTAAATAGATCACCATGTAAATATTATTCAACTCAGAACAGAGCAGTGAGCCACAACCACATTTCCTTCTCTCTGATTTTACCTTAATTTCAAGTGAATCCTTTCTTTTGGTTTTTTTAAAATTTTATTTTTAATTATTATGGGTACATAATAAGTGTATATCTTTATAAGGTACCTGTGATGTTTTTATACAGCATTCAATGTGAATTAATCAAATCAGGGTAATCAGAGTATCCATCACCTCAGGTATTTATCATTTATTTGTGTAAGGAACATTCAAATTCCACTCTTTTAGTTATTTTAAAGTATACCCTAACTTATTGTTGATTATAGTCACTTTGTTGTGCTATCAAATATTATTCATTCTATCTAACAAACTATATTTTTGCACCTGTTAACCATCCTCACTTTATTTCTCCCTCCCCACTACCCTCCCTAGCCTCTGGTAACCATCATTCTACTCTGGCTCCATGAGATCAATTGTTTTTAACATTTAGCTCCAACATATGAGTGAGAACATGTGAGATTTATCTTTATGTGCCTGGCTTATTTCACTTAACATAATGTTCTCCAGTTCCATCCATGTTGTTGCAAATGCAGGATTTCATTCTTTTTTGTGGCTATATAATATTCCATTGTATATATGTACTGCAATTTCTTTATCCATTTATCCATTGATAGACACTTAGGTTGATTACAAATCTTGGCTACTGTGAATAGTGCTACAATAAACATAAGAGTGCAGATATCTTTTTGATATACTGATTTCCCCTCCTTTGGGTTTATATCCAGTAGTGGGATTGCTGGGTCATATGGTAGTTCTATTTTCAGTTTTTTGAGGAAACTCCTTACTGTTTTCTATAGTGGTTACACTATTTTACATACCCACGAACAATGTACAAGGGTTCCCTTTCTCCACATTCTTGCCAACATTTGTTATTGCCTGTCTTTTTGAGAAAAGCCATTTTAACTTGGGTGAGATGATATCTCATTGTAATTTGATTTGCATTTCTCTGATGATCTATGATGTTGAGTATTTTTCCATATACCTGTTTATACCTGTTGGCTATTTGTATGTCTTCTTTTGAGAAATGTCTATTCAGATCCTTTGTACATTTTTAATCTGGTTATTTGATTTTTTTCCTATTGAGTTGTTGGAGTTCTTTATGTATTCTAGTTATTAGTCCCTTGTCAGATGGGCAGTTTGCAAATATTTTCTCCCATTCTGTGGGTTGTCTCTTCCCTTTATGATTGTTTTTCTGTGCAGAAGTTTTTAGCTTGATGTGATCTCGTTTGTCCAATTTTGCTTTGGTTGCATTTGCTTTGGGGATATTATTCAACAAATCATTGCCCAGACCAATGTTTTGAAGTATTTCCCCAATGTTTTCTTTTAGTAGTTTCATATCCTAGATTTAAGTCTTTAATCCATCTTGATTTGATTTTTGTGTATAGTGAGAGTTAAGGGTCTAGTTTAATTCTTCTGCATATGGATATCCAGTTTTCTCAGCATCATTCATTGAAGAGGCTGTCCTTTCCCCACTGTATGCTCTTGGCACCTTTGTCAGAGATTAGTTCACTGTAAATATGTGGATTTGTTTCCATGTTCTCTATTCTGTTCCATTGATCTATATGTCTATTTTTATGCCAGTAACATGCTGTTTTGGTTACCATAGCTCTGTAGTATAATTTGAAGTCAGGTAATTCCTCCAGTTTTGTTATTTTTTGTTCAAGATGGCTTTGGCTATTCTGGGTCTTTTGTGGTTCCATATAAATTGTAGGATTATTTTTTCTATTTGTGTGAAGAATGTCATTGGTATTTTGATGGAGAATTGCATTGAATTTGTAGCTTGCTTTGGGTAGTACGGACATTTTAACATTATTGATTCTGCCAATCTATGAGTATGGAATATCTTCTAATTTTTTGTATCTTCTTCAGTTTCTTTCATCAATGTTTTATAGTTTTTATTATATAGGTCTTTCACATTTTGGTTAAGTTTATTCATAGGTATTTTACTTTATTTGTAGCTATGGTAAATGGGATTACTTTTTTGGTTTCTCATTTCAGCTTGTTTACTGTTGGCATATAGAAATGCTACTGATTTTTGTATATTGATTTTATATCCTGAAACTTTACTGAATTTATCAGTTCTAATAGTTTTTTTTTTGGTGTGTGTACTCTTTAGGTTTCTCAGCTATAAGATGATATTGTCTGCAAATAAGGATAATTTGACTTCTTCCTTTCCAATTTGGGTGCCCTTTATTTCTTTCTCTTGTTGGATTGCTGTAGCCAGAACTTCCAGTAGTATGTTGAATAGCAGTGGTGGAAATGGGCATCCTTGTCTTGTTCCAGATCTCATAGGAAAGGCTGAATTCTCCTTTCACTCCTTTCATTACTCAAAATCATGTCACATTTGACTTTGCCTTATATTTGGATTATGATTTTTATTATAATTCCTAATTTCTCTGGAATATCTGATTGTCTTTTTTCTCCCTTGGGAGAAGAAGTTTATGTCCCTTCACCACATCCTAAATATTTTCCAGATATTTACTCATCATTTCAAGTATTCCTTAGTAGCTATCTCATTTTTCTTAAAAAAAAAAACACTTTATTTTAGATCTCATTGATTTACTGTTATAATTTGGACTGGCTACTTTCTAGCCCTGGTGCACATCTATCACTCTGAGATCCATTTCTACCATTTCTATATCTCACATCTTCTTTCTTGGATTTCATCCTGTGTATTTGCAATGCATCTTAAATCAGCTATCTCAGAAAAAGTGCATAAAGGGTAGACTTTCTGAACTCTCGTTGTACAGGATTGAGTTTATTTCATCTTCACACTTATATCAGTTCCCTAGTGCTGCCATAATAAAGAATCATAAATTATGTGACTTAAAATAACAGAAATTTATTGTCTCACAGTTCTGGAGGTCAGAAGGCCAAAAGAAAGTCATTGGCAAAGTTGGTACCTTCTAGAGGATCTGAGAGAAAATCAGTTTCATTCCTCTTTCCTAGGTTTGGGTGATTGCCAGCAATTCTTGGCATTCTTTGGCTTGCGGTTGTATTGCTCCAAGCTCTGGCTTCCACTGTCATCTGGCACTCTCCTTGTGTGTCTCTGGGTCCCTATGTCTTTACATGGCTTTCTCATGAGGACAATAGTCATTGGATTTAGCACCCACTCCAATTCAGTATGACCTCATTTTAAATTGTTTACCTCTGCAAACATCCTATGTCTAAATAAGGTCCTGTTCAGAGGTAGCAGGGATTAGGACTTCAACATATCTTTTTGGGGGACACAATTCACCCTGCAACCACACTGGATTGGTGGCTTGGCTGGGTGTAGCAGTCTAAGATCAAAATAATTCATCCTTAGAACTTTGAAGACTTTGCTCCACTCTCGAATCATTTTTGCTGATGAGAAATCTGCTATCAGTTTAATTCTGTTTTTTTTGTTGGTGTCCTATTTTTTTTAAAAAAAATCTTGGGGCATTATTAAAATCACTTTATTCTTGGTGTTCTAAAATTTCAACACGATGTAGACTCTTTTGTTTGAAGATGTGTGTCTCCCCAAACAGTTACTCCTTCTCAGGGCTGGAAAATGTTCAATTACTTATTTAGTAATTTTGTTTTCTTTATTTTGCCTATTTTCTGTTTTTGGAAATCCTATTGGCTATTGTTTCAGACAGGGTTCAATCAGAGAGGCAAAACCACTAGGGATGACATAAAATAAGGGCCATTTTATAGGGATTTGACCTCACACCACTGTGGGAGCTGGTAAAACAATCTTGGATCAGCTGTTTCTTCTGCATCCGGTGCTGAGTTTGTAGTTACAAGACAGGTGTTGGGGGTTAAAAGATAGATGTAAAGTGGGGAGAGCAGGATAGCTGGGACCCATGAGGAACAAGTGGGAATCTCTCCCCTTCTATCACTGGCACTTGTGATGGTTTCTCCCTGTCTCTAATCTTGCTACTGTGGATGACCTGTAGAAGACTCTGGTATTCTTGTTGTGGAGTCACACTCACGTCTGGCCCAGGATTTGGAGAAGTTGAAAGAAGAGATCATGTGAGAACTGGAGTCTTGGGCCAGATCTGTGAAATTGTGCATGAGTTGCAACACCACCAGACCTTTATCAACTCTGATAGAGCAAGCTGAGCTATTGCTTTACTTTCACTTTCCAAATACCATGCAGATTTCTCTTGTGACCAGTCCTAACTAGAAACATATAGGGAAAGGAATTCTGAGAAATAAAGTTCAGCTTAGTCAAGTTGACATATTCCAAAGCCACCAGAGTTGGGGTTTAGACCTCCTGAATTGATCTTTTATTCTTATGTTTTCTTTCATATTTCCTAATATTTTTCTTTTAGCTCTTATTCAGAGTGGCTTTCTTTACTATCTTCCAATTTTTTTTTTTTTTTTGAGCCTGTTGCCTAAGGCTAGAGTGCAGTGGCTCTATCACAGCTCATTGTAATCTCAAACTCTTGGGTTCAAGCAATCTTCCTGCCTCAGCCTCCTGAGTAGCTGGGACTACAGTTGTGCACCACCATGACTGGCTAATTTTTGTATTTTTTTGTAGAGATGGGGTCTTGCTTTGTTGCCAAGACTAGTCTCAAACTCCTGACCTCAAAACGATCCTCCCACGTTGGCCTCCCAAAGTGCTGGGATTACTGGTATGAGCCACTGCAACTGGCTCTTTTTTTTTTTATTATTATTATATTTCTATTTTGGCAATCATAAGTTCTATTTTCAAGAGCTTTAGCTTACTCTCTGTTCATTTTTACAGCATCCTGTTTTTGTTTACGCACATAACGTCTTCTCTAATTTCCCTGGGAATGTCCTATTTTTTTCTTAAATTTCTTCTGTTCTCTAAATTATTTCTGTTTTATCAGGGTAAATTTCTTTGCTGTCCCCAAATTTCCTCAATTATCTAGTATTTCGTTCCCCATTTAATTTCAACAGTGGGACAATAAAAAATCTGTCTAGAAGTTTGGTGTCTGTGGGTGGATCCTGTTAACTGGTACATTGAATTTAGGATGAGCAGATGAATGGAGTCTTCCCTACTCCCAACCTCAAAGCCAAAATGTGGATATTTTGTTCAGAGGTGCGGAACCCACTTTAAATGTCCTGTTCTCTTCCAAAATATTTTAAAGTTTATTTAACAAAGAATTCTTTGATGTTTTGCCTGGAAGTGAACATCTGGCTCTCTGCCATTTTTCTTGGAGAAATGAGATGAAGTCAATTATATTATACACATATACAGTGAATCTCCTGATTTCATTTTTTACCTTGCCTTCATTAAAACTTCCAACTGGGATATCAAAGCCTTTTTGGAGTTGGGCAATTTAACTCTCATTTTCATTTTCGGTCTCTTTGTGCATCCTAGGTTGAGGCTGATATGTTCCATCAATTGGCTGTATTAGGTCTTCCAGAAATTTATTGCAATCCCTTGTCCATTGCCAACTCCTCCTACTCTGTTTTATTCCCTCGTCACCACTTAAATGGAATCTTTGAAGGGAGGGAAGACAAATTTATTAATATGTGCTCAGACCTCTTTCTTAAACTGGAGTTTATTGACTTTAAAATTAAAAAAAGTAACACTAAAAGTAATTTGAAAAATACAAACAAATCTTGTGAACTTCTACACATACATAGTATTTTGGCTTTGGCATGCAGGTGGTTTTATTTTATTCCTTAAAATATAACAGTCCTTTCCTCAAGTAAATGCCCCAAATAGGCAATGTCACATTAAATTTTTCCTGGCTTTCCTTTCCCATGGGATGGTACATCAGAGGATGGCAGGGTCCTGGGTGAATAAAAAGGTGGAATGGATACTAAGTATAATGCAATGAAATAAGAATTTATTTTCTTTAGCTAAATGGTTCTCAAATAGAGGCTATTTTTCCCTTGAGGGGACATTTGGCAATACCAAGATAGTTTTGGTTGCCACAGTCGAGGATGTTCTACTGGCATCTAGTGGGTAGAGGAGGCCAGGAACAAGTTCTAAGCATACTGTAATACATAGGGCTACTCCCACAACAAAGAGCTATCCAGTCAAAATGCCAATAGTGCTGAGGTTAATAATATTTTCTCTTGTACAACAGTGTAAATACACAACGATACTGAACTGTATACTTAAAAATGGTTAAGATGGTAAATGTTTTGTTAATGTGTATTTTACCACAATGATTAATAAAAAAAAGAACATGGGCTCTTATTTGCTAGGAAAAATTTGTATTTACCACTCAGCTTTATGCTATTTTGATTGAAATAAGAAAATTCTACTTCTATGCTTCTTAGCTTCATTGTTAAGATTGAAATATAGAACAGCCCATATGTGAAGATACCACAGGAGAGCCAGCCAAGCTGCTGTGCAAGGGATTTGCAAACAACAGACATAAACTACTCTGCTAACATAAGCAATAGACAAAATTGGCCGGGCGTGGTGGCTCACGCCTGTAATCCTAGCACTCTGGGAGGCCGAGGCAGGAGAATCACTTGAGCTCAGGAATTTGAGACCAGCTTGAGCAACAGGTAGACCTGTCTATACTGAAAACAGAAAGTCGGATGTGGTGGCTTGCACCTGTAGCCCCAACTGCTCAGGAGGCTGAGGCAGGAGGATCACTTGAGTCCAGGAGTTGATGAAGGTTGCTGTGAGCTATGACGACGCCACTGCACTGTAGTAGGGCAACAGAGCAAGACTCTGTCTCAAAAAAAAAAAAAAAAAGAAAAACAAAAAAGAAAAAATGTATTGGAAGGCTATGCAGTCAGTTGCAAAATCTGGAAGAGAAGTCCTGCACCTAAGCTATGAGGAGGACAGGACCCAGGGCAGCTTCAGGGAATCTATCGGGGTGCAGGATGGAGTAGGCAGTGTCTCCAGAGCCCGGTAGCCAGGATGAATCCACCTGCAGTGTTTTCTTGAGAGAGTGTCCTCTAGGCCAAGCTGGGGACCTGCACTCCCCTCTCAGCGCAGGCGGTGTGTGGCATCCTAAGTGATGTCTCGTGAAGATTGAACACAAAGAGGAGAGGCAGTTCTCTGCTCCCAAAAGTAGGGCGAAGGGACACTGGGCAGGTAAGAACAACAGATAGATATCTCCTTCAACTGCAAGATAGATACTGCCTCCTGCTGCCCAAATCAAAATACACACAGATAAGCAAACAAACAAAATATGCTTAAATCACAACTACATTTGCTTCTGTGAGCCTTATGGAAATCATTTAATCTCTCTTGGTCTGTTTTGTCATCTACAAAATGAGGAACTTGAATTGAATGACTTCTAACTTTCTTTTCATTCTAACGTGATAGACATATTCCCTTATGTTTTAAAAAGGTATTTGAATTCCTGTTCTCACATAGTTCGTATTTTGCCTGGATTGTGGATTTTCCTCTCATTTGATCTATCCTAGGAATGGCTTCCTAATGGCTCTGGTGGTAGTTCTGAGTTTTGGGATATTGATATGTTTGGAGTGAAAAAAGTCTTTGTGTGAAATTTTAAGAAAGCATATTTTTAAAATGTATGTGTAGGGGGCGTAAGTTATATCAGTAAGAAAGTGGATTTCAGTTGCTCATTCCTCTATTGTGTAGAGAAAACCGTGCATGAGTGCGGGCAGTGCAGGAGGAGGACGAAAGGAAAGGCTGAAGTGGCAGCTCTGTGTCCTGCTAAAGGTTCAGTCCCACGTGGGGACTGCTTCACTAAGAGAACACAGTCGTGAGTCTCTGTGTGGAAAAGGAGGGCTCCGGTTGCAGGACATCAGGAAAACGAGTTTCTGGGGATGTCAGAAGGCGTGGAGTACTGGGGAGAGATGTGGCAGGTGACTGCAGCCTACAGAAGTAGGTGGCCGGTGAGAAATTCCTGATCTGGTGGAGGTAAAGGATTTGAGGGATGGGGATAATATCCAAGCTTAGTTGTTTTCAATCACATTACTCTTGCGCAGTGTAAAATCTCACTGTTGATGCAAATCTTCAGCAACGTCTACACTCACACAAAAGCCTTGCAGGATTGGGTTTGGAGAAAGTTAAAGAGAAAAGGGTGAGACCAGTATCTGGCTGGTGCAGAGAGAAAGGAGCTTAGAGAGCCGCTGGGGCAGGAGAGATGCGGGAAGATCGGGAGGTGTGTTTGGGTGGTGGGAACACGGAGCTGGAGGTAACTGTGAGACTGTGAGTCTTCGGGAATTCACAGACATTTTGTGGGGATAATTGGACGTCCCAGAAGGCTCAGAGTGAGAGTTTGGGCCAAAAGGATCAGGGGATGGTAGAGTAACTTTGGGCTCCACTAATGAGCAATAAGGAAGTGGAGCTCCCCCATTCCTCATTGGTGGATAGGGTGAAGTGCTGCTGAAGCCCCCAAGATAATATGCTGGGATTTTTTTTGTGTGTGTGTCTTAGTCTTTGATTTCATTGTGTAGTATGTCTTCTCTTGCCACAGAAACAGTGCTCTCAACACAAATGATTTCACTCTGGAATAAAAATTTTATTTATTTGCATATATAACATGTATTGACATCTGGGAACTGCAAGCTGTGTAAGGAGAGTCATAGATGAGTAAGACACAGTCATGCCATAAAGGAGTTTATCCTCAGAGGGAGAGAGAGCCATGCAAAACCCAACTGGAAGACAAGAAAGGACCAAGTAAGTGCTAACGGGAGTATAGGAATAGTGTTTATCAATTCTGGTTGGGGAACAATGATACAGAATTCAACGAATAAATGGATGTTCTCCCGGAAGTTTCTAGTTCTTTCCTGAATTATTTCTCTTTCCTGTTAAGAAAAAAATAAGAACATTCTGATATAGTGTAAAATGCTTTTAAAAAAATCTTAAGACTATACAAAGGCAATGTCATGGGGTGTACAATCTGTCATTGGCTCAGCCCAGTTTTCTGTGTCTAGGACAAAGATTCTGAAGAACAACCTCCAAAGGCTGAGAAGGCAGTAGGGGCCTAGGGGGTCAGATTCCTTTGCATCTTGTCTCTACCAGTTTATTAGCTGTGTGACCTTGGTAAGGTATTATTATACTTAACCTCTCTTAGCATTAGTTTACCAATCTGCAAAGTGTGGATAATAATGTCGCATTTGGATTGTTGGATTAAATGAGTTAATTCATGTGAAGTGCTTGGTACACGGCAAGTACTCAATGCATTTTGGCTATTATTTTTATTATTCTGAAAAGAACATTAGGATTCTTGCATGTATGAGTTTAATCACATTCTTCTCAATCTACATTTTCTGCTCATATTACTTTTTGGATTAATGGCTTCCCTATATTTACAACCTCCATAAGTAAATTCTACTTTCATTTGTCCAGAAGTTTCTTCTTTCCAACTTTGACTAGGGGTGCCTTTCTTTTTTTGGCTAATTCTTAAGGATTTAATGCACCAGTCTATTTTCTTCATGTGAGTGGGGAACCTGTGGCCTTCTGATTTCAAGATTTTTCTTTTTTAAACACCAAAGAGGTAAAAAAACAAACAAACAAACTTCATCTTTCTCTGCTGCACTCCTTTTAATAAAAGGATTTGTTCTGTAAAATTTGGATTCAGTCAAAACGCTACACTCAGGATCCAGAAGGCTACATGTGGCCCCAAGGCCACAGGTTCTCCACCCCTGCAAGGTGCAGCAGGAGAGTAGTATTTTCTGTTTTGTTGGTAATAACTTTACCAACAATAGTCAGTATTTTGTGAGTCTTTTCGACAGTAGCAGTTTTTTCAGTTGGATTTTTAGGGCACAGTTACATAGCATTTTCCAAAGTGTGTTTTCTGAAGTGCTATTTTATGGGTCTCAATGGGTATTCTATAAAAAGGATTATAATTTAGGAAACACTGGATTAAACAATGTTTGTTTAATACTCTTTAACATCCTATGTGACCGAAATATAGTATGTAGTGTTTCTTGAACTTATTTTTCCATAGCATCCTTTTTTGGGAATCATCTTGTAGAACTAGAGTTCTGGGAAAACAGATTGGGAAATGATGATTTATATAATAATAGTAAGATCTAGGTTCAACTGATATCTTAAATCCATTATCCTATAGGAATAATTTTCCTCTAAGAACAGTATTCTATTATGTGGAAGCACTTTTACTGCTCATTCGATCATTCAAAGACTTGTCTGTGATCTTTTTTCAATGTATTCTTATCACCCTGATACTTTGTCAGATAGGCTTAATGCATTAACTGCCACACTAGAAAAAAAAATTTTCCCTAGGGCCAAGGTGTTTTATCACAAAAACAGAATAAAAACTTAGAAAACAAAATGATCCTTTCTAATTTAATGAAAAATTTGCTACTTTTTATTGTTTTCTGTGAGTGAGTTATATGCGATTTGGAAAATAGTTCATAAGGGTAAAGGTAAAAATATGTTTGAGTTACATATGCTTCATGAGGCCCCAGGCTTAAAACTAGCGTGAGTTAAATAGAGCTCACATGGCAGTTAATGTGTTAATTATATCTGCCGACTTAAAGATGTCACTCTGTATTTTCTTATCCAGAATATTTTTATTATAGAAGATTACTAGATAGGGATATATTGTAGAAAGAGTATGAAACCACACAGTCCTGACTTGGAATCATTGTTCAAGCACTTGACAGCTACGTGACCTTGGACAGTTCACTCAGCCTCTTTGAACTTTTCTTATCTTTATGCAGAGACCTGGCTTTGTATCCTTGTCTTTTTATTTCTTTCTCAATCACTATTTCTAACTGACTTGATCAAGCAGATAAAAATCAGTGTTTTTTTAAAACTGAATCTGGAACTTGATTAAATCAAAAAAAGTGTAGATTGGGACATGGGATATTCTTAAGCTTCGTGATCAGCAACCAGTAAGCAGTTGCTGTCCATACTTAACCATTTTCCCTACACATGTATGCAAACAGGAAAAATTGGGTCTCTCTCAATCGCCACGGGCTGAATCCTTGGGAGTGGGCAGCTATGGTGGAAGGTGTTTTTTTTCTTCTGTCCATTCCTACAGGGGGAGACTAGCGTGAAGTATTTGAACTAACAAAGAGCAGTGAGCGGCAGCTTGAAGAAAGCCTTAGTAGCTTCATTTTCATAATTTCACCAAGGGATAATATATTACTGAAACTTAAAATCAACATCTTCATAGTATAAAATAGTCTGGTTGCACTTTGAATATCTAATGTCTCAAATTTCTCCCCTCAGTAGGTTTTTTGATATAAATTCCAGTGTGGTTTTCCAGGTAAGTAGCCATTTCCCAGCTTTTATCATCCAAGCCTACTCTCAAAAGAAAATGTGAAATCCCCCCAATTTAAAATCATAAATATTACCATATAGTTTCTGAATGCCTTCAATATCATCCTGTGAAAGTTTGATATTTTGGAGATCTCCACTTCCATAGGTTGGATACATCACGGCATTAGGATCAGAGGAATGGCCCAGACCCAAAGAATGGCCAAGTTCATGAGTTGCAGCATATAGGAAGTTAATTCCTACAAGGGAAGAAGTGACATACAATAACTATAACAATAACACAATATTATATATAACATAATACATAATATCATAATAAAAAATAAAGTAACTACAAAATTACCCAACTCCTAGTTCTCTGTAGTTTGCTTATTTGTTTCCAGGCTTTCAAAAATGGGGAGGGTTTCCCATCCAATTACTAACTGATGAGCACACATGTGCACAGTGGAACGTAAAACTTAGTGGAAATCAAGCAGTGGGGAGAAGGGAAGGGAGGAGGGGAGGGGCAAACACCTAACAGGCACAATGAACACGATTTGAGTGATGGGCACACTTACAGCCATGACTCAAGCATTACAAAAGCGATCCATGTAACCAAAAACATTTGTACCCCCTTAATACTGTGAAATTTAAAAAAAAATGGGGAGAGGTTAGAAGGAGAATCTAAATAGCAGTGCTTTCATCTCGTCACCATTTATGCTTCTTAAAACAATGCAACGTTTTTCCGCCTCTTTGCTTCTTTTGCTCAGGTAGCAATTTTCCGTAGTATTATAGAAAGCAAAGGTTTTAAAAACGCTAAGATTTAGGTTGGAAATGTAGCTCTACTACTTACTGGCTGGACAACTCTGGACAATTTAATTGATGTTGATGAGTCTCAGTTCCTCATCTGTTCAATGGAGACAATAATTCCTACCCTATAGATTTGTCATAATTAGAGTTTCCCAGTATCTGCCAAGTCATGGCGAGTCAATAAATGATAGTGACTTTGAATATGAGGAGAGAGAAAGTTATCTTTCAGAAAGACAAGACTGAAAGGCAGGATCTCCAGGTAAAGCTAGGCTTTGTTTTTGATTTCGAGGCATTAATTGTATTAGTTATAGCCTTTTCTCTCCCTCAGACTCATAGGCTTTGCAAGCATGGGGGAAGGTGTGAACTTGTGAATTTGAGGCCAGAGCTCCAGCTGTGTTGCATTAGATTGACAAGAAACTGTCCTTAATCCACCTTGAATGGGAAGAAAGGAGAATGAAACAGATATGCAAGGTGTGAAAGGGGGTGGCCTCACAACTACATATAGGTTAGATTTTCACAGCAAGGCAGTAATACTTTGAACTGTGGTGAATTCCCTTTACCAAACACAAGTACCAATTCCCTTTTCAGGGCCAGTTTGTAGTCTTTTTTTTTTTTAAAGAATTTTCTCCAATGAGGATTATGTATGCTAGAGCTCCTCTCCATTAGTTGTCTGATGTGTCTATAATTTCCTACTTTGTAATGCAAAGAATATGATGGGCTGGGTCATGGAGCTGGTTCTTTCTGAAAAATAGTGAATAATCCAAGAATTATATATAATTGTTAAACATCATAGTCTCTGTTCCTCTTTCTCCTCCATTCGAGACCCTTATTTGGGGGAAATAGGAAGAAATAGCTTCAATTTATGGAATCACTAATACATTCTAAGCACTATGTATAAGCATTATCTCATTTAATTTAAGCAACAACCCTTGAGGTGGGAACTATTTATATTGCCATTTCACAGATGAGAAAACTGAGGCTGAGATAAGTTAAATAACTTGCCCAAGAACACACAGTGAGTAATTGGTGGAGGTACAGGAAACTGAACCCAATGCTGCTTGACTCTGTAGCCTGAGCATCCATCTTTTGTACCTGTATGTAGCATTCTGAATATATTAATGAGATAACGAGTTGAAAGCATATAGTACGATGGTTGGTACCTAGCAAGAGCTCAATATGTATTATCATTTAATGTAATTATTAAATTTTAAGTTATTATAAGTTCAGGATTGTAAAAAGGATGTGGAGCAGAAGAGACACAGGATGCTATACCTATACTGCTGCCATCAGTCCAGCGTTCATCCTCATCAAAGTGAGCGTCTCCTCCGAGGCCTGGTCCAGGTGCAAAGGCATGAGCCAGCGTGTTTCCTGGACCATCAAATGGGTAGTGGTCCCCATGAGCTAAAAGGAAATGGGGTGATTGCTTTTAGTGACTAATTTTTTCTCCAGTCATTTTATCTTTTCAGTTTATGTGATTATTGAGGCTGGAAGGAGCAGCCCTGTTCAAGTGGCTGGGACAGTTAGTGCAAGTGGCCAATTGCACACACAGAGTGGTTTGGATGCCTGTTTGGTACAGGCACTTTTTCTTTCACAGAGCCACTGCCCATCCCTGATAACCACCATAAATTGAAGGCTTACTAACTAGATAAGCAACTTTAAACGCATTTACATCTAACTTGTGGTTGCATTTAAGCTTTTGTTAAATTTGACCACTTTGCTTGGCCGAATAGTAGTGGGAGGGAGAATGAATGTGAGTACTGCATTGAGCAAGTAATTTGTGTACCATTCCACACATTTTTTTTTTGCCTTCAAAATCTAACTTATTCTTTGTGGGCATAGTGAACGGTCTCTTGGAGAATCATGCTCAAGGTCTCTTAAAATGGCTCTTGATAGTTCTTTTGTGATGCAGAGCTACTTACTTTGAAGTTGATATCAGGTCATACCCAGTTTATCTAACTCTTAAAAATACTTGTAGTGCCATGATTAGTCCTTTCCAGAACATTTTCTTCAGTGTTGTCAACATTGCGTGTTGAAGTTCAAATCTCAGCTAAAAATCACAGTACCCGAGCAGTTCAATATTAGAACAGACCAAAATGGGCAACATTTTTCTCCAAATTTGCCCCATGAACCACTAACAATTAAGAGTAGTTCATGTTCATGAATTATATCTCTTTAAGTCCTTTAATAGGAAAGTATCTATTTTCTACATTCTTGCGACATGAAGGTTTATGACCTGTCGCTACCCCACTTGTTGGGGGCCACTTGAGACCTTTGGAAGCTGTAGCCTCTTCTGTTGGTTTAATTTTGACGTTAGCTAGATCACTTTAAACATATAGTTATGTGCTGCATAATGACCTTTCTGTCAACAACAGGCCACATTTACAATGGTGGACCCATAAGATTATAATGGAGCTGAAAAATTCCTATCGCCTAGTGATGTAGCTGTGGTAATGTCATAGCACAATTAATTTCATTTTTGATGTTTAGATACACGGATACTTACCATTGTGTTAGAATTGCCTATGATATTCAGTACAGTAACATGCTGCACAGGTTTGCAGCCTAGGAATAATATGCTAGACCATATACCCTAGGTGTGTATTAGGCTAGGCTATTAACCAGGTCTGTGTTAAGTACACACTATGTTGTTCACACAACGACAAAATTGCCTAAGAAGGCATTTCTCAGAATGTATCCCCACTGTTAAGGGATGCATAACTACATATACATATATAATGGTTCATGCCACAAACTCTTGGCAAACTTTTTCTATAAAGGGTCAGACAACAAATATTTAAGCTTTGTAAACTTGAAGGCTTCTGTCACAACTGTAGACTGCCCCAAAGCAGTCATAGACAGGAGGTAAATGAAGAAGGCTGTCTGTATTCCCGTAAAATGTTATTTACAAAAATAGATGGTGGGCTGGGTTTGGTTCATGGGTTGTGGTTTGCCAACTCCTGCTATAAAAAGTGATTCCAAATCAACAGATTATAAAAATTGTAATACTGTTGCTAAATATCTATTTGTCTCTTATTCAGAGTTTTAAGTCCTGAAAAGAGGAGAGCACTGATATAAATAATAAACAAATAAAGTAGGACACAGGATTAGCCTACAGAAATCTTTCTTACCTCCTCTGGCAAAACCAATCATGATATCAGCAATTCCCCGCTGCACTTTCTTGAAACGTAGTGGGATCTCTTTGCTCCACATGTTTAAAGCCTTTTCCACTAATCGATTCACTGTGAAAGACGACAAGTCTCGAGTATATGATACAATCCTAGTAGCAAACAAGAAAACAATATTTAACCTCTCAGGGAAAGGGCTTTATCGTTTTTGCCAAAATGAGCCAAAGCAAAACTAACCTGTAGGTGACTATTTTGGAAGTCCATTTTGGGCTTTTGGGGAATAGTGAGTATTCTGCAACATCTGGCACTCCACATCTGGGTTTCTGCATTATTTCTATGATGCGGGGGCTTAACATTCCAGTTATAGGCAGGCCAAAGAACTTTTCCATCTCCTTGAGTTTGGCTTCTAAACTGTTGACATTTTTTGTTTGTGAGTCATAGGAATAAAATCTTTTGAGATAGTCCTATTAAAAAGAGAGTAATTAATCTGTAGTTCTTGTTTGTTTATCATCTTCTTTTATCTTAGAAGTCTACACATCTTTTGCCTTTGGTTCCTGTGGATTCAAATAGTGATTTGAAGACAGAATAATTGCATAGTCACTGCATAAAATAAGGGTGTGTTAGTGAGGAGAAAATTTAATATCAATAAAGAAGCACTGGCCTGTGTTTCATCAGCAAAAGAGAAGAATCTCTTGATTTCTCTTTCATCCCATTTAATGTTCCTAGGAGAAATACATTGCACACTTTATAAAGCCTAGACTTGTTTGTCATAGCAATCAGGAAGCATGTCCCAGTGAGTCCTCCATGGAGACAACGAAGCCCTTTCCTCAGCAGACCTTCAGCGGGGATCTGAAGCCAGCTAGGCCCATCTAAGGTCTGGCTGAGATGTGGTTCCAGCTAACGGTTAAAATGTCTTTAAAATGTCTTGGCTGGGTGCAGTGGCTCAC
>VBSM01001265.1:60482877-60502004 GCA_008086735.1 Cheirogaleus medius
AACTAGAATCAAATAACTTACTTCAGATTGTGTCTAAAACTGTGATGGCAAAAATTACTCTGAGTCATTACTCAGAGTATCTGAGAATGTTTTTGGCTTTCAATCACTTACTCTCAGAATATTTTACCTCCCCGTCCTCTCTCCTCCCACGTTTAGATTGACATTGAAAATTAATTAGATTGAGGCTTAGAGCCAGAACAGTTATTGTGACTTTTTATTGTGTTGTTTGTAGCCATAGCTTTAAGCAGTTTGCAAAGCTAAAATCAGTGATCATTTTTGAAGAAAGCCAAGCACCTAGGACTTGGGCTGACCCGGGAGGAGGAATGGAGACACCCACCACACTGGATCCACTTGCTCTGTCCTAGCGGCTCTCTCCATATGTAGGGCAGCCTCTGGGTTCTGGCTGGACCACACCCTCTGATTCTTTTGAGGCCAAATTTGTGGTTCACCAAGGGTGGTGTCTTCACTCAGTTTTCTCAGGTGGTTATGGCTGAGGGAGTTTGCTAGTTTAAGACTGGGTTCAGATTGGAGCCAGTTCTAGGATCAAACAGAAGTTTCTGTTTTCTTCTGGCCCTTTCTGTCCAGTTTATTGCCATTGCCCCCACCCTCTTCAACTTCCAAGCTCCCCCATGCTTATTCTTCCTTCATCAACTCTTAGGATCTACATAGGTCATCTACACCCCACTGGGCTCTTTAGTCTCCATTAACACTCCCAAGGCACATCATTTGATTCCTATGTCTATAACTGAGAATGGTCATGTCCTTTTCAAGATATTTCAGGCATCAGTGAATAAGTAAGGGCCATTCTGGAAGGAAGGGAGCCCTTCCTGCCTGTCCCTACCTCCATTCAGGTCCTACCTACTTTGCCAATGCCTGGGGACAGTGTTACTCAGCCTCTGGGCCTTTGTCACCTGAAGAGAGTCTTGTCACTAGTTTCTTATTGCCTATAACTGTGCTTCTCAAACCTTTCTACTCAGGTGCTGGTGGATATTATAAAGATGTGGTCTAAAGTCTCTCCCCTTAGGTGGGGAAAGGTCTTTGATATCTTATGTTTCATTTATAATGATTCACACGAATTTTGCATTTTAATTGGTGATATGTCTTTATTTAATAGAAAAACTTTCTTTACTAAATCTCTAAGCAAATAGACAGTAAAAGGATTAACAAACTGATACTTCATTTTAGGAATGAATGATAGGAATAATGATATCATCATTGTATAAATAATGATAACTAACATTTTTATTGTTTGAGACACTATTCTAATGCTTTATATGCATTTAATCTTTACACTCTTATGAGGTAGGTATTGTTGTTAAGCCCATTTTACGGCTGCAAAAACTGAGGCACAGAGAGGTTTAGTAACTTGCTCAAGGTCTCACGAGCTACTGACTGTTGGAGCTGGGATTTAAACCCAGACAAAATCAGGTCCCTGAGTCTAGGAATCTAGACTTAGCTACCTCTGAGTCTTAACCAGAGGTAAGACTGTGCTCTTGCCGTGTCTCTCCATTACCTGCCCTTCTCCGCCTCCCACTCACCCACAAAGGTACGAATGCCCTAAATCTGTGAAGCTGGAAGCTAAGAATAAAGACAAAGTTATTTAACATGGCATCAATGGAGTTTTAGGATCTGATAACTGTTTATCTCTCCAGCTTCACTTTCTCCCACTTCCTCTTTTCACTTAATGCTCTAGCAATACCAAGCTGCGTCTGACGTCCTGAATGCGTCACATTGTGCCTTTCCCACTCTCCTTCTTCTGAGTTCCCTGCCACCTGTCCCCATCCCCTGTCCACTGCACCCTGCCCAGATGACTTGACTGTCTGGAGAAGTCTCATCCGTCCTTTACAACATCCTAGATGTTGCTTCTTCTTGGATGACCCCCACGTTCCAAGGAAACATTCATGTTTCAATGTCTGTGTGCTTCTCACTAAAGCATGGTTGAAACCTTAGCACATCTGTCTAGATTCTGAATCCATGAAGGCAGGAATTTTCTCATATCATCTGCTCTGTCCTGTGTATGACACACACAGTATTTGTTTCTGGGTTTGATGTAGACAATGGCTGAGATAAGATCTTGTTCTTTTCCTGGAACATGAGTTATAAGGACAATAATAAGCTTGGAACACATAGTGGCCATCTCGTTACCACCTGGAGAAAATCTGTATGAGAATAAAGTCAAGCAGAAGTCATTAGATTTCCAATAATATAATCTGAATCTCTTTATTTAACCCAGATCCGAAGGAAGTTATACTACTGGGATTTCCCAATTATGCAAGCTGATAAAATTTCCCACACTTTTTGTTATTGATTGAGCTAGTTTGGGTTGGTTTTATGACATTTTCAACCAAACAAATTCTGCCTGATACAGGAAGTTACTGTTATATCTAGTTTATCCCCAAAGTTACATAGCTAACAAGTGATAGAGCTCGGATGTGAATCCAAGGCTGCTTGTCTGTTAAGCCCATACTTCTTTCAACACTCCATGCTACTTCTCATTCAGGAATTCAGACATTTATTGTTCATTCTACAAATAGCGTATGCGTCATGCCGGGTACTGTGCTAAGTGCTAGGACTATAGAGACTCATGACAGATTTCTAATACTAGGTTTTTGTGTCATTGTGATAATCGCTGTTATTAATAATGAATAGATACTACAATAGTTTTACCAACTGAATTGCTCTCTGGTCTGATTCTCCCTCTATCCTGAGCCTGTAGGGCTCCCTATTCTTGGTGTGGCGACTCACAGGAGCATCCCCTGGGGGACAAAGGACAGAGGATTCTCCAAACCCAGTGCCACTGCCCTATTTACGGCTCTTGGTATCCCCCATTTGAGTGTTTGCATGAGTTTTTTTTTGTTCATTTACTTACCGAATATTTATAAAGCTCATGCTATATGGTCTGGCCCTGTAGTAGGAATGGAAACTCATGAAGAATAAGACCTGGAGTCTGCCCTGAAGAAACTCCAGAAGTTTTGTGTGCTGAAACAGTTGCACAAAACTAAAATGCAATGTGGTCTGCGCAGTGGTAAAGGTGTTTGCTGAGGTGAAGAAATATAGGGAAGATTTAAACATTTAGCTCAGTCTCGGTGGCTGATGCACGAGGCCAACAAAGGCAAACCCATGCCTGTGATACATATCAGTCCTGAAAAGCATGAATTACTGTCCCCTACAGGGTGGAAAGGATCTGCTTTAATGAACTTGTAACCAAGTGACTGGTGGGTCCCCTTGAAGGTTGGTCCCATATTGAGGGCTCAGATTCAGTCCTTAGTGCTGACAAGTCAGATCTTTGGTGGCGGCAGCAGCGGCAGCAGCAGCAGCAATTAGCTCAACTGTAGCTGGGCTCCCAAATAACCTCCATGCCTTTTACCATGGCCGTGCTGTTCATGGGCCCGTTGTGTTCACTGGGTCACTGGGTAGAGGACAGAGCTGGCTGACTGCCACACCCTACTCACACAGGTGTTCAGCGCTTCCTCCTCAGTACACGTTCTCTTTCAGGCATTGATGTGAGACACAAAGATCCACACATTTTGCGCTTAATTCCCTAAGTTCATTCAGGTGCTACTTTCCCAAACATCTTTGTCTCTGATCTCATAATCTTGCTATCTTGCTCCCTCCAGAATGTGAGGAACCAGTCCAGCAACTTGTGATTACCCAGTCACCTACGTGCCTTCTTACCTGGATCACTTCACCCCCTCTGCTCGTTTTCACCATCACCGGGAAATGTACTAAATGCTCTGCTCCCTGGAGGCATTTCTCCTCCCTCCCGGCTTTCAGAGTCACCCTTGTGTGAGGATAAAGTGCAGCAGCAAGTCTATTTATAGTCAGCCAGGCAGGATTCTTTTCTTCCTACTTAGTGGAGTTAGTTAATAAAGGGGAGCAGAATATGCCACCCCAAAACACGCCACTTTGGCATAAGGGTTATTTTGAGCTGAAGGCAATTGAGAGGAAGCAGATACAAGAAAACCTCTCTGCTCTTTCCCTATTTGCCTAAAAGCGTGACATAAATGTGTAAGAGATTCCCATCCCTTTCATAGCAGGGAGGACAGAAGTTAATCACCTTCACTGGAGACAACTCTAGACCTCTCTCAGCCTGGAGACAGCATGAATAACATCTACATAACAAACTTCACTAACTAGCCATTATCTTCCATTGGTTCCCCTATATATTTACCTTCACACAGTTGGGTCTAAAAACTCAAAGCCCTTTTCCTTGTTCTTGTCACTTCTCTAAAAATTTATTATTCTTTTATTAAGATGCTGTATCAGCCCAAGTTCTAACCACTCCTTTGAGTTACTCATCACTGAGTGCTCCCACATGTAAGCTCGATGTATATGTTGATAAACTTTTGTTTGTTTTTCTCTTGTTTATCTGTCTTCTATCAGTCTAATTTATAGGGCCCCAGCCAGCGAACCTTGGAGGGTAGAGTTTAAAAGATTTTTTTCTACCCGGTCTTAGTCATAGAGAATTCTCACAGGGCTGTACATATCAGCTAGAGGAGAGGCATTGGTGCAAAAGAGGTAAGTGACGTGAGAGTTTTGTCTATCTACTCATGGGACTTACTTGACCCTTCACCAGCTTGGGTCTGGTCCTGAATGTACCATTTCTATCATGTTTGCCTTTCAAATAGTGATTAGATCTCTGCTACAAAGAGCATATTCTTGTTCCAAAATCCTGGGGCTTCTGCAGCTGTGACTCTTTTATTGGGGCTTGCTAGAACTTATGGTCTAAATCTGCAATAAAGTTATCTTTCTGGATCCTGGCCCTATTTGAATTTGGCATCCTTCCAATTCATTCAATAAATATAGGTCAGAATGGTACCTGCTGTCTGTAAAACCTAAAGATTGCTGTGCTTATTTCTTAGTGATAGGAGAGAGAAGATATAGTAGCTTGGTCTTTACCTGGGAGGGGATATTTTGTATGTCTCAGACAGCCTGACTCAGTGCACAGTGAACAGGACCACATGGAAGAAAAGATAACCCAGTAGTGCTAATACCATGAATTAAATAATTCATCTTTTCTGCTGAACTAAAGCATTATCTTCATCCTAAATTAAATGATCTTTATGCACTGTCATGTAAATGTCTCTGAGTATCCAAAGATGAAGAGGTAAGTTTAAAGCAAGTTGCTAAACACTACGGTTAGTATTACTCCATTTATGTAAACAAATATAAAGATAAAATATATGTATAACAGTGATTTCTTTTGGGAAAAGGAAGATATTGGAATAGATCAAGAGAGATTTTCACTTTTTACCTCGTAACCATTAATAAGAGCTAACATTTATTGCACGTGCCAGGCACCGTCCTAAGTCTTCACCTACTTTATTTCACTTACTAATCACAACCCCATGAGGAAGATACTAGTGGTTAAAAGTGTAGGGTCTTCTGGCTTATAGATATTCCAGAGTTCAAACTCTAAATCTTGGCTTATGAACAGACTAGTTTTGTGACTATGACCTTAATTATTAAATTCTCTGTTTCCTCATCTATAAAATGTAAATAAAAGTGGTACCTAAGTAGTAGGGCACCGGAGGAATAGTGGTACCTAAGTAATAATGAGAATTAATGGAGATATACATGTGCACTTATTAGAACAGTCCTTGACATATAGAAACTCATAAAATAGCTATTGCCATTATCATCATCATCATTATAATCACCAGCACTTTACAGATGAGGAAAGTAAGTCACAGGGTTTTTAAGTAACCTGTTAGTAAGTGTTGTAGCCAAGTTTTAAACCCAGTCTGACACTAAAACGATGCTCTTAATTATCCAGTCAAACTGCTTTCTCAATTCTTCTACATTATGAACTTTTTTGGTAAGCATGCATATCAATATGATGGAGTTCAGAACATGTCACCTCAAATTATGACTGTAGCAGACCAGAATATGCTACTGCAAATGTGCCTCTTTAGTATAAGGATTATTTTGAGCTGAATATTTTGGGCAACAGAAGACACAGAAGAAGTTCTGAAAACAGAGTAGAAGTAACCCTTTTGTAAGAGAAATTCACATCTATAAAAGAAATCTTTATTTGTAAGGATGTCCGTCTCTCTCTCACTGTACCAGGCAGAGAATGATAACTTTAAATCACTAGAAACTCTTATCAACAGACAAGGCACCGACTTAAATCTGCAAAACAAACTTTACCCTTCTTTACCTTGCTTTCCTGGGAATCTCCCTGGTCCTTCCACCCCCAACTCCTTTGTTTCAGTTGAAGGTGTTATTTAAGCCTGAGCTCAAAGCTCCCTCTTTGAGATCTATACATTTTCCCTGTCTTCTGTGTACACATAGTATTAATACTAAACTTGTTTGTTTTCCTCTTGTTAATTTGTCTTTCATTACAGGGCTCCATCCCAGCTGAGAACTGTGAAGGTAGAGAGAATATTATTTTTCCTCCTCTACAAATATATGCGTTACTTATGTTCTTTGGAGAAATTTCAAAGCGTGACTAAGAAATGTGAATGAAAAATAAGTGATTTTCTACAAAATGAATAGAGAATGTCTAATTATAACCTCTGCAATTTTCAAGAGAGCTTAGTAGATACTGTTTTTTAAAAATACAGGTTTAATGCTTGAAGCTCTGACTCAGGAGGGGAAGGGGGGGGAAAGACAACACACGTAACTTAAACATTTATACCCCCATAATATGCTGAAAAAAAATACAGGTTTATTGAATTATAATTTACATACCATAAAATTCACCCATTAATGGTGGTTGGTTTTTAAAAGAAAATAAAAAAACTTAGAGTTTCACTCTAGCTCATGGTAGAATTTCCAAATTCACTCTGGTGAAGCTAGTTTGGAATTAGCTTAGGGTAAGATAATTTGGTTCAATTCAACTCAATCATAATTATTAAGCACCTATAGAGGAGGTGGCCTTGGGGGAGACAGCCCTGCACCTAAAAAGTCCCCTACCCTCCCTTCAACTTGGTAGCTGGTGGTTTTTTGTTTTTTGGATAATTTGCATTTAATTATTTTTGGTTTTTCTTCTTTTGATGTAAATCATGATTAAATTAGCCAGCACAACACTACATTTTGGGATGAGGAGCAGTGGTGGCAATTAATAATACATTCCATACTTTTAAAAAAATTATTTTATTTTATTTTATTTTATTTCAGCATATTATGGGGGTACAAACGTTAAGGTTACATACATTGCCCTTGCCTCCCCTCCCCTCTCGAGTCAGAGCTTCAAGCGTGTCCATCCCCCAGACGGTGCGCATCGCACTCACTATGTAATACATTCCATACTTTTGCTATCAGGATTTTCTTTTGCCTCTTTCCTTGTTTTGAAGAAGTTGCATTCATTTATGATGAAGGAACGAACTGTCTAATGTTTAATCTATTCCTTGACAGTAATTCTAATATCACGTCTTTACTAGCCATTCTGGTCCGAGAATTTCCTAAAGTGCTTACACACAGTCAGAAGATTCTCCGTGGTAAATATGAAACTGACAGTTCTTTCCCAGGACCCACGTCAGTGATGGAATTTCCCCCACCCCCTTGTCTGCGCCTCACACAGACTGCCCGAGATGACATCATGTTGCCATATCTCACTAGCAGAGTTATTTTGTGTAGAGGACAGTCTTTCTCCTTAGGGACCTGAGTTTGGTGAGTGTTTATGAGCCAGACAGAGAATTGGGGAAATAAATGAAGTTTTCCTGGTGGGTTATAAACAATGTGGGTGGTTGGTGTAGCAGCCATGACACACACGGCGACATTTACGAGTCCCTTGAGGCAGTGACCGAGTCTGACCCTGCTTCGTGTTCATGGACCCAGTGTGTTTTCTGACACGCAGGAGGCAATATAGGGCAGTCGAAAGAGAGTGGACTTTGACATCAGGTACATCTGGATTTAAATCTTAGAATTATCACTTGGGCAAGTTATTTAGCTTCCCTGGGCCTAATTTCTCACCTCTAAAATGGGTTAATATAGAAGTTTTAAAGCTTTCTTGTTTCTGGTCACTTGAATCTTACTGAAGTTTTTCATGACGCCCCTAGGCCAAAAGAAATGTCCAATAGTCCTGTTTGTTAAGTAGTTAGATCCAAATCAACTTATTTATGTCCCAACTTGGTAGCTATTTTAAAAAAGGAATTCATATAAATTAAAAGTAAAAATAATATTTTTCTTTTATTCTTAAATAGCTACAATTCCTCACTGAGGGAATGTGTGCACATTTTGTACACTGTATAACTTCTTGATTTTTTGAACAAGATCAGTCCATATCGACTTTCATATAGTGCTTGCTTTTTATCACAGCAACTGCAGAAAATCTAGCTTTGCCAACTTTAGTGATATTTAAAGGAACATAGCATGATCTAGTATTAAAACTGTGAACTAACTGGAACAGTGTCCAACAAATGTTGATTGTTACTGTATTTCCCTTGAAAACGTAAAATATTCTGTGAGTTCATCTTTGCAGCTGAGGTTGCTTCAGCATGCCGTTTGAGAACCTTGGAGTTGAGAGAGAATTTATGTGCAGGGATGTTGGCAAGGTAAATGTTTTGGTGATTAGGCAGTGCCTGACACATCATAGGTGTTCAATAGGTGCAGCTAGGGACGTGTGTTTGTTGAAAGAAGGAGAAAGGGAGGGAGAGAGGGAGGGATGCAGGAGGGGTGGAGGACTCAGAAAAATATGGCCCAGAACTAGATCCAGTAATTATTCCTCTGAAAGATAAAAGCTTCTAAATATGCTGAGACCAAGTCTTCTTTGTATACCTCTTGCCATTGTACTAACACCTGCTACGTGGTACTGTCTCTCTTACACACACCCACACACACACACTCTCTCTCTCTCTAAGACAGGGGACTCTGGTCAGAAGATCTGGGGTGGTGGTTTCAGTTTTGTTGTTGAGTAACCTAAGGGATGCTATGTTGTCTCTCTGAGCTTCCATCAAAGACACAGCAAGTTGAGGACACTTTCAACTAGTATAGTAGTTTACTGCAAACCGAGAACTAATTGGCAACCAAAGCTCAGCCTCTGGGTGGTGAAAAGGGAGAGGCGGTGACCTCGGTCAACTGGAGAGCCACATCTAAGCTAAAATGTTGCTACTCAGCTCTAGCTGACTGTTCAAGAGATGTCAGAAGTTTTTAATTTTTAATACATGACAATCCTGATTTTTAAGTATCAACTAATTAAAGTAAATACATTTTAAAAAGAACACGACTGTGTGGTCCAACACCATGCAGTTCAAACAAAACAGACCTTTAGGTTAGCTTTTGCTATGGGCCAGTCCTTTACAATCCTGGAACCCTTCCAATGCCTTTACGCCTGGTTGTCAGGGGCAGGAACAAACCTAGTATATATGGCCCATGGATTGAATCATATTTTAACAACCCCTTTTTCTATACAAAAAAATTATTTTCAATAATAATCAGGAAATAAATACGAATAGTGACTGGAAAAGAAATGCAGAAAGTGAAAATTTCAGTTATTGAACATTTTACAGATAATCATGCAGGAAAATGAACAGAAAATAAAATGAATATTCGAATACAAAAGGGAAAATTATATTAATGTTGAAAAAGGGAGAAGCTGTATGTTCACTAACAATCTATCGTAGTAATAAACAATATTACAGTTTTTGTTTTTTTAACCTGAACATCATCCTAGTTGATCCTTGAGTATTCATGTTAAAAAATGTGTCAATCTATCTCTACTCATAGTTAATTGAAGAATACTTTTTACTAATTTTGATTTTGAAAAGTTTCTTTCACAGAGCGTAACCGATACACAAATAGTTATGTAAAGTCTTAAACATAAAGATGAGTTTGTCAAAATCATAAAGGATCCCCTTCCACATCAGTTCCAGAAATCACAATACTACCATGCCCGTTTCTTTGGGATTGATTTTAGCAATTTTCAGACGACTCCACCGTTGAAAAATCTAAAATACAGATAAAAACTCTGTGTCATAAGGATGGAATTGATGGAATTCAAGTTCTGTTTTCTCATCGTTATAATCTCATGCTCCTATTGTTTATTTATTTACTTAGGTTTTGTTGTTGTTATTTTTGTTTTTTAGAGACAGAGTCTCACTCTGTTGCCTGGGCTAGGAGTGCCTTGGCGTCAGCCTCGCTCACTGTAACCTCAAACTCCTGGGCTCAAGCAATCCTCCTGCCTCAGCCTCTCTGGTAGCTACAGGCACACACCACCATGCTCGGCTAATTTTTCTATTTTTAGTAGAGACAGGGTCTCACTCTTGCTTAGGCTAGTCTCAAACTTCTGACTTCAAGTGAGTCTCCCACCTCGGCCTCCCAGAGTGCTAGGATTACAGGCATGAGCCACCTTGCCCAGCACTATTGTTTACCTTGAATCCGCTGTTTAAATGCAGGAATGTGTAGCACTGCAGGGGTTGGAGGAACAAATTGAGTTAGCGGGAGCCATTATGAACTTACTTTCAAAGGGTATGTGTATGGCTGAGTCTTCACTTGTCCAAGGCTAACTGCATCGCTAGAAGTTCTCCAAATTAACTTCCATGTGGGACACAATATCTGTGAAAGGTAAATAATAAAAACGTGCTAGTTTGAAGTAGCACATGTATATTATTAAAATATAACAGTAACTTCAGCATTTGTTTAGAACATAGACACATATAAGATTTGGGGAGGAGAAAGATTTTGTCAATGATATTTAGAATTGCTGGCACGTGGTGACAATAAAAAGAAGACTGAGTTTCAGCCAGTCTGAAAAGATGAAGAAAGTCATCCAAGAGCACAGAGCTCGTCAGCAGGAGACCTGGACCAGAGCCCAGATTTCTTGTTACCTGGCATTGGGCAACAAGATGGGTTGAACCACCACATGGGGCATGTCCTCAGGGTTTCAAAAGGGAAATAGAAATAATAATTATTTCTCTTATTAGGTGAATTATTAATTGATTGTTTATTATGAACTGGGCACTGTGCTAAATGCTTTATCTAGATTATCTCAATTCTTACAACAGTAATTCTGTAATGATTAGTCCCATTTTACAGATGAGAAAACTGAGGCTTAGAGAAGTAAATAATTTGCCCCAAATCAGCTCTTACTGGCCTGATGACGGACCCCACAGCCCCGTGCATTGTTAGTAAGGTGTATGTGTCATCAGAAAGGTAAAAGTGGGACAAAGCACATTGAACCACAGGACTGCCTGAAGCTGCGAGCTCCTGCTACAGTCGCTGCCACCTTCCTCCCTGAGCCCCAACCTCTACCCCCCTAGAAATACACCGTTTCACTGGTGGATTCTGGGAGCATAGGTTGGGTCTGAGTTCTAGTCTCTCCTTTGGCAATCTGTGGGATCATAGGCATGTTATTTAACCCTCATTACTTGATGAATAATGTGAGAAGGGGACAGTTGTCATTAAGGGCCCCTCCAGGAGTGAAGCACGAAACCCTTACAGTAGCAGGTGGACTGCAGCAGCTCTGGCGGGGTCCGGAGACCCTGCAGCAGCTCTCTTGAGCTACAAAATCCTGATTATGTCTTGACCTCTCATAGATTGCGGAGAGACTCTGAAGCTGCTTTGTCTCAGACATCTGGTCCTTGGTCACAATGCATTGACCAGCAAACTATATCCCCTGTACCCGGACATTTTCTTGTCATTTTTCACTTGATATTCCCCTCCCTTACGGCTGTGACAGTTGAGCTGGAGGTCTTGTACTTCCAGCACAGTATTCTTAAAGCTACTCGTTTCCAGCATTTTGTTCTTGTTCTTTTTATTATTATTTATATCTGTTCTCCCTACTTTGGAGGAGCAGAGCAGTATAGATTTCTGCAAAGAATAATTAATAATTCAGATACTTTTATGAATTAAGTATATACACTTAATAAGCATAGGCTGGTGTATTTAATGCTTTATTTATTTTTCATCTTCTCTCCTACCTCAGAAACCTGTCTCTATATCTCATTGTCCCACTGCCTCTTATGTCCCCTTATCTGTTGTATATTTTTGGAGGACTTGGGGTAAGAAGCAGGTGCTAAGCGTTAGACTGCCACTTGGATGTTTGACTTATCATCTCTATTTTGGGGAACCACAATGTGGTAGGGACTTGGAATTTGAAGAACAAGGTTTTAATTATTCTTCTGGCACATATTTTTGCTAAATAAGGTAAAAATCTTATTGTGAACCTTAGTTATATTACCTGTTAGGTGAGAGTAATAACCCATCTCACAGGGCCATTCTGAGAATTAAACTCTTGGCATACAGTAGGGGAACAGAAAAGGTTCTTTTACATGGACCATAAGAAATAGGACCTAATCTCTCACGTAAATATCATGCACCTTGAAGTCAGAAGTATGTTTCAGATCTTTTGTATGTGACAAATTTTGTTATTCAGTTTGACTCTTGATGTGTATGCTCCATAACAGTGGGGAAGAGAAAGATTTTTTTCTATCCTCTTATATGGCTGATTCTTAAATTGAACTTTTGCCTGATGAGACATGATTCCCCTTTAGGAGACTATGAGAAGTAATTTTACCCATGAAAGAGGAGACAAAAAGAGCCCGAGCCCTGATGTTTGCCCAGGAGGTGGGGAGACTAGATTGTTAACTGCTCTGCTACCTACACACTCCTGGGAGGGGAAAGCACAGGCGCTTTTACCAAGAAGCTAAGGAAACTAGAACTGGAAACTTCGAAGCTGTTAAAAAATAATTTCAGAGTGCCAGGCTACTGCTGAAGTTGGAAGCTGAGAGTGGACATTGTCCTTTTGAGAATGCCATTCGCGGCACTTTGGTTATGAAAGTCAAGGCCCAGGAAATGGGAATTGGAGGCAAAGAAAGTGAAATTGACTTATGTAATAAAGTAATAGGGATTGTCTATGTTTTCCTGGCGGTCCCAAGGAAGTATTCAAGGGTGGCTGAATTTGGAGAAGTGGGAAAAGGGAGAAGACAGGCAAGAGGAAGAGAAGCTGCAGCAGCTGAGATCAGGCATGTGGAGACAAACAGTCAGGAGACAGGGATGAGCATGGCCGGGGAGGGCTGCAAGAGTGAGGGCTGATGTTCAGTTGTAACTTGTTTCCTCTCCTGTGCTCTAACCTCCCTCTTAAACCCGCACTAAATCTGCTGCCCTCGTCAACATCGTGCAATGGTGAGTAGAAGGTTGAGCAGGAGAGCTGTGTCCATGTTGAAGAAGACCCCAGACCCAGGAAGGGTGACAAGGTGCAATCATGCCAGTGCTCAGAGAAGGAGCTTGGAGAAGAGATGATAGGGACGATGTAGAGGTTGGGAGCCTCCTTCTAACATGGACGTTCTCAGAAGGATTCGGTGGTGGTGGTGTTTGTGGGGGGAGAGGAAAATTTGAGACCCAGTGCAGAACCCAGTGTGGGGGCTCTCGTTATTGTATTTGGATATTAGAAAAAAGTGTGGCTTCAAAGGTAGAACTTTGGAGACACCTGGGCTAAAATGTAATGCTATAAGCTGGCCCAGAGAAGTGTCCACCCAAAGAGTAAGGCAAAGAGAGATCCTCTTTGGATCTCGAAGAGGCAGATTGCGTCTCCCAGGGTTTTAAGAGGAGAAAATGGAAAATTTGTGCACAGAAATGCTCCACTTGTGGCTTGTGGGAAAGAGGTCAGACAGCCAGAGGCTCAGGGCATCCTTCCAGGAGTCTACCTTAAGTCTGGGAGAGGAGGCTCATCAAAGAGGCCGCCAGCACCTTAAGAGGAATTCTCATCAGAGTGGTGACTAAATAGATAAGCACAGGCAGGAATGAGGAAGAGAAGAAGAAAGTCCCACTCTGAAACAACAAACAGAGCGAATGAACAAAGGGAGGAGTTCCAGGAAGAAACAACTGAGTAATGTTCTCCCCTGGGAAAGATGAAATGTGTGTGAAAATCACTCCTCATTTAGGACCCTGGAGGCTCTGTATCACTCTGGGGAGAGCTCCGCAGACGAGACAACTCACTGCTAAGGATGACACCTGTTAGAAGGCTGCAGATGCAGAGGGCAGAGAGAGTCAAATGCACAGAGCTCTTGACCTCGCTCATGTTCTCCAACTCCCAGCCTGGCCTAAGCCATCCTTCCCTCCCTCCCTAATCTCCCGATCTTTCTTTCCATGCCAACTCCATCTGGAGGCCTCCTCTCTCCTCTCATCAGCCCTTGGATATAGCCCTGTGTAGAGCTGACAGTTGATTTACACACAGGACAAAATGCTGCTCTTTTGTGTATTATGAGGGGCATTTTTCGTATGTGTTTTCTATAATTGCATTGAAGTCTTTCTCAGGGAAGGCTTAATGGTTAAAAGAAAATTGAACATGGGTTCAAATCCTGGCTCTGCCTCCTTTTAGCTATATGACTGGGGCAAGTTCATTTAATCTGAAAAAGGAGGAAATAATAATACCCACCTCATTGAATTGTTGTGACGATTAAATGAAACAACACATGTAAAGTACGTAGATGGTGCCTTTCATATAATAAATGCTCAAGAAAAATGATCATTCAATAAAACTCAATAAAAACTCTCACACATTTCTGGTGGGAGAGTACATTAGCAAAACTGCTTTTGAAAACAATTTGGTGGTATATATAAAGATGAATAGATTATGTCCCAAAAGTTCTACTCCTATATACTCTCCCAAATGCATGCATATTAGTTGTCTAAAATCAAATCACTCCAAAACTCAGGGGCTAAAAACAGGATTTATTATCTCAGTTTCTGTGGATCAGGAATTTAGGCATGGCTGAGCTGGGTCCTCTGGCTCAGGGTATTTCACAAGGCTACAATCGAGGTATCAGTGGGGTTGTGGTCACCTCCAGGCCTGCTTGGGGAAGGATCATTTTCTGAGCTTACAAAAGTAGTCGCTGGTAGGTGAAAGGGTGGCCTTGTTAATAAACTAGCTAACAGAGAAAGATAAACTATCAACAGAAAGTAAGAAGAATAAACTCACAGCACATAATTGCCCCTTTGAAGAGAAATCTCACAGCACACCTGCCCCTTTTGTTTTGCTTGATTAAACACCTGGCACTCAACTCGTTGTCTTCAAGCCTAACTCATTATCTCTAAAAGTTCATTTTTATAGCCTTGAAGAGCCCTAAGTGGAAGCAGGGGTGTGATCTCCCTCCCAGCTCTGCCAGAACCAGATTCCAAGGACTCTGATAAAGCCAGCCTCACAGAGAAAATAAAAATAAAAAATAAAAAAAATAAAGAAAAACTAAACATAGCCACTCCACAGCTGCTTCTGTGATCAGCCGGCAGCCATAACTATTTTTTTTCTATCTTCTCTTTGTCCCCATAAAAATCCTTAGCTGCTTCTGCTCAGAGCGGACTTTTCCTTTCCCTCTTTCGTATCATGTCCTTCCTACCTTTGGGAAGTAAAATGAACTTTCTTTCCTTAAAACTATTCTAATCTTTAAGGTAAAATAAACTTTGTATTTCTTTCTATCCTAATCTTTGTGTGAAAAATCTTTCTCATCCTGAGTACGAATTCACACCCTAATAGCCGGATTCAGTTTTTCATGGGTTGTTGGAGTGAGGACCTCAGTATTTCACAGAAGTCTGTCCCCAGTTTCTCACCACTGAGACTCCTCACAGGGCAGCTTCCAACACGATAGTAGGCTTCATCCATGAAAGCAAGCAAGAAGAGTGAGCGTGAGAGTGATCAGGAGACAGAGAGAGAGAGAGACCCCCAGCAGGACCAAGGCCACGCCCTTTTATGACCTAATCTTGGAAAGTAGCACCCCATCGTGTTTGCTGTATTCTACTTGTTAGATGCGAGTCACTAGGTCTACTTTACTCCCATAGGAGGGGATTACATAGGATATGAATGGCAGAAGGCAGGGAACATTAAGAACTGTTTTAGAAGCTACCACGGGGAGTTTCACCAACAGATACATACAGCAATATTCACAATAGCACTATTTGTAACAGTCAGATAGACTTGAATGAACTGATGGAGACTAGTTGTCCTTTCTCACAGCACAGAACTGCTTTAGAAATTTTAATGTAATGAAGAACATACCTCAATATATCTCAAGGGCTTGTGCAGGTGGAGAGGGAAAGCATCCCTTTCACCCTCTGAAGGTTCGCTGACAATGGACTGACAAAAGGCAGATTAACAGTGGGGGAAGCACACAACATTTTTATAATGTGCATAATCATAGGGGAATTGCAGGAAAATGGTTATCCAATAATTCAGGGAGGTTCGGATGCATATATATATTTTTCATAGGAGAAGGGGAGGTGGCGGGGGTGCAGGAGTAAGTGACAAAGCTACTCTGAGCTCTGGGGGAGGCAGTGGGAAGGCAGCAGGCAGAACTCCACTGTGAACAAAGGTTGTCTTATTATCCAGATAAAGCTTCCCAGGTAATTTCTTGGGGCTTCCCTCAGAAGAATAGATGAAAATCTGTCTGGGTGTGGTACCGGCCTCTCAGTCCCTTCTCTGGGGTTAATCTTTCCTAGTTATTTGATGCGATTCTTACGGAGAGGATTTTAAGCTAATTGCATTTCTTTTGGAAAGAAGCTTTGTTAGTCAGAAAAGGAAGTTCCATGGAGAGTCCCTTCCCGTGTTTTAGAAAAGAAAGAGGATCAGAGAGACAGAGGGCAGGGGAACATCGGAGACTTTGGTTCTGAGGCTTATTTCTGAGGTCTTTTGATTTTCTTTAATTCAAAGCCACTCCGCATGCCAAAGTGCCATATTTTAGGATATTGTTTTCTGTGTCCCAACAGCCACAGGCCTCAAAAATGAAAATACAGCAGAACCTGGACACTGGCTAGGGATACTGTAAGTTGTACTATTATACACTGTAGATGCCCAGTGGCTAGGAGGATTTACTGTTTGAGTACTTCCCTCATACTCACCAACCTCACAATGCAAGTGCACCAAATTTCTGCTTTAGCAAAAATGCTAAATGCATGACCTTGGACATTTCTGTGCTTGAACAAAGCTGAAACCTCAACGATCAAAAACTCGAATGCCAAGAGTTTCTTACACATTTGATAAAACTGTGGTTATACCCAAAAATACCTGATGAACATTTTTTATTTAGCCAATTATTTTGGCATTGTACTGCATCAGTAATAGATACATATCCAATTACCTATCAGGTGTGGGTTTGGAGGCTGGTTTCTGAGTACATACAGACAGGAGAATAGCTGCTAGTCCTTGCTTAGAGGATCTGCACCAGACTGCATTTCCCAGACCTGAAGCAGCAGCAGCTACCAGATGCCATGCACTGTCTTCATGTGGTCAGATGAACTTCTGGAGCCCACATCAGCTGTCCTCAAAAGCCCTGCTCTAGGAAGTGTCCTTTCACTCAGATGTCCTATCTCTTAGTTAAGGCCACCCAGTAACCAACTTTCTGAAGAATAGCATTTGGCAAAACAGGAGGAGAAAGCAGTGTTTTGACTTAGAACAGCGGTCCCCAGCCTTTTTGTCACCAGGGACTGGAAGACAATTTTTCCATGGACTAGGGGTGGGGGTGTGTGGAGGCAGAGCTCAGGCGGTGATGTGAGCGATGGGGAGCAGCTATAAATACAGATGAAACTTCACTCGCTGACCCACCACTCACCTCCTGCTATGTGGTACATCCCTAACAGACCACAGACCGGTACCACAGACCCGGGGTAGGGACTGAAGACTTAGAGGACTCTTTTCTGTTTAATTTTTAACTTTAAATATGTTGATTTTGTTTGTAAAAATTACTTAAAAGAGAAATTTACAAATTTAATCCCAAAGTCCCTCCATAATATTGGCAACTAATATTAGAACTAACTTTCAAATAATGGCCAACTCTAATTGGGTGTTTATAATGTACCAGTGCTAGTTTTCTGTAGCCCAGACAGATATATGAAAGCAAATTGCTAACCCAAGATCCACCTGAACAAAGAATTGATTATATAGATCTGAATAAATTGATGTGGGAAATTTTGTTTTTGTCATTTATTTTAAATGTTAAGAAACATATACAAAACTTGGAAATGGGCAGAAAAGAGAGCATTGAGTGTTCTTTCAGTGAAGTGGTCCCAAGCATTATCTAGCTGATCTTCCAGTAAGTATGTGATTCCATGGGATGTGTCTTTGACTCTGATTTGATTGCCTCTGATTGACGAGGCTTTATTATGGCTCTGTAAAGGTGGACAGTAAGTTGTAGAAAACTGATAACAAGGCAGGTTTTTCCTGCCCACAGTAATGCAAACAATCCTTGTTCATAGACATGCAAAGGAATGTTGTCTCATAGAGATAAAACTTTAAAATGTAAAATTTATATTTTATTGACCTATAGGATGTCAACTAGTTTTGTACTTATTAGCAAAATAATTTCTGCATTCTTAATTGCATATATACATTTTCTCCAAATTCTTTTCCTAGTCTCCTCCTTAATTAATTAAATACATTATTTGACACATGTCCATTTTATGTTCATTTGAGAGTCATGATTTTACCTTTTAGAAAATGACAGTTTAGCAGTTTTGGAGGTTCCACTGAGTTCCACTGAGCACCCAAGTGGGTGCTCCTGACAAGGCACCAAGTACACTGCTGATGGGGTTCAGGACACACTGCCTCCAAATATGGCACCTTGGCGTATTAAATATTGAAAGCTGAAGGAATTTGATAAGCAGGGAAGTCACTCTCACCTTCCCTCTGCCCTTCTCCCCTGAAGCAGGCCACGAAACATAGGAAGGATTTTCTGATCTTTCCCTGAAACAGGTTGTAAGACTCTCATGTGACAGGTGCCTGCTCTATACCTGGAGAAAAGGAACATCTTTATCTCTGAAGGCAAGGAACGCAAAGAAGAATCTGATAGAACAAGACTTGCTAAGCTTTCACCAGTTTATTATCATTATTTTTTATTACCATTAGATCATACTCTTTGTCCAATCATATTTCTCTACAACTGTCCACTCTTGATCAAACCTAGTATAAAAATACATAAGTTTTATCATTTCTTCAGGTCTTGATTTCCTTTTGAAGGCTCTCATGTCATGTAAAACTTGTATTAAATAAATGGTATGCTTTTCTCTCGTTAATCTGTCTTTTGTTATAGGGGTCTCAACCATGAACCTAGGATGGATGAAGAAAATATATTATTTCTCCCCTACACTGTGTTGCTGAAGAAGTTCACTGATGGTTTCTTAACTTGGGCCAATCTTTTCTTGAGTAAATTTCAGGTATTAATAGAACTTTGGTTTTGCTTACTCTCTGTTTCTCTGGTTTT
>VBSM01001265.1:60502104-60537057 GCA_008086735.1 Cheirogaleus medius
CTAATCAATTCAGGTTGTTGTGCTCACTGGGAAGGAGAACAGTTTTTTGAGATCTAGACCAGTTAGTTTTTGTATTTCTGTGTTAATTCTTGACTCACGGTTGAATTGAAAAACTGAAGCCATAAGCTATCTGTGTACTTGTCTGTCTATATGTGTTAGTATCTGTAATTGAAAAAGGTCCTGTGCTTCATTCAATGTGAGAGTGGAAAATGCTTTTCAGCTTCTGGAAAGTATTAATACTAGAGGGTATAACTAAATTAGGCTATAATGTCTCTAATTAAAAAGGCTCTCATCTGATTTGTTATAGAGATAAATAAAGACTTATATAATTATAATATTACACAAATTCATAGAAAATAAGAAAACTGAAGTTTTACCATGTTAAATGTATTAAGTTTTTAAAAAAATTCCTTTTACAGGGACTGTAAAAATTTTAAGGCTTTAAATTCACATAATGACACTAAATGTTTAGCAAATCAGACTTATTTAATAATTTTGGTTCTCTAAAAAGTAGCAAAGTCTTTTCTCTGATTTGTCAGTATTAAGTATAATATAAGTGTACATTTTATTTTAAAATAAGAAATGGGTTTGCTTTCTCATGAAGATGCTAATTTGTACCTTCTGAGTAAGGCCTCGAGCTAACTTACTTAAAATTATAACCTGCATTCCAACCCCCAATTCCCAAATGTCTAGACACTGCCCTATAATTATTTTTCCCCATAGAACTTATCATCTTCTACCATGCTATATAATTTAATCAATTATGTCTACTGCTTATTGCCTGTCTTCTCCTGGTATATTGGAAGCTCTGTAAGGACAAGGGCTTTTGTTTTGTTTGCTAGTATAATCCAAGAGCCAAATAGGTGCTCACTGACTATTTTTAAATAAATTAATGTGGAATTGATGATGGATGCTAACAAAGATGGGAAATTAATAACGAGGTGTGCAGTCAGCCTCACCAGCTCCTGAAAGATCTCTTCTTTCACTCCTCCCCAGACTAGAGACTAGAAAACTGTAGACACAGCAAGAGCCCCCAGAAATCTCAGAGCAGGCCAGACATGGTAGCTAGCTCAGGCCTGTAATCCCAACATTTTGAGAGACTGAGGCAGAAGGATCACTTGAGGCCAGGAGTTCAAGACCAGCCTGGCAACATAGCAAGACCCAGTCTGTACAAAGAATAAGATAAAAAAATTAGCCCAGTGTGGTGGCATGTGCCTGTAGTACTAGCTCCTCAGGAGGCTGAGATGGGAAGATTGCTTGAGCCTACAAATTTGAGATTACAATGAGTTATGATTGGGCTACCCCAGCCTGGGTGAGAGAGTGAGACATTGTCTCTAAACAAACAAACAAACAAGCAAAGAAATGCTCAAAGCCTGACACTGAATTTCTGAGAGGTCCCTGAGAGGAGAATTCACTGAGGAGAGTGAACGAGAATATGAGAATGAAAGGGGTCAGGTCCAGACTTCATCACCAAGAACCCTGCCCCGAGGTACTTCAATCCCATCACAATCTCTACAATCATCAGGTGGTGCACAAAGACCCAGGCCTTCACACCTCTTCCAGCTGGGGAAACTGATGATCTCATGGAAATGTGAGCTCATAGGGGAAATTAGTCAGACATCTGAGGAGAACAAGATGTCCGAAAGAAAGTTCACACACTGAACACCTATATCTGAACACATAGAGAACACTTACAAAAACCTGATCATGTATTAAATCAAAAGAAAATTAAAGTAAGTCCCAACACATTTAAAAAGCTTGTATCATTCAGACCACATTCTCAATTAAATTAGAATGCAATAAAAAGCATTCATTGAAAAAATTGCTATACATTTGAAAACTTTGTAGCGTTCTTCCAAATACTCATGCGTCAAGGAAAAAACCTATATTGTGAATTTTCAAATTCTTGGACTTAGACAATAATGAAAATACTGAATTTTAAGACCTGTGTGATTTAATAAAAACAGAAAAATCTCATATTAGGAAAGAAAAATGACTCAAAATTAATGTGTCCAATTTAAGAAGAAATAGGACAAAATTAGTCCAAAGAATGTAGAAAGAAGAAGATATTAGAGATCATGCAGCAATCAAAGAAATAGAAAGCAAATATACTAATAAAGAAATAAACAATATGTTGGTTCTAATAAAACAAACATAGGAAGAAAATGATTTGAAATAAAAGGAAGAAAGGCTCAAATAAGCGACATAAGGATTGTGAAAAGGTGCATAATTAAGATACAAGACTGAAATAGTACAGAAAATTAAATCCAAACTAAGTGCAAGTGTGGATCAAGATAAGGGTGAAAAGTCAACAAAACAGGAAATGGACACACAATTGAGAGAATCGATGGAAACAAAAGTTAGTTCTTTGAAGAGGTAGATAAAAATGTTAAACACTTATCTAAACTGATTAAGAAAAATTAAAAATACAACTCACCAATTTCTGGAATGAAAGAGGAGGTATTAATATATCTACCATATACATTAAATGTATCATAAAGAAATATTATTTAAAAATCTTGTGCCAATAGATTCAGCAACTTGGTTGAAATGGGTAGTTTCTTTGACAGAAATACTTTCTGAAATGGACACAGAGAAAATAGAAAATCTGAGCAACGCTAAATCAAAGAAATTGTATTCGTAATTAAAACTTTCCCACAAAAGAAACTCCAGGCTGAGGTGGTTTCACTGATAAATTCAACTAAATATTAAAGAAAAAAAAATAGACAAACTGTTTCATGAAACAGAGGAGAAGGATACACTTCCCAACTGATTTTATGAGGCCAGCAAAAACCTAACATCAAACCAAACAAACACAAAAAGAGAAAAGCTCAGGCTAACATCCCTCAGTGTACATAGATGCAAGTATTTTAAACAACATATTAGCAAAACAAACCCTGCAATATATAAAGAGGACAAATACATCATGACTAAGTGAGGCTTATTCCAGGAATGAATGAGAGATTCGTTTAACATTTGAAAATCATTTGATTTAATTCGTGGTATTAACAGAGTAATAAAAGAGAAAACTAGTCATTTCAATACGCAGAAAGTCATTTGGCAAAATTCAATACCCATTTATGATAAAAACTCTCACTAAACTAGGAATAGAAGGCAACTTCTTCAATTTAATGAAAAGCCCCTGCAAACAATGTACGGTTAACATCATACTTAATGGTGAAAGACTGAATACCTTCTCTCAAAGAATGGGATCAGGGCAAGGATGTCTGCTCTCATTGCTTTTAGTCAACATTGCACTGGAGGGTCCAGAGCACAAAGACTGAGAAAGAAAAAGTGATTCTGGGACACCAGCCAAGTAATCTGGAGTTCAAGTGATCAGGGTTAGGAACCTGTGTGCACTGGGAAAGGAAACTGAGGCCTGGTTGCACGCACACTGGGGCAGCATAGCCAGGGGGCAGGCAAGATATGATAGAGGATCCAGATGTGGGATGATCCTAGTGCTTAGTAGACTGGCCCGCTGGAGAGCAAGACTGGCCCTTCCGATGCAAGCTCCACTAGATGGCTTGACCGAGGCTCCAGGCCTCAGTTGTCTTGAAGACTGTTGCCTTGAAGATTGCTTCAGATACTGGGGAAGGCAACACTCTTCAAAACAACTGAGGCCTGGAGCCTCCGTTGAGCTACCAGGCAACTCAGAGGAATCGATTAGGGACATTGTGAGTCACTGTCTCTGTAAGGCTTGGTGATGAGATTCCAAACAGAGCTGTTTACACTATAAGAATAAAACGGTTGTTTTTAAATCTTGAAAGTTCTTTTTATCCTTTTTAGTAAGTTCCTAGGCTGCCAACAACTTTCTTCCAGAAGGGCAATCCTTAAAATTTTGTGTTTTCTTCTTTGATTTTAGAAACAAGAGATGTAGAAAGTAAGACCAAAAAATTCTTTAACGAACCCTTAAAAAAAAAAGTGTGCAATTTTTGTTAAAAACTAAGCCTCGCTCTTAAAGAGGAGAATAGGCTAGTAGATGGAACCGGGTAATGATTAGGAAAACTTGAGATAGTTTTTTATCTGCCTTCTTATATTTTCATAATCCATTTTTGCCCTAAATTCCACGTAGTCTTGGGGGGGGGAATCGAAAGGGGTATAGATACCAATATAAGGCTACGACACACAAATTTCTATATTCAGCCTCAAACTCTTCCTCAAACTCAAGCTTTTTATATCTATCTATCTACTCAAGTTTTTCTATATGGACATGTCCCCTTGGATGTCTAACAGGCATCTCAAGCTCAACGAATTCAAAATTGCTCTCTTGATTTCCATCCCTCATAAGCTTCCTCTTTCTGTGGTCTTCTTTGTTTCGCCACCATTCTCCTACTTGCTTAGACCAAAAAGCATACAGTCATTTTTGACTCCTTTTTTCCTAAATCCTGCATGCACTTTGGGGACAAATCCTCCTGGCTCTACCTGGAAAAGATTCCTCAGTCCAACACTCTTAGCATCTTCACTGCTACTAATACTTCCTTGGTCAGTGCCGCCGTCATCTCTGTCCCAGAAAATGGCACTGCCTAGTGAGCCTGCATCCACTCAAGTGCTTTTACAAACTGTTTGCCGCCCAGCAGTCAGAGTGGTCTTTTTAAGTCAGACCATGTTATGCACCTGCTCAACACCCTTCTTATCACATCAGAGTGAAATCCGATCTACTTAAGGGGCCCCTGAGGCTTCTCCACAGTTGGGCTGGCTGCTTCTCTGACCTCACCTCTTTCTACTCTGCTTCTCCTTCACTGCTTCCAGCCACACTGGACTTCCTGTTGTGCCTGACAGGTGCAAACCCTTCCCATCTAAAGGCCTCACACTTCCTGCTTCCTCTACCACACTTCCTGCTTCCTCTTCCCTTAGGGACCCCTATGGCTTCCTCCCTCTCTTCACTCATGTCTACATAAATATCCCAGACTCGGTAGATCCTTTTCTCAAATATGCTTTTATAAGATGGCACTCCAACACCCTTTATCCCCTTCCTTGCTTTATTTTTTCAAAGCATTTTCACTATGTTTTGTTATATCTAGATGTCTTTATTCATTTTAATATTGTATGTCTCTGTCGTTAGAATGTAAGCTCCCTGAGGGCAGAAGTTTATGCTAGAAAGCAGCTAAGCCTAGGTTTGTGCCAATACAAACTAAAAAATACAAACTAAAGAATTATTTTTTTTTTAATGAATTAAGAATGAATACTGAGGGTGAAGATGGTGGGGTAGCTGGATCCTTCAAAAAGGCTGAATTGATTATTTGTAGAGATGGACTTATTTTAGAAAAGTGATGAAGTCTTTCAAAAGAAGCTGCTGATAAAAAATTAGCTTCCAGAAATTGCTGATTCATATAGGGAAATATGTCAAAAATTCAACAAAGTGACACACTAAAGTCATTGGGCAGTTTGTGTTTCAAATGGAATATGCTCTACAGGACTTTTGACATCCATTCTCTATAGAGGCAGCTGTAAACACATTGACTACCCAACTCGAAAGCTCACGTTACAAGCCTGGGACTTTCCAAGAACGAATAGATTGTTAACTCTTTTTACAGATATGCTTTTCCCCACTCTAGATGATCTGAGATGGGTTTAAATGTTACATTTCTTGACTGGTCTTTCACAGTTATTTTCTCATTAACTCCCTCCCATTCTTTTCTCTTATGATTTCTCCTCCAACTCTTGTCAGAACAACGTGCTGCATTGTGCAACAAAAGTTTACTTTCATCCCCCAAAATGTTAAATGATATATTGGATTTAAGGAAAGGATGTTGGATTAAGATTAATGGAGAAGAGATTAAAATGAGGGTATGTGCACTAAAAAAGAGTTCTCTTTTGGACCCTGAAGTCATTCACTAATTTCTCACTATAATTTATTTACCAGCAAGCTTCCCGATTCTGCTCCTATTTAAATTCCAAGAGTCTAGGTGTTGGGAGCAAAGCTGTGATTATGGCATTTTGAATGTAACAAGATGCCTTTTAGTCTGGATGTTGACAAGCCACTTGGGGATGGGAATGAGACCAGATGGGCTTGGCAGATGGAAGATTTTCAGAGGATGCTGTTTCTTCTTTTTACCCAGGCCTACTGTGGAGAAATGCAGAAAATCTTTTAGCTTATTCTATGCTCCATTATGAGAATCTAAAATGCTAACCTGTTGACCAGCATTAAGCATTTCCTCTCAAATGGAACTTCACTGGGTAATTGTAGTTATGAATATTCATCAAGACACTTTAATAGAACTTACAGAAAAAAATGACTAAAAACAGGAATAAAGAGAAAACATCTTGATAATATATAAACAAAAGCACCCTAAAGACCCTGTGATCATTTAAAAATATCACACGCAGAATTCTGAATAAACAGCTTCATAGTTTGTTTGCCATCTGCTTTGCGAAAGTGTTTCCAAATAAACATTTGAAAAGAAACGAGACCCAACAAAGTTAGGTCTTCACTGCAGACTAGGCTAAATGGAAGGGAGCTGTTAGGGAAGCTCCCCACCAGGCAAATCCATTCATTTTTAGCAGCCTTTCTGGTGCTTTCAAAGACTCTGCCCACAAATGGTCATCACCGAGGTTACTAGAACGATGCACGGAGTCCATCAGAAAGTGAACTCTGTCCTGCTCCCTCTTAATCCCCACAGGAGGGCTTGAACCACACTTTGTTCAAAACTGTTATTTTATAAGACATTTTTGCACTCACTCACTCAGAAGCCAAGTGAGTAGTATGTGTTATCAATTATTTCTGCACAAGGTTCTTTATCAGCTGAGAGTAAGCGCTCTGTGTTATGACACAAAAACAGTCACTGTTTCTCCTGCTTTAGAGACACTGTATCTTTCCAAGATACATACTAACTATATCTGGGAGCCAAGAGTTCTCTAACTCAACAAAGGAAGGATCATTAGTAAGAATTATTTTTTGGAGATGGGGGTTAACCACAGTCAGTATGTTTTTAAATTCTTGATTTAATTTAGAATTTCGAAAAGAAAAATTTCAGGTCATTGATTGTCAATTCTTGTGGTGTTTCAGCTCATCAGGTCTTTAGCTATCTCAAGGGAAATATGCAGATGCTCCAAAATATCTGAAAACAAAATTAACTCTAATGGCAGCAAGAACAATAATTATAGAGCTTAAATGTAGAGAACCATGGACTACTCTAAGAGTGTTGCATATTTTGACTCATATATTTAAGCCTCTCAATATCGCTAGGAGGAAAGAACTGTTCTTATTCCAATTTTACGAAGGAGGAAACTGAGGCAAAGAGAGATTACAGATTTTGATCCATATCACACAGCTAAAAATAGAAGATCTGGGTTTGAATCCAGTTAATGAGACCTGAGAGTATATGCTTTAATGCTTTCAGTAACATTCATTGATTTACTGAAGTGTCTTCAGTGTGCGCACACCTGGGCTGGTGCTGAACATGAGGAGGACATCTGGCTGGTTGTGTTCAGCACCAGGTGTCTTAAGACCGATGCTTCATTGCTGTGTGGTCCCTGTCACAGCTGCCAGGATGCATGACCTTCATGGATCATCACACCAATTTGATGTCCTTGCTTATTTTTAAAATATTTCATTGAGATATAATTCACATAACATACAATTTACTCATTTAAAGTGTACAGTTTAATGGCTTTTAATATATTCACAGAGTTGTACAACCGTCACCATCATCAGTTTTAAAACATTTTCATCACCCTAAAAAGGAACCCCATCCCAGTAATTATAGTCATTACCCCCATTACCCTCTACCCCCAACTAGTCTGCACTAATCTGCTTTCTGTCTCCATGGGTTTTCCTATTATGAACATTTCATATAAATAGAATCACGTAATATGTGGCCTTTTGTGTTTGGCTTCTTTCACTTAGCACAATGTTTTTAAGCATCATCCATGTTATAGCATGTATTAGTACTTAATTTCTTTTTATTGTCAAAGAGTATTCCATTGTCTAAAGTTACCACATTTTATTTGTCCAATGATGACTTGGTGGACATGTTTCTACTTTTTGGCTATTATAAATAATGTTACTATGAACATTTGTGTGCAAGTTTTTGTGTGGACATGCTTTAATTTCTCATAGTTATATATTTAGGAGTGGAATTGCTCTATCATATGGTAAGTCTATGTTTAACGTTTTAAAGAATTGCCAGATTGTTTTCCTCGTTGATTACTGATAGTAAGAAGTTCTCCTTATCTGACTGCTTTTGCAAAAGTGGCTTTTCTCCTCTAGAGAGGCACATTGACATTGGACAGCAAGGATGTCAGACATTGTCTTCAACAAACATTCAACATCTGGTTGGCTGTAAATAACCACTTTCAGTCACAGAAACCAAACAGAAAGCTTAGAGTAACCTTGAGTAACTGCCCCATCCCTTCTTAATACTAAGTATGTTAAGCAAGTGTATGAATCAAATTTAATAAATGATGGTAACAATAGTAGCTAACATCTATTAAACACCATAGATGTTCCAGGTAGTCTATGAAGCAGGTTACATGTATTTTATCATTCAGTTTTAGAATCACTACATTATTTTAGAATTCTTACATTCTAGAGGGTAAGATTAAAACAAAATCATAAGAATGACAGACAGACATAATTCTATCTATACTGATGACTAGGTAGGAAAAGAAAAGGTTTAGCATGAAGTGAAAAAAAAAAAAAGCTAAGACAGAAACTCCTCTAAATGAAAAACTATTCAGAAGAGACTCACATAGATGAGTCAGAGATAGTTTCATTAAGGGTATTATCAGGAAGCAGGAAATTGAGTGAATTACTACTGTCATTTCTTCTGGGTCTGTGTACTCATGGATACTATCTTATGGTTTAAGTTTTCTATAGGTACACAGAATTTGTTGCCAAATGAAGTGTTATGGAAGCTCTAGTAAAGATCAACAGAAAAGAGAAATGAGGAACTGTTCTACTGTAACATTTTTATTGGCTTTTGTTAAAAAGTTTTCCTGCTGCAAAGTATCTATGTCTTGCCTAGCGGGAAAATGCATTCATATGGGTTTATCTACCTAAGACTAGTATGGAGACTAGTGCATAGACACAGAGTTAAACAAACAAACAGGAAACAAACCTTATGCATGATTTTGTTCATTATGTGTTTAAAGTAAAAATGGGTAAATTTCTATTTATCATAACAAGTGATGGCCAAATGATGACCACAGCAGCTATTGCTTGTAAAAAATAATTATCATTTGGATGGTAATGGCATTTCTTATTAAAAGAATTATAATGTATGTCATGGAATCTACAAGTAGGCTTCTTCCTGGAAATAAAAATCAAACTCATCAATTTACTTTAGTATGTTAGGTAATAAGAAAATAATGGTGTTTAACTGAAGAGTGCATTGTGTTGATTATGATTTTGTGTAAATTGGCCATATAGACATTTCTCATTTGGATTAAAATTCTGAATATACAGGTATGAAAAAATTTTGACATATTATTTTCAAGGAACCCTACATTACCCTTAGACGTGAAGGCCGTGGGAAGAATCCTTATCTTACATCCTGTTTTAGTCCTTAAGATCCAGTTATAAGCTGCTTGCAGTCATCTTCATTCCTTGGGAAAAACTAGACTTTTCTATTTAGCAACCAATCCAGGAACTAGATTTCACCACACTAACCACGTCTTCCTTCTCTGTATCATACTTGTATGCTTTTGGTCCCGAAAAGAAGTAAATGTAGCCTAAAAGAGACAAAATTGAAATTGCGATTACTGAAAACGACTGGCACATTTATAAACAGGAGGGTTTGTAATTGTAACTTTCTTGAGGTGGCACCAAAGGGTAACTAGGCATTAGTCAGGTGACATCTTGTCTCCTGCATGGCTCCACCATGCCCTAGAACCTGACAGCTCTACTTTCTTAGTCATTTCTTATCTTTCTCTTGTCCATGGGGTCATCCAACATGCCATGCTCACTTATGCATTCTGCTTCTGCTCAGGCTCTTCTCCTCTAGCAAGGCCCCTCCCCTTTTCTTTCCCTAGTCAAGCCTCTAGCCAACCTTCAAAACCCACCCCAAGAGCCACTATGAAATTTCCCACTCCTACTGCCAATTCTGATTTTATTTTCTTTCTCAGATCACCTGTTGTAATTACTATGAAGTTTACCATGTGATTTAATACTAAATTATAGATTGTTTGTTTTCTAGTAATTTCATCCGTGTTGGATGGATAACATTTCCCAAAGATGCTAACCATTCCATGAGAGCAGAAGCCATGTCTGGAACTATCTTTGCATTTCTGAACAGCGTCCAGCTCTGTGTTGCATACCCAAGAGCAGTGTGTTGACTGACTAATTCAAAAGATCCAATTAAATTGATTCAACCCAGTTCAATTTGACTTTTCTAGCTATGTGTTAAATTACAGGAGTGGGCTGATGGAGTAGGAAAAACACTGAGAAGTTTGAGACTGCATATTTTAAAGATGAAAAAGATAGTCTTGACCTGGGTAGACTTTGTTATCTAGCTGACTAATGGATGGAAGCAATACTTTTAAAACTTTCTATCAGCAAAGACAGAGCTACAGTGGAGACCTATTATAACTATTTTTTTCTAGTAGATAATCAATCTGGTTAGCTAAACTTATAAAAGGACACAGGACCAAAAATAAGAACCAATGACTCCCATTTAGAAACCCATTTTCTGTTGTGTTGAAGCAGAGTCCAGATTTCCTCTTATAATTTCCACAAAGGAAGTTTTTGGTGGAAACACTCACCATTTAATTCCACAGCAGCATCTATTTGGCCATTTACTCCTGAAAATTCTTCTTCAGTATTCTTTGGATAGTCTTTTTCCATCCTCCTTTTTCGTTCATCATAGCTGGAAGAAATATTATTTCATAAATAATATTAAGAGATTTTTATTGATTATAGATGACACCATGCTGGTTAGGCATATTCAGCCAGGGCTGAGCTGACTTATGACTTATTTTACAAGCCTCCCTCTCTCTCTCATACACACACATGCATTTCGTTATTGTTGTTTAAATTGGGCTCTTGAAATACCAAAAGTAGATTACAGACCTCTAATGCTATTGTCTCATGTTCCTGAGATGATTCTGGTACCACTAGTTTGTAAGTCACTTGTTTTAAACAGCCTCTTAAAAAAATTTCTAAATATATTGTGTAGAATTAGTCATGCAATACATTACAGCAACATGTTCCTATACCTTTTTAAAAAATATATTGTCTTTCAAAGGGAGCTCTACATATATTTTTAATTCCTTATTTATTATCATAATTTTTATTATTCTCTCTCTGTATATCAATTTCTTGGCTCATCAAACAATTGAAAGCCTTTTATAGGGGCTTTTATTCATGGGCTTAGTGCTGTGTACCCATGAAGAAAGAGTTGAACAAATAATGCACATTGTATGAATAAACAAATATGTGAACAATCAGTAAATTAGAACTAAGAAAATCTGTAATAATTGAACCTCTGTCTTTGAAATAAAATTAATTTAATTCCATTGCTTTTGTCTCCTGGAAAGATTAGTTTGACTGACTGAATAGTAGATTAGGTTTCTTTTTCTGGATCAGCAATCACCATTCAATGATAAGTCAACACTGGTTAATACATCTCTTTGTGACCTAAATTACAACTTGTAAAAAGGACTGTGACTTGTATGAGTCAAAATGATTTGTACAGCAGTAGGCAGAGATGACTCTCGCCTTTTCAATGAAGAAAGTCCCTTCTTCATTGCGTCGAGCTCCAAATGGGGACATTCCCAGGTAGACATCCCACCCCTTTCCTACCAAGAGGTCAATTTCTCCTGGTGCCTGGGCCACTGGGTAGTTTCTTGGGGCAGCAGATCACACCCACTGTCTCCTGAACTGTGTCCGTCATATGGCTATGACTACATAGGTCAGGGGACTAATCTCACACTATACAGAGCAGGAGGCACATTTGGAAAGAAGTATTCAGGGTGAAACTAACTGGAGGATCGAGCTGCTTTATGGAACGTTGGGGCTATGGATGGAAGCTAACTCTCCCAACATATTAACATATTAAATACAACATATTAACATTTCATTTGGGCCTTTCATATGGACATTATGTAGACAGAGGCCTCCATAACTAATACGAGGTTACCTACTTTTCATTTTACCACGTAAGAACATTACCAATCAAACCATCGAAAAAACCTACTGCCACCTATTTTCATTGTCATTTCATAAGGAAATGAAACTTTAACACCAAAAAAGAAGAAAGGATATGAGCGCAGAATAAAAGACAGTTCTTGCCAATAATCTGTTTTATGCTCACACAGACCACACCTCTTTGCATTTATAATATTGTGATGTTCTTATTTTGTGGCAAACTGGTGAAAACTTTGTGATGATTTAGCCCTTTGTGGGCAGATATTTAAAGATTTCTGTTATAGAGCAAAGAGCACAACATACAAAGTCTGATGGCTCTGCTTTGAATTTCTGACTCTGTTATCTGTTGGCTCTATGATCTGGAGGATGTGCCGTGAGTTCTAAGCCCTGGTTTTCCCATCTGGAAAAGTAGTCATGAGGATAAGAGAAAATCTACACACACACACTTACACACACACACTCACACATGTAGGAGCACGTACGTGCATACTCACACAGGTTCCTGGCACATGCAGCACCTTGGCAGGCCCAAGCCATAAGAATTTGTTGTTTATTTTGGCCCCAAGAACCATCAAGTCTGACTTGTATGAGGCTGAGCGAACTTGGTGGTTTGATCTGGGATTCTAAGTCATCAGGGAGTTTAATCTTTAATCTTCAAGCACACTTTGTCAGGAAACATTTTGCAGGTGCAGGCAAGGTTGAGAACAGGTGAAAAAGGAGGGCTAAAAAATGTTGGATGTAGTCCAGAGAACCAAGTCAGAGAAGGAATCAAGATTAAGAAGGTCTGTTGGTGTGTTGAGGATTTTGCAGAGAGGATAAGAGAAAAGGAGATTCTGTGGCAGGGTGAGAAGCAAGGACATCTTAACTGATGATAAATAAGTGAAGACAACTGAAGAATGAATACATGTGGTGGATGGGAAGGCCCTTTGGATTTGGATTCAGTGGACATGAGATACGGCTTCACCTTCAGATGGACCACGTTTTAGCTGTGTGATTTTGAACTAAACACGTAACCTCTCTGAGATACAATGCTTTTACCTGTTAATTGTAGATAATAGTACCTACTTCTTAAGATGAGCAGGCAGATGAAAGAAAGAGAGAATATGAGAAAATATCTAGCATTATTCCTGACACACAGCAAGCCATCAATAAATACTAGTTGAATTTGAATATTACGAAAAGAAATAATTTTTTAATTGAGAATCTACTATATACTAAGCATCTGCTAAAATCATTGCATCTATTTTCTAATCACTGAAGTCTTTTTTGTGAACCTAAATATCAAACTAAAAATAATGATCTGTAACTATGTTTATTTTCTTTATGGGCATTTGTTTCATCATTTAATGTTGATTAAAGGGTATATAGATATTAAATAAATCATTGCTGACAGTTAAACTTTACTAGAGATATCATAGTGCCACAGATAGCTGATGTCGTTTTTCAGATATATTATCGTACTCTCCACATTTGTAGGCTGAGGACTTGAAGACTACTTTGATAACGTGCCTGCATTTTTGTTTACCCTAACACGTATGTTTAGAACCTAGATTTATTAGGCATTTTTGGTGTTTTGATTGTGATGGTTTCTATCACATGCCAATGGCATACTTGATTCCATCCTACCTCCTTTGAAGTATCAAATGGGAAGTTGAGTCTGCTAAAGGCTGCTTAAAGAGAATGTGAGAAAGAATGGCAAAAACAGGGAACTTATTGATAAATTATCTGAGTTGATTTCAGGAAGTTGCTTCAAGGGGATCTTTCCATTAGGAGGGACAATGAAGTAGAAATCTGAAATTCCTCTTTGAAGTTAATAATCAGCTTCTAGCTAGAAATCACATGGCTTTCATGAGGGAAAGGGCCTTTGTGATCTATACCAGAGAAGGGCAGTGGGGAGAGTGATCAGGAACGACAAGAAGGCAGAAGAGTGAAAGGCTACCAAGCACTGTCAAGATGAGAGTCAGGAAACAGGATCCTGTGAGGAAAATGATTGTGAGAAGATTTTGGAATAAAGAATTTATCAAAACATGGAAAAACTTCTATTCTATAATATTAACTGGAAAAATGTCAGGATACAAAATTGTACACTTAACTATTTAAAGACGGGAAAAATCCCCAGAAAAAAAAAATAGAAGAAAAAATATTAAGTGGCTATCAAAAGATCTTGCAAGTGTTGGCAACTGGAGGAAATTTCTTTCTTTCCTCTTCATATTTTCCATGTTTTCTATAACAAATATCACATGCTGTCCTTGAATCCCCCTTCCTGGGCAGTCTCATACTCTCACATCACTTCAATTAACGCCTGATTATGTGATGAATTCCAAATTTATCTTTCCAGCCTGAGTTCTCTTGAGTTCAAGACCTGTATGTCCAACTCTCTTCTGTATATTTCCATTCTTGGGTCTCATCAGCAAGTTAAACTCCACATATACAAAATGAAACTGCTTTTTATTTCCCTAATTAGGCTTTACTTCTTAAGTTTATTATCTTGGTAAATGGCAAAATTGAAAACCCATTTGTCAGAGAAATGACTCCCAAGTAGTCACCACCCAAATCTAAGTTTCCTACTGCTTGAAGAGCAATGACATCTACCCCCAGCCCCCAAACTCTGGCAGGATTATAGCAATAGTCTGTCTCTCTTTTTTGTTTAGCAATTCATTGGCTTTTAGTATACAGTCATGTGCCAGATAACAATATTTTGATCAATGATGGACCACATATACGATGGTGATCCTATAAGATTATAATACTATATTTTTACTGTACCTTTTCTATGTTTAGATACACAAATACTTACCTTTGTGTTGCAATTGCCTACAGCATCCAGTACAGTAACATGCTGCACAGGTTTGTAGCCTAGGAGCAATAGGCTGTACCATATAGCTTAGGTGTGTAGTAGGCTATACTATCTAGGTTTGTGCTAGATGTTCTATGATGTTCACACAACGATGAAATAGCATAAGGATGTATTTCTCATAATGTATCCCCATCACTAAGCAAAACCTGACTGTATTCACAGAACTGTGCTACCATCAACACAATCAATTTTAGAACATTGTCATCACCCTGAAAAGAAATCTCATGCCTTTTACCTGTGAGTCCCCAACTCCCCTTCCATTCCACCCTCCACCACTGTCCATCCCACCTAGACCTTAACAATCATTAATCTACTTTCTGTCTGTAAAACTTGCCTATTTAGGACATTTCATACAAATGGAATCATACAATATGTGGGTTTTTGTGACTGACTTTTTTCGTTTAGCATGATGCTTTCAAGATTCATCTATGTTTTAGCATGTACCAGTACTTCATTCATTTTTATGGCCAAATAGTATTCCATTGTATGAATTTATCACGTTTTATATATCCATTTAATACTTGATGGAAATTTTGGTTGTTTCCACCATTTTGCCATCAAGAATAATGCTAATATAAATATTTGTGTACAGTTTTTATACAGACGTGTTTTTATTTCTCTTGAGTACAGACCCAGGAGTGAAATTCTGAGTCAAATGATAATTTCAGGTTTAACTTTTTGAGGAACAGAAGACTGTTTCCCAAAGTGGATATATGAATTTACATTTCTACTACCAGTATAAGAGGGTTCTGATTTCTCCATATTTTCACCAAACTTATTATTTGACATTTTGATTATAGTATCCTAGCATGTGTGAAGAGATATTTCATTGTGGTTTTGATTTACATTTTCCTAATGACTATTGATATTGGTCATCTTTTCATGTGCTTATTGGCTATTCGTATATCTTCTATGGAGAAATGTCTATTCAGATCCTTTGCCCATATTTTAATTGGGCTATTTTTCTTGTTATTAATTGAGCTACAAGTCCTTTACACATTCTAGACATGAGTCTGGAATATATGACTTACTAATATTTTCTCTCATTTCCTGGGTTGAATTTTCACTTTCTTGATAGTGATCTTTGAAGCAGAAAAGTTTTAATTTTGATGAAATTCAATTTGTCTAATTTTTATTTTTGACTCATATCTAAGCATCTATTGTTAAATCCAGGGTCAGGGAGATTTATATCTGTATTTCCCTCTAAGAGTTTTATAGTTTTAGCTCATATATTTAAGGATTTTAATAAATTTTGAGTTAATTTTTGTATATGTTGTGAGGTAGGGATCCATGTGGCTATCCACTCCTTCCAGTACAATTTGTTGCAGAGACTATTTTCCCTTTCATTGGCCTTAGAACCTTGTCAAAAATCAATTGGTCATAAGTATATGGGTTTATTTCTGAACTCTAATTTTATTCCATTGATCTATATGTATTTCCTTATGTGAATATCACACTGTCTTATTTACTGTTTCTTTGTAGTTAAGTTTTGAAATTGGGAAGTATGAGTCCTCCAACTTTGTTCTTCTTTTTTGAGATATGTTGACTATTATAGGTCTATGACTTTCAAATTTTAAGATCAGCTTGTCAATTCCTATAAAGAAGCCAGTGGTATTCTGAAAGGAATTGTGTTGAAAACGTAGATCAATTTGGGGAGTATTGCCATCTTAAAAATATTAAGGCTTCTGGTCCATGAAGATTCATTTTTGGATCTTAAACCATGATATATTATTCCATTAAGATCTTGTTTGATTTCTTTCAACAATGTTTTGTAGTTTTCAGAGTATAAGTTTTCCATTTCTTCTGTTAAATTTATTTCTAAGAATTTTATCCTCTTTTTAATGCTAGTGTAAGTGGACTTGTTTTCCAAATTTCATTTTTAGATTGTTCATTGCATTGAAGTGTATAAAAATACAATTGATTTTTATACATTGAACTCATATCTTGCAACCTTGCTGACCTCATTTATTAGTTCTAAAATTTTTTTAGAACATTCTTTAGAATTTTCTATATGAAAGATCATATCATATGCAAATAGAGATAGTTTTACTTTCTTTCCAACCCAAATAACTTTTATTTCATTTATTTGCATAATTGTCCTGATTGGTCTCTAGTTCAATGCTGAATAGAGTGGTAAAAGTGGACATTTTTGTCTTTTGATCTTAGGAAGAAAGCATTCAGTCTTTCACCACTAAGTATGCTGTCAGCTGTGGGTTTTCATAGGTGCCCTTTATCAAGTTGAGAAAGTTTCTTTCTATTCCTAGTTTGTTGAGTGCTTTTATTTTGAGATGGTGTTGGATTTTGCCAAATGCTTTTTCTGCATCTATTGAGATGATCATATGATTTTTGTTTTGTTCCATTGATATGGTACATTACATTAATTCATTTTTGGATCTTAAACCAACCTTGTATTTCTGGGAAAAGATCCTGCTTGGTCTTGGTGTATCATTCTTTTTATATGTCGCTGGATTTGGTTTGCTAGTGTTTTTGCATCCCTACTCATAATAGATATTGGTTTGAGGTTTTATTTTCTTGTGATATTTTTGTCTGGTTTTTTGGTATAAGGGTGATGCTGAACTCATACAATGAGTTGGGTAGTGTTCTATTCCATGTTGTTGAGGATTTGTGAAAAATTGGTATTAATTTTGTTCTCTTCTATGGTTTGGAGGAGTTTGTAAAAAATTGGTATTAATTCTTCTTTAAATGTATTGGTAGAAAAGCCATCTAGGCTTTTCTTTGTGGATAGTTTTTGATTTATACCTTAATCTCTTTACTTATTATAGGTCTATTCAGACTGTCTATTTCTTCTTGACTCAGTTTCACTAGTTTGTGTTTTTCTAGGAATTTATCCACTTTATTTATCCAATTTATTGGCACATAATTCATAATATTGCTTTATAATCCTTTTTATTTCTGTAATGTTGGTGGCATGTCTCCTCTTTCATTTCTGATTTTAGCAATTTAAATCTTCTGTTTTTTACTTTGTCAATCTAGTAAAAAGCTGGTGAATTTTGTTCAACTTCTCAAAGAACCAAACTCCAGTCTTCTTGATTTTCTTAAGTTGCTTATTTATTCTATATTTTATTTATTTCCACTGTAATCTTTATTATTCTCTTTTTTCTCTTGCTTTAGGTTTAATTTGTTCTTGATTTTGCAATGTCTTAAAGCAGAAGTTTAAGTTATTGATTTGAGATTTGTCTTCTTTTTTAAGATAGGCATTTATAGCTATAAATTTCCCTCTGAGCACTGCTTTCACTGCATCCCATAAGTTCTGATATGTTATGTTTTAATTTTCATTTACTTCTAAGTATTTTATAATTTCCCTTGTGATTTTTTCTTTGGTCCATTAGTTATTTATTAGTGTGTTGTTTAATTTCTACATTTTTGTAAATTTTCCAGTTTTCTTTCTGGTATTGACTTCTAGCTTTATTCCATTGTGATCAGAAAAAAAATACATTTTATGACTTCAACTGTTTCAAATTTATTGAGACTTGTGTTGTGGCCTAACATATCATCTATTCTGGAGAATGTTCCATGTGCACTTGAGAAGAATATGTATTCTGCTCTTGTTGGGTGGAGCATTCTACAGATATCTGTTAGGTCCTGTTCAAGTCTTTTATTCCTTGTTTCCCCTGTTGAGTTGTTCTCTCCATTATTGGAAATGGGGTATTGAAATCTCCAACTGTTATTGTTCCATTGTTGATACCTCCCTTCATTTCTGTCAGTTTCTGCTTCACATATTTTGAGGCTCTGTGTCAGCTTCATATATGTTTATAATTTTTATGTCTTTATGGTATATTGACACTTTTATCATTATAAAATGTCCCTTTTTGTCCCTAGTAACATTTTTTAAAGTCTATTTTGCCTGATAGTAGTATAGCCACTCAAGCTTTTTTATGGTTGCTGTTTGCATAATATATTTTTCCCATTCTTTTACTTTCAATCTATTTGTATCTTTGAATCTAAAATGTATCTTCTGTAGAGAGCATATAATTGAATCTTGGTTTTATTTAATCCAGTCTGACAATATCTGCCATTTGATTAGACTGTTTAATCCAGTTGCACTTAATGTTATTAATAAAGTTGGATTTATGCCTACCATTTTACTACTTATTTTCTATATGACACATGTCTTTTTGGTTCCTTTATTCCTCCTCACTGCTTTCTTTTGCATCAGTGAACATTTTGCAATGTAACATTTTAATTTCTTTCATAATTTTTTCACTTTATTTTCTTGAATTATTTCCTTAGTGGTTGATGTAGGGCTTACCATATACATCTTAACTTACAAAAATCTGCTTCAGATTTATACTAACTTAATTCCAGTGAGATATAGAAACATTACTCCTATATAGCTCTATTTCCTTCCTCTCCCTTTTGTGGTATTATTGTTATACATATTACACCTATATATATTACAAACTCCAGAATAATTTTAAAATTATTATTTTACATAGTTTATTACCCTCTAAAGAAGCTGAGAGAAGAAAGGAGAGCAAGTATATATTTTCAGCTTTTGTTACATTAACTTTCTTATTTAACATTTCTGGTTCTCTTCTTTTGTTCCTATGAATTTGAGTTACCATCTCAAATTCATTTCATTTGCCCAATACAATTTGGTTCTACTCACTTCCTTTATGCTATTATTCACAGATATATTTCTACATGTTATGGCCCCAAAGAACACTTATATACACATTGTTTTATATAATTGATTTTTAAATTTTTAAATTAAGAGAAGAAAGGAGAAGAAATATGCATTTATACTCTCTTTTATAATTACATAATTACACTCACTGGTCCTCTCTGGCTTTCTGTGTGGATTTGCATTACTATCCAAGGACACTTGCTTTCAGCCTAAAGAACTTTCTTTAGTATCTCTCGTAAGGCAAGTCTGCAAGCAACAAATTCTCTTGGATTTTGTTTATCTGGAAATGTCTGTATTTCTCCTTCGTTTTTGAAAGATAGCTTTGGTGGCTATAGGATTCTTGGTGGAAAGTTTTTTCTCTGAGCACTTTGAATAAGCTTTCCATTGCCTTCTGCCTAACTAGTTTAGCTGGTGTCCAGTCTTGTCCCTCTTTAATCCAGTCACATTGCTGGCAGAGTGTTGCTTTTATAACACAAATCTTATTGAGCTGCTCTTTTATTTAAGATAAACATGTCCTTCTTTCTACAGAGCAAACACTGATCTCCATAGAAAGGCATTGGCTCTCCATGACTTATACCCTGCTTTCCTTGGGCCATGCCTCTCATTTTAGTCCATGTTCTAGTCAAACTGAACTGCTTAAGGTTTTCTTCATACTCACAGGCTATTTTGTGCATCAGTGCCTTTACTTCAATTGCTCTTTCTGCTTGGAAACCACCCACTCCCATCTCACCCCCTGTCTGGGAAACTCCTACACAACTCTCAAAAAGGAGCTCAGTCATCACTTCCTCTAAAATTCTTTACTGATGCCTTTGCTAGAGTTGGCCATTTCCTCTTTGTGTTGGTCCAATGATCTCTATGCAGTCTTCTATTAGGGTACTTTTGGCACATAGATTTCTGTTAATTATTTGCCTATACATTTACTGTCATCTGTAAGACCTGTGGAAGATGTTACTAGCAGCTAATCTGAATTCAGTTCTTATTATGTGACAGGATTTCACATTTTTTTCTCATTCAACTCTGTAACTCTATGAAGTAGGCACTATTTCTACCTCCCTTTTGTAGATGGTGAAACTAAGACAGAAAGAGGATCCAGATTGCCAGATAATTAATTGCTGGTAGAGTTGAGTTTAACACTGGGACTCTCTCCTGCCCACATTCTTAACCAGAAAACTGCCTTCTCTTGAAGGTCAAGAGCCTAGTACAGAGCCTGACACATAATCCTGCCCAATAAACATAGGTTGAATATGGTCGTTTGACAATGAATTTTATTGTTTTAGTTTAAGACATTAAAAAATAAGACTGTGAACTCTACTTTATCATTTTTATTTCTATTACTTATTTCTCTGTGGTGACTAACTATAAAATCCTTAAGTAAAAAATCCCTTTCTAGTATTCCTGGGGCATTCAGGAAGGAGGGAATGTGGAAGATGTGGCCTAATTTGCAGCCATGATGCTTCCAGTGTATCTGTATAGAAAGAGTGATTCAGGGTTGGCAATATGATTGAAAAGGGGTGGGACATCTAGATTTGCAAATCACTTTACAGGAAATTCAGAAATCATTGACTCTCTATCTTGAAAAATAAGGGAGGTGACGGTACCCTCCAGGCCTCCAGAAACCCCTTGATGTAGCCACTGCTCTACTACTGGTAGGAGAGGGAGAACATCTAAAGGGAGAAATTAGCTGTAGGTAGTAGAACTAATAATATATTTTAAAAAAAAAAAGCACCTGACTGAATCATTAGGGCCTGTTAGAAAGAGAAAAGGAAGGAATAAAAGTAAAAGGAAGTAGCCTTAATTGTCGAAGTTTAACCGATACTTCATTGGTGATGTAGTCTATAACAGCATCGACATGGTAGAGCCTCCTTTTAGGATTTTACTTTCTCTGTGTGCTGTTCCCTGTAAGTTACAAGGATGCTGACACATGGGTTCTCACTCTTAGAGAACCAACCTGGCCCTAAGGCAACCTTCAATCCCCTATGGAGGAAGTTCCTCAATCATTTGCTCATGGAGCTTCATTCATTGACACCAGATTTATGGTAACAAGAGCATCAAGAGACTTTTCTTCCCTTGGCACATGATTTGTGTCACAGATTGAACTAGCATGAGACCAGGGAAGACCCTGAGAAATGACTAAGGGAAATAAGACCTGACACATTGTCAGTGGATGCAGGTATAATAAAATTCTTATTCCGTAACTCAAGACTTGTGGTCTTCTGTATTTTAGGGTGTGGTTATGTGTTTTTCTATAACACTTCATTTGTTTCCTTTGCCCTTCCCTTCCAGCTTCACCCTTCTGAAGTAGGGATGTAATGACTGGAGCTCCATTGGCCACCTTGCGTCATGAGGCAATCATGAGAATGGAGGCCACGTGTTAAGAATAGTGGAGCAAAATGTTAGAAGACACTTGGGGCCCCAGTGACTACAGACCCACTATACCAGCTCTAAATCTGTTGAACTTCAGCCTTTTTATATATGTGAGAAAAACAAAGCTTTATGTATTTAAGTCACAATTATTTTAGGGTCTCTGTTACTAGCAGCTGAGTGCAATTTCTAACCAAGATAGGGCTTGACATGACAATAAGCTGTTATGCATATGAGGTCCTGCAAAGCACAATATGCAGAATTCAGGAGGGTTTATTAATAGGGTTGGTACATTCGCTTTTTTTGAACTTTTGAGCTGTAGGTCAAGATTGTCTGTCTTACTTCTCAGTGCAGACACCAGGGTGTGTGTTGGTGTGTGTAATGCAGAAGACTCCCACTGGGGAAGGGATTTTCCATGTTTTTCCAAAAGCAGTGATTTCAGTACAATGCCTTGGACCATTAGTATTTAAAAAGGAAATTTCCTTTGACCAGCTTTTATTGCATTGCCGCTCAGAAAAATATAGAGGTTTAAGCAACAATTTGTTAGTTATCACAACTTTTTAAGCAATTATTTTTAATTACTGTATAAATTCCTAACCATTACTGAAGAGCTACTCTCTGTGAGCACCGACTGTGTGCAGACACTGCTAGGTGTTTGTCTCTGCATGCATTATGCCACCTAACACCCTCCATAATGGGAAGGTTAAAAATGCCTACCGTGGTTTCCTTTCCTAACCAGCAAAATAAGCTTGTTAATATTTGAGTTAGTGCCCTAGACCAACTTTTTAATGAATCTGTTTTATCTAGATTACAAAAGCCTTTTTCTTATTTGACATTCACAAAGGCCCAGCTGGAAAGGAACAGTATTATTTTCCCTGGGGCATCAGGCATCATTAAAATCAGAGAATCTCTCCTTTTCCACCCTAACATTTACAGAGAATTTTGAACCTCTGCTCTCATCTTTTGTTTTAGCTGTTAATCCTCAGTCCAGCCTGGTTGGAGGTGTATATTTTACTGAGCATGTTGGGCGGATGGTAGGTAGATTAAAGCAAAGATGGTGTGATAAATGGATAAGAGAGAGAATGGGAAAGTGGATAATCGCCCCAACGAGAATCAGACTAGGAACACTCTTTATAACACTAACTGAATAATCCTAACATAAAAGCTTCACACTTTTGCACACACACTTATACGTGCTTCTCTTGATCTCATTCTCTGAAAATGCACAGGGAAATCAGATTTCTCGATATCTATTTTCCTGTATGTCAGCACTGTGACTATAACCACCTTATCTTAAAGACAATGTTTGGAGAATCATACTCTGCCCAGAAGAGTAGGGGCTTAATAAATGAATTTCTGTCACTATGTTTCAGAAAGGAAGGTCTGAGAGAAAAACAGCTGGCTTAGTGGTTTAAGCACTGGTCTGTAAGTGACAACTCATGACACCACATAATACTTACAGGGCTCTCAGTAGCCCTGAAGGGTCAGTAGAGTCCACATTTGTTTGAAATTCTTTTTTACGAAATAAATGTTCTTTTTCATGGAATATTTCTGTGCTCCAGTTATATTATTTTCTCAGCTCTAAATTGGGGGAGATAGTATCAATCAGGTGGAAGAAGATGACAAATACTTATCTTAAAATTTCTTTCATGCCACACAAATGGTTATTAAAAATAAGTAATGTAGAATAAAATAAAAGCTCTTGGACTGAAGTTGGGTATTCTGCTTCCACCCAGACCCTATCACAGACCTACAGTATTTAGCATAGTCACCTGCTTAGAATCTGCTTTTGCTTCTCTCTTTTGAAGTTCAGGGAAACAAGCCAATGCCAAAGAGAGAATCAGGAACAGAGAGAAGATGCGCAGAGGCAGAGGTAGTCTTTGAAGGAGCTTGGCATAGAGCTGCACTCATTCTTCAACGTGTGTCAATTAAGGATAGAAACTCAGTAGCAGAGACTAGGTGTGACCTGTTTGCAGTGACTGAATAAAAAATCACACTGAATTGAGATCTGCTTATAATAATCTTCTCCAGGACAGGCATGGGAATTATATGGCTCCATTTAGAGAAGAAGAATCATCATGTTCTAGAGAGCCTCACAGTCGCGACCACATCCATTTTGCCCCACATCACAGAGTATTCTGGAATGTATTGATGCTCACCTAACAGCAGGGGCAGTTCCTCCTCAGGCATTCCCAGTGCAGAGTTGGGTATTTGGCAATGCTGCACCCACTTTTTTAGGCCACTGGGGGTCCAGTTAACGAGTGCATTGAAAGGTTAGGATGTTTGATGTCCTAGAGACTAAACAATAGGACTATTGAGTGGATGCATCACTCATCATTTAGGTGGTTCCATATCTTGAAGACAGTCAACCATTTGTAGATGGCACCCCAGTGGCCGAAAAGAGTCAATGGGCTTATTACAAATTTGCCTTGCATTCTTTCCTGTAAAAGGCTTTTTTGTCCTTTCCATTGAATATATTTAGACAGTCAAAAGGAGAAAACCATACCTGTAGTATTCATCTCCCACAAAGAACAGGGTCTTCTGCGGCTCCCTGAGATAGACGGCGGCATCTATTCGCTGCACGTGCCTTGGGAATCCAAAGTCGTAAATAGTCCGAGGAGGACCCTGCATTTGGAATCCCCTAGTTATCCAGTAGTGAGGGCCTGAAAACAGAAATCAACATTTACAAAAACTCTGGACCAACTAGCAATGCAATTCACTCATAAATATTTCTCTGAAGCATCATAAATGGGATTAGTTCATGGGATATTTGCCATGGGTGTAACCCAATAGAAGACATAATCCTCTAATTACTTAATTCAGTAAAAGACTTCAAACTTCCCTGGAGGCAAAATCCCTGGTTATATCTTAAAGAAGCAATAACACTGATACAATTGTATCATGCATTAAGCATATTAATTTTTTCAAGATACCTTTTCATTTATAACCTCATTTCATCTTCATATATCTATGAGAGAGAAGGGGCAAGTGACATGCAAATGCTATGATTTTTACTTAAGTTGGCACCAGCCTTCTACTCTCATCCCTTAACATTAAGAAGTTATAAGCTAAAACTGACAGTACCTATCGGATTACTTCCATTGACTATACATAGTCGCAGCACATCTTCAAGGTTGATATTACTATAATCACTTTGCAGAGGAAGGTGCGAAGGCTCAGAGATAACCTAGGTAACTTCCCAAAGTCACTCAAATCATAAAGAGCTGGGGCCAGAGACTGGTACCGTGTGTGTCCACCTCCTAAAGTCACAGGTGTTCTCTTCTCCCCACTGCTTCTGAGCACAGCCTAGCGGTGAGGGTATTGTTTTCCCTACATGGGGTTCCAGTTGGCTTCTCTAACTAAAGGCTGTCCGTGGAGTATCCCGTGTCACTCTGAGCAGAGGTGCTGGGGGTAGGGACCAGGATTCTACCTCCCTGGACACTGTCACCTAGCACAGTGCCCCACTAGGCTAAAAGGCTTGGTTCTGAGAACAGTTTCATAAGTCACCATCATTACTGTCATTGTCACAACAGAGAGGGTGGCATTTCATACCCAACCTGAGGAGAAGGAGCAACTGTAACATGATCCTGGGTCACAGAACAAATGCTGTCAGTGCTAGACATTCCAAAGAGATGGGGCCCTGAGACCCTGCCATTTCTTTCTTTGAGGGACATGTAAGGTACCTTTGAAGAAGTAAGCGGTGCCCCTCTCAGCCACTTCGTAAGCTGCGTCCACGTTGGACATGAGCTGGGGGAAGGAGCTGGTGATGGTGCTGGGCCGGATTCCAGATGGCAAATGAACCTGCCGTCGCCAGAAAATCCTGTTGGGTGTTCCAAAAGACATCAAGATCAAGGGTTGATTTAGATCTTAAATTGCACTTCGACTGAAATGTACTCAGAGGCTCTTGCTTAATGGCCTTTGCCCTTGCCTTGTCTCTAAGGAAAACACAGTTTTTTTGACTTTGGTAAACAATGTCCTCTCTCTTTTCATTGTTGTAGCATCCCTGTGATCTCCTTGCTTTTGTTTATTTAAGAATGTTCAAAACATAGAAGGATAGAGTGATAGCATCAATGATTTACACATTTAAGCTGAGCACCCTCCTGTTCTAAATCTCATTTGATACAAATTTCTCTTTCCTATTCTGATCTTTTAAAAATTAAAATCTCACAAAGATAAATATGATCCAGATGGTGAGCATTATGAATAGTACATAAATGAACTAAGAGTTTGTGGTTGGGAGATGCTAATTAGTCTCTGTAAAAATAGCAAAAACATTAATAATCTTAAATTATAGCATTGCTTACATCATTGTCTACTAGAAGTGTTTGCAGTTTTGAGCCTGATGGCTAATTAACAGAAAATCCAGGACACACATATTAATTTAAGGCTTAGCAGCTCATCCATCCACTTGTCCAATATTATTTTCATTAAATCGTGGCAGTAGACACATGAGGGTACTGGCTTGGTCAACGCAAATATGGTCTATTTTGCATTTTGGAGATGAAAATCATTTTTATAAAACATGAATAGCTTAATTGGCTTCTTAGAAGCCCAGAATCAACATATAAGTTAATTTGTGGATGATGAAACTGTAATAAAGTTTTGACATTTAACTTTCCTAGTAACTTAGGAACCCCCAAAATTTTATGTTGAGTTTTCTTATCCCATTGATTTAACAAATATTTATAGAGCACCTATCACTGGGCACTATAGGCATCAAGGATGAAACACTGAACAAGACCCAGGCCTTGCCCTCAAGATGTTTAGAACCAAGTAGTAGAGACTAGTAAGTAATTAGACGATTATAATTCAGAGTGATCCATGCTATGAAGAGTTAAGTTCAGGATGCTCCGAGAACACTCAGGAGGGATACTTCCCTGAAGTTAGGGGTTTAATGAAGTTGCCTCAGATGAGGCCATTTAAGCTGACAATAAAATCTGAAAGATATATTGAGAAGGGAGAAATATTTCTTCATGTTTCCTAAGAGGCATCATGATGCAGAAGGAAAAGCACATTGTGTTTCAGAAGATAAAGGCCAGAGTTCCAACTCCACTGCTGACCAGCCTTTCCAAGCCTCAGTTTTATCATCTCTAAATGAGAATAATAATTCCCTGGCCAATATCATGAGATCATTATAAGGATCAAATGAGATAATGCATTTGAAAGTGTTTTATAAACTGTAAAGTGCCATATGGATAGGTACTGTGCATTTAAAAGATTGTTAGCTGCTTAGGTCTTAATTACCCACTAATTGGGAATCCACCGTAGACATTCACAGGCCCAAAACATCATAGCCTTATCTAGATTAACAGATGAAAAACAGACCTAGAAACATTGCCAGGCCAAAGGTCACGTGGTGGTTGAGGGCAAGGAGAGCCTGGATTAGACTCCAGCTGTCTCGATTTTCACCACACACCCTGTCTCATCTACTGCTGATTCTCAGTCTTGTGATCTCTGGTTTTTCTTTGTTTATAACTTAACCCTTTGTCCAGTCAGACCTGGACTTTCCTGAAAGCAAGAGGGACAGTTTCCCTCTTTTCTTCTCTCTCCACCACCTCACAGTGAGCACAATTTGGAGTGTCCAGGAGAGTTCAGCAACCATTTCTCGGATTAACTGGGAACCTGGGGAGGAAGCTGAAAAGCAAGTGTTTTCCAATTAATTTGATTCCACGCATAGTTCTGAAAGGCCGGCTCTGCTCACGTCACTGTGCTAAGACACAAGGTGTGCATGTCAGGGAACCGTGACGGTGGGGATGAGGCCGTGGGGGGAGAGGCATTCTGAAGGACTCGCCCGCCAGCAGGATCGGAACACTAATTTGGTGAGAACAATGGAAAAGGGAGAGTCAAAGAAGGTAGCAGCCTCATGACCAGTGGTCAGCAGTGGAAAATGTTGCTGAGGTCACCAGACTGGAGACTGAAGCAAAGGGGCCGACTGGCCAGGATAATGAGGGAGTATAGCCGCAGGGGAGCAGTGAGGAAGGAAGCCAGGTCACAGCTAAAGAGCAAATGGAGTAAATGCTGGGGGAAACGAAAGGGGTAGACACAGATCACTTGTTTGAGAATCTTGTTAATAACAAAGGAAGTGGGTGGAGGCAGCAGGGTCCAAAGAGGATTTCAAAGATGGAAGATGTTCATGCCTGAAGACATGAAAAGGAGCCAGTGGGGAAAAAGAGATGCACAATGCTGTAGGAAGGAGGACAACAAGGGCGGTGACCACTAGCACGTTTGGAATCGGGATTTCCCAGGATTGCAGATGAGGAGGAGTCTGCCTCCTGCACTTTCTCCCTGGGCTGTGTCTATTCTGGCTGCAAGGTTGTTTCACTGAAAGTCAACAAATAGCATTGTGTTTACTTAGACTGATTCTCTGTAATCCAGTAAGAATTCAGACATAGAGGCAGAAGGTGATCTAAGATCCCTGACGCATTGTCACTTGTGGAGTGAGGACGGGCCCCTTTACATCTTCCCAGGTTATGGCCTATGAACACGGGTCCCCATAGGCTCCTCAGATGGGTCAAAACACTCTTAATTTAAGAACGCTATGTACAGCTTTGACTATTTTTAATCCACACCACTGTCTATGCACGGGTTTTTAATTTTGTAAGCTGTGTTTTTCTTGGGTTCAGTGAGGTGGATGATGCATGGCTGATTTCGTGGCATCTGAAGCATTCGGAGCTAAGCACCCTGGTTAATGATCCCCGCTGAATGAATGGCTTCTCAGCCCAGGAAGTGATGGTTTGTGCTTCAGAGTTCCCAGTGAAACGAATTTGGGAGGAAACTTAGCTACATCGGTAAACTCTAAGTTTAAATTTTACATACCCTCAATGAATACATTTTTAGAGTGAAAACATGTCTTTTTTAAGTATCTGCAAATAATTGTAAGAGTATTCCAGGGTTTATAAAAAACCTTCATACGCATTATTTCAATTGATCCTTTTGAAGTATTTGTGCAGATATCCTTATTATTCTCGCTGTTATTTGACAGAAGGAAATTGAGCCTCAGGAAAATTAAGGGACTCACACGAGGTCACATACCCGGTGATAAAACAAGGTTTCAAAGCATTATTTGTTTCTTTCACTGCGCCACATTGCCTGATCTCAGGGGAGTGGGCAGCAAGGAAACCAAGAGCATCAAAGAGATAAAAAGAAGAAAGAAATTATTCCCCAAAGTAGCAAACAGGATGACAGAGAAGAGCAGAATCTGGAAGAGTGTGAGGCTGAAGAGGGCCCTCCTTCCCTGAATTGCCTTGACGGTCCAGCAGTAGGAGGTGAAGGCATCTCCTGAAAATGAGGACTGATGGGGTGAGCTCAGGTGGTGGGGAGTGAAGACGGTTGGGTGTAACAAAAGAAGGACAAAGAGTCAACAACATGAATCAAGTCCCTGGGTGCGCCAGGCACCATACACACAAGGATAAAAAGATGAATAATATTAATACATGATCCTGCCTGCAGGGAGTTCGAGGGACTGGCAGAGAGCTGCCAGAGGCCAGGTGAAGGTTATCAGTGACCTAATCTCAAATTTGATCAGTTATTGTTCTTTAATAAAAGGGAATGAAACTTTCAGAGAATACGAAAATCGCTGATCAAATAAGTCCTGCTCAACCCTCTGGCACACATTCATTTAGCCACCAAATATTTACTGACCTTCACTACGTGCCAGGCACAGCATTAGCTACTGTACATGAAGATAAATATGTGGCTGAATGTCTAATCTGAAACATCAATAAGCTCCATTGTTCTGCCCTCTTTATCAAAGAGCAGATTACAGACTGCTGATATGATCTGTTTCTCTATTTTCATTACCCAATACATCCAATACATCCTGCAGCTGTTCTTCCCCAGCAGGCTCATAGATTTTTTTTTTTGCTTATATTTTAAATCCAATAATAGATGTATAAGGAGGTTACTTGCTATAATTTTTTTGTGAATTTGTCTTCATTTACTACTATAATCTATAGCTCTAAGGATGTAAATCCTCTGAGTATGTTTTATGTTTACCCACCAGACATAATTTTTCTTCATTCATTTACTGAAAATTTTCATGATTACAGATTCCTTTTGAAATTTATCATAATTTACATCAATGATGGATAGTGTTTATTTCTATCTTAATGTGTATGGTGTATACATTGTAATATGTCAGAACAGTGTTTAAAGCAGGGTTTCTTGACTTTGACACTACTGATATTTTGAGCCAGGTAAGTCTTGGTGTGTTGAGGTGTCCTGTGCCTTGTGGGATGGTTAGTGGTAACCCTGCTCTACCCATTAATGCCGATGGCACTGCCCACCCCCAGCTGTGACAACCCAAATTGTCACCAGATATTGCCAAATATCCCTTGGTATACAAAATCACACTTGATTTAGAACGATTGCTCTCCTTCAATTTAGTTCTCACAGTGCTCACAATATCCTGAATCAAGGCTTATTTAGGAAGGAATTTTAAGATTCTATCCCCTGTGAAAATTCCAAAAGTACATTTTCAGTTTGCCTACACACTTACACACTGTACTAGCTCTCATAATGAGTCATTCAGGATATCAGTGTCCTGAAACTTCAAATACTAGAGTTGCTTGTTAATTTTTAAAATTAGAATTGAAAGCAAATGACCAAGGAGAAAGCAGCTGGAAGTCAATGATCCCTCAGCAGAGGCGTGTGGAGAAACACATGAAACATTTTTGGAAACATAAGACAGTTTAAGGACATCTTCCTCTTTGTGGCTGGTTACCCCACCTGCAGGCAGAGGACCTGGGAGCACAGGGACAGCTCAGAAGTGCTTTTCCTATTAATTCAAATGTGTAATAGTCAAAAGGCATAGGTTCATTCAAGTTAAAATTCAGTGCTTTTCTTGGTAGTTCTATTTCATAACCAGAAGGCTTTCTATATTAACAATAGGATAGACTCTGGACTGGGGGTCTGAAGGCCTGGGGTGCAATGGAGGGTCTGCCAGTCCCAGAGACCTGGGACTAGTTTCCTTATCTCTGAAGTGAAGTATTTGGACTTGATCAACCTTTATGCTTGCTCCATTTGTAAAATCTATTATTCTTCTAAGGGCTACAGCTGATTGTGATCATCTTGCTTTTATTCTGAAAATTATATTGGGCAAAACCCAAAATAATCTGACAGATGCAAATATAATTTTGGTATAGCTACAATTCCAGCCATTTCTTTCTTCTCTTCCCTGAGTGACAGAAAGTCTGAGATAGCCTTAATATTTTATCATCTATCATAAAGAGTCAATGTATATACATTAGAAATATATATGCCTTTCAACTTGTTATGGCTAAAGGTTCTTTCTCTTCAAACAGAACATCTGAATGTACCTTTACACATGACAGAGAACATCTCACAGTCTCACGGTGAATTTAAAAGGTACTGCATTCCATCTTGCTTTGGAAACAAACCATGTGGTTATTATGCCCCCGGCATGAACGTCCCATCCACAGATTATTGTTGGTGACAGGGAATTCCAAGCTGGTGAGTGAGTGGGAGAGGAGGGCTGGGAGCTCTTTCACAATCAGTGGCTCCCTGGTTGCCATTGTAACTGCGGCTTGAAAGAATTCTTTGTTCTTTGTCCAGGCTTAGCAAACACTTTGGGACTTCTGGCGGCAATTGCTGGCGGATCAGCACAATAGAGTCATGGCATTCTAGCTCTAAATGGCACCTTAGTACGTCAGGGCAGTTAGCACGGGCTCTGGAATATGACCGTTTGGGTTTGGATCCCAGCTCCACTCCTCCCTAGCCATGTGCTCCCAAACAAGTTGCTTGTCCTTTCTACCTTGTAAAAAGAGAGTCATACTTCATACTTCATGTTATCAGACAACATCCTCACTTTGCAGAGAAGGGAGTGAGTGGCAAATCCAGAGCTAGAAGAAACCACTCCTGACTCCGTGCTCTCCTTATAGCTCATCCTAGTTTTTTGGAGTTACCTGTCCTACCCCTCATAGCTCATCAGATCTGAAAGGGGAGAAGCTGAGAAGGTGTCGGCTGAGCAGATGCGTGTGAGCCATCTCTCCTTCCCGCAGACCTCCCTGCTGATTCATTTCCAGGCGTCTCTTGCAGCTATGCCTCCCAGGCTATTCTGTTACCACCCTCAGTATTGACAGTCAAGACTATGTTAAAAGATGTAACAACTTCACATAGTCATAAGTAATTGCTAAATGCTCACGATTTGATAAACAGAAGAGTTCTTTTTGTTTGTTTGTTTTTGCCTTTTTAAGAGAACAATGACCATTGAATGAAATGGTATGATATCTTTGACTTCCCTGTTTCCTTTGCCCCTACCACAACCACTGATGTTTACCAAAACAATAAGCTGCACTCTCCACGATGGCTAGCATCTCGCATCTTTAACCCCGAACTGTATAGCTGTTGATACATGCTATGTCAGTGTGCAGGCAGTGCTGACAATGTCATCCTCAGGGGAAGCCCATGTTACCTACTGCTGTGCTCTAGGCTTCTCCCGCCCTGCACCTTGCCCCCATTGCTGGGTCATTGCCTGCCAATTCCATTTGCTTTATTTTTTGGTAATAATCAATAAAAATAACATCAATAATCAATAAGTCTTACAAACTATAATGTTACCGATTACAAATAAACAATAATAATAAAAAAGAATCAATCGGGTTCTCCAAATACTTCAAGTTGTTTCTAAGCCTTCAAGCCATCGAATATATTTTCTCATTCCCATTCCTCGAAATAGTAACTGCCATTTTTTGACACTATGTGTCTGGCATGTTATTTTCCCAGGGTCACCTCACCAAGTAAGAGGCAGGGCCAGAATTTAAGCCCACTTAGTCCCATAGGAAAACATGGTTCCTGAGCTCTGCTCTAATTTGCCTTTAAAAAATGAATCTCTACTCAGTGTTGAAGGTCTGGTTCGAGCTGTTCCTAATTATTAAAAATTAGAAGCAATCTAGATGTTTAAAAGTATGGGATTGGTTAAATAAGTAATGATCTATCTATTTATTTAAAAGATGAAAATTAAAATTCATTGGCATAGAAAAATGAAATATTTGTGAATGAAAAATGTTTACGAATCAACGCAACTAGTAAAATTCCATTTTTGTGGAAACCCTTGCCCCCTCCCATATTTACAATATGTATCTCTCTATCCACAGAAAAAGCCTGAAAGGATAAACCACAATGTGGTTAATAATGTGAATACTCTGTGTTATGAACTGGATGTTTGTGGCCCCTTTAAATTCATATATTGAACGCTAATCTCCAATGTGATGGAGCCTTTGGGAGATAATTAGGTTTAGATGAGGCCACCCTCGAAGGTGGGGCCCTCATGATGGAATTAGTGGCCTTAGAGACACCAGAAAGCTCTCTCTCTCTCCATGTGCATGAAGGATCGTGTGGGCACACAGTGAGATGGTGGCTGCCTACACACCAGGAGAAGAGGCCTCAGACTGAAATCTACCTTGCAGGCACCTTGATCTTGGATTTTCAGCCTCCAAAACTATGAGACATACATTTCTGTTGTTTAAGCCACCCACTTGGTGGTATTTTGCTATGGCAGCCGGAGCACACGAATGCACTCTGGGTGGTGGGACTCTAGCTAAATTTTGCTTTCTAAAAAATATTTTGTTACTTTTTCTCTGTCTTTTTTTATTTTTATTTTTTTAATTTTTTTTTTAGACACAGGGTCTCTGTTGCCCAGGCTGGAGTGTAGTGGTGCAGTCATAGCTCTCTGCAACCTCAAACTCCTGGGCTCAAATGGTCCTCCCACCTTAGCCTCCTGAGTCACTGGGGTTACAGGTGTGAGCCACCATGCCTGGCTCTCTCTGTTCTGATGAGCAAAAAGGATTTTTATAATAACAGCTTAAAAATCTATTCCCAAAAGTACAAAATAAAAAAAGGAACATCACATTTTTCTCAGACATCACTTCTCTGGACCTTCCCAGGTACTTATCCCTGTTTTACCTCACAGTCCTCCCTTTTCGAGCTTGTGCCACACTGTCTTGCAAAGCTTTTTGAACGCCCTTCTTCTCCCTTGTGTAACTGCAAGGTATGCAAAGGCGGGGTTGGGAGCAGAGTTTCAATCCGTATTTATATCCTTAGATACGACAACAGTGCTTGGCACCCAGTATGGGTTCACTGAACACTTTGCCAATGAAGAAGAGAAAATATCACACACGAATATTCCTGAGCTGCCTCTGCCTATTCTCATTGTGATTGAATTCTGACTCCAGCAAAGGGAGGCGTGTGGGTGACTGTTGCTATGTTTCTCTTTTCCTCCATGGAAAGAAATAGTTACAGTTCCCAGTGTCATGGAGAGAGCAGCCTTGCTTCCTGAGAAGCCATGGGGAGAAAAGGGACCTGCCTTTGCTACACTATCTGCCAGGTGAAAGGGCAGGAGGCCTTGAAAAAAAGGAGTTTATCAAGAAGGCTGACCACTCACCTATCTCTTCAGCTCATCATCCATCCATCCATCCTTCCAACTTCCTACCTGCTATCCATGCAGCTAGCCAACTCTCATTCACCAGATGTTTATTGAGCACTTGCTGTGTGCTCTCACTAGGGAGACAGTGGTAAACAGTGTAAACAAAGCAGACCCCAGATAAATTTGGGCTGATGTCCTAGCTCAGCCACTGAACTGTCACCTTGGGAGAGTTACTTGCTGTCTTTGAGCTGTTTTCTTCATCTATATGTTGGGAATTCTAATCTCTACAGTGAAAAAGGTTAGAAAAAATTCTGTACGAATATGGAAAACACTTAGCACAGCAGCCAGGCCATAGTAGGTGCTCCACAAACAGCAGGGTTGGCAGTTCTGTACCTCCCCAAAGACCCCTGCCTCCCACCCTGCTGCCACACAACACAGCATTTCTGCGTGATCTTCATTCGTGGCCGCAACAAGGACCTCGAGAGCAAGGTTCGTCTGGAGGTGGAGCTGACGCCTGACGCGAGCTGGCGGCATGTCTTAGGCTTACCGGTCCTTGAAGAACAGGAGCTCCTTCCCCAGCATTGTCACGGCATCAAAGGATGCGCTGGAGTCACAGAGGT
>VBSM01001265.1:60554065-60593778 GCA_008086735.1 Cheirogaleus medius
AATGGTTCACCTTTATGTCGTGACAGCAAAGAAAGGCAAGCTTTGAGATGATTTATCTTCTGACGCTCGTTTAATTCATGTGGTACCCATCTATCCAGCTTCTTTACCTTGCCCATTTGTTTCAAATTGTCCAATATTGTTGGAATAGTAACATCAAACATCAAACCTTGCTGCTAATTCACGCATGGGTTGAAATGGATTCACTTCCACTATGGTTTTCAGCTCATCATTATCCACGTTGGTCTCAGGACACCCACATGGCTCATTTTTAAGATTAAAATAACCAGAATGGAACTTCTCATCAATGTACTGTGCGTTCATTAGCCATACACTTCCCAAACACTTTGTCGATGTTTCAAGTTGTCTGCACTGCATTGGTTCCACAACGGAACTCATATTCGAAAATAACATGAATTTTTGACTTCTCCATGGTTTCACAAAATTTGCTCCAAAAAAAATTCGAAAGATAATCACAAGCCAAAATGTGTGTTTGAAAGAATGAGGATGTACCTTCACAATTAAAAAAAAAAAGAAGTGTCAAAGTGAAATGTCAGAGATATCAACTGTCAAATTTAGTACTTAAAGAAATCAGACATTCCGTACTTAATGACCTAATACCACCATATGTAAACTCCTCAAGGTTACGGAGTAACACATCATATAACATGAAATCTACTAGCACCACATAGCATCCATTAGAACTGGATTCAAATCCTGATTCTGACATCTGTCCATATGACTTTGAGCAGGTTGATTAATCTCTTAACTGCGGTATTTTCATCTGTAAAATAGGGGAAAGACATCTACTTTGCAGAATTGTCATAAAAGAGGAAATTCCATCTTAAGAAAGCTTTTAGCAAAATGCTTAGTAGGCATTAGCTCTTACAAAATCATGTTCAGCTTATCTTTTGACTTCAGTGCCAGGTACCTGGTAGGCTTTTCATAAATTTTTTGAATGGATGAATTGATGACTGGGTCAATGATTCTCAAAGTCTGGTTCCTGGACCAGCAGCATCACTATCTCCTGGGAACATGTCAGAAATGCAAACTCTCTGGCCCCACCCAGATTTACTGAATGGGAAACTCTGGGAATGAGCCCCAGCTGGCTGCGTTTTAACAAGCTTTCCAGGTAATTCTGATGCACGCTAAAGTTGGAAAACCACTGGATTAGTTAGTGGAGTGAATAGAATTATGGGGTCTGAGGTGAAATGAAAAAATGTATGGAAAGTGCCAAGAATTATCCTAGTCCCAGAAGACATTCAATACTGCACTTGCCATGTGGGACTGTGCTTTTTAGTGGTGACACACCTGGTATTAATATTTGTTAAACCATGAAAGTATGTGGATGACTTACTTTCACATTTAGACTAGATTCGAGGTTATCCTTACAGTGATGTCTTTCTTTCTTGCTCTGTTGCATTCTGATAACTTTCTTGCATGGAAGAGGAAGTGATGGTGTTACAGCCAGCATATGGGGTCTAGTGAACAACCCCAGGTGCTCAAGATGACACACCCAGATGTCATCTATGTCACATACTGTGAGATGCACAAAACATGTGTCTCAGAAGAAAAAAGGAAAGAAGACCACGGATCTATTAGACTCATTCACCTAACTAACTTGTAAGCTCTTTGAAGACTATGTGATATAAAAATATCACTTAATCAAGTTTGTTGAATGAATGAATGAATGAATATACAAGATATATTAATTGTCACTTTTTGGTCTCAGAAAAGGAAAAGGATATTACAATAATCTTTAAAAATTTGCATTTATATGTTCTCCTAGCCTCTGGAGCCTTTCACAGAAGCTGCCAAAATTGAAGAACAAGGGCTGAGTCCTCGAAACTTCCCTCCAACTGGTCATCTTTTTCCCTTTTTCCCCCCAAATGTTCATCATGACAACCTTAATGCAAAGGCAGGTAGGGAGGTGGGCATTGGAGGGGAAGGAATTCTAAAGCTGACATTCTCGCTTCAAGGACTCTAAAGAGTATTCTAAGTTTCACTTTTGGAGGTAGATTGAAGTAAATAACTGCCTATAGGGTGTGATACAGATACTTCTCAAAGCTTCCAATATCCACTCTTCTAACACATGAGTGCAATGAATATCAATATTATCAAGTGCAACACTTCAATTGTTAACTGCAAAAATTTTGAGGAAGAATAGCAATTTATGTTCTTATAAGTCACTTAAATGTTAGTATGAATAAATTTCACCTCACAGTCAATACTAGGCAACACCTTTGACTTTTGCAGAGAGAATGAAAGACTCAATGTCTGGTAATTTCTTGATAGAATTTTCCTTTTCTTGATTTTTCTCTCTTCACGGGGGAGCAAAAGTCTGCTTTCTTTCAATTATTCTTTGTATCAAATCTAAATTTAAATCCAATCACTCAAACCCAAAAAGATCATATCAAAGCAAGTCAATGACTCGAAGGAAATGAAATGAGAGACCCTATCAGAGAAATGTGGAAAACATAGTATCTGTAGAAAAATTGGATGATAAAAATAATATACATGAGACAGGACATTGGTAGCCACCAGGCAGAGATGATGCTTTGGGGATCCTGTAGATTTCTTAGAAACTTTAAACAGAACCTAAGTTTCCATGTGCCATTGATTCAGGGGAATAAAGATTTTGAACTGTAAAATCAAATTTTTACAGAGAACTTCTCCTTGCTAAATCCTAGCTGAATTGAATTCCTTAGAAGTTTTAGTAAATCCTCAACATTTAGGTTTCTGAGATTGCACCTGCCATGCATGTGATAAATTGATGAATAATTGTTGAGTAAGTGACAGATCGTCTATTTGTCTTACTTAAGTAAAAGGCACAGGCTTTGTATTTAGGCAGAAATAGAATCAAACACTGACTTGGCCATTTTCTTAAATTTCTAATGTGTTATCAATGTTCTTAAATTTCAAGCTTCAGAAACCAGCTCTGGTTTAATTTAAGAGAATAGATACTTTGGGGGGAGGATATTAGGTAGCTCAGAGAATTGCCAGGAAAGATGGACCCCAGTCTGGGGGAATCAGCAGGAACAAGGGCAGTAGAAACCAAAGTCAAGGCATGATCTGTCGGTGGGACCCTCGCTTCTTACCACCAGACAATATTCCAGCCGAGAAGTGAAGCTGTTGCTGCGGGACTTTTCATCATTCAAAGTCCCGGGTGCGAGAGTCTGCTGGTTGGGCCTGGGTCATGTGTCCTCACCCTGATATCCGGAGAGAAGAAGCAGGAGGACCTCCCCTACTTGGCCTCTGTATGAGGAGGCAGGACACCATCAATAACATATGTGATGGGGAATGTCCGGGACAAAGGAACAAATCAAAACCAATCAAAACCAAACCCAGAAAATGTTCAACATGATCAGTGACCTTACTAAACTTCTACCTCCTCTTCTGTAAGACGAAAGATAGTCACAGCTATATTAGAAGAACATTGGGAGGATGAAAATGGCTAATGGTCGTTTGGCACTCAGTCCAGTTCATAAGCAGGAGATTTCAGAACTACTTTTTGCTATGATGATTTGTAAAAATTTTCCAGAAATGTTATGGCAGATTAATAAAAATAAATATATGACATTTTCTTACTTCTAAGACATCACTGGTTATAAAATTGGCCATTAATTGAATAACAGTTGTGAGAAAAAATAAACATGACATCATTAAATGTCTACCTTGACATACTATATATTGTTATGTGTTTATTGCCTCTCACCTCTAGAATGTAAGCTCCATAAGGATAAAGACTCTATATATTTTGCTTACGGCAATATCCCTAGTGCATAGAATAGTGCCTGGAACAAAATAGGTTTTCAATAAACAGGTGTTGAATGAATGAATGCATGAATGAGTGATCCATTGAATGATTAAAGATGCACATAAGAAAAAGAATATTGTCCTCAGAGGGATAAATTCTAAATCAACCCATATAATAGATCAAATGATCTGTGTAGCATTACTCTAAGGAATCAGAACCTTTATGAGATGCCTTTCTGCCAGACATTCAGCCAAGTACCTTATGTCTGTTTTTCACACAATTTTATGACACCCCATTTTTCAAGTGAAGAAACTTGGGCTCAGGGAGGATAAATAATTTGTTGAAGTTCACATTGATATGAAGTGGCGGCGGCCTCAAGATTTTTACCCAGATCTGTTAGACCTCGAAGCCCGTGCTCTTAACAGTTACAGGAAGCACACGTTGGTGCCCATGCGAGCGGTGCCCTAGGGAACCCTCTAGCTGGCTGGCAGGTAGAGCCCACGGCAGACTCCTGTAGCTGTGCAGCTCCCTGGCGCTCCCGTGCATCCTGCCTGCACAGAAGTTGGGCGGCCCAGGCTGCCTGGGCTCCCTGGCTGACGATAGTAGCTCTCATTGCAAACCATTCCTTTGTTACTCTGGTTTCTACATTTCAATCTCTAGTGAATTTAACTTTCATAAATGATTACATTTCTGGATTTCCAAGGAGCTTGGTCAGAACCTGGCAAATTTTCAAGGTAAAGAATGTCTCCCAGTGAGGCAGGCTTCTAAGTCACCAGCCACCACCTACCTCTTAGCCCATAGCCAGCCTGGCCGCAGCCCTTCCTCCAAATGGCTCCAGTAAATATACACCACTTTGAGTGCCTGGCTTTTAAAAAGTGTTTTATTTAACTTGTAAATCCTATCATGTTCTGTTTTTGTAGAGCCTCCCAAAGTGCTGAGATTACAGTCATGAGCCACTGTGCCTGGCCTGTAAATCTTCATTTATATGTAAAAAATGATCTTTATTTATAGAAGAAAGTGTATTTTTCTGATCTCCTTTTTTTCATGTTGTGATTCAATATTTATTTAGTGCTTTGTCCATCCATGTTATCATGTAATAGGGTATTGGCTATTCCTTTTTTTAGTTTGTGTCTTTTATTTAAATTTCAAAATATTAAGGAGGTATAAATGTTTTTATTACATGGATACCTTGTATAATGGTTAAGTCAAAGCTTTTGGTGTGCCCATGACCAGAATAGTGTTCATTGTACCCACCAGGTAAGTTTTTATCCCCCATAACCCCTTCTTGGTTTCCAACGTCCATCGTATCTCTTTGTGCCTATGTGTGCCGATCGTTTAGTACTCGCTTATTAGTGAGAATATATTGTGTTTGGTTTTCCATTCCTGAGATACTTCACATAGGATAATGGTCTCCAGTTCCAGACAAGTTGCTGCAAAAGACATTATTTTATTCCTTTTTATGGATGAGTAGTACTCTGTATTATATATACACCACACTTTCTTTATCCACTTCCGAATTGATGGGCACTTAGGTTGAGTCTACATCTTTGCAATTGTGAATGCTGCTGTGATAAACATTCAAGTACAGGTGTCTTTTTTAATACGTTGACTTCTTTTCCTTTGGGTAGATACCTAGCAGTGGGATTGCTGGACTGAATGGTAGGTCTCTGTTTATTTCTTTGAGGAATCTCCATACTGTTTTCCATAAAAGTTGTGCTAATTTGCAGTCCCACTAACAGGGTATATGCATTCCTTTCTCTCTGCATCCATGCGAGCATCTGTTGTTTTTTGACTTTTTAATAATGGCCATTCTGATAAGGGTAAGGCGGTATCTCATTGTAGTGTTAATTTGTATTTCCCTGATGATTACTGATGTTGAATATTTTTTCATACATTTGTTTGACCATTTGTCAATCTTCTTTTGGAAAACTTCTGTTTATGTCTTTTGCTCACTTTTTGATGGGGTTGATTTTTTTGTGTGTGTACTGATTTGTCTGAGCTCTTTGTAGATTCTGGATATTAATTCTTTGTTGGATGTATAGTTTGTGAATATTTTCTTCCATTCTGTAGGTTGTCTATTTACTCTGTTGATTATTTCCTTTGTTGTGCAGAAGCTTTTTAATTTAATTAAGTCCCATTTATTTATTTTTATTGTTGCTGTATTTGCCTTTGGAGTCTTAGTCATAAATACTTTGCTTAGGCTGATGTCTAGAATAGTTTTTCCTATGTTTTCTTCTAGAATTTTTATGGTTTCTTGCCTTATATTTAAATCTTTTATCCACCTTGAATTAATTTTTGTATATAGTGAGAGATAGGGGTCCTGTTTCATTCTTCTGCATGTGGTTATCCTATTTTCCCAGAACCATCATAAACTCCTGGCCTTCAACAATCCTCTGATTCCCAGAACATGTTGTTTGCTTTGTTGAAGATCAGTTGTTCATAGCGATGTGGTTTTATTTCTGGGTTCTCTTATTCTGTTCCATTGGTCTATGTTTCTACTTTTATACCAGTGAAATGCTGTTTTGGTTACTATAGCCTACAAGGCTATAATTTGAAGTCAGGTAATGTGATACCTCCAGATTTGTTTTTTTATTTAAGACTGCTTTGGCTATTTGGGCTCTTTTATGGTTACAAATGAAGCTCAGGATTATTTTTTTCTAGATCTGTGAAATATGATGTTAGTATTTTGATGGATCCATAAATCACTTGGTGACATGGACATTTTAATGATGTTGATTCTGCCAATCCATGAGCAAGGACTGTTTTTCCATTTGTTTGTGTCATCTACAATTACTGTCTTCAGTGTTTTGTAGTTCTCCTTATAGAGCTCTTTCACCTCAGTTAGGTACGTTCCTAGGTATTTTATTTTCTTTGTAGCTATTGTGAAGGGTATTAGTTCCTTTATTTGACTCTCAGCTTGACTGTTATTAGTATATAGAAAAGCTACTGATTTGTGTACATTGATTTTTATAACCTGAGACTTTGCTGAATTTATCAATTCTAGGAATCTTTTGGTGGAGTCATTAGGGTTTTCTAGATAGAAGACCATATCATCAGCAAACAGGAATAGTTTGACCTTCTTGTTCTCTATTTGGATTCCCTTTATTTCTTTCTCTTGCCTGAATGCTCTAGATAGGACTTTCAATACTATATTGAATTGAAGTGGTGACAGTGGGCATCCTTGTCTTCTTTCAATTCTTAGGGGGAATGCTTTCAATTTGTCCCCATTCAGTATGATGTTGGCTGTAGGTTTGTCATATATACCTTTTACAATTTTGAGGTATGTTCTTTCTATGCTTCATTTGTTGAGGGTTTTTTTTAATCATGAAAGGGTGCTGGCTTTTATCAAATGTTTCTTCTGCATCTACTGAGGTGATCATGTGGTCTTTGCTTTGCTTCTGTTTATGTGGTGAATCACATTTATTGATTTGTGTATATTGAACCAGCCTTGCATCCTTGAGATGAAACCCTTATACTCTCCCTGCATTAGTCTTGTAGTTTCTGATCTAAATTCTATCCTGTTACCAAAGTAACATTTTAAAAAATAAAATATAGTCATGTCACCTAATACTTGGCTCCAAGAAATGCCCATCATACTTTGCATGACTTATTTGCTTTGGCCTTGCTGTCCAGCCTGTTTTCCTATTCTTCCTCCCTGCAGCATTTGCTACAGTTGTAAAGAACTTCTCACCCCTGAATTGTGCCATGAGCTCTAATCTTGCTCTCCCTTTCCTGTGTTGTCCTCTCTACCAGGGATACCCTCCTCCAGTTCCCCCTTAGCCTTCCTGTCCTCTAGACTCGGCTTAGAAATCGTCTCTTCATCTGTCACTTAATAGTCTCATACTATTGGGGAAATTGCCTCTCCTTATTATGCTTGGAGCTTCTTAAGAAAAAAAATTTGGCATCTAATAACTATGTTTATTGACTGAATTAGACAATTAAATTGTAAATAAAGGAACAAAATATATTTGTTGAATGAATTAACAAAATTATTTGGTAAAAAATGGAAATAGAATGAAGACTGAATATGTAAGAATATTACCACTTAGTAGTTTCTTTAGATTCTAGAAACAGTTAAGCATGATGTGGTTTAGAAGTGCAAGATTCAGCAAACTAAGTTTTGTGATACATTTGTCAGAGTGAGGTTTTATTGTCATAGATCAATTTCCCCTGCAAGCAGACTTGGAGAGGATCATGAGAGTATAGGAAGTTATTGGGAGGTGCTCTTGGGACCACCACTAGTGGAAGGGAAGAGAAGAAAGTAGACACATGTAGAGTGAGAAGCTAGGCTGCAATGTAGTCTCAGGATGGTCTCAGCACCCCATGCGCAGTTCTGGAGTGACATGGCTCTTCAGAGCTTCAGAGTTGCCCTGAGTTGGAGCATGGTTCATAGGCCTTACTATTCTCACACGGACCAGTCCTTGGATGTGGTCTGCCCTGAGAAGCAGATATGGCCTAGGGAGAGGTAAACTCTCTTCAGTTGAGGCAATTAAGAAAAGGGGGAAATACATCCTTTAATCCTGGGTGGGGAGCGTTTAGACATTGTGCATAGTGTCCACTACATTCACAAATACTATGACCCAGATGGTTTGGAATCCATCATCGCTGAGTGTAGTAATGGGAGAGGCACATTTCTTAGAAATTTTCTAGGCTCCAGTAGACATATATGGATGGCTTGTCAGCCAGAGGCACAAATTCAACCTTTCCAATGAGTTCAAAGGCAATAAAATGACAACGACAACAACAAAATCTTTCAATATGGAGTCAGGTGGACAGGACTTTCTTTCTTTGACATAGTTATGAAGGCAGAATACTGGAAGCTATCAGTCAACTAAAAATTTTTCATCTGGGGAAGAACAGTGCAAGGAAGACAGAAGGGAGCTGGGTCTTATGATGGCAGAACCATTAGCCATAATTTCTATGAGGGATGACAGAGTAGATCTCAATTAAACTTACATTGCAAACCAAATTGAAAAATATATAAATATATAAATTTGATAATAATGACTTAAAACAATTTGATTTTAGCCTTTTAGTTTCATTGTTCATCAGTGCCCATTTTTACATTTAATGTTTCAGCTCAAAGAATAAAAAAAGATTTCAAATACCGAATTCTACAAAATCAATCATTTCAAAAGTTTCAGACAGAGGATTATAATAGAATTAAGAAGTCACTAAACATAAATATTTGCATTTTTAGGTAAGAAAGATGATGAATGAAGTGCAATGTGGATGGCAGTGATTTAAAAGAAGTGTATATAAACAAATAACGGCTAGTTGTCCTAAACCGCATAATCATAGTAATTCATGCACACACAATAAAATCACCACAGAACTTCCTGCTCAGTGTTCCCAGCAAATAAAATGGTATTTTGCATTTATCAAGCTTCTTAAATAATCTTATTTTCATCTTTAAGAAGGAATAGCCCTAGAACTCTCTAATCCATAATCCCAAATCAATTATGTCAATAAAATGTTTTCTTGAAACCCAAATAATGGCTAAATAAAACCTCGAGTTTGTTTTATAAACCCTTTTCTAATAATTTGGGACAAATTTAAAGGAAACCATTCACCAGTTATGATTCATTTACAATTAATCAGAATCTAAACAAGGGTAATATTCCATTTTGAGGAGGAATTATTGGTGCGTTTGAGACATAGGTGATGTTTTTGCAACAAAACAAAAGTCCTGGAAAGCTCTTTCCAGGACAGCTCCTGTTTTGGACAAGTCCATTTATGGATAGTGATGGGAAATTTTAGTTAATTAAGTTACTTACCTTTTTGATTACTTATATATATGCGAGATAAATAGGCACTATCGCTGTGTGATCTTAGGTAAGTTATTTAACTTTTCTAAATTTTGGTTTCTTCTTTTATGACATAAGGATATTAAGAATTACTACATTGAGTTGTATGAATTAAATGAGATGGTATAAATGCTTGGCACAATGGCTGGAAAGTAGAAAGTATTGGATAAATTATTGTTATTATTACATAGCATTATATATTATGTATGCATATAGAACATACAATTAATATATACTATATAGTCATTATTATAATCATAAGATATAATTTATCTGCAAAGCTTCTCAGTGTCACTCCTTTTCCACTTGAACCCCTTCAAGCATGCTTAGAACTGCCAAGCAAATGTGCCCAGCTTAACGAGTGGTTATGAGAGTACTCTGGTTTTTTTCTCTTTCCTAATTTTCTCCTTCTCAATCTTTTAAACACATTCTAAGTTTACCTCCCCTACCCCTGTCCAACCACTCCACAATTCAAAGGCATTCTCTTTAAAGACACAGGGCTTACTGTGGATTCTTCTTTCTTTCCTCCCTCCCTTCCTCCCTTCCTTTTTTCCTTATTTTCCTTCCTTCCTTCCTTTTGCCCAGTCATCTCCACAGTCCCTGGAACATGGCTTAGAAAAATTTTGCCGGCAAAAGTTAAAAAATGGCTGAATGAAAGTTCGCGAATATCTCAGTCACTATTCACTTAACAAATGGCTACATGCCCGGCACCAGTGATGTTGTATTAATAGTAAACACTGACCCAGCCCTGTCCAGCTCACTAGCTGATCCAAGGGACAGTCATACAAAAGAGCAATTACAAAGCAGGGACAAGGGCTGAGATGGGATGTCATTGTTCTGGGATTATTGGGACGTGAGGGAGACCTTCCTGAGCGTGACAGGACAGGAAGCCCTGAACCAGGCAAAGGAAAGTAAGGTGGCACTTTAGGAAGTGGGACAGCATGAGATGCCTGGTTTGTATAAGAGCATGACAAAGTGGCAAGAGACAAGGCAGAGGAGGCCACATTGTCAGGCCACGGAACGTCTTCTGTGCCACAGCCATTGTCCGGACACCAGCAAGAGATAAATGTGGAGGGGTTTGACCTGCCTGCACTTTCACCTGTAACTCCCTGGCTTTCCCTGCTTTGATTTACCTCCCTCTATTGCCTCTAGTTTCAAGAATGGATGCTTGGCTCTGGCTGAAAATGTGTATTCCTGAGAAATTGGGGTCCACAGGGAACAGAAAGAAGCTGCGATGGATTCTCTTCACCTCCTGCGTCTAGGTCTGAGTTTACAGCGCACTACTGGGTTCTTCCTGCGCAGGTGTGTGTTTCTTTTGGGTTGTCAGAGCTTATTTTCACCTTTGTAATGATCTACTATCATCTTTTTTTCTCTATTTAAGTGAGAAGTTTCTAGATTTTATTCTCATGTTTTCATTTCCCTTATTGTTGTTTCAAAAGAAAATTTTTGACCTTTTAAGTATGATTATTCTATTAAAGTGAGAAAAACAATCATTCAACACATTTATTTATTATAATAAATAATTACAATCTGTATTGTAAAAAATTACAATATTGCAGTATTTACTGTAAAAGTAGCTTTTTCCATTTTTACAATAAATATTGTAACAGCGACTGCAAAAACGATGATGATTTTAGCCAAGGTTCTATATACTCAGTGGATTCTTTTCTTCTTTCTTTCTTTTTGGAGATTGAATTCAAGGGAAATTTAATCTTATAAATGCTTTTATTTTTCATTTTGTCATTGCAGTTAGTTTTGTTTCCCCTCGCAACAGGTCATTCAATTTTTCACAGATTTATATATTACAGCCCTTGTCTGTAATTTATCTTCACTGTTTTCTTTGATTTCTTAAAATATGTGTTTGTATTTCCTTGGAGCACTGAATTAGAAAAAAATTCTGGCATGTGTCACTTAAAATTTGGTGTCACCCTCCCCCACCCCCAAATTTTACTGAAGAGGAATAAATAAAAAGTGAAATGAGAAGGAAAGGCACCGTGAGTGATTTCTATTTAATGTGGTTTCATACATTAATTATAATGCACAGTTTTAATTAAAAAAGCAAACTCTGCTGTGTTTTCAGATTATTAAGTACTGTTAATTTTTTTCCTCCCAGAAAGCCTTCAGATGTTGATCATTGATTTTAAATTAAGAAATGTAGTTTCTTTATCTGCAAATAACCAGTTGGCTTTAGAGTCTTTTGGTGGGAGGAGCAGAGGTTAGGGCCAACCACAGATGGCAGCAAACTGTGGGATGGGGGTCCCCTTGTGGGGTCTTCAAGTCTCAAGGTCAAGCTGACAGTGCTGGGCATGATGTGACTTAGCTGGTGGGGCTCAAATGATCTGAAGCATTTGCTGCTCCCCCTAAGACCATCATCATCAACTCAAATTAAAGCTCTTCTCTACTTCTACAGACCAGCCTGAGAAGGTGGCAAATTACCTTTATGATTTGTTTGTCTCTCCTTGATGTCCATCTTAACCTGATTTCATCTGAATGAAATGGTGGCAGTGGTAGTGTCAACTCCTAAGGGTTGACTCTTCCTAGGGTATTTTGTATCTTCTCACTCTATGTGGCCCTTGAATGGTGAGGCCACACATTGGCTTACACTGCAAAATAATCTGACAACCAGGCTGGTAGCCTTTATGAAGTTATACTACACAACTTCTGGGCTCAGAGCCTTACTCATTCTTTTACGTGGCATTATCTAACTGTCATGGTTTTATTGTTTGTGTCCAGAAGACTAATTTGAGTTTCAATGTGAAAGATGATAGGATATGAGAGTACTACAAAGAACGGCTCTAAAGATTTGCAGTGGATGTACTTTTCCATGTCTGAAATAAGAATTTTTTTATTAGGTAGCATTTTCACACAACTCCATTTCTGCACTTATCTGCTTTTACTTGGGCTATTTATTATATTTCTGTCTGCTACTCTAGGTTATGAGTTTTCTAAAAGTAGAAGTCATATTTCACTCATTTTCAATTCCCCGTCCCTGTAAAATCTAATACGAACTGCTGAGAACAGTTTGGCAAATATTTGTTGTATCCAAGAAATTATAGCAGCCGCAAAAATATTGACCTGGAACCAGAATCATGTTCTGAATTCAGAAGTATTTCCTTTTTCTTTCTTTCTTTTTTTTCTTGACAGCCCAGGATCTTTTTAAAAATGCTAATTTGCAGTTTGAAGCCGTTTAGGTAAAAATACAAGCAGCAGCAGCAGCAAAAGAGATGAAGCAGGCACTTTTAGATATTGTAATTACATGTAAGGTTTGTTTTATTATAGTTCTTCAGGTTAAATCATGCTCTTGATTCCATGAAATGTCATAGAATCACAAGACTAAGAAGGTCTCAAAAGGTCTTTTAGTTCCCGTCTCTAAGGAAACATGAGTTTAAACTTTGGCAAACATTTGCTTACCCTGTAGTTTTCTTTGAAAATATCCAAGAAAGGAAGGACACAGAGGTCCAAACATTTCTAAAATAAATAATATTTTATTTAAGCCTTTTCCAGTTATGGTTTAACCATCTGAGATATCTAGTCTCCTCAGTTATTTCTCTTTTTGCCACTTCTGGAGTTTTCTTTCTCTGATGTCTTTCTTTTTTTGAATAATTTTTATTGTGTATATTTGAGTTTTACAACATAATGTTATGGGATACATATAGGTAGTAACATGGTTACTATAGTGAAGCAGATGAACACATCTATCATCTCACATAGTTACTTTTTTTGTGACAAGAGAAGCTAAAATGTACTTATTTAACACAAATCCCAAATACAATACAAGTTTATTAACTTTAGTTCTCATGTTGTACATTAGATCTCTGGACTTCTTCATCCTATACATCTGCTATTTTGTATCCTTTAACCTACATCTATCTCCCCATCGCTCCCCTGGTAACCACTGTTTCATTCCCTATCTCTGGGTACTTGAGATCTTTTTTAAAAAATGTCACATATAAGGGAGATCATGTAATAGTTTTTTTTCTGTGGTTGACTTATTTCACTTTGCATTATGTCCTCCTGGTCCATCCATGTTTTGGCAAATAGCAGGATCTCTTTCTCTTTTAAGCCCAAATAACATTCCACTGTGTGTGTGTGTGTGTGTGTGTGTGTGAGATATTTTCTTTGTCCATTTGTCCATATATGGGCATTTATTTTGTTTCCATATCTTGACTATTGTGAATTCTGCTGCAATGCTGCAAAGAACATGGGAGTGCAGATATCTTTGTGGAGTGATGATTTCATCTCCTTTGAGTATATAATCAGAGGAGGAACTTCTGGGTCATATGGTAGTTCTATCTTTAATTTCTTTAGGAACCGCCATACTGTTTTCCATAATGGCTATACTAGTCTACATTCCCACCCCCAGCGTACTAGGGTTCTCTTTTCTCCACACCTTTGCCTGCATTTGCTATCTTTTGTATTTTTGTGAATAGCCATCCTTATGGATATGAGGTAGTATCTCATAGTATAATATGATATCTCATAGTGATTTTAGTTTGCATTTCCTTGATGGTTAGTGATGTTGAGCACCTTTTCATTTACTTATCAGCTATATGTATGTCTTATTTAGAGAAATGTCTATACAGATCCTTTGCCAATTTTATAATCAGGTTTTTCTGCTATTGAGTTGTAAGTGTTCCTTATAAATTTTGGATATTAACCACTTATAAGATGTGTGGATTGCAATTATTATTTTCCCAGTTCACAGGTTGTCTTTTCATTTTTTTTTTATTATTTCCTTTGCTGTGCAGAAGCTTTTTGGTTTGATTTAGTTCCATTTATTTTATTTTTGTTTTTGTAGCCTGAGCTTTTGCTGTGATATCTAAAAAATCATTACCAAGACCAATGTTGAGGAGGTTTTCCCCCATGTTCTCTTCTAGGAGTTTTATGGTCTCAATGCTTACATTTTAGGTCTTTTATCCATATTAGGTTGATTTTTGTGTATGGTATAAAACAAGGGTCCAATTTCATTCTTTTGCATGTGAAAATCCAGTTTTCCTATTGAAGAGACTATATGTTCCCCACTGTATCCTCTGGGTACCCTTGCCAAAAAATAATTAACCATATATATTTGGATTTATTTCTGGGCTACCTCATTACATTAGTTTATGTTTCGGTTTTTATACCAATATCATACTGTCTTGATTACTATGGCTTAGTAACATAATTTTAAATCAGGAATTGTGATGCTTCCAATTTTGTTTTTCGTTCTCAGTATTGCTTTGGCTAGTTGGGTTTTTTCCTGTGGTTCCATATGAATTTTGGGATTGTTTTTTCTATTCTGTGAAGCATGCCATTGGAATTTTGATAGTGCTTGCATTAATTTATGTATTCCTTTGGGTAGTGTGGACATTAACACACTGGTTCTCTTCAGATTGCATAAACCTTTTCTCTTTCTCTTTTCAAATAAAAACTCTTCACCTCTCTACTATGCAGAATAATTTAGCAACCCATGCTTGTTTCTTGAGCATGCACCTGCAGTACATGGGCGATTCTCCCCCTTAACTAGTGGTGGTTAATCAAGACATTTATTCCAGGACAAATACAGTGCTTTCCCTAACAGAGATTTTGATAAATTAGATTCCTTTCCATCTTATTACATTGATGTACTCTTCTAAATAAATGACTTCATTCCTCCATTCTTTCAACATAGGGCTTACTTTCCAGAAATACAACCTATTTCCTCTTTTTGGTCCTATTTTCCTATTTTCCTCTTTTTGGTCCTCTGCTCAGGGCAACACCCATCATCTAGGTTTAGGTCCATAGCTGATTACAGGGTTCTTACAAGGCCAGACCACTCCAGATTGTAGTATTCCTGGATTGTTGAAAGAGCTGGTGACTCCGTTCCTGGAGTTTGCCAAATACCACTGTCTTCATCTGTTTGCATTGCTATGAAGGAGATTCCTGAGGGTAGGTAAATTATAAAGGAAAAATGGTTTATTTGGCTCATGGTTCTGCAGGCTGTACAAGTAATGTGGTGCCAGCATCTGCTTCTGGTGAGGACTTCAGGGAGCTTCCAATCATGGCAGAAGGTGAAGGGGAGCAGGTATGTCACATGGCAAGAGAGGGAGCAAGAGAGAGAGGAGGGGGTGATGGGATCTTTTCAAATAACCAGCTCTCCAGTGAACTAATAGAGAGAGAGAGCTCACACATTACCACAAGGATGGCACCAAGCCAATCATGAGGGATCTACCCCCATAACCCAAACACCTTCCCCCCAGGCCCCACCTTCAACATTGGGGAACACATTTCAACATGGGATATGGAGGGGACAATTATCTCAGCACAATTTACAATCGCTAATATATGGAACGAACCTAAGTGCCCACCAACTATGAGTAGATAAAGAAAGTGTGGTGTGTATATATATATATATATATATATATGCAAGGAATTCAAACAACTCAGCAAGTAATAAACAAACAACCCCATTAAAAAGTAGACAAATGACACGAATAGGTATTTTTCAAAAGAAGGTATAACAAAAATATGAAAAAATGCTCAACATCACCAATCATCAGAGAAATGCAAATTTAAACCACAATGAGGTACCATCATATTCCAATTAGAATGGCCATTATCAAAAAAGTAAAAAAAACAATAGATGCTGGCACAGATGTGGTGAAAAGGGAACACTTATCCACTGTTGGTGGGAATGTAAATTAGCACAACCTCTATGGAGATTTCTCAAAGAACTAAAAGTAGATCTTCCATTGAATCCTGCAATCCCACTACTGGGTATCTAACCAGAGGAAAAGAAATCATTATGTCAAAAAGATACCTGCACTCATATGTCTATTGCAGCACAATTCACAATCAAAAAGATATAGAATCAACCCAGCTGTCCATCAACTGATGAGTGGATTAAGAAAAATGTGGTATATATATATACCATGGAGTACTATTCAGCAATAAGAAAGAATGAAATGTCTTTTGCAGCAATTTAGATGGAACTGGAGACCAGTATCATAAGTAAATTAACTCAGGAACAGAAAAATAAATGCCACATGTTCTCACTTTTAAGTGAGAGTTAAACTATGTCTGTATAAGGGCACACAGAGTGGTCTAGTAGACACTCTATACTCAGAAGTGGGGAGGGCGCGAGGGCACGAGGGATAAAATATTACCTATGGGATATAATGTATATTACTCAAATAATGGGTAAACCAAAAGCCCAGACTCCACCACTATATAATAATACATGTAACTGAATTCAACTTATACCCCTAAATCTATTAGAATTTTTTGTAAAAAAAGAAATATAAAATAAAAAAATTATAAAAAATACAGGGTATATTCACGCTACATTTCAAATACAGAGGCCTTTTCATCGGCAGTTGGGAGATGCAATATCTAAACATCTTGCCCACATTTTCACAAAATTTGAGGGATTTTAGATATCTATTTGCTCACATTTTTTGGTCAAATCAAGTTCTTAAAGATTAAATGTCTTTCTTTCTACTCTTCTTTTCTTTCCTTTTAAAATAATTTGCTCTAAAAGATATTAAGAGAAGTCACGAAAAGGTAGGGGGCAGGCTGTGGGAGGAAGGCTATGGTGTGCATAGTAGAGTATCAGAGCCCAAAATGGAATGAGCAGGGTGTCCACACTGGGGTGTGGGTGTTGACAACCCAGTGAAGGTGCTGGAGTCTGAGAGGTATGAAGAGGGCTTCTCTATGAGGTTTAGGACAGCAAGTGACACAGGAAGTTTGGCACATGCTAGAGGATAGCTCAAATAAGTAAATATCAGAAGGATAATAATAGGAGGCGTGTTTCTTACTATCAGAGGCAGCATTATAAGTATGGAAAGAGAAAACTAACTGTTGGGTTGGAATTTGGGATATTAGTGTGAACTCATGGTTTTCAATGTATGTACAGACAGAGAAATGAGTCTATATATTAAAGTCTGTGTATGTTCACATACATGACTGTCTTCAGGTGTGCATATGATGTATAGACCTGTATTCCCCAGCTTTATCTGATGAGGGGCCTGGAAGCAGCGGCACTCCAATAGCAATAAACACAACCAGCATCTAGATCTTGGTTTCTAAGTACCATTCTCTCTTCAAAGAGACCAGAGCTCCTTGGAGAAATAACTGATCCAGGGATGGGAAAGAAAAAATGCAAGATGAGCCTATCTGTCTGGACAGTAAGGAGGTGTTTAAAGGTTAATGGGGACATGTCAAAAGGACACAGAAGCCAGCTTGAAGGGCTCCTGCCGGCCAGATCTGGAGCACTTCCAGTATCAAAATAAATAAATGGTAGTAGTCCTCTTTTATTCAATTATGTTATATTACTATCATTTATTTTGAAACTCAAGATGCTCCAGATCTTGCCCAGTAGCAATTCTACACCCCCTCTGCCTATGAAGTTGTTTAGGTCAGAGAAAACTGCTTCCTGGGGAAGGTTTCTTCCTCATATGAGATTAATCAAACAGGGTACTACAGAGTGGGAATGATTCTTGAGTCCATGTACAAGATTCATTAATTCAAGGGTAAACCTTGTTGTAGAATGGAAGTTGGGACAGCCAATTTAGCACTTCCTATGTAGGCCAGACATGAATGATATACAGCTAGAACCTCCCTAGTGCACATGAACTTACCTTTTTTTTCAGTTTAAAAAAACATAAATATTGTGCTGTCATTAATGTCTAAAAGGTTTGTAGGAAGAAAGGCTTGCATTTCCCTTTGACTGAACCCTGTCTCATGTTCCTGTTGATTCGGGCCTCCCGCCGTATTCCAAGGCATCTGCAGAGGGCCTGCTGCCCACACAGGTGTGTTACGTGTAGCTAAAGGTTGAACTGCTTCTGCCAATGCTGCGAGGCTACCTGTGCCTACTACAGGCCTATACATCTATCTGCTGAGGACAGAGCGGTCACAGTTTGTTTGCCAGCCCCTGTGTGAACGCTCTCCGGCTGAGGTCCTCTCACCCCACCAAACATTCTGCCCGGTGCTTTTGCTGAGACGTGTGGGCTTCAGTGTCTTTGCTGAGGCCCAAGTGGCCTCCACTTGCCATTTCTCTGAAACTACTCATGGGTCAAGTTCTGCCTGTGGAATTAACCTCCTTAACCTATAATCATCCACAACCTCTTGCTCAGGTTGCAGCAGTTAAAAGCCAACATCCCGACTGTAAAAACTTCCACGCAGGCAGCTAGCTCTGAAAAGAAAAGACCTTCTCCTTCCAAAGTCACCAATGAGTGAGGAATTGGGCAGATCAGAAGTGTTAAAGTTACAGCAGCTTTTTCTTGTAGAAGGAAATATCAAGGGTGGTGAAGAAGTGACTCCTTTAGCTACCAGAGCAGTAATTTAAAAATCTAAATAATGTCCAGTATCTCCTGAGGAGCGTTTGAGAAATACAGACTTCTACGCATGATCGTAGACAAGGGAAATCCTGCGAATTACTGCAGCCTCATATTCATTTTCTGCGCTGCTGTAACGAATTCTCACAAACTTGGTTGATTAAAACAATTGAAATTTATTCTCTTACAGTTCTGGAGGCCAGAAATCTGACATCGGTTTTGCTTAGCTAAAATCAACGTGTCAGCAGGGTCATATTCCCTCCCAAGGCTCTAGGGGAGAATCCATTCTTTGCCTCTTCCAGTTTCCGGCGACTATTGGCATTCCTGGGCTTGTGGCCCCATCACTGCAATCTCTGCCTCTGTGGGGACAATGATGTTGACTTTTTATCTTCTGTCTGTCTGTGTCTCTCTCTATTATAAAGACACATGATTGGATTTCATGACCACACTGATAGCCCAGGATCATCTCCTTATCTCAAGATCCTTAATTCAATTGCTTCTGCAAAGACTTTTATCAAATAAGGTCACATATGTAGGTTCCAAGGTTTAGGATGTGAACATATCTTTGGAGAGCCATTTTTCAGCCCACCACAAGCTTTGCAGTGATTTGGAGAAATAAGGACAATAGCATCTACCAATATTTTCTTGAATTCTGTATCCTAAACAGTTGAACTAATTATTTTCTTTTCTTTCCTTTCTTCTCCATCTCCTGCTACTTTATGTTTGTTTACTATGGTTAAATTTACTAATTAACTCATGGATTACAGGATATTGAATGGAAGTGGAATCAGGACACAACCAAAGGAGAATGAACATTACTCAGAAATCCTGGTCTTGGAATGGAAACAACAAATAATAATGAGACTTTAGGCTGACCACTTCTTTTAATATTAGGGAAAAAGATGTCCATGTTTTCAGTTGGACAAAGGATTGTTGGTTTTATTATGCTATGTAAGAGCATTTAAAAATAAGTATACATACAGAAGAAGTGTGAATATTGGTATAGGATGGATCAAGGGTGGACTTCACTGGACATTTTTATCCTTTGTTATTGCCTAGCCTTTGAACCCTTACCCTATGTTTGAGGGATTCTATACCTTATGAGGCAGAGACAGCTTCCAATTTCAAAACTGAAAATGCCAAGCATTTGTTTGCAACTAGGACCTGATCAGCTTCTCCAGACTTTGAATTAGCATTTAGTGACAGAAAGACTCAGGTACCACACAGGTCCATTCTGGTAAGTCTAGAAGTTGTGGTTGCAACTAATTTCACTTCCAGTAGTAGACTGGTGGAGATTCTAGTGACACCATCTAACACCCAGTGTTGGTAGCACTGGCAGTGCAAGCTGTGCTGACTATGCTCAGTGATAGTGACAGTAGTGTCTTTATAGAACAAATTCTGTAGGGTATTTAGGTTTCTTGGATATTATAGCCTGTAAGTCTGTTCTTTCATCTCATATATTCTATAAGCTGCTCCAAATGTTTTAAGTACATTCCCTTTCTGCTTAATTAGCCAGAGTCTGCTTCTCATGATTGCAACTAAGTACCTTGACTGATACAAACAGATTAGTTAATTTTATTAAAAATATAAGTAATAGATAAAGTGAAGGATATTGCTCAGAAAATAGAACTAAAGGATGAAGAGGTAAAAAATTGGAGAGAAAAAGAAGAAAATTGGAGATCAAACCAGGAGAACTAGCATCCAGCCAAGAATTCCAGAAAGAGAAAACAGAGAGGAAGAAATGATCAAATAAATGATATAGGAAGATTTCTCTTCATTGAAGGTTGAAAGTTTCTAAATTGAAAGGGTCCACCGATTGCCCAGATCAACAAATGAAAATAGCCCACATCAAGGCAATATAACCTTGAAATTTCAGAAAAATAGAGGTAAAAAGAGAAAAAATTGGTCACAATTAAAGGATGAGAATTCAAATGGCTAGAATATAGGATTCTAGAAGACAGTGGAGAAATACTTTCAAAATTCTAAGTGGAAACGATTTTAACTTGGGTTTTTATACCCAACCAATCTATCCATCAAGATATATGAGAAGTTAAAAAACAAATTTTCCATGTATCTTTTCTCAGGAAGTTATTGCAGAATATGGTTCAGCAAATTGATGGGGTGAAACAAGAAAGAGAGCGACATGCTATTGAGGAATCAGGGGACCCAGTATAGGAGAGAAGTGAAGTGGAATTTTCAGGATAAACAGCTGAGCATCAGGGCTAGTAAGCTACCAGTTCTGATTAGAACTGAATGGACAGCTTCATCCTCAAGGAGAAAAAATATAACTAAATTAAATGGTTGGCTACTATTGAGTCAAATAATTATCAATAGGTACACATCAAACCAGCTGGCACATTTGAAAAAACTTGGAAAGGGCACATAGAAAACCAAGAAATGATAAATAAAGCAATTATTAACTTTCAGGAAAAAAAACCTTTTTAGGAAAATCAGAAAGTTGTCTGTAAATGAAAATTTAATTATAATAAACTATTTAACTTAGAAGTAAATAATATTTACATAAGTAAAAATGTAAGCACTATTGATTTAGTAAAAAAAATTGTGATATGAGTAAAGAGGGAATGTAGGGAGAAAAAGGGGTGGAGGGTTCGGAGTATAACAGCTAAATACTGTCTTAACATCATCTAGAAGTCACTAGATGATGTATCAAACACACAAATCAAGAAATAAATGCATAAATACATTATTTAGAGAAATGATGTTGAATACAAGAAGACAATTAAATCTGTTGCAGTAGTTGCCTCTGAGTTGTCAGACTAGAGCTTTATTTTAAGTCTTTTAATACTATTTGATTTAATTCTTAAGGAAAATTATAAATGAATTTGCATCATCCAAGTCTTCAGGTCTTGCCAATTCAAGGATTATTAAAACATAATTTTTATTTGACCTGAGTATTGTATTACTCATTAATTTTATAACCTCATCCCAAATCATATTATAAATTATTAAAACAAAAGATAAATCTTTATCCTTATAATAATAGTTAAGTATTATTGAAAGCTTGCCATGTGCTAGATGTGTTCTAGGTATTTTATGTATTTCATTTCATTTATTCCTCATGAAAACCCTAGGAAATAGAACTGTAAGTATTCTCATATTTAGTGGAAACTGATGCCCAATATTATCCTTGGATTTTGGGTGGGAAGATTCCCTGTTCTTTTTTGCTGATACCAAGTAATTTGAGATGATGTATTTAGATAGACTTGAAAGAAAGTGTATACATCTTACAAGTCTGATGTTTATGAATACTGTTTTCTGTTCAGGAAACCTTTTTCTGCAACATTAAGTGGTGTAGCTGCAGATCAGGGAGCCAGGGTGCAGGCAGGATTTTTGTCTGTAAGTTTCTGTTGGGCTGAAGCTCTAACAAGAACTCATTTAGATTACAAGGCAATACCTGGCATGAGTGCTGTACTGCTTTTTTCCCTTCTGTACACATGGCTTCAGCATTTTTTTTTTTACAATGCAGCACTCTAGACAACAGCTCCTCATCGAATGGAGGTGTCCCTCCAGGTGAAATCTGTTTGCCTTCCTTAGCCTATGAGGCCCCTATTAAGTGTAATCCTCAATTCTAAACATTAGCATTTCAGTAAAATTTCTGCTCCCTCCCATTCTCAGATAACTATACATATTACAAAGTACTTTCACATATATTATTTTATCAGCATAACAACCTTCTGAGCTATCATTTATTCAGTATTTATTATATGCCAGGCATTTTAAATTATTCAAACTTTAATCCTTCAAGGTGGGCATTGTCATACCTATGTTATTGATGGGAAAACAGGCTTGGAGAAGTGAAATGGCTTGCAAAGCCCACCAGTTGGAAATGGCAGAACTTGGACTTTTTCTGGCAGGGCAAGTTTTCAGTTTCTTTCAAACACTGTAGGTGCCTCTCTAGGTTTCCAACCATTGAAGTAAATTCCAGTCCTTTAGCCAGGTACCTGGTAGAATGTCATTGTTGTTCAGTAGGAGTTTTACCCCTCCTCTTTGTGTGTGTGCAGCATACACTTCTTTTAGGCACCTGTGACCTACCTAGGTCTCCTATTTGGCCAACCACAGAGTTTAATAGCCTTACAAGCACAATTTTTTTTCTTATGAGATCCAGTTCTCTTCCTCTTGGAAAGACCTGCATATATCGACATATATATACATATATCAACCTGTGTGTGTGTGTGTGTGTGTGTGTATATATATATATATATATATAAAGACTGGAAAATAAATTCCCAGCACTGATGTTTCTTCACCTGTGCAGTGATTCTGCTGACAGCTGCTAAGTAGCATAACTAAAGGGTGTATAGATGCCTAACCTCATATTAACAAAGAATCAAGGTGAATAAACATGCAGACAGCCTTTCTTCAATTTTTTGGACTCTGTCTTGGCCATGTTATATCTGAAGCATTTGGATCCTTACTTGAAATATATGTTTTAAAATGGAAACATTGTTATTATGTCTAATTTTCTGTCTTTCTCACCTGTAGTTCTTTTAGTCGAAGTCAGATTTCAGACACTTCTTCTGTTGAAATTGTAATTCCCAATTCTTTTTTTCTTTCTTAGTTTTTCTGCAAGTAGAGCCTATTACAATATATTATAGTTGTTCTTCTTTCTTTAAAATAAAAATTTCTTTCTAAGACCGGGACCTGAATACTAGAAGCAGTTATCTTAGGGTGGAGGTGCAGGGATCATGCATTACTATTGCCCCTTTTCCTTTGTGCTTTGCTGTGTTTTGTAATTAGGAAAAAAGTTATGTAAAAATGTACTTTATTTCAGTAATCTCTCTGAGGCCATGCTTTTTAAAATGGTGATGAATATCTCCACAGAAATATACATGAGCCAGGTTATGTGTGAATCTGTATTTTTGTATTAAGCAAATATTGACATGCAATGAAATAGAAAGCAAACATCAGATAATTTTTAAGCAAAAGCAAGTATGTTCAGAGATATTTATACTTGCAATACTGATTTGAACTACACCTGTGTCTACTCTGCCAATGAGTCATTTTCTTAGGGAAGTTTGGAAGAAAACTTTGAGAAGCACTGAGTGGAAGAGAAGTGCTCAAGTAGTATTGGTTAAGAATGTTCCAAAGAGGATTTCTACGTTGAGAAGGGAGGGAATGACAAACTCTGAGAGCCCTTTGGGTCTAAGGTTTTCTAAAGGCCTTTATGGGATGCAGAGCCTTTATAACAGAGCAAGAAGGAACTTTAGATTTCTGGTTTTGAGGTGGTTCTACCTCAAGGAAGGTCATTTGTATTAACTAGCATTTACTTACACAGCACCTTTCTTTTCTTCCATTCAAGATCAGATGGTAAACTTAAATGATGCTTTTCAAGGGCAAAATACACATTCTCCAATTGCTACAAGAACTTCATCACGTTTCCCCACTTGTCCAAGATGTAGATCAACTCTCTAGTTGATGTTTATGGGGTTCACATCTTATATTTAAATTTCATATTTTTAGCTCTTTTTTTTCCTGGCCATGACCCATCTTCTTGTATTATCCCTAGAGCACAGAAAAACAAAAGTGCTTGTGCGGGTGGATTCCCCACATCCACCCCTCAGTTCCAAGATCCCCTGGGAGGACTCACAGGAATCAGCATGTGGTCTTACTCTCAGTCGCAATTTATTGCAGTGAAAGGATACAGAGAAAAATCAGCAAAGGGAAAAGGTACATAGGGCCGGCCAAGTCCAGGGGAAGCTAGGTGCAAGTTTCCTAGTGTTGTCACACGGGACACTCTTAAATCCCCCAGCAATGAGTTGTGATAACACGTGTGAAATGTTGCCAATCAGGTACACTCATTAGAAACTCAGTGCCCAGCTTTTGTACTGGGGTCTAGTGACACACCCCCTTTACCTGCCTCTCTCTGACAGGTCCTCCAATTCTAGACTCCTAGAAGGAAAGCAGGTGTTCAGCATAAACCATATTTTGCATGAACAGTTTAAGCACAGTGAGTCATTCTTACTGAATGGTGGGAACCTTCTGAAATCTAAGTTTTTGGATGCCAGCCAAGGGCCAATCTTACAGGCAGGGCTTTCTAAGGATACCAGTTCAGGTCAGGCATGTTAACTCTCTTCTGTACTGTGAGGGACCTGGTCTTGCCAGAAGAGGAAGGGCCTCTGACCCTTCTTTTGTAGTTTCTGGAGAGATCCTGACAACCGAACAAACTTCCCTTCCTTTCAATACCAGAAAGAACAGGAAGAATTATAGAGAGAGAATCAGTAGGAGAATTTCTTTTCTATCCTTCAAAGGGGACCAAATAAGTAGAGGCTTGTCCACATGTGCATCACAAGTTGGCCCAAGTAAATAGCCATAAAAAAGATCCCTTACCACAACCCAGCATCTGCCTTAAGTATGTGTTGGAGCAGGAAAATATATACATGCAAGAGCCCCAGTAAGCACTTATAGGCCTCCTGCCGGCTCACTGACAGGGGCTAAATGCTGACTGCAGGGTTAATACACAGTTATCACATTAAACAGTGTTTACTTGCCAGGATCCCTACTGTGTCTGGCTGTTACAGCTCCTCGGTGTTTATGCCCCTCCTCAACTGAGCGTCCTGTCCCGCACATCATCTGTCCACTGTTTTCATTGCCTTCTTCATGGCTCGGGGTCCGCTGTCTGTCTCCCAAGGTACCATCACTGCAGTGTATAGAGAGTTGCCACAGTTTCCTTCCTCTGTTACTCACTCGTATCTCCTGGTAAAATATAACTCTGTTGGTTGTCCAGCTAGGGAATGGTGGTGGGAGGAAGAAAAGTTGATGGGGCATCACCTCTGAAAAGCTGGGTGGGTTGGAGAAGATGAAGAACGGCCATCCCCTCTCACCCCAGCCTCCTGGGCCTAGGGGCACAGAGAGTATGACGTTTGCCTACTGGTTCCTAGAATAAATTGCTTCCAAAGTCCTTGTCACTTGTAAAACAATTAATTACTTTATTCTTATACAATTCATATGAGTAAAAACAGGCTAAGCAGCATGGGTCAGCACTGTGTTTACCAAGTACTGTGGAACGTAGGATAGTTTTAGATGAAACATAGACAACCATTTATTTGAAGAATTATAACTTTATTTTAATGAGAATTAGGGTAATTAGCTAACACTTAGCTTCTTATTTAAAAGAAAAGAGCCAAATAAAAAGATATTTAGTAAATGATAATACACATGTGGCAAAAATCACATAAGTGGTATACAGTTGACTGAAGTTTTCAAAGTGTTAGCATAGTGAAGAGACTCAAACAGACTTGTGTTCAAATCCTTGCTTCAACACTTCCTGACCATGGGACTTAGAGAAGGATATTATACTTAATCTTTATGGGCCTTACCTCTTTTTTCAGTTGAAGGAAGAAAATACTGCCCACTTGCAGTATTGTTGTAAGGATTAGAAGTAATGTGTATCAAGTTTCTAGCATCATGGCTGACATATAACAGACCCCCAATAATAATCAGAATTAAATGAATGCTTACTATGTGATAAGAATGGTCCAGAGCTTTACATATATTAGTCTAATCCTCCAAAAAAAAAAAATACCCTCATGGGAAAGGTACTATTATTAGCATGTTTTTGCCAGTAAAGAACTGAAGCACAGAGAAGTTTAGGTAATGCCCTTTCCCAAGTCACACAGCTAGTAAGTGGTGGAAGGGAGATTTGAACTTGGGTAGTCTGGCTCTAAGACCTTCAGTTAACCAGTATTCCAGCATCTTAATTACAATCTATTATCATGTACTAAAATTTATCACTCAGGGGGCCTCTCTCCAGGAACACTAAGTTAGTCCCAGGCATGTGCTCATGGGGCATCCAGGGGGGCTTGGGCCAGCTGGGCATGGATGAGACATGTGGGGGAGTAATGAAAGGGCATGCTGGTGACTGCCGATGACAGTGAAAGAGTCTTGGATTTTATTTCATAGGTGATGGGGACCGATTACCGGCATCATTATGCTTCAGGCCCCAGTTTAGGTACTGGGCATAAACAAATATGATGGGGTCCAACCCTCGAGACCTTCTAGTGTAGGGGAAGCAGCTGGCTAAGGATTCACTGGAGTAGAGAGGAGCAGCTGTATGAGAGGAGCCTACATGAAGCACAGCACAGACACAGGGGCCGATTCTGCCCAGAGAGGCAGGGAGCGGGGAGGCTTCATAAAAAGACGGCACAGCTCATCTTTACAGGGTCCTTGGAAGGTTTTGAGTAGAGCGTCAAGGCCAGAGCTGTGCATTTCATCAAATAGCCTGTGGGAAAACAGGTCCTGACTCTGGGTGGTGGCTGTGAGAATGGAAGAGAGGAACACAGATGCGCTGGAGGGGAGATTATCTGGGGAAGATGATTACATATGGGGGCCAAGGAGAGCCCTGACCTGAATGAAGTCTTGTGACCAGGGTACCACTCTCAGGGACAGCCATGGACGGAGAGACTGAATTTACTTGAGTTTGAAGCACCTATGAGGTCTAGAGGTGTAGATAAAAGACTACAGGAAGGAGATGCTGGATTTGGGGAACAGCTTTTGCTCCAGAGGACTCTACTAGAAGCCAAGTTACTGAAAAGGAAAGAAAGGGGTCATTTCTCACTTTTCCCCATCATCTCATGTGAATTGATCAGCCTTGCAATTGTCATTGGAGGCTCAAGGAATATCGGTGTGATTTCCAGAGGTCGGGGTGGGGAGCCACGAAAGCATCAAGCCCGGTGCCAGCAGGACAGATTGTGTCTTTTGTTCACTTGCGTCTTGATTTGCTTTCTTGAGGAGAAGAAATGGGTATTGTTCAAGCTAGTGGACAAGTAACTTTTGAGACTCCTGGGTATTCATTTAACTTTTACTTGGCCACTGCTTATTGAGCACTTACTATGTGGGGAACATATTTTTTGATGTTGGGGATGCTGCAGAGAACTAAAACATCCCTGCTCTCTTGGGACTTATAATACATTATGGGGGCAGGGAGTTACTAAGTTAATACATAAAAGAGTGCTCTGTGCAAATACAAAAAGAGAATATAGGAAGATGGGTTGGTAAGTACAAAGGTCAGGTGAAGGAGTTCCTTTGCAGAAAAAGTCATAAATTGCTCTTCTGGATAATCACCCCTTACTCCCACCCCCTCGCATTTCAGGAAGGGGCCCTTGAATATCTTAGTTACTAAGTGAACCATTTTGTTGCCTAGTGTGTAGCTCTAGGACTGATTTATAATGTGAAGATACAACTTGGGGAGGCCTGGGGGATTTTACTTGAGTTCAAATATTCTAAGAAGCAATTGCCATCTAGTGGCAGAGTGAGGAAATGCATCTGGCAGTTCGGGAAGGGGGAAGTTTCTTTAAGGTGATTGAGCTCAACTTTCAGTCCTTGGTTATGAAATTACTTTGAAAATTTTGCTGATTTCCTACTCTCACAACAATCCAAGCAAGTTGAAGAATTAGCCCCAAATAACTTTCATTACAATTGTTTTCTGACGAAAGACTTCATTTGACATCTAGGCATTTTACATGTTTCCACATTTAATCTTCACAGCAACTCTGCAAGCTGAGCATTTTATTATCCTCGTTTTGAATTTAGAGATTTCTAAGAATTAAATAACCTTTCCAATGTCCTAGAGCTTTTAGATGATAGAGGTGGGATTTAACCCTGGTCTTTTTGAAAAACTTGAGTTACAATGCCTACCAGTAGGTAGCTTTGAGCATTTACTAAAGGAATGAGCTCTTATTAAACACCAGCACGTGTTATCTGAAACCAAATCAACTAAATCTCATTATGAAGAAAATGCTCAGATCTAAGATATATAGGGAGAAATTACCAAAGGTAAATGTCAGCTAAGCATAAAGAACTTTCTAGCATTTAGACCTGTCTGCAGTGGAGCGGGATGCCTTAGCAAGCATGGGTTGCTTTTGGGAACTGGCAGGACATAGATGCATTTTGTTTGGCCAAGGCCATATCTAGCAAACATTTGCATTTTACTGCTTTGCCTGAGTGTTCTTTCCAGTTTGCCACAATCTCAACCTATCCCTAAGTACCGTGTTTCCCCGAAAATAAGACCTACCTATAAAATAAGCCCAACAGGATTTCTAAGCATTTGCGCAATATAAGCCCTACCCCGGAAATAAGACCTAGTGGTGGACGTGGCTACGCAGCGCATCTGCACAACCCCATGCATTTCGTCACGGAGCGGTAAAGAAGACGAGCAGCCCTTCTCATCTGCCCCACGAGAGCTCTATTGCTCGACATGAGAGATTGGGGCCAATGGTTCTAAAGGAAATAGCCTCCCAAGAAATTCAGGATGGAATTTAGGGTTTGGAGAGTTATGATGATGTTCCAGAAGAAGACGACTTAACTATATTTGAATAAATGCAGATTGTTGTACTGTACTTAAAAAAAATAACACATCCCCTGAAAATAAGCCCCAGGGTGTCTTCTTGAGGAAAAATAAATATAACACCTTGTCATATTTTCGGGGAAACATGGTAATATGCCTGGCCCAATTCATACGTTTACCTTGCCTGCCTGGCCTGGTCGGCATTTGAGTTGTTGACCACTGAGTGATTTAAAAATGTTTTAAGATGATGTCTTATCATATATTTGATGGGTTAACACGATTCTAAAACTGTTTTTGTGATTTCTTTTTTCAGTACGAGGGTTAATACAAATAACTTAGTCCACCATAAACCTTTTTTGTTTTTGTACAAGATAGATAAAAATGTAAGGAAGAAAAAAGATAGTAACAATAACTAGCATTTATTGAATGCATACTATCAGTGACTACAAGCTCTGATTTTCCCAGTTTTGACCCTGTTAAAGCCCATTGTCTCTGTGCAATTAGAGTCCTCTATCACCTTTAAAAATGTCTTGTACTCTAGATTCCCCACCCTGTCCCCCAGAGGTAACTTTTGCTATTAGTTTCTTGGATGTCATTTAGGAAATTTCTATAGATAGATATGCATATATAAATAGATAGATAGATATGCAAGTGCATATATGGCCTTTCTAAAAGAAACACAGGAGCACATTATTAATCATGATTCTCAACCTTGCTTCTTTTCTTACTTAGTTTTCTTAGAGATTTTTTTCAGTACTCAAACCAAATGCTAAATTTAACATGAATATCTGGCTTCTTTTTTAAAAATGCTTTTTATTTAAAAGTGATCATAGATTCGCATGAAGTTGCAAAGATAATACAGAGATGACCCAAGTACCCTTTACCCAGTTCCCACACTGGTTACATCTTACATAATTGTAGTATAATATTAAAGCCAGGAAATTGACATTGGTGCAAGGTGTGTATGTTGCTCTCTGTCATTTTATCACGTGTGTAGATTCATGTAATCACCATTGCAATCAAGAGCCAGAACTAGTCCATCACTACAAAGATGTCCCTGGTGTTGTCGTTTTGTAGTTATACCTGCCCTCTCCCCACAATTCCCACCATTCCTAGACCCTGGCAGCCACTAATCTATTTTCAGTTTCTACAATTTTGCCATTTAGAGATTGTAACATAAATGAAATCATACAGTACACGACTTTTTGAGATTGGCTTTTTCCACTTAGTGTAGTGTCTTTGAGATCAATCCATATTGTTTTGTGTATCAATGTCCCTTTTTAATAGTTGAGTAGTGTCCCCGGGTATGGGTGTGCCACAGTTTGTTTAACAATTCACCTATTAAGGGACATATTGGTTGTTTCAAATTTTGGACTATTATAAAAAAAGCTGCTATTAACAATTTTTTATTGATCTTTGTGTGGACATAATTTTTCTTTTCTCTGATATAAATGTCCAGGAGTGCAATTGCTGACTAGTATATTTATTTTTTAAAAAAACCTGCCAAACTGTTTTCCCAAGTGTACAATTTTACATTCCTACTAGAGATGTGTGAGACATCAGTTTCTCAGTATTTTATCAGCATTTGGTATTGTCAGTAGCTTTTATGTTAGCTGTTCTAATAGGTATGTACTGATATCTTATTGTGGTCTCAATTTGCATTTTCCTAATGGCTATATTTAACATCTTCTGTACTTACTTGCTACCAGAATAGCCTCCTCTGTGAAATGTCTCTTCATGTCTCTTGCTCATTTTCCAATCGGATTTCTTAAATTGAGTTTTGAGAGTTCTTTATATATTCTAGATATGAAGGCTTTGCCAGACATGTGGTTTGCAAATATTTTGTCCCAGTCTGTAGCTTGTCTTTTTATCTTCCTCAGAGAGTCTATCATGGAGCAAAGGTTTTTGATTTTGTTGAAGTTTCTAGAGATCTTTTTATATCAACAATCTAGAACTATGTCACTGTTTTTAACGCTTAGGTTGTATTCAGTTGCATGGATGTTTAATCATTTAATCAGTCCATAAATAAAGGACTGATTTATTTAATGTATACTTAGTTATTTCCAACAACTTAGAATTAAAAACAATGCTGCAATGATTATCTGTGGATATGCAACTTTGTACATGTATACAAATGTACCCTTAGGCTAAATTCTTGGGAGTGGTACTGACTGGATCAAAAGGTGTGTGTGTTTTAATTGTTCAACTACATTGCAACAGTTTATATCTGCACTAGCAGGACAGAAGAACGCCTCTTATCCTATATTCTCATCAACATCACATGTTATGACATTAAAAAAACAAACAACTTTGAGATCTGAGAGGTCAAAAAAAGATCTCCATGTTTTTTTTATCTTATTTCTTTAATTATGAGTGAGGTTGGGCATAGATTCGTATATAAGCTCTCCTTCCACTGGTCATGAAAACTGTTCCTGTCATTTGACTGTTGTTTTTATTGACTGGATAGTCATTTTCTTGCTGATATTAAAGAGCTTTTAACATTAAAGAAATAAACAATCCCTTTCCATAAGCAAATATTTCTTCCGTTTTGCCTTGTTTATAGTATTTTTGCCATGTAGAAATTTAAATTTTTATTTGGTAAAATTTATCTGTGTGAATGCTGGGTTTATGACTTATGTAGAAAGAAAAATGATAAAAAAAAGTTCTCCTATGTTTTCTTTTGGCACTTTAACAGCTGTAAATCCAAAACACCAGTTCAGGTGGAATAGGTCCTTTCTTCTCAAAGCGTTGTTTGGAGAACCTCAACCTGGGCATCACCTGGGAGCTTGGCAGACATGCAGAATCTCGGGCCCTATCAAGGACATCTTGAATCAGAGTCCTCATTTTACCAAGATCCCCAGTGATTCATATGCACAGTAAAATCAGTGAAACACTGGGAGTAGGTTGTGTATGTTTGTATTTTTCCCTTTATTAAACAATGGTCAGGCTGAGTGTGGTAGCTCATGCCTGTAGTTCCAGCTACTGGGGAGGCTGAGGTAGGAGGATCACTTGAGCCCAGGAGTTTGAGGCTTCGGTGGGCTATGATCTGGCCACTGCACTCTAGTCTGGGCAAAAGAGTGAGACACTCTCTCAAAAACAAAAACAAAACCAAAAAATCCCAAAAGCAATGGACGAACCCTGCAGGATAGATGAAACAGCACCTTTTCAGCTCACTAAAGTTTTCACTAGGTGGCGCATGGAGAATTTTAAATAATGCTTAAGATTCGAAGTTTTTAGATTCAGAAAATTGTGAAAACTGGACTCGACCTTCTGGGTCCAGTCAGCTAAAGATGGACTTTATGAGAGGTTAGGAGGAAGCTAACTCAGGCCTGTGCTTAGGAGGAAAAGACCACAGAATGTCTAGTTCTGTGATTTTGTTGTATTTCCTTCTGGTCATCGGGTTGAATGTTCTCTCACCAGTCAGTCCTGATGTTTTCCTCTAATAACCCTGTGGAGATTTGTGGAACCTGACTGGTTGCTATCAAGCTCTAGAAATGTGAGTGTTGACCCTCCTTGATAGAATCACCTTCTCTGGTAACTGCCCACTCCAAGCTAAGCCCGGCCAGCACTGACAGTTGGCTAGTCACTCACTCTACTCCGGGCTTCCGTACACAGTGGAGCTATATTTACTTTGCCCTCTCCTTCCTTCACTCAGAGCCCGAGGGTGAAAACAAGGGAAGTAATTAATGGCAGCCCTCCTTGGGCAAGAAGAATAAATCAGGAATTGTCTCACAAACAGACACTTCCTATTCCCCTGCCCAGCTAGACAGTCACATCAGGCGTCATGATAGAGAGAGAATGCTGTCTGTGTCCTCAGACTATTCTTGTGAGCAAATTCTCTTTCCAAGTAGTTTGTCAAATAGATTTAATAAGGGTCTGTATCATTCAGACAGATTCCTGGACCCTCAGAGTTCAAGTGGGTGTTGGTCTCTGGGAAAGCTATTTCACAACTGGCTGTAAGCGCTCACTCCAGTGTTCCAAACTCCTAGCCCAGCCAAGGGAGGTGCCTATTTTCTTTAGGGACTGAGGGCCTGCTTATGAGGAAGCCTGAGTGAATGTGAGGCTGGCTCCTGTTTGATAAACATGTGGCACACAAATGGGGACTTTTGGACAGAGGAGGCTGCATGGACTGCCTTAATCTAAACCCTAGAATTAGACCCAAGAACATTGAAAGAATTAGGGGATCTCCACCTGTCTTCCTTGGTCTAGCTCCTTATGCTCCCAGAATCTTCACTCTTGTAGCCACAATGGAGTTAGAAGGACAAAAAATGATGGGGAGTGGGGTGGGCCAGGGGAGGTGTGAACTACAGTGGTTTTTACAGTGTGGACTCCAGACCAGCAGCATCAATATAACCTGGGAACTTGCTAGAAATGCAGATTCTCAGTCCCACCTAAGACCAACTAAATCAGAAAAATCTATGTAATTTTGATTCACACTAACATTTGCCAATAACCATTTTAGAAAGTTGGTGCTAGTCAAAGTCTATGGACAAACACTGATGGGGAATTGGCTAGAAATACAGAGTCCCAGGCCCCACCCTCCTGAGATTCAGATTTAATTGGCCTAGCATGGAGGACTCCAATTACTGGTCACTTAAAAAACTTCCAACATGATTCTGATTGTGCATCCATAATTGAGAATTACTGCTCTAAGGAAGAGATTGTTAAATGCATTTATGTTTTCCAGGAGAAAAGATGGTTCCTTCTGCATAGATATTAAAAGGTATGAATGATTTTTCTTTGTGGATTCACTGGAGTTCAACTTGAATAACTCAGTTATGACCCCTTCCTCCCAAGACGGGTAGGTTTCCGAATTTCAGCAGGAGAAGGATGCGAGGAGGAATCAAGCCAGGAGTTATAAGTGGCACAACATCAGGCAATGATACTTTCAGGTTCCCTCAGAGGGAGTGAGGCAAAGAGCTAAGCTCAAGTTACTAACTGTGTAAGTGCAATGTCATGAAAAACTGAAATGTGGAATAAGAAAAGGAGGGCCTAGAAGTCCAAAATTCAACTCCGACCCAGCCCAGGGTCCACAGCCTGCAACCAGGGCTCTGCCTGCGGGATGGGGACCAGGTTAGCCAGTAGGAGAAAGGCCCAACTTGGGGCAGGGGCAAGGCAGTCCTGGAGAGAGCTTCAGGACTGGCCCAGGCAGCTGGGTGGCATCAGCACTGGGCTCCAGCCTCCTCAAGACACTTTGAGGAAACAGAATCTTGGGCTTTCAGGCTAATCAACAGACTGTGTGTAGACGTGATATCCTAAGGAAGCTGCAGCTCTGATTTTGTGAACACCGGCTCCCATTAAGGCCTGCTTCTGGTGTCTTATAATCCTTGGAGTGATTATATCTTTAGGTATTAACTTTTAAATTTACTGAATGCTCCTTTTCTTTGGATTATGTAAAATGGTGAAGTGGATTTTAATATTCTCCAAGCCACCACTAGGACCTTAGGCTGTGTCTTATGGCATCAATTCAGGGAACATGAACGCCTGAACAAGATCATGAAAGTATGAGAGATTGTTTATTTCAATCCAACACACATTCCTTGAGGTCTCTTTGGTATTAGACACAATACTGAATTTGCAGCAACTTGGATGAAACTGGAGACCATCATCCTAAGTGAAGTATCTTAGGAATGTTCGCACTTACAAGTGGCAACTAAGCAAGGGACATATATGATCATAAAGAGGTGTAAAGGACATTGAAAACTAAGTACAGGGGAGAGTGGGAGGGGGGTGAAGGACAAAAATCTACCTGTCGTGTACAATGCACACTATTTTGCAGACAGATACACTAAAAGCCCTGACTTCAGCATGATACAATTTATCCATGCAACAAAAAACACCTGTACCCCTAAATTCTTTAAATAAAAAAAATTTACACACATACAAGAAAAAGTGGGAAAAATGCCTGAAGCATGATCCCCATATTTAAGAAGGGGATTATGAAGACTAAAACAGATAATCTTCAACAACAACAAAAATATAATTTGGAAAGGCGAAGACTGTTGTATAGAAAAGAGTTGTAGTGAAAAGAGCACGGGACTAGTGGCCAGGGTATCTAAATATGAATTCCATTTTTCTTACCACCTAATTGTGTATCTTCATTTCCTTCTCTGTAAATGGGTAAAATGCATTTATCACCTGCAGAATTTTCTTTTTTTACCTGGAAGCGTTATCTTGAGAACCAAATAAGATCACGAATGTGAAAACGATTAGTGAAATACTAGCTTTAAATTGTCACTATTGTCATTTTTTGCTTAAGTAGTTCTATGCAAATAACTCACAATATTTTTAGTGATTTTTATTATTGTGAAATGAGGAATCCCAGGTTGAGAGGATGGAGAGTTGAGGCACGGCTGGGTTCCCAGAGTGTCTCTGACAATCGCAGTCTGCAGGGATAATTTTGTGGGCTGATACAGGTGCCACGGGGTCCGGCGTAATCTGGGTCACTTTTGGTGTCACTTGGTGTGTCGTAGGATTGCTTAATGGGGAATGTGCCGTGTTCTTTCTTTTTGCCCCTCCTTTATTGAGAAAATAAACCACAGCCGTCATGAAATCAGAACTTTGGCGAAATCTGTTGCAGAAGAACCTGGAAACACGTCGCAATGGAGCCACTTGCCGGCTGCTGCTGCAAGTTTGGGGTGAACAGGAGCATCAGGTTCTTGTAGGTGAGCAGATAAATGCACACAAGGGGTTTCTGCTTTTGTTTTGTTTTGTTTTGAGTGGTGGTGGTGGTGAGTGTGGGGCATGACAGAATGTTAGAACATTCATATTCCGTGAGAAGATGGAAAGTATAAATATGTAAGACAGAACTAAATCCTAACATTTATCATGTGATCTCGGGCAAGAAAAATGATCTAAGCATCTTTCTTCATTTGTAAAATGGCAACAACAGTACCCACCCTTATAGGATTGTTATGAGGATAAATGAAGTAACATAAAGTCACCGTAATATGTTGTAAGTATTCAGTAAATGGTTATTATTATCCATTAATAATAATAATGGTTATTATTATCATGACTATTTAGAACTAGCTTGGAGATAAAGTGTCTTCAGCAGTAAAGATAAGCACTTAAAAATATAGGAACTCCTTTTCCATGTGAGCATCTGTCACAGAAGGGGCTCTGCATTCTGACAATGTGCCGTTCTTGCCACCAGGAGTCACGTAGGCAAAGCAGGGTGTTTTCCTAATTTGAATGCAATGACTGAGGTGGAAAATGGTCGAGTTTTTTTTTTTTTTTTTAAGAAATGTTTTCTCTAATGTAAAATTTTTAAATTGATTCTTTTTGTTGTTTGTTAAAACAAGTTCCATTCTTGTAGAAAAAGGAAAAAATGTCCATCGTGTTTATAATGCCCATTAATACAAAGTCTCAATAACCCACAAAGCCAGAAACTCTGCTGGAAAACATTTAGCAGGAGGAGAGGCAGAGTTCTCCTACACTGTAGACAACGGGTCTCTTCTCAGATGGCAGGACCAAAGTTTTCTCATTTTGTAAAAATTTTCTACATTAATAAAAGATTTATGATCTTTTTATAAGTTTACAAAATAAAACCATGGCCTACATTGTTGACATAGATGATTTCATGTGCTTTTGAATGTTCTACATTGTTTAAACCTGGGAAGTTAGGGGAACTTCCCTCATCCTGCAAAACATGCCCACACTGTGGTTTGAAGAATCCACTAGAAGGGTTAAGAGTCCTGGCAAGTCATGCAGGGTGAAGTACTGAGTTCAGTGACCCAGCAGGGAGAATGAGCACCCAACGGGAAGAACGTACCCATATGTTAAATGGAATTGCTATGGGGATCAAAAAAATGTACAACAAAATTTACTTTTAATCTTTTAAGTCATCACTGGGGATCAGGTCTCAATTTCTTTTTGTCTCTATCTGGGTCACCACCTAGGTGACCTAATCCGATCCTGTGTCTACATAATGACATCTCCTCCATATTTATTTCTCTATGTTCAGTCTCTTCTCTGAACTTCACACACCTACATATCATACTGCCTACTGGGTATCTTGAATTCCTCCTCAAAGTTGTCCCTCCCACACACTTCGCCACCTCATTAAATGGACACCCCGTCCTTCCACTTGTTCAGAAAAACAAAAGTTGGGTTATGCCTGACTCCTGTCTTCATATCACATCACACATCCAATCCATTAGCAAATCTTGTCTCTGCAAAATAGAACCTCAAAATAGACGATTTCTCACTTGCTGCCACCATCATCTCCTGTCCAGATTGTTGCAGTAGCCTCTTAACAGATCTCCTGTTTCTGCTCTTTTGCTCCCATGGTTTATTGTCCTCAGAGCAGCAGAACGATTCTTCTAAAATATAAGTGGAATAATGTTGTTTCTGCTCACATCTCTCTCGAATCCAAAGTCTGTATGACGGCCAATAAGGCCTTACAGGACCTGTCTCCTTGACACTTTTTCCAACCTCATCTCTGTCCCCCTCACTCCACCCCTGCCTGAATTTCTCCCCAGCAACCAAGCCCAGCACATTCCCACCTCAGGGCCTTTGCACTCACCGTCATCTCCCTGGAGTGCTCTTTTCCCCAGATAAGCTTTGCTTGCTCACCACCTTCAGATATAGATCTCAGGTCTTCACCAGGAGCTCTAGGTGAAGAACACCCCACATTTCTCTCTTTCCTCATTTTCTCTCTCTCTCTTCCTTCTCTCTCTCTCTCTTTCCTAACCCAAAGTATCAGTCAAGTGTTAACTAGGAAAATAGAAATCATTCTTACTATCTGAAATAAAGGGGCGATTTAATGAAAACGAGCTACGCGTGTGATGGCAGAGGCTGAAAAGCCAAACAGGGGACAGACCCTGAGGCGACTCAGAAGTTGGGATCTGTAGGAAACCACTAGCCCCCTCCCCGCAGGAAGGAGGGACAAAGGCACCCATATCACCTGGCCAAAGCAGCAGTCGCAGGGACTGTGGCAGAAGATGCCGCACTGGAGAGACCCAGCCCCACTACAGGTGCTGACAAGGGAGGCGGAGGGAGTGACACCTGGCTTCTCCCTCCCTCCTGCCGTCCAACCTCCCTCAGCGCCTCTTTTTGGGTGAACTCACCCAGAGGCGCTGACACGGAGGACACGCTCCCCCTACCGGGGGCAGCACCCACCACCCCATCCCGAGCCCTGGCAGGGCAGGGACTGAGTCTCAGGGCAAACAGGCCCAGCGCTGGTACAACCTGCTCTGTTTTTCCTCAGAGCATTTTTATCATCCTTGACACATTTACAATTTTGTGTTTATTTTTGGTTTCTCTACCTTGACTGGAATGTAAGATCTACGAAGCAGGGGCTTTGCTGTCTGTTCACTGCTGTATCTGTGACTCCCAGAACACTGCTTGGCACATAGCAGGCACTCGACCGATGTTCTTCGGATGAACAAATATGCCTCAGCAGCCAGTGAATCTGACTTACAGCAGGCATTGAATAAATGCTATTGAATGAATGAGACTAACAATTTAATACAAAGGTAGTTATGTGAAAAACAACATGGTGCCATCTTAGTTGTAATCCATCTCAAGAGATGTTTTAACGCACCAAGACTCCTGAGATCACACTTATTTGAAGAACCACATAGTTTGTGACGTATTTTCATATGTGAATTCTTTGAATCCCTAGTATCATATTTCCTGAGGGCTTTTATACTCAGTTATTTTCCATTTCATTTTAATTAATTTGTCAAGTTAAAATGCTTCCTACTTGATTATTTTTGCTTCCAATTTCCTAAAAATAGTTCAGGAAATCTGAAACTCTGAACTCAATTTGTTAAAAAATAAATAAATGAAAAAACAAAGCAACCTTGAAAATAAATGCTTACACTATTTGTTACTATTAATAATAAAATCGAACACTATAATCCGGAAAAAATGGGCAAAAATAATTTATTAAATCTCAAGATTAAAAATCAATTCTGGCTTTATTTATGGTCAATTAAGTGATAAATACTATGAGAAAAGTGGTCAAACAGAAACATTTCTCTTTTCTGGAAACTTTCCATTTTAAGACAATCTTAAATTCATAGTTCATTTTCCTATTCATATTTTCTTGATCTCTCTTAGAGATCAAGTTCTAAGTTATTTGTATAAGTAACAACTGTATTTTGATTCCCCCTATGACTTTGGATAGACTTCTGGATGATGAATAAAGGTAGAGTTAAAATTTAGGACTTGGGGGACAATTTAAATATGCCAAATACAGTTTTAGCTACTGATCTGCCTCTTTAAGATTCTCCCAAAGACAAACAAAGGATTGAATTTCAACCTGAAGATATGTCAGGTGTTTGAAATAACTTCAAGACCAAAAAAATCATCCCATTCTTTTCTGGAGCAAATGATTCATTCAGGTGAGTGTCTTAAAAGAATCCACCCATTATAAACAATAGAAAGATTATGATGAATTTCTGTCTTTGTCCTCAGCCAAGAAGAAATTCAAATATATTCTCTCCGTGTGAATTCATTCTGTTCCACCTCAGCTGTTCAAATCTCCAAAACGAGTAACTGTTACCAACATAGGCTTGTTTATGCTTGTTCTTTTTTTTTTTTTTTTT
>VBSM01001265.1:60601858-60615434 GCA_008086735.1 Cheirogaleus medius
TAAACCAGTAGCATAGTCATTTATTATCAAGTATTATTACTGCACGTGATTGCATGTGCTGTACTTTTATGTGATGGGCAGTGCAGTAGGTTCATTTATACCAGCATCACCACGGACACGTACATAATGCATCGTGTTATGACATCACTAGCTCCATCATAGTCTTAGGGACACTGTTATATACACGGTGTGTCGTTGCTTGAACCATTGCTCTACAGAGCGTGATTGCAACTGGTATTAGTCACATCATGGAGAAATATAACCCAGAGTAAGCAAATGGCTTGAAATCAGTGTCTCAGAAATGGATATTAAAAAATATTAGAAGCCACTAGTTTTTAGTTGTCACCCAAAAAGACGGATGTCAGTGATAGAAAAAAAAGAAAGGGGAGGACCTGAGAATCCACCGAGCCTGCTGCTTTGCTTGATGCACACACTATTACTGTAGTCAAGTTCTGTGGGGTTTTTGTTGGAAAAGTATTAAAACTCTTTTAACGCCAGGCAGGCTCATTAAGAGAAACAAAGTCAACTTATTTGGTTTGAAGGAATAAGTCAAATATAAGGGTTAGGTTCTAATTCCTTCATAAATAGGCAATAGTTAAACGAGGAAGTTCATGCTTTTAAATAAACCCTCTATGGGCCATGAATCCACACACTAGGCTTTAATTGCTAACTCAAAATTACCACTTCCCTAGAGTCTTCTTTCAATCCTCAAACAACAGATGACTTCTACCACTGGTATGACACAGAACACATTCTGCCTTACGTGGCGGGTGTGTGGGCTAAGCCTTATGTATCACACAGGATCGTGAGCCTCCGAAGGGCTGAAACTTTTCTAGTCCAACTTTGGGGTCCATACAACACCCTGAATAGTTCCAGGCATTGTGGACATATGAAAGAGTGTATGAATAAATGCAGAATGCCCTGATCATAAAAGGATTGGCAACTTTATGAGGGTGTTGTATCTGATCTGATATTCCACAATGTCATTGTGGAACATGGAAAATTGTGGGGAAATTTAGAAGTAAAAAGATATTCTTTTTGAGGATTCTTTAGAATAATAAAATTATATTCAAAAGAAAAGTAGACTCACCTTCTGCACCCTTGGTCCAGTTTTCATCCTCATCGAAGTGCGTGTCACCACCCAGACCCAGACCAGGAGGAAAGGCATGGCCAAGGACTCCCAAGGGACCGTCAAAATAACGAGGACACCGACCATGGACTGACATAGAATTCATGGGAGGAAAAAAGGATGAGCTTCCTTAAATTGTCTGCGACTAAAAATAGCCACAGTTTTCTCTCTGTTGAAAACTTTACCTCGAGTCCTAAAGGCAATCATGATGTCTGCAACCCCCTTGGAAATCTTGGTGAATGTTAGTGGAGTAACTTTGCTCCACACTTCTAAAGCATCTTGGATAGCCTTATCCACATCAGCTCGTGCCATATCCGGAGTGTAGTTCATTAGTCTTAAAAATTAGTAAAAATATATCAATTGCTGGTTATACATGCCTGCATGTACACATATACCACACAAGTCATTTCTAGCTTATCCGTCATGTGCTGCAGGAACTTTTGGTATGGCTCTATCATCTTACATTTGCATAGCATTTCATTTAAATGAAGTGCTTTTACATATGCTATATAATTCAATATTTTCATCTTCCCTATGAATCAGGGAGTAGTATACCACTTTAACAAAAGAGGATCAAAGAAGTTAAATGAATTCCTGAAGATCACACCCTACGTGGGACAGCATTCATCTTATGTATATATTATATCAAAAAAAGAATTGAGATTTATTTTTTTGAATGGCTTGTGGAAATCAGTCTCGGGCATGTGTCATATATTAGGAGTCTTACTCAAGAGCCACAAATAATAATGTGGGAAAAGATTTTTCTCATGTGTATATTCCCTATCTTGCCAAACTCATTTTTATCTCAAGTCCTAAGACTTGATATGATGGAAGAAGAACCATCACAAAGGCTCCAGAGTTGTGGTCAACGTCATTGGCTCTATCTCAGATCAAGGACAGGCTTCATCCTCTTTCTGCCAATGAGTCAGTCCCCTTCTCCTTGACATGTCTAAAGGAAACTCCATACTTCCCTCTGGGGTCCATCTGAGATTTGGCAGCTCACACATCTCTAATGTGAACTGGTCATACTCCAGGGTCCCCCCTGTTTTCTCCTGAGCACACTTCATCTGTGTCACCGAGCATCTGTGATCGAATGGCAGTTTCTTGTCGTGAGCTTATATGAAGGCGGCAGAGACTAGAGATCAGAACATGTCTGCTGTAGCCAGTCTCCTGGTAAGAGCTGTGTAACCCTAGCTATGTTAAATAACCTTTTATTTCAGTTTCTCTATGTTTAAGGTGGCCGCAACAGTAGTGCCTACAGCACAGGTTTGTTGGGAGGATGGAATAAATGAAATCTATGAAGCACCATGCACATAGGAAGTGCTCAGTAAAACAAACAATTATTTTTATTGTTCCTTGAAGATTATATTCATGTTCCCTTGGATTGGGTGGAAATAAGTTGACAGAATCATTACCTGTATGTGAGGTTGTGTTTTCTCCACCCGGGGAGAGTGTAGCCATACTGACCCACGTCAGGCACGCCACACCTGGGTGTCTTCATGATCTCGAGAGTGTTTGAGTCCAGTTTCCCGGTCACTGTCAATCCAAAAAATGCTTGCATTTCCTGAATTTTGCCCTCAGTGAGACTCCTGTTCTTGCTTTGAACAAGATGACTCCCTTCTATTTCAAGAGAGTAGAACTGGTTGAGATATGCCTGACCAAAAAGACAAAAAAAGGCACCGACTACAGGAGAGCAAATCTCCATCTTAGGATAAAACAAAATTGCCTGAAATCCTTTTGGCAGTAGAGAGGAAAAAAAAAAAAAAAAAGAAAATAATTAATGAGGAAAAGCAAGGCGGGAGGGAAGAAACAAGAAAGGAAAGACACAAAGGAGGAAAGAAACGAGTCAGTCACCCTACTGCTTTCAATTTCTGAGAACTGGTTGATTTATGAGTGACCAGAATTAGCCAAACCATGCAATCCATAAAACTCCAAACCTCCACAGAAGAAAATAAATCTTCTTCTACCTGTTAAAGGATGACATATTTCACATGTTTTTGCTGTTACTTTCATTTTGGTGTTTCCTCGAAACAAATTCTAGAAGACACAGGTAATTATCCATTTTGCAAATTTAGTTGATTTAACCAAATATGACAGATTAACTGGACTAATTTTTAGAGGGACTTTCCAGAGCAATGTGTGTTTCACACATACAGGGATTAGGGGCTCCAATTTGTAGACCAGGTCCTCCTGGCTGTCTTGAAATGCTTTTATAGAGATCTCCATGCCTCTCAGGGATGTCCCTCTCTCTTTTCACTAAATATCCCTTCACTCGTGACCACTGCTCAAAGTTGTAGCAGATCCTGTCTTTTTCTCCACCCTGCCCCAGCCCTCCGCCCCTCACACAGTTTCTGGATGTTCTTAGAGCTGGATAAATGGAAAGCAACTTCTTCTCACAAGAAAGCTCAGGACCCTTTTACGGAAACTTGCTGTCTTTTTAGGTCCTGAGAGAATCAATAAAATAAACTTCCAATTGATAGTCATTAATAACATGTATTGAGATAGTACCTGAGCCAGTTGCATGTCTTCTTCATTTTCCATCAGTCGGTCTACAGGAAATGCAGAAGAAAATGTTATAAAAAACAAAAATAAAAGTAGAAGGCTCTTCATTCCTCTCTCTTTTCAGTTGAAGCCTGGTTCTATTTACACAGAATTTAGAAAATAATAGTGAGACGTGGCATGAATGGTCTTGTATCATCATGTAATTAATAACAGAGAAGGACACTTGCCATGATGTGTGTCATCATTTGCTTTTTTTTTTTTTCTTACATTGACCTGATTTTGCAATCATGGTCTGCAATTGTTTAATAAACACAGCTATCACTTGTTATTGAATTGAATACACTATGAAGTGAGCCTTAGAGTTACTTTTCTCCTTGCAAAGTTGGACATTTTTCTAGCCATAAATTCCTGAGGGTTTATAAAATATTTTTCTTTTGAAGGAAACCCCAAAATATCTTGGTAGCATGGTAACATGAAAAGGCACTTGAATCAGGAATCAGATGAATCAATTAAGGTAGAAATCAAATGTGTATCAAGCACCTACTGTCTGCTTGTGACTGTGAGTACAGTCTGGTTGGAGAATTCAGACATAGACAGAGGCTACTGAAGGACTCAATGGAGGCAAGTGGCCAAATGCACAGAGCAGATGAGAAAGACTGAGAAGGGCCAAAAGGCAGACAGGTCACTGGTGATGTGTATGGCCCAGGGGCTTCACACAGGTACCGCAGCTTGCACTGGGGCTTGCACTGGGGCTTACACTAGGGCTTAAAGAATGGGTAGGATTTGGATCACACAGAGGAAGGGGGAAGGCATGTGAGGGGGAAAGAGGCCATAGACAGGAAGTAGCTGATATAGCAGAAATGATCTGTAGAAGATCTGGTCTGACTGGAGCAGAGGTTTACATAGATGCTATGAGTGATGGGATGAAGGGTCTCATGGAGAAGATGGTCGGCAGGGAAGATGAAGAACTCATAGAAGGCACAGATGATGAAGGACTTTGAAGGCCAAAGTTAACACTAAAAGTTAAGGGATAGGTAGTGAGAGCGCTTTGGATTAATTTCTATCTATTTTTTTCTTCTTGGGCCACTTTTAGATGAAGTAACGCTATTAGTCATAGCAACGTCCTCCCCCTCACTTGTCCTCCTATTTTCTTCTACCAATCGTTAACATTTTCTTCATTCTCTTCCCAGATGTTAACTCTTCCAACTCAGAGACCTCTCCAAATCTTTCTCCTTGTCTGTATCCTGAATAGAACTGCTGTGACATAGCTGAAGAATCTATTATAAATCCTAAGTAGATATATAATTCCTTTGCATTTAAAGCTCATCCTGATTATAAATTCTGTTTCAGAAATATTATTATTATTTGCAGTTATAATATATATATTCAGTTTAAAAAGTCTAATTGGCCTTGGGGGAAGAAGGATGATGGAGAGTAGGCAGATATGATCAAGATTTATAACAGCGTTGGTAAGTTGGTGTGAGTACATGCATGTGCATCATATTATTCTTTTATGTTTTATTGACTCTGAAATATTTCAGAATGAATTTTAAAAGTAACAAAGTTACCAAAAAGAAAAAGTTCAAACGGTGCTATCTTGTTCATAATGAAAACCAGCATCTCTTTGCCCCAACCTCTCACTCCTTCAAGTCCTGCTCCCCAGAGGCAACTTCTTTAAATTATTTTTATAATTTTTTCTCCTCTTCTTAACTCCACATTCCTAATAGCATGCTTATGCTACTATTTCTTGTGTTTTCAGAGTTAAACATTATTATTAACTTCTTCCTATGAAAGAGAAGGATTCAATACTCACCTCACTTTCTCCTCTTATTTTCCTAATTTGGTTAAAGTGAGGTTTTAAGTTAATTCATTAATCAGTGTTTATGCAATTATGACTATAAAAATATTATTTGTAGGAGAGCCATGTAGTATACTACTATTACATCTCCTTTCTTGTATATTTTTTTCCTCTGAGGTTGGTAGTTGAATTGATTTTTATTTGCTAACTCTTTCCCAAATTCTCCAATAGAACTCTTAACTCTTCTCAGAATAATCAAACATGACAGGAAATCTAGCAATATCATTTTCCCCCCTGAAGTCATTCCTCTGAGACACTTTGCTGGCCTTTTCAAATCTGGGTCTGATGCGAAGCTCTCATCCTCTCACCAAACAGAGAATTCCTGTTGTGTCTCTGTTTAGATCTCCGGTCCCTGGATTTAATTTCTACCCATTTCTTGACTTGTACTCTTGTTTTGATGGAGTGTATCTCTTAGGAGTTTTCTAAGAAAGAGTGTAGGGAAAATGAATATTTTGAATCTTTTCATGCCTAAGAATGTCCTTTCTTTTATTCCATCCTCACACGTGATTGAGAGTATGGCTGAATGTAGAATTTCAGGCTAAAATAAATTCCCCTTAGAACTTTGAAGGTACTGTTCCATTATTTTCCAGAACTAATGTTGCATTGAGAAATCTTCAATTCTGATTCTTGATATTTTCCTTTTTACCTTTTGAAAAACTTTGGAAATATTCTATTTACTCAGATATTCTGAAATTTTGTAATTATGTCTCTTGCTGTGGGTCTTTTTGTATTTATATTTTTGGGCAGGAAGTATGCCCTTTCGTTATGGAAACTTCAATTCAGGGTAACTTTCTTATGTTATTTCTTCTAGAGTTTCTTTACATTCACTTTTTTCTTTCTCTTTCTGGAATGTACATCTGCTGGACCTCCTAGATTGAGTTTTTATGTTTCTAATACATCCCTTACTATTTTCCACCAACTTTACTTTTAAGTTATTTTTTAATTTCAGCTATCAAGTTTTAATTTCTAAGAGTTCTTTCCGTTTCTGAGTATCTTTTTACATTTATTTTACTTTTTTTGTATTTTGTTAGTGTTTGAATGTAAAAATGTATCTTATTTTTAAATAACGTTAATGGTAAGTATTCTTTAGTTTATTTTGACATTTTCTTTTGCTCACAGAATTGTTTCTACTGTCTCTAAATTTTTATTTTGGCTTCTGTGTTTTGCATTGGAATCTTTTTTCAAATGTTTCGTGACCTGTGCTGTGCAATCTGCTTAACAACGAGAGATGAGAAAGTGGACCGGAAGCTCTCATGTGCATGGGCAGGCTGGTGAATGGATGACTTTCACTGTAGGGAAGTCGGGCAGGTCCTAGACATTTCATATACTGTGCTAGCCAGGATGAGATTTAGTTGACTGTAATACAAAAACTCAAAATAACATATGCTTAATAACATATAAATTTATTTTCCCCTCACATAAATAAAGCCCAGATTTGGAAGCCCGGGGCTTGTATGACAACTCTGCCTCTTCAGGGATGTAGACAACATCTACCTTGCTACACCACTCTCTTAGTGCAATGCCTTGTGGTCCAGAGAAAAAGTAAATTCCTAGTCTCTTTCTAGAAGTCCATAAACATTCTGCTGACACATTTTGGCTGGAAATTAAATACATGGCCACATCTAGCTATAAGCAAGGCTACAAAATGTAGTCTTTTAGCTGGTTGCATTACTACCTCAAATGAAATTGGAGTCTCATGGCAGAAAAGGAAGTGGAGAATGGATGTCAGGGTAGGTAATTAGCAGCCTCTGCCATATTGATATTTCTCCAGTGTCAGTATCTGTAAATCTTTTTTTTCCCCTGGAGTTGGTGAGTCTTCTTCTTCCAGAGAAGACTTCTTCAATTTCCCATCAGTTAAGTCTCCCAGCAACAAAGCTGTAGCAGATGCCTCTGATGCCTATATCATATCCCTTCTGATTTAGTTGCAGCAGCGGTGGGCAGGCTTGTGTACCTCACCTTGCTGTGACAAAATCCAGCCTTAAACACATGCTGTGTCTCTTTCTGCTTTCTGCCTTGGACATTGAGATGCAATAGAGCCTGGAAGGTCAGCATGAGAGTATAGCTAAGAGTCCTAAGGGAGTTAACACCCTCAGGGACAATCCTCACCCCATGGTAGATGAGAACTGAAAGATGAGTGTTCCAGCCCCCATCCACTGGAGATATGAACAACTGGAAGGTATTCTGTGCCTCTCAGGAGCTCAGGGTAGAACTGAGCCCCAGTTGCCCATAACAGAAACCTTGCTAACACATACTTATATTGGCTTTCCCTCTTTCTCTGTTTCACCCTGCTTGCTACCTCACTCTTGCTTCCTGGGACCATTGTCTGAAAAACATAATTGCTGAGATCTTGACTTAGATTTTGCTTTTGAAGAAACTCAGCCTAAGTTAAAAGAAAATCTCATTTTTTAAATTTTAGGCTTAGATCCTTACATCTCTTGCACTCACATAAAACATCAATGTAACAGCCAGAAAATACCACACGTTGTCAAGAAGAGACTTTTTTTTTAAAAAAGGATAATTTTTCATTACACTTCATATTGCAGCTCACTTCCTATGACTCTGTGAAATATAGTTAAGGAAATAATATGAATTCAGTTCTCATCTCAAACATGTATAGATGAGATTTGGGTCAAGAATCTATCATAACTAGCTAGCACAATTAGCAGATGAGAAGATCAATCTGTCAATTAGCAGATGAGAAGATCAATCTGTCATTTTCATGCCTGTAAAAACTGATATCTTAGGAAGTTTTAGAGAACATGGTCATCTGAAATTGACTCTACTGCTAAAAATGGAACATACAATTGTTATAGATCCTTTTGCACTGATTACACTGATGCAATGAATTGTTCATACATCTCTTTCATTTTCCCTAGCACAGCACCTGGAACATATAGGCAATTAATTAATTCTTGCTGAATAAATGAATGAATGAATGGAATGAGAGTATGTACTAGTTTCTGTTTTCTAATCTTGTAAAATAATTGAGAATAATGTGCTTACATCTTTGATAGAATTTTTTGAAGACGTTAAGTATTTATAAAATATTTCACAAACTGTGAAGTAGTATCTAAAAGTTTATTATTGACATAATTCAGACAAGGAAATAAATGGCTGAAAATATATCTAAAATTTTCTATTCCTTTTTATACTTTAGATGAACTATGTGGTGGTATTTCAGGAAACTATAAGTAGATCACAAATCAGTCATTTAAAATAAAAATCTTTAATTTGAACTCATTTAATAGGTAATTTTTGAACCAGAACAAGATGGTAAATCAATTACCTGTGGGATGCAAAAGCTTTAACAGAGAAAGAAAATAGGATGTGCTAGTGAGAAATTTATTTTATAATCTACATATTTATTGTGTAGTAAGCCGCATTACATTCTAATGACTGCAAATATGACATTATAATGATTTTGATGTCTTGACTAGATATTACGGCCTCTTAGTTCCTAAAGTTCTTAACAGAAAATATCCATTAACCAATTTTTGCATCTAAGCTCAGTTTAATGTGATTTAATGAGACTCATTGAATTTCCTGCAGTAAATCCCAGTTATATGTACAGTGAGCCCTCCTGAGTACTCTAGGAAAGAAAGAAGAAATAACAGATCCAACTATCCCATTAGTTTGGGCTCTCAGAGAGAGCAGGGAGGATGCAGCAGAGGAGAGAGCTGAGAGGAGGCAGCAGAGGCAGTGGTACCTCTCCTTTTTGCTTCTCCCCTGAGAAGATACCCAATAATCCTTAGTTAAACTTTGGCATTCTGTGTTGATTTATTTTCTTAAGTGCAGATGTACTGTGTTTAATACATTGTGCCTAGGGCTGCTGTAATAAAGTACTACAAACTTGGTGGCTTAAAACAAAAGAAATTTATTGTCTCATAGTTCTGGAGGCTAGAAGTCCAAAATCTGCAGGTGTCAATGGGGTCATGTTCTCCTCTCTAAAGGTGGTGAGGGAGGATCCTTCCTTGCCTCCCTGATGGTTGCTAGAAATCCTTGACATTCTTTGGCTTGTAGATGCGTCACTCCGATCTCTGCTTCTATCTTCATATGGCCTTCTCCCCTGTGTGGCTATGTCTCTCCTCTTCTTATAAGGACACCAGTCACATTGGATTTAGGGCTCACCATAATTCAGTGCAACCACATCTTAACTAATTACATCTGCAAAGACCCTCATTCCAAATAAACTCACATTCATAGGTACCTAGGGTTAGGACTTCAACGTAGCTTTTTGGGGGGACACAATCCAACCCACAACACGTATCATCCACATTTCTTTCCAAGGGTGGAAAATAACACCACATTTCTTTTTTGTAAAGGTAAGGGATACTGTCTATGTTGTTTGTAATCCTTACCTCTAACCAAAATCCAGCGCTAAACTGCACGTAGCAGATATGCATAAGACATGTTTAAAGAGACTCAGGAATATATACAGTCAGATAAGCAAGTCATGAAGCAGTGAATTTTAGAAGTCAGATAAGTAAATAATGAAATAGTGAATACTGAGGTAACCAAAAAAAGTTTACTTTCCTTCTTTTTGTGGTGGAATCACTAACTTAAGACAGAATGTGTAAGAACTGAATCAACCTCTGCAAACAGTGGAATATTCCAAACACATTTTTTACTGAGGACAGGCCCAATGAATACAGAGGTGGCGAACAAAATTACTTAGTATTGAGAAAAGTATAAATAGAACACAATGTAATGTGTACACAAGTTGGACTTCCGTATTCAGAAAATGGATACAAGCACATTTGATTTTGCTTCAATTTTATCTACAGTTAAGCCATTTATTGCTTTTGCCAACCCTGGTAACTCTGCTAGTACTAAGATTAAATGCATAATATCTTGATCCCCTGAAGAAAAGGAAGAAGTCTATAAAAAAAAAGAGATAATTTATTGAATTAGTTTATAAAAGATCTCAGATGTCTTCAATGAAAAAACCCTGCCCCTGTTCCAATATAACATTCAAATGAGAACATGCTATTTTACTAATATAAACACATTTCCTGGGGCTTTTCTCCTACTTACCATCCTGCTGGAAAACTGCATCAACTCTACTTTGTATTCCTGGAAAGGTATTCGATATGCTTTGGGGATAACCTGGGTCCATGGCTTGTCTTTGGTTATCATATCTGATAAAAACAAAATGTCAAATGATTTAAGACCAATACAGAATATAACAGTTTTCTTTTAGTAGTATATACTTTACAAAGTCCACTCACACATGTTTTCTCATTCAGTCCTCACAATGTCCTAGGATTAAGAATGATTAACTTCTCTATCATACTTATTTTGGGGTATCATTAATTCTAAAACAGGCTTCTGATTGCGGACACAATATTACTTCCAAAGAGAAGAGCTTATATTTTCTAAGGCTTGTACATAATCGGTACATAGTATATTGTGTGCATATGTGTGTATGCATAAATGTAAATAATAAATTCAACTTGGGTAGAAATTCTGCAAGCTATCTGGATAACATTTGTTTGAGCATGTTAGAATTTAACTCATACATGAGAACTAGCTTAATTCTTTTTGCATCTCACCATAGTGCTTTATTAAGGTTCTCTCTGTCTCATGATTCAGAATCCTCAATATTGAACCAGCATTTTATCTAAATAAAAATGAAATTTTCAAAAGCCATGGTAGCATTAATCATCTTGTGAAAAAGAATACATTCTCACTAAAACCTGTCAAAGACCACCCAGATTTTTAAAACCTTCAGATGCTTGATTGTTAGTGGTTTGTACACAGGGTGAAAAACACAGTTTTCAACCTATAATTGAAAAATAGTTTACCTTACCTCCAGAGTTGATCATTTACAAAGAAGTATGTTTTTCTTTCGTAGGAAACAGCTGCATCTATTGCTTGGACAGTGCGTGGGAAGCCATAGTTTGATATATGCCTGGGATACCCTTGCTGAATGTCATAGCCACTCATAGCCCAGTACTGGTTGCCTGTCAATGATTCAGGTTATATGTTAAGTAAACTTTTTCCATTCTTATAAAATAATACATATCATTTCTTGATCTTTGTATAAATTCATCATGGAAATGAAAATAGAATAAATAGTCTTTAAAAGATGAAGGTGATAAGTTAAGTTCAGGGGGGCTATCGTGGCCCTAAGCTTTCCCCAGTACCTACAAAAAATTTCAAACTTCTTAGCCTGACATTCGGGATTCCATAATGTGATGTCTTAGCTCATGTGACTTCTATACACAAACTAATTACTGTCTTGAGGAATCTTAGGAAATTATAACTGGGATGAGGATGGAGGAAGACTGAAGATGGTCTACTGTGGTCTTCTCATTTTTTTGGTGGGAGACTGAGGCCTGAATAGGGTACGGTCTGCTCAAGTTCACACAGTGGTTAGTGGCTAAGATGGGCCCAACTCTGGGCTCCCGGCAACAGCCCGGCTGGCATAATGCTCTCATGGGCTCACCTCTTCCGAACCTGGAAGCCACCACAGAGAAGTCCTGCCCACTCCTTTCAGGCACAAGTAAGAAAAAATGAACTCTTTAGGATGTTACCTTTAAATAGGAAGACTAGGTCCCTGTCAAAATCCTCATAAGCAGCCTGTATACCATTTGGCAGGGAAGGCCAGAATAGAGAAATAAAATTGAGTTCGACGCTTCGTAGCTGAGGATGTCTTCTCCAGAAGTATCTAATGGACATAAGGAAACACACACACACATATACACAAAATAGTCTAAGTAGGTGGTTTCTGTGATTCTTGGGGTAGTAATGGCCCTTATAAGATTGCTGGGAGGATATAACAACATGGTGATTGCAAAGTCTAGCATAGTGACCAGCACAAGGCTAAGCTTTATGGTGATATTGTCCATCCAGTAAGTACTTTACAGTTTTCGGAGGAGGCCACGGAGTGATCTTATTTGATTACATTTGGCATTACCCCTGCCTCACACATTGTATCTTTCATTATTGCTCCCACTAAATGTTGAGAATGTATAGCCATCTACAAAAGCAACAGCAGTAGACTCAGCTGATCACAAAATTGCACAATCACAAAATAGCCAATGAAAAAACAAAAATTTCAATCAGTGAGATGATTGGTCACACAGCCTGTTAAGTGGTGGTTTCCATTTACTTGGCTGATTTTGGGCAGAATTGAATGGTGCTTTGGTGTCAGGTAAACTCAGCTATGGGGTTCCCAAGCAGCTGTAGCCTAAGTCCTTTTATATCACCACCAACACCTGAATGTGTGCGAGTGTCTTAAGTTTTTTTTTCTTTTCCTAGGTGTTTTGAATTATTCCGAAAAAACACTAAAAATTCCAATGAGATGCATATGTGAAGAATTCAAAGGAAAAGGTCAGTAGCGTGTGGTTAATTAGAATTCAGCCTTAAGGTATGTCAGTAAGAGAAACCAAAAGAAAGAATAGTTCAATTTTATACTTGTCTTTAAAGAAAAATATTTCTCCACGGAGTGTGGCGATAGCATCAAATGTCAATCTGGGGTCGCAGGCTCTGGGTGTGCTTGGTCCAGTAGGTTGGATAGGGTTGTTTGAAGGTCCTGTGGGGAAAAAAAGACTTTTTATAAGCATAACTCCAGTATGACTCTTAGTGTACTGAAGACACTTCTCAGAAAGGCGAGGGGTCTTCGCGTGTAGAGAAATGCTACCAGACTATCCCACAAGGTATTAAAGTAACTGTGCATTTGGCCCTCTCAAAGTTTTTCTTTGTTTTTTAAATAAGAGTATTTGTGGTTTTCAGGGTCAGTTCCAAGTTAAGTTGTGAAGTAAAGAAATTTGAATTTTGCGCCCCCCCCCTTAAATTCTAATCCAACCCTTCTCCCCCTCGTGGCTCCTCTTTCTACTTTTTTGGTCACTCAGTGTCCACTTCCTTCTTCCCCACCAAAATCCATTTTCGGGAAAGGATCTGATGTTAGTCTTTTGCCCTATAGCATAAATTTCGGTTTACTTGTAGCAATATCCTTTCTACAGGTGTTTGCATTTGAATGTGTTCTCTCATTGTAGGATGAAGGGCTGCACAAATAGTTAAGAGAATTTAAAACATGGGTGGGCAAAGGAAGGACGCATTGTTGCCAGGTGAGCAGGGGAAGG
>VBSM01001265.1:60615534-60649217 GCA_008086735.1 Cheirogaleus medius
AACACATCTAGGAGCAGGATTGCTGTAGGAAAAGGGACAGTCGTGTCTTTTTAGAATATACAAAATTGGGAAGCATAAAAAAAGGAGGAGGAGGAAATAAATCCCCACCATTCAGAGACAATGACTGGGAAGCATGTGGTGCATTTCTTCCTGATGTTTCTTTTAAGGCAGCAATATGGGCTCAGCCCCACCCCCGGCCTCCTTTGCTGACACTATGTTACTGGGGACTTTCAGAGTTCAACTTGAGCTTGCCCAGAGGACAGACCAGCTAGAAGGGCAAAGGGAGAGAGACTCAGATCCTGGGCTTGTTGACCTACCCCAGGCCCCATGCACTGTGCTATTCTTTAGATGACCTTACCGTAGATGGCCTGAATGCCATTGATGTCATCCTGAGGGAGTGTGTAGGTGCTGGGTTCGCTGAACGCGTAGTTGGGATACATCAAGGCACCGGCGTCAGAGGAGTGAGCGAGTCCCAAGGAATGGCCGAATTCATGAGCAGCAACGAGAAACAAGTTGTAATCTGAAATGCAAGCATGTGTGGTGAATGGCTGCATGTGGATCCCAGGGAGGTAGAGATATGACCTCAAGGAACACAACCTCAGAGCCAAGGCTGCCCAGGGAAACAGCCCTTCCCATGCCTGTCTTTTTGGTCTTCCCTTCAGGTACCTGAGGAAGTGAACTTGGTAGGAATAAAGACACAAGTCACAGGTGGGGAGAGTGAACTTCTCGTCAAATTTTAGGACCACGAAAAGCTGCCTTTATTCCCATTCCCACATTTTATGGATGTGGATCTGAGGCTTGGAGAAATTATGGCTGAGCCATGGGTCTCAAAACTCTAGGAACTCTTCTCCTCTTGTGCTCCACACTCACCCTTTCCAGTGTCTCAGACCCTCAGCCTCTTTAGTGGAGTCTCGGCGAGTGAGTAGTTAGAAAAGAAGATGCCAGGCAGCAGAGGAGCTGCAGATGCAGGGCTGGCTCACATTGGCTTCCTCACTGCCCATAGCCTACCACTGGCTCTTCCCTGTTTGGGAGCTCTCCAAGCAGCTCAAGGAATTTTCCACTGGAGAGAGACAAACCCTGGCTCTTACTGCTCCCTTTCCCCATCTTTTAACTTCCATGATTGTAATGCCTTTCACAACTGGGAACTTAAAAACTTCCAAGGATCCCACTTCCTATCAGATAAAGCCCAATCTCCTTTCCCTGGCCTTTAAAACCTCCCCAACATGGCTCCAGAAGATATCTGAGGGCTCGACTTCTGTTGTGAATCCTTCAGTCCCGCCAGACTACATGCCACCTCACAAACACACTGCGCATGTTCCTACATGCCTACTTTTTAAAAAAATAATAATCATAGTTGTAGAGTACCTACCACATGATAGGCAGTGTAGTATTATTTCATCCTCACAACATTTTTCTGAAGTTTTATTAGCAACACATTTACAGTAAAGGATCTGGGTCCAACCCAGGTATAATAGTGAGACCCACACTCTTACCAAAATGGTCAACTTTCTGTTGATAATTAGCCTAGTAAAATTCTACCCACGCTTCAAGACTTGCTTTTTTTAATCACCACATGTGTTCATAAGTGCATTTCAAAAACCATCTTTGCATGCCTTGAGTACTGTTTGAGGGAATGGTTGGGTGATGTGGTTCTCTTCTCTCCAGGAGGACATAGTCTAGAAGGGGAAATATGTGTGCAAACAACTCAAATGCCCAGAATAATGAGAGAGAACAGTTAAAGAAAGAGATACAAAGATTGTCAGAATTCTGTGGCAAAGTTCTCATTTCCAGCTGAAGACAAGATAGAAGGTGGCCTTTGACATAGCATGGAAAGATGTGAGATTTTCAAAGGTGGTGCTTGGGACAAGGAGAGGAAGCAATGTGAGCAAACATACGGAAGATGGAAAACACAAGGTGTGATCTGGAAACAGTGAATTTGTAATGTAGCTGGTGTATATTAAGTATGGAAAAAAAGTCAAGAAAGATGAGGGCAGAAAAGTCATCTTCAATGCCAAGTGAAGTATTTGGACATTATTTGGTGCAGAATATGTAAGAATTGAAATTTTAAAGCAGGAGAGTAATATAATCCAAAATGGTCTTTCCAAAGACAAACTCTGTTGCAATGCTAGCAAAATTTAGAAGAAGCAGAGATTGGAGATGGAGAATCCAGTTAGGAATCTGGATCATTAGTTTCGGTAAGAGGTAATCATCTGAACTAGTGGGGGAGGCAATAGGAATACAGAGTATGGAGAATTGCTACTTATCCTTGGGTACACACAGCTTCTAGCACAGGGACTTAAGTAGAATAGACACAGCATATATGCTGAGAATATGGTGGGAAGAACAGGTGCCAAGCAAAGGTGCCTTTACTATTTCAAAAAAGTGCTCTCCGGCATATAGTTGCCCCATAGCCTGGTGAAGTACCACATGGTCTGGATATACCCATGCTCAGCCTCTTTTCTTCACTTTGGGAAGCCCAGCCCTTCTTAGGCTGGTCCTTCTGAAAGGAGTGGTTTGATGCATAGGAACATACCACTGAAAAAGAGCTCCTTGAAGATGAAATAACTACATGAGGGAGAATGTGCCTACTCTTTTCTAAATAGAATAATTTCTAAATGAATTTCTAAAACAATTGAAAAATAGGCCCTTTCCAAATATCATTTAATTTCAGAATATTAAAAGACCTTAAAGCAGTGGTCAGCAAACTTTTTCTGTAAATAGCCAGATAGTAAATATTTTAGGCTTTGTAGGCCAAAGGATCTCTGTTGCAACTATTCAGCTTTGTCATTGCAGAGTGAAAGCAGCCATGGTGATACATAAACAAATGAATGTGGCCCTGTTCCAATAAAACTTTATTTATACAAACAGAGTCTGGGCAGGATTTGGTCATGATCTGTAGTTTTCTGATCCCTGCCCTAGGAAGTAAGGTCAGTAATTAGCTTTAGGATTTTTTAAAAACCTAAATTGACTTAGAATCTTGAGGTAGAAAAATTTCAAATGATCAGTTTGTGTGAGTCTGAAATTTTATAAGAACTTGGGTGTGTATATGTGTGTGTCTGCGTGTATGATAATGTGTAAAAGATTAATTCAGAAGCTGCATGTGGACATAACCTTGGTCAACTTACTGTCGGAGTTTGTGGTCCACGTTTCTTCTTCATCAAAATGAGCATCTCCTCCAATACCTCTGCCTGGCTGAAAGGCATGAGCAAGGATTCCATTGGGTCCATCAAATGGAGAGTTGTCACCATGATCTGAAATAAGGCAATTTGTATGAGGTACTTGCTGAGTTTCAGGTTAGCCAGGGAAGGAAAAACTCAGCATGACTCCTTTTCTTACCTCTTTGGACAAAAGCAATCTTGATGTCTGCTTCTCCCTGTGAGATTCTGGTGAAGGTCAGAGGCGATGCATCACTCCAGAGTTTAAAGGCCTTCTCAATAGCTGTTCCCACTTCAGCTTCTGACAACTGTTGGGTATGGCTTATAATCCTTCAAAATGAGAAGGTGTGTGAAGGATTTGTTATGGTTTAGAACAGTAGACTATCAACAGATTGAATTGTTCCATTTTGGAGAGAGTTGCACACATGATGTGCTATCCCTGGAGAAGGTGTAAGGAGGGCATGCAAGCCTCAGGGCAGAAGACAGACATGGGTTCGGGATAAGTTTCGAAGTGTCTTTAAACCTCCATTTCCTTATTCATAAAAAAGAGGATAATAAAATAGCATCCCTCTTATAGGGCTGTTATGGGGATTAAATACATGTAAAACATTTAGTTCACTACTTGGCAAATATTAAAAGCAGGATTTCACAAATATTAGGGATTATCATCATTATTATTATCAAGATGTATGAAAGTGGGGACAGATTCTTTCTAGCAATCATTAAGTCTTTTTGGGGGGTCCTAAAGTGAGTCCTTAAAGAGATAGCCTAACATTGCTATAGTCCTCTTTGAATTGTTGGAAAAGAAAGACTAAAATGGCAGGATTTGGAGTGAAAAGAACCCATGGAATCTCTACCTTTGTATTCTCATACTCATTCGCTATTCACACGCAACTCATTCACTATTCATAACCTTCCAGGGTAGGGATCTTTATCTATTTTCCCTGACTGTAGACTAAGTCCTAGAACAGTGTCGAGCATATCATAAGAGCATAATCAATACTGGCTGAATGAATGAATGAATGAATTCTGAAACTCTAGAAATATCACCTGTAGGTTACATTAGTGTGTTCCCACTTGGGGTTTCCTGGGGTTATCATAAAATCACTCCTGTCGGGCACTCCACAGCGGGGCTTTTCCATCACCTCCAGAGTTTCTGCATCTGGCTTCCCTGTCACATTCAATCCAAAAAATCGCTGCATTTCTTTAAGCTTTTCAACAACCATACTAGTGCTGTTCTTCCTTGCAGTCCGATATCGGTTGCTTGGTAATCGGTAGAACTTTTCTAGGTAGTCCTGGACAAAGACAAACACACAAGGGTCCTTGCTGTGAAATGATCTTCAGTTCTCTGGGCATTTTTAAATCCTTTCTAAGTTATTGAAGAGGTCAAACCAGAACTAATAATCTAATGGCCACAGGAACAATAACACAAATTTTTAGATTGACTTTGAGAGAACAATGCTTATTAGAAAGAATAGTCCCTTGTCCCTCCATTCGGTGCTCCAATTAATGATTATGCATAAAAATTGGTCTCTCATAAAGGATAAGGATCAAGTGCAAAGTGCTAATATATAGTCAGGTGACTGCCTTCTTAGTTTTATAAAAAAAATAGAACTAGCATTAATTGAATTCTCTTGAAATATTAGTTGCATCAATGCAGATTTTCTTTTTTATCTTCTTTTTATTACTGTAGAAAAGGTTTAATCACCTTCATGAAGAAATGGAGGCACACAGAAATAATGAACTTGCCAGGTGACAATTCAGCTTCCAACTCACCATGTTGCCTCTCAAATGACAAAAGATAATTTCAAAAGAAGAACTCCAAATATGTTCTGTGGTAATGGCAGCATCATTGATATTATCATTTTATTCACCAAGGTAACTCTTTGAAAGGGACCAATACTTCTTTGGCAGTAAAGGTTCTGAGAGGTGTTAACAAGCCACTTGTGAAACTTTTCATCACACCTCATGTAGTCCGTGAACACCTGGCATTTTGGATGTGTCTTAGTTCATTTTCTGTTGCTGTAACAGAATACTGTGATTGAAGAATTTATAAATAAAAGGGTTTATTTTGGCTGATGGTTCTGGAGGCTGGCAAGTTCAAGACCAGGTGGCTGCATCTGGTCAGCTTCTGGTGAGGGCCTTGTGTTGTATCATAATATGATGGAGAAGTGGAAGGGGAAGTAGATGCATGCAAAAAGGGGCAAAACACGAGGGATGTTCTTGCTTTATAACAACTCACTCTCTCAATAACCAATCTAGTCCCATAAGAATGAGAACACACTCCAGAGAGAATTAATCCCATCCCACAAGAGCAGCATTGATTTCTTTTAACAATTAAGCACCTCTTAAAGGTCCTACCTCCTAACATTGCCACATTGGAGACCAAATTTCCAACACATAAATTCTGGGGGACACCCTCAAACTATAGCAGAAGGTGACACAGAACAGAGCACGCACTATGAGATCAAACAGGTTTGGGTTCAAATCTTAGCTCTACCATGAATTGTCTGTGAGTACTGGGACACATTATTTATCTGGTTTAAGATTACTTTTGTTTCTGAAATAGAAATAATAATGCTCCCGTCACAAGGTTGTTGTGAGAATTAAATGAGATAGTTTGTGAAATGCCTAGCAAGGTGCCTTTCACAAAGTAAGCACTCGATGGACTTTAGCTATTAACCCAGGGCTTACTATAACCATTGTGAGAGATAACCCTCCAAAAGGCAACAAGAATAATAACTTTCTAAAACTCTAATGCTAAAAAAAAAAGCTGTGCATGAGAAGTTTGTAACAGCATTACCTTGTGTTTCTTAAAAATTTGGCCTGACTTTAATTCTGTGAAACAATGGTAAAAAACTATTGGTTCTGCTTTTATAATGCTTCTAAAAGTTTGTAAACAGTTCACAATCTGGTGCTGGGAAATCTGATTACACTAAGAACTCATTATCTTTTTTTTTTTTTTTTTAGATGGAGTCTCACTTTGTTGCCCCGGCTAGAGTGCCGTGGCGTCAGCTTAGCTCACAGCAACCTCAAACTCCTGGGCTCAAGCAATCCTACTGCCTCAGCCTCCTGAGTAGCTGGGACTATAGGTACGTGCCACCATGCCCGGCTAATTTTTTCTATATATTTTTAGTTGACTAAATAATGTCTTCCTATTTTTATTATAGACGGGGCCTTGCTCTTGCTCAGGCTGGTTTTGAACTCCTGACCTCGAGCGATCCTCCCAACTCAGGCTCCCAGAGTGCTAGGATTACAGGTGTGAGCCACCACACCCGGCCAGAACTCATTTTCTAGTTCATTATAATCACCCATCCGCATGTTCTCTTCTACACACAAAATTTTTGACTTCAAAAATATGTCCATATAGGAAATACCATATAGTAATTGAGTCACAGATACACTGGAAGGGAAAATCTTAGGTAAGTAGAAAGAAAACCATTTAGTTTTATAAATAAAATCATTCCTTCTAAAAGTGCTTGGTTCCCAGCTGGAGGCAGCTCTATGGCAGTATTTTCCCAGGCTTTGACGAGTCCCGCTTGGTTTCATGTTCAACTTTTAGATGGCCCAATCCTTGCCAGCTTGGAACCCTTCCAATCACTAAAGGAAAAGTTCAACCTCAAGAAAATCACCTAGATAATCTCTTTCAGCCTGTTTTAACTAACAAGAAAACAACTCACACAAGTTCCTAATAATCAGCAAATTAACCTAATTAACCTAATTGATAGTTAATTTACCTGAACGATTTTTGCATTTTTCCCTTCGGAAGGTACAGGAAAGGCCTTGGAAAGCTCCATGTGGAGTAATAGCAGAAATGGAAGCGTCTTCAGACAGAACATGACTTTTTCTTTAAACACCCTCCTTCCTGGTCTCCTTTCTGCCCCTCTGGGCAGGGCCGTTCCCCTGGTGAGTGCCCTGCGGTTCACAGCATCCCCTGTCACTCACTGCTCTCTTTTGGTCCCTTTTAAAGCCATGTCTAAAACAATTGCTGCATCAGGAATATGTAGCAACACAGGTCAATTACACCCTGACAGTTCTGCAATTTTATAATGTGATTTAGTACCCTTAAATGTGGAAATCTTTCAACAGAACAAAGTGCAATTTGCTACTCCTTGCCTTTGGGGTTTTTAGTTAGCAAAACTGTCTGGTCAAGGAAAACAGAGACCTAATTCTGGAGTTATGAGTGTACATTTTCTGACTATATAAGACACTGAGGCTGAGTTAATTTATGAAAGGAAATATTGTTAGATTAATGGTAGGGATCTTGGGACCAAGGAGCCTAACTAGAAACTCTTTGTACTTATGCACCTTCACTGTACGTAGGGGGAGATTGGGTGCTTGAGTGTGTTATCACAAGCAGGCTTTGTATGGGGGTCCCAGGGCAGCTTCTGGAGGATGTGGCTCTGGAATCATTGTATTAGAAAATTCCCAATCTGCCAGCTGGATTTTATGCAGAAAAGACAAAGAGAGCAATGCTGGTGATGATCATAAATATTTGCTAAATATTAATGATGTCCCAGACATTCATACTGTACATACATTACCTCAATCATCCTCCTGCAGCCTCAAGAAGGAGAAGCCATTGTTTATCTCCATTTTCCAGAGGTTTGGATGACTTGTGAAAGCCACATGCTTAGTTAGTGGAGGGGACGGGACTCAACCCTAGGGGTCTGGTTAGAGACACTGAGCTGGGAGATACTACGTCAGGCTCTGTGTGATAGTTTCCCACTTGAGAGTCCTGGCTGGCCCACAGTGGAGCAGTAGCTCTAAATCTGCAACAGCTGGGATACTTTGGCTTCTATTCATGGAGGAGAAGACAAGGAAGGGGGAGAATGAAATGTCTTCTATATTCCCAAGGAAGTAAGAGGCTGAGAGAGGATTTCCAGACAATGTGGCTACACAGGGGTCTGTACTGGTCAGAGGCCCTTGGGTGTGTTTCCAAATCATGTTACCTGGTCCCACTTATTCTGACTCCACATGGATGTTAATTGTTAACATCCACAGTCTTTGTGCATATTCACTTACATATATGCACATGTATCTTCAAGGGTGGGTATTCTTGTGTATAAATGTATATGTCTACATGGATGATATATGTATTAACATGTAAATAGTGTCTTTGAGATGCTGTAGTAAGGAGTTCAGTTTCCTCCTGATGTCTCTTAGGAGCTTTGTAAACAATCTAAAGAAATGTACCCTGGGTTAGAACATATCCAGACAGTAGATTAATATTAATGATGTAGATTCTTGTATTCATTCAATAAACATTTCTTGCCACCTACTGTATGCCAGGTACTGTGATGGGTACTAGATTATTGGAGCTAAGTTAATAGAGGTTCAGATAAAATGCCATGGGAGTCCAGAGGAAAGAGTTGTGGTTGGGGGAGGTGGAACAAAGGGAAACTTCATGAGAGAGGTAGAATTTGAGCTGGACCTTCAAGAAGAGGTAGAGTGTGGACATGCAGAGATGGGCAATCAATCCTTTGTACCAGTGCGGTAGCTTTCCCATCCCTGCCAAGTTGTTCAAGTTGTTCTAAGATCGTGGTTATGTTAATCCTCCCCGGGTGCACAACTTCATGTTCCTTCCTCCACGTTAGGTGTTTAGTGAAAAAACCCTTTTGGCTCAGTGAAAATGCCTTAATATTGGTCTATCTCTATGTTAAGTTATTTTGATACACTGGCTTGTTTACAAAGTCTATAAATGTACTTTCTTCTGAGCTTAACGGCAAGTGATTTAGATGAGAATCCAAAACTTTGGTGAACTCGGTTCTTTGGTGTTTGTCTAAATGCTGTGCTAAAAATCAGAATTGTTGGATCTAGATCCATGGCAACAGGTCCAGCCCTGGTGAAGAAGGCCACATTGTATTTGTCTTCAGGGCCTTCAGTTTGTACTTTCCAAATCCTTTCCCCACACCTGACTACCATCTGCCACCATGATGTCTGTGCCTCATTCTCCTCTGGTACCTGGGACCTGGAGGGAGTTCTCTCAGGTCCTCTCACTAAAATATCAACTATCAGTCATTTACACTTTAGTGTGAACTTATGGGCTATTTGCCTTTTAAGTAGATTTCTTCCTAGAAAAAAACAAACAACTTTTTTAAATTGAAGGTTTTGTTCAATATAACATGAGTTCCAGAGCAAGTTAAGAAGACGAAGGAAATTTAGTTTGAACAGAATACATGTAGGATCGTTCTGTCTCCCTAATACTAGTCACCCTCCCACACGCCCCGTGGGCAGTGGACTATTCTCATCGTCCGATGTGCGGTTCCACAGCAGACATAGCAAGTTCTACTTTTATAGCTCAGCTTTCCTTTTTAGGCCCATGGAGATGGAACCGATTGCATACATGTAGTCTATTTTTTCTTTAGTTATAAAATAAAGAATGGATCGAACCAGCTGGGGTGGGCATGTGTGCCTGAATCTTAAAGGATGAGTAGGAGTTTGCCAATGAGGAATGTGATGCAGTGGAGGGAATACCATTCGCTTAGCACAGAGGAACACCCAGGGATGCACATGGCTCATCTGATGCACATAAGCCAAGGCAAATATCCTCTGCATCGTGCCTTTGTGAACTCTAATGACAAGGATGGATATCTACACACCCTGATCAAGTTAACAGAATAATTGTTGGTGCCAATTGTGATGAAGGGTAAAGAACACTGGAGTTCAAATTAAACAAACTGAGTTCAAACTGTAGTCCTGTCACTTCCCACTTATGCAATTTTGGCAAATCTTCTAAGTTCTTCTGAGACTCAACTTCCCCATCTATAAAACTGGTGCATTAACATCTCCCTCTAGGGCAGCAAGGGGACCAGAGGAAAGCACATATGGAAAAACATCTGTGCAAACCCTCCGGCGGGGCGTCCTCTTTGTATTGTGAATATGATGAAGTTATGGCCGTGTCAGCTCATGTGTCCATTCTGTGAATGAGTTGGAAATGTGGAAAAACTCCTCTTTTCCAGAAAGAGAAGTACTTCAAAATGAAGCCACTGAGCGATGAAGTAACTTCCATAGAGCTTCCTTTGGTAGCCAGTGTTCCGTTTAGCCAGGGAACATATGTGAGTGATTTACACCCTTTGTACAGAGTATATTCATAAATGGTCACACTCAAATCTCACAACCCATCATGTGTTAATCACTGTGCTAAGCCGGCAGTCTTTTCTATCAAGTGAGGGAAACGTGTGTATGAAGTGTCTATACTCTGTAGGACTCTGTCTTAGATGGTCAATATCTATTATCTCTTTTAATCATCATAACAACCCAGCGAGGTGGGGGTTATTATCTCCATTTTAAAGATAAGGAAACAGAGGTTCAGAAATTTGATTCAAATGTACATTTCCATTTATTCTGCCTGATCATCTCCTTTGTTCACTCTGTGAGGGCAATTTCAAAATAAGGTGGTTGTTCTTAGCCCTGGCTCTAGGTAAGAATCTGTATTAAAAAATAGGTAAGTAGGCTCCTTTTATGGATTAGACATGTGTCACTCCCCCCAATCCAAATTTATGTGTTGAAATCCTAGCCCCCAATGTGTTGGTATTAGGAGGTATGGCCTTTAGGGGATAATTACATCAAGGGTGGAGCAATCATGAGTGGGATGGATTAGTGCCCTTATAAAAGAGACCCAAGGAGCTTTCTCACTGTCTTTCTTTATTTTTATTTTTAATTTTATTTTATGTATTTATTTTGAGACAGAGTCTCACTCTGTTGCCTGGGCTAGAGTGCCATGGCATCAGCCTAGCTCACAGCAACCTCAAACTCCTGGGCTCAAGCGATCCTTCTGCCTCAGCTTCCCGAGTAGCTGGGACTCTCTAGTGTAGTAGCTGGGACTCTCCCATGTGCCACCATGCCCGGCTAATTTTTTCTATATATTTTTAGGTGGCCAATTCATTTCTTTCAATTTTTAGTAGAGATGGGGTCTCGCTCTTGCTCAGGCTGGTTTTGAACTCCTGACCTTGAGTGATCCTCCTGTCTTGGCCTCCCAGAGTGCTAGGTCACCTTCTTTCTGATGAGGATACAATGAGAAGTTGGCAGTCTGCAACCTGGAAGAGGACCCTCATTAGAACACAAACATGCTGGCATACTGGTCTCAGACTTCCAGCCTCCAGAACTGTGAGAAATAAATAGGGTTCTGTTGTTTATAAGCTACTGGGGCTACGGTATCTTGTTATAGCAGCCTGAACTGACTCACACAGCTCCACTCCAGCTACTAAGTCAGAATGTCTAGGGTGGGACCCAGACATACATAATTTTAGAAAGCATCCCAGGTGACTCTGATAATGAGCTTAGAACCTCTATTGTAAGAAAGGATAGAGACTATTTGACTAGAGAAGCAAAGTTCCACACTGTAGGATTTAAAAGAAGGAACAAGCATGTCCTATTGTGGAGATCCACGAAGTCTTCATGGAGGAAGTGGCCCTTGAGATGAACATTGAAAGACAAATTGTATTTTAGCTTTGAAATTGGGGCAAATGAGAATGAGATTGGAAGAAACACAGAGTAAAGGCGTTGTGATGAGAAATCCTGGGTTATATGTGGGATTACCAAAGTTCTGGGCGAATCAGCATGGAATATAGAAAGAGAAGCAAGTCAGAATGATAGGTTAGAGCCAAATGGTGGAGGGGCACGATTTAGACATCAAAAGGCCAGCAGTGAACAGTCATTGTTGGTTTCTGAGCCATGCAACAATCCAAGCTGAGTTAATAAAACTAACCTGGCTGCAGTACCTGGGATAGACCGGGGTGAGGAGGACTCTGTAAGTAGGGAGAACAACGTAAGGGTGGAGTAGGAGGAGTGTAGGCAAAAGGTCATGGGGACCTGGCCCCGGGGGCCAGACACGGATCTTCCTCATGGTGCAGGGATGGATGGTGAAGAAATGAGATAGAGGAGGGCAGGAGGGAGCTTGGGTCATCACAACACACATCCCCAAAGCCATTAACTCACAGACATACGCTGGGAGTGTGCGTGGGAAAACATCATTGTCTGCATAAAGTAAGAACTGTCTTTAGAGTCAAAGAGTTGTCTTGAGGATGACAGATGGGAGTAAGATTGGGACTGGGGCTTGAAGGAAGTGGAGAAGACTTCTAGAGGCTGTTGCAGTAAATCCAACAGGCAGACGAAGCTGACTGAAAGGGGAGCTTGGCAGCTGTGATGGTCTAGGCAGCCAAGGGGTAGCTACAGTCAGCACTGAAGTCTCGTACAGTCGGTATTCATTAGCTCCAAACATTTTCGTGTCTTCCCCCATACCTGCTCCCTTCCCAACTAGAGGTGCTTGAGGAGAAGAGGGAAGGGAGTGGATGACCCACTGATAGTCAGGAACTGTCTACAACCAGTTCGACAGAGACTCACAAGAACAGATGGCAGAATGGTGAACATTTTCATTCCAGGATGCTCTGTGTTTCTGGAGGCAGGAAACTGCTGACTGGATATGCCAAAACTCTCTTCTGTCCTCAGTCCATCCAGGTGAGTGGCTGGAATGCCTCAGTTTTCATTTTTCTTGATCCAGTGTCTTTTCTAAATCTTCTCCACTCTTCATCTTCCAACTTCGTGCCCAGCTGTAGCAAGAGATGCTGTTACCTCCTCCTTAAGTGAATTCCCTCATTTCCTCTCATTTCTACCACAAAAAGTATCTGATTTCTCTCATCCCAGAGTCCTGGTAAGTGTCCTTTGGTATGTCCATGGATCTTTCTCAGTGTCTTACACCAGAAGCTATTCTCCTATACATTCTCCTCAGTCTTTTTCTTTTCTTTCATTGACTCCTTCCCTCCTGCCTGTAGGCTTTCTCTATTAAAATAAAATCAAACAAACCAATAACCTCCTCTCCACCTGCTAACCACTGGTGCTAATGTCCTTGCTCTCTTTCCTTCACTGTCAAACTTCTAGGAAGCTTCATCCAGGGCTTCACCTCCTCCCAGCACACGCCTGCCCCTCATCCCTCACAGCCCGGCTTCCACCTGCGTAGAACTGTCGGAGTCTGAGATCTCATCTGAGTAAACTCTGCTTCACCTTTGTAGGTCCCCACTAGATACTGTTCTCTGTCCTCTTGATCAATGGTTCTTAACTTAGTTTTTTTTTTTTAATCTAAAACACAATAATGACACCACATATGCCCTTTGGTGACAGCGTTCATCAAGGGCAGCGAATTAATTTCCTTCAGCTACTGGAACAAATTGTCACATCCTAGTGGCTTAAAACAAGACAAATTTATTGTCTTGCAGTTCTGTAGGTCAGAAGTCTGGTGTGGGTCTCACTGGGCTAAAATCAACATGTCAGTAGTGTTGTGTTCCTTTCCTGGGGGTCGCAGAGAATCAGATGCCTTGCTTCGTCTAGAGGATGCTTGCATGCTTTGGCTTGTAACTCCATTTCCCCTATCTTCAAAGCCAGGGCGTCACTTCCCTCTAACCCTTCATCGTGTCTCTCCCTGACCACAGTTGGGGAAGGTTCTGCACTTTTAAGGATTTGGACGATTTGATTGGACCTACTTAGATAATCCATATAATCTCCCATCTCAAGGTCCTAAACCTAAATCATGCCTGTGAAGTCTCTTTTGCCATGTAAGCTAACATATTCCCAGATTTCAGGGATTAGGATGTGGGCACCTTTGGGGCCATTATTCTGTCTACCGCAGTCTCTCAGTGGGAAGAGACAGAAGGTGGTCAGTTAGCATGTGCAGAGACTGCTTGGGGGAGGGCACGTCGGGATCTGTGGTCTGCATGTGGTTTGAAAAGCCCTTCAGGAGATGATGCCCTCTAACCCCTGGATGCCCTGCACCCCCTGTGGTGCCTATTGTGACGTTCAATGCTGAAAATATGTTGTGTGAGTATTTACCAAATACCCATTATACGTCAGGTGCTGTGCAAGTATCTTTGCAAAGTTGATTTTGTGTAAATCTCTTGGGAATTATGTCTTTTAAAAGCAACACAAAAACTGAGGATGAGAGAGGTTAAATGAATTACCTGAGATCGCACAACTAGCAGGTGTGTAATGTGTGGTAGAGTTTAGGATCCAAGTCTGGTTTCATAACTCTTGACTCCAACGTTCTTTCTGTTACATCTCAGCAAAGTCTTAGACTGGAGTCGATTTTTGACTGGAGTAGCTTCTTTAGTTCAAATGTCACATTAAGGTCATTATAGGAATATTTTGACTCTTTCTCCAAATTCTACAAATGTGACCGCTTTACACATGAGGACAGAACGTCAGAGGCGCCTGAAGTGACATGCTCAGGGGTCCCCACAGGCAGCCAGTGTGGCGTCAGTGTGGGGAGTAGAGGTCTGGAGACCTGGGATTGACCCCGCTTTCCCATCTGCCTGACCTTACACAAGTTCCTTCATCTCTCAGTGCCTTGATTTCACATCCCTGACTGGCCACCCACTGCCGTGGGACTCTGAACAAGTCACTTCACAGCCCTGTCTCAGTTCCTCATGTGTGAAATGGTGCTAGCAACAGCACCTACGTCATGGGAATGTTGTGGAGGTTAAATGCGGATACGTATGGAGGGTGTTTAGCACACAGCCTAGCACACAGTGCAAAATAACAGGTAAGGATTACAGTTCCCTGACAGTTAGATATGAAAATACCTCCCAGGATAGCCATCAGCTTTAAAGGTGGCTTCAGTGCATGAAAAGCAATATATAAACTAAAAAGTACTGTTCAAAGGATTTATTTAAAAATCCATTTATTTTTAAATAGTCCAGTAATATAGAAATACATTCTCGTTTGTAAAAAATAGTTTCAAATCATCAGAAGCATAAAAAGTGAACCTGAAGCTTCCTAACTCCCTCCCCAGTTCACTCCCCTGCTCTATAGGTGATTAGTGTCAACATTTTGATATATCTCCATCCAGATATTTCTCTATGCCTCAATGCCAAAGGCTAAAGATTGTTATTAGTTATATAAGTTTACAGGAATATAGTTTGTCCCCAGTGTAAAACTTCAGATACTCCCAGAGTAGCAAAAACAAACAATGGTCTTGAATCCAGTCATGGAAGGCTGAGACCTATCACTCTTAACCATGCTAGTGGCCATCACGCCCATGTAAAACCAGAAGAGGGCGCTAGAGTCCTTTGGGCCAGCGGTTACCAACCTTTTTATTTTTATTTATTTATTTATCTATTTATTTACTTATTTTTGAGACAGAGTCTTACTCTGTTGCCCGGGCTAGAGTGCTGTGGCATCAGCCTAGCTCACAGCAACCTCAATCTCCTGGGCTCCAGCGATCCTCCCGCCTCAGCCTCCCAAGTAGCTGGGACAACAGGCATGCGCCACCATGCCCGGCTAATTTTTTATATATATACATATATATATATTTTTGTTGTTGTCCAGCTAATTTCTTTCTATTTTTTTTAGTAGAGACAGGGTCTCGCTCTTGCTCAGGCTGGTCTAGAACTCCTGAGCTCAAACTATCCACCTGTCTCGGCCTCCCAGAGTGCTAGGATTACAGGTGTGAGCCACCGTGCCCAGCCAGTCACCAACCTTTTTAGCACCAGGGACCTGTTTCATGGAAGATAATTTTTCCATGCATGTGTGTGTGTGTGTGTGTGTGTGTGTGAGGCAGAGCTCAGGCGGTGATGTGAGCGATGGGGAGGGGAGAGGCTGTAAATACAGATGAAACTTCCCTCGCTTGCCCACTGCTGGCTCACCTCCTGCTGTGTCCCGCCCCCATCCCTTAAGTTTCATGGCAGACAATTTTTACATGGAATAGGGTGGGGAAGTGGAAGAGTGAGGGAGTCGGGGACAGGAGGGGGAGCTCTGCCACCCAGTCCCTAACAGGCACGGACTGGTACCAGTCTGCGGCCCCAGGGTTGGGTACCTCAGATTTGGGGCATTTGGGCAGTGAGCTGTTTGGTCAGGTCAATAGACTTCTTTGAAAAAGGAATGCATACAAAATGCATGGCACTTATTTAGGATGAGCCCAGTGTTTGAATAAAGCTTCTCTGGAGAACTGGGCCTTAGAGACTCAGTCAAGGCTCATGAAAATGGGTAGTTTGCTTTAGGAGACAACATAGAATGAGGAACTCCACAGAGTGGCCACTAAGTCCCCAAGCACATGATTTTTGTCCTTTATTAACAGAACATCTTCTTAAGGCACGTTGTGGCTAGCAGTTTTAGAAGATGACTTAACAGGGCCATCACATCCTGTTTATCATTTTTAATGTGTATAAAGTGGAATCTTTTTTACACTGGTGTTTCCCTGATTACTAGTAGGATTGAATATCTCCTTATATGTTCTCAACTACCCTGGTTTCCTTCTCTGTTAACTGCCAACTCATTTCCTTGGCCTGTATTTCTATTGGTTTTATCCTATTCACGTTGATTTGCAAGAATCCCTTCTATAAACCATATATTAGTCCTTCCTTTGTTTCATGTGTTACAAATATCTTCTCTGTCAGGTTTTCTTGGCCTTTGCCTTGGATGTCTCTCATTTAATGTAATTCTTTAATTCTGACGTAGTCACACCTATCAGATTTACAAACCCTTACGGTTTATGCTTTTTTTGGTGTTGAGATATCCTCCAACTTATGGTGGCAAAAACATTCTCCTATATATTTTTCCGATTAATTTTATAGCTTCACCTTTCACGTTGAGGCCTTTAATCCATTCCAAGTATAATTTTGTGCATGGTCTGCATCAGTGAGGATAAACTAAATTATACTGCAATAGTGAGCCCTGCATCCTTTAATCTCTCTTAAGGCAGCAAACGTTTATTTCTTGCTTGTGCTACATGCCCATAGTGGTTTGACAAGGGCTCTGCCCGAGGCACTGACCCACATTCGCAGCTTACAGAGCAGCCATGGTCTTGAATTCTCTCGGTTGTCATGTTGGTTGGAAAAGACATCTAAAGGGATTTGCACAGGCAATTAATTGTTTCAGCCCCAAATAGCCACAAGTTACTGTCCAGAACTAGTCATGTGGCCCCATCCTGCTGAAAGGAGGCTGAGAAATACAATCCTTCCATGTGCCCGGTAGGTAGAGTACCAGACCTCTATGTAGTGAAGAGTATTAGTCACTAACACCTGAGAAGGGACAGAAGCCATCTTTATTTTTTTCTATATATTATACCAATTTTCTCTAAGCAATTATTTGATAATTCATTCTTTTTACTCTAATTTGTGCTGCCACCTCTATCGTACCAAGGACATGTTTCTGGACTTGTGTCTAGTTCTGTTGCCTTGTATCTCTGCTCCAGTATAAGTTTTGCACCGCTGGTGTCAACAGCGGTTTTGTAAAATGTCTTAATGTCTGCTGGGACTCGCTCCTTCTTTACTCATTGCCAAAATTCTTACCTCCTTGTGTGTATTTATTTTTTTTATAAAAACTTTGATATCAGTTTGTTGACTCACAAATAATTCCATTAGGATTTAATTGAAATTGTACTACATTTATCAATTTATTTGGGGAAAATTTTCATCTTTAAAGAATTAGATTATTCCATAAATGAAGATGGTATTCTATTTTTCTTATATAATCTGTAATAGAGTCTTAAAATTTTATTTATTAAGACTTGTTCTGTTTTTACTAGGTTATTTCCTAAATTGATAATAGATTTTGCTGTAGCTGTTAGTATTTTATTTTCCATTTTTAAACCTACTTGCTTACTGTGTGTATATAGGAACATATATACATTTTGATATATTGATATATTTGGAAACATTGATCTGTCTCTCTTGTCCTAAGGGTTTTGATTCTTTTGGATTTTTCTATGTAAATTATCTGCAAATAATAAGTTAGACTCTTCCCTTTTGATCTTTATACCTGTTATTATTTTTCTCATCTTAATTTTTGACTAGGTGTCCAGGATTATGTTGAACGAGTATCAGTGATAGCAGGCTCCCTTCCATTATTCCTGGTATGAATAAGAACATAACTACTGCTATACAGTGAGAATGGAATATATATTCTGTTTTCTCTGAAAGTGTTTGTGTAAGATTGGAATGATCTATTCCTTGACATGGATCTTTTGGCAAAACAAACCAATAAAACCATCTGGGTTTAGTGTTTTCTCTGTGGGAAGATAATTAAACCATTTCTAAAATGGTTCTAGTAGTTATAGAATGATTAAGATTCCTTTTTATGTTGGTTTCTTTTTGTTTAGATATTTTTGAGATACTACTGACATACAGTGAAGGGCACAAATCTTAAGTGCACAGTTCAGTGAGGCTTGACAAATGTATACGCCCATATAACCCATTCCTCGTGAAGAAAGAGAACATTTCCATCACCAGAGAAAGTTCTCTGTGCCCTTTTCCCAGTCAACCCTAAGCCCTCCTTAGAGTTAATCATTGTTCTGCTTTTTTCCAGTAGATTACTTTTCCTAATCTTGAAGTGCATATAAATGGAATAAAAAGTATATTTTCTGTTGTGCCTGGCTTCTTTTGCCTGGAATAATGTCTCTTAGGACAAGAGAGATATTTCACTGGTTTTCAGATTAATCCAGGTTGTTTTATGTAGTACTAGCAGATCATTCACTTTTATTTTTCTGTAATATTTCATTATATGAATATACTACTGTTTCAGACTTGGGCTATCACGAATGAAGTTGCTATGAATATTCTTGAGCAAGCTTTTTTGCATGTGTATTTACATTTCATTTATCTTGGGCAAACATATAGAAGTCATAGAGTAGGTAAATATTTAACTCTGAACAATTTCCACATTGTATGAGAGTTCTGGCTCCTCATCAATGTTCCATGGTGTCAGTCTTTTGAAGATTGATTATTTTAGTGTTTTTTAAGTTGTGCCTTGTAAGAATTTTATTTTCTTGATAACTAATGTTAAGTACTTTTTTCATGTGTTTACATCTTTGTGAAGAGTCCGATTAAAACTCTCATACATTTTAATTGGATTATTTGTCATTTTGTTATCGATCTATAGGACTTCTTTTTATATTCTGGATAAAAGTCCTGTAGGGTTCCCCAGTTCCTCCCACTTTCTTTCTGTGTCCTGATTAAAAATCAGAGTGCCTCGACTGCCCTGTGACCCAGCCAGTTGGCTTGACCCCAAACTAGGGCCTTGAACATCCCCAGGCACTGATAAAGGTATTTAGGTTTACTAGAAAGAAACTGGCCCCATCTCTGAGCCAAATTCTTCAAGTTTTCATATAAACTCCACACCTTGACACCCCTGTTGAAGACATACCTATGTTGGACACCTCTCTTCTTTTGTTCTCTGTTGTTAGAATACCCTGCAGAACTCTGTAAGTTCCCCATATAAATGCTTAGGACTAATCACCCTGGAATTCAGTGCTTCTTTTTTTGGAATCCCAACCGCCCCCATCTCGGGAGACTTGGGGGCAGTCCCCTGTAAGAATTCCCCTGCTGCTACTTTCAGGGTAACTCTAGCCATGGGTGCAGCAGGATGAAGCAAGTCTCTTGTCAGATAAATCTATTACAAATGCATATTTCCCCCATGTGCTCATATTTCCATAGGACTATCAATTTCCCTGGCCTCTTCGGATAGGGGGAGGCCTGGGTCCTGGCTTGTGTCCTTGATGAGTTTAGGGACTGGGATAGACTTGAAGCACCTCAGGGCAGGGAGCTTAGTGATAACGTCTGGACCCAACCACTCTTCATTTCTCACCCTTGTCAGTGATCCTCTTCCCAGCGGCCCTTCAGGAGTTTGGTCTCAGGCTCTGAGCATTTCTGGGGGCTGTTGCTGGGTCTTTAATTTTCTAGTCTCTGCAGTGGGGAGAAAGAAGCAGAGGAGACCTTCATTAGCTGGTCGGGCTCACTAGCCGCCTTGTTTCTGACTTCCCATCTTTGCTGAAATCCAGCATCAATTCTGCATTAATTTATTTAAAAAATTTTATTGAGTGCCTACTTGGCTCTTGAGTTATGTCAGTAAACAAACAAGCCTAAAGCAAAGCAATTGCACAATAACAAAAGTCCTCACTCTGATGGAGCATCCCCCATAGCAGAGGAAGATGTGCAAAAAACAGCAGACGTAGTAAGTGATGAAATTATATAGTAGGTTACAAGGTGATAGGTGCTATAGAGAAAAGAATGGTAGAGCTGCTTAGGACAATCGTGAATACGGCTGTCCGTGTGGAGGGAAGGTATAGGTTGCAATATTAAAGAGAGTAAGCCAGGGAAGGCCTCAGTGAGGAGGAGATATTTGAGCAGAGTTAGGAAGGAAGTGAAGGAGTCAGCCAAGCAAATAGCTAAGGGAAGAGAACTCCAGGGAGTAGATACTGAGGTAGGAATATACATACCTCACATATTCAAAAAATATCCAAGACACCAATATGGCTGGTCTGGAGTAAACAAGGGGGGGAATATTAGGGAATGAGGGGAGGGTGTGAGTAGAACGGGGGCAGATCACCCAGGGCCCTGTCAATCACTATAGGGACATGAGTTTTGCTATGAATGAAAAAGAGTCACTGCCTTGTGTGTTTCTCAAAGCCTATCCCTAGTTTGAGGCACCTGGGCCTCCCCCACACAAGATGTCATTTCCTGCCCCCACTGGTTTTCCCATCTGCCCACTTAAGATTTTCTTACCACCTACTTCTGGTTCTGGGATCCGTCAACCTCCTCTCACTTCTGTGGCATCACAGAGGTTGATTCAGAGGAAGGAGCTCACAGCTGGATTGATGTCTTGTCCAGAATGGCTGAGGATACGTGTGTTCCATTGGTAGACAGAAAAAATAACATTCAAAAATAAACTCACTATAAAAATAATTCACTATGGAACCAAGGCACTGTTAACCACAAAGCTCTACCAGAAAACCGATGAGAAATAATTTGGATGGGGAAAAAAGAGACCATCAGTGTAGCATTGATTCTTTTTCTGTGGCGGTAGCTCACCTCCACAAATTTATATTTGCATAATGTAACTTGAAGCCCACCCAGAGTATTCTGTAAGGAAAGCTACCTGGGAGACAAGTCCCATAACACTAATATTTAGAGATAGGATCACCTCGCTGCTCTAGGATCATGATGGGGCTGAATCCTCCACGGTTTTAGTCAGTGGTGGAGGTTTCGCTATCCATTTTTAGGATCTCTTAACCTAGTTCACATAATTATAAAAGTGTCTTCATTAAACTCTCATCAGTTATCCATACGAGGGTGCTAGGATCCTTGTTTCCTGCCAGGACCTTGAATGATGATGTATCTCAAACTACTTGAAATTTCTATTTTATTGTTTTGCTCCTCATTCGTGCAAAAACCTGACTAAGTGAGCTGGAATCTATTTGTTAGGACACGGAAGAGGTTGGGTTTTTTTCATCCCCAGAAATAATGAGTCTCCCCTAGAGGCCTCAATTTAGTATTCTAGGTTAGAAGTAGATTTCCCTAGACCTTGATGTCTAGGGAAATATATATGGACACATTACTTTTTTCTTTCAGAAATAGCTGAAATGATATGCAAATATTTAGAAAGAAACATTATTCCAAGTTTACATTAAACTCTTTTGTAGCCAGTTGTTTTGCAGAATGGTGGGCAAACATACATTTGGATAATCTTTGCAGTTTGGGAATGGGGAACTCTCCTTGTTAGAGATCATGGGGCAATCAAATTAACCAAGCACATCTGGAGTCTGCTTTATAAATTGAAAGAGTGACCGTGCACAGCAACCATGGGGAAAGCAGAGATGTCTCCTACATGGTGGGAAACAGATACTCCTGAACTTTGACTTGCATAGCCTATTCTCCAGCTCTTCCCTTGGTTTAGTTTGAAAAATCTCAGGGAAAGACTCTAGCTGACCTGTTTTTGGCATAAGACCCCCCCCCCAATGAGCAGTGGCCAGAGGACCATAATTAGCCAGCTCCAGTAGAATGCTGTGGATGGAGACGGGTGAGGGAAGTTCCCCAGATAGGAAGGGAAGGTGCTGTTCCAGGATGAGGGAAAGCTGTGGACTGGACAAACAAGGGAAATCCACTCCACATTTTCCCATCTCCCTCAATGCAAAATATAGTTGGAGGGATTACAGGAAGATTCTCCACTCCTACACTCTTAAAGGAAATATCATCTTATTGCCCTTTTTTTAGTCGCTTGGATTTCTACCATCCTAGTAATTACCTTGACAGCAGCAAGTGTAAAACAGAAAGATATATCAGTCATTTATTGATATCTGATGTGAATTAAGTTCAAACTTGTTAATGTAACAGTATGGAGATCTTGAGACTATTTAATAAGTGGAGGGACTTAATGGGGAAGAAGTACACTCAGAAGGGAGTAGGGACCCTGATGAAGTCATTTTTTGCTGAGAGTATTTTGCAGGCTTCCTTCCTTAAGAAGGACCAAGGTGGAATGTGCCATTCCCCACTGGTGGTCATTGTCTGCAGAGTGTACCCTCAGGGAGTCTGTGGGAATGGGGCAGTGCTGCCCAATGTGCTTGTCCCAACCCAGGAAGACTTGTCCGGGGGGCTCACTCTGCTCTCCAACCTCTTGAGTTGAGAACTGGCAGCCTACTCACTACCTCAGTTCCCAAAAGAAAACCAGGTAGGAGCAGCTCAGAAGATTCCTTGGACTTTGTGCATCTGAATGAATCTGAAACATCCACAAGAACCTTGAGAGATGCTCATAAAACTACCTGAGCCAGTGCTGCCCCCAGGATCCCTAGCGAGTACTCAATATATTTCTTCCTTGGTTTGACCTAAGGCTTAGTTTGAAGTCAAAGTAAGGGATGAGGGTCAATAACCACCCCCTACCATCCCCGCCTTTTGTGGTACATATTCTGTGAGGGGGCGAGTACTTGAACTTCATGTATGACAACTTATCTTCCCACACGATTGCTTTGTGAATTTGGGTAACTCCCATTTTAAACTAGAGATATAATATTTGAAAATGTGTTTATTATTAAAAAATAATTGCTTTACAACATCATAGAAAATTGGTACAGTCATTTTTGAAAACTCTCTGGCCTCATCTGTTAGCTAAACACATGCATGCCTTAAACCCAACAATTCCTCTCCTAGATACATACCCAGCACACTCTAGAATGTTTATGGAAGCACTATTCTTAATAGCCCCAAATTGGAAACCACTTAAATGTCCTTCAACATTAGACTGAATAGATAAATTGTGGGAAATTATTTACCCAATGGAAACCTCAAAGAGAATAAATGATCAAAAATTACATAATAAAAATATATTGATGAATCTCATAAGCATAATGTTGAATGAAAGAAGTCAGCCACAAAGGTCCATAATGTATAATTCCATTTATTTTGAGTACTAAAAGAGGTAAAGCTAATCTATGATATTACAAGCTAGGATAGAGGTTACCTTTGGAAGGATTACTACCTGGAGAAGTCACAATAAGGGATTCTGGGGTGCTGGTAATTTTCTTCGTGTATGGGTTACCTGGTTGTATTGTGAAGAGTCATCAAGATATATATTAATACTTATGATAGGTGCCTTTTCTGTATTTATACTATATGTTGGTAAAAGTTGCCTTATATTTTATACCAAGTTTAAGTATCTATTTTCTTTGATACGTGATATGATCTATCTATCTATCTATATATATATATGCTATATATATATCAGGCCAACACTGTGTTTTTGTATTGGTTTTCCTTTGATGAGCCTGAGGACTCTTGTCTTATGGGAGGATTGAGATATGCACCCCATATATGACAGCTGCCCAGATTAAAGCTAGAGTCCTGGATTCTGGTAAAGAGCTTTTCTCTATGAAAATCTAAGGGCAATCTATGACCCTGACATCTTTAGTGCTTGCTTAAAGCTAAATTGTATAAGTTCATGAAGCAATACACTTTGGTTAGCATAGCATATGTTCAGACAGAGGTTAAATAAGATTGTCCTTAAATGTCTCTGCCTCATGTTGCCAAGACTAAAATAAAATACTGAAATATCTGATTCCTTAGAAAAAATGCCTTCCTTGGGCTTATTAGAAATATTTTTTTTCTTTCTCTTTCATGACAGTTAACCATCAGTTATTTCTACAATTGAACCAGCTGTTAGATTTCAGCAGACTCAAACTCGTTTTGTTTTAGGATCAAGTATGTACTGCTTTGTTCCTTGAAAGACAGAAAAAAACCTAGAAATAAAATGAGAGACAATGATCATATTAGACAAATAGATGATGGTTTTCCACATAAACTCCTGAAAAAAAATCCTATTTTTGTGTACACAATTTACTTTCTTATCTATGTAACTACATACATGATTTTTATGGTAGCAAAATGAAGAAACTAGATAGTTTTTACCTTTATCATGGAAAATAGCATCAACTTTTGTACCAATTCCAGGGAAGCTGTCAATGATCTCTTTGGGATAACCTACATCCATGGACTGCCTATTTTCATCATACCTGGTAATATAAAGAATTAGAAATATCAGACTGTGTGACTAATAAAAAGCAATAAACAACACTTAACATTTCCATGGGACTTTCCACGTACCAGTCACTGCTCTTAGTGCTTTGCATATGCTAATTCATTTAATCTTCACAACAAATGTTTACCCTCATTTTGCAAAAACCGAATGGCTACTCAAAACAATTATGGGTGGGCACGCTATGGGCATGAAACTACTAAGAAATTTTCATTGGAAAGGAGAGTGGGGCAAACTAGACAAACTCTAAGAGATATTTTCAACCATAAAAATCTGATCCGAATTCTCCCTTGAGCTACATGCTCTGTCCCATCAGGGAGAAATGTTTCATTTTCTCCGTTGTGGATGCCCCTGGTTCTGTTTGTATGTATGCTTCTGCTCTTAATCACCCTTGTTTACTCAATCCTCCATGTCCCCTGCATCAGGGGCCAGGCAGCAGTGTGACAGTAATGGGTAGGGGGTTGAACAATGGCTCTGGGCCTGGCTGCAAACAGTCCCAGAAAAAGGGACATGTTTCAGTGCACTTTGAAAAAAATTTTAAAAGGTAACTCTCCCTCCATAGGAGTGATCCCATGCCCCAAGATTTCCAGGGTCTGTCTTTACCTCTTATGCTTATTGGCAACAAAGAAGTGCGTCTTTCCAGTTTCCTCCTCGTGAATTCTCTTCACTCTTTTGGGGAAGCCGAAAGAGCTGTAGATGCCCCTGGGGTATCTGTACGGCAACTCATTCCCCTTAGTGACCCAGTAAGTACTGCCTGTCAATCAAAAATCCCCCATGAAAAGATTTGCATGGGACTCTGGTAGACATTAGATAGAATTTCTTCCAGATGTTTACTTCACAAGAAGTGTTTGGAGAGTTTTATTCCAAAATGAGGTGTACCCATGCCAGTCATTTCTCCTTAATGTAATTGGGTCACTTCTCCAGTTGCACAAGGGCCTGCGTGGGCCCCTGCAGGACTGTGGCAGTGGAGAGGGATGGACATGTTCTACAAATGACTTCAGCTGACTAGAAGACACTTCTGAGCTCTTGACTAGGCTGGCTCCAAAGGATTCTGTATTGTTTTAATTTAGTTACTGCAGAGTGTCAATGCATCTTATATCATAAACCCAGAGTACCTCTGCACAAACACACATGTTGCCAACTCATAAAAAGGCAGTTTAGAACTTCATATATTTAAAAACCGTCCTTATTTTCAAAATATACATGGTATGCCAATCTGTTCCAAGATCCTTAGCTTATTTAAACTCTTTTAAATTATTTATAAAACTTCATGATGGAGTCAAGTGTCTTTATAATTTGGGCATACAAAAGCTAAAGCCCTGAATATTTTCCAAGCACTGAATGTTTGATAAAATGTACACAAAGCCAGGGTTTGTTATTGGAATGTGGTTGAATATGGCAAAATATAAGCATTTTGTCCTTCCATCCACTGTAGCTCATCTATTCTGACAGACAGAGAGAGTGGGGGAATGTCCCATCCTTCCCTTAAGACTCTCTCAGAAAACCAAAGAACAAACATTTGTGTTCCATTTATTACAAATGTGGCCCAAGTTGGGATGTGTGTGTATACACACACACACACACACATATATGTATATATCTCCACATATATATCTTCATTCCAGTATCATAATCAGTAGATAAGAAAACATATGGCTCCAGCCATTTGATATTTAATTAAAAATTTTCAGAAATACATTATGTGATTCTCAGTTACCATGTTGGAGCCACATGATTTGGTAAGTGACATTTAATTTTCAAGAGAAGTCCATGGATAAAAAGTACCCTCTACTCCCTTAATTTTCAGACAAAAAAACTGATGGAAAATCTAATTCATAAAAACATTGACCAAAAAAAAAAAAGTATTACCTCTAAAAAATAAGACTACATCTCTTTCAGGAATTTCATAAACAGCCTCAACTCCATTTGTCAGAAAAGGCCAGAACTCAGAAATGAAATTGAGATCCTCATTGTAGTTGGTATTGCTGCGTATGAAGAACCTGATGTAAAAAGAAAGCAAATGATTTTATCTAATTGCTGACAATCTCTGGCTGACTTCCAATTTTTTTCTTATCACTAGAACCCAAAACTAACATCCAAAAAGTTGATCACTTCCAATATGTCCTTTATTTACATTATATCTTATATGACAAAAACCCTACTTGGAAGTCATTGAGAGATTGAGGTCAGGGAGGCTACAGAAGGCTAAGGAAGATGTTGAAGGCCACACAGCTGATAAGAGGCAAAGGCTGCTCCTACCAAACCCTCCTCTTTCATGATCTTTCAGTTCAGAGTTTTGCTGTGTTCATTTCATATTCTGTAGGGACTGGGGTAACAGCACACCAAGACTTCCACATGGGCTTACAGAAGAGTTTCCAATACCACAGAGGCCAAACAGGAGCACTGTAGCTTGCCAGCCCGGGGAAGGAACAAAGGGTCATACAAAGACTGGGGCATGGGAAAGAACCTCCCTTGTCAGTCATTGTAGCAGATGCTGTTGATGTCCAAATCTCTCAAGCTCCCCCACCCCCCAAAATCACCTTCAGATTCCATAAGCATGTCCCATAAATGTCTCTCTTCCACTGGGCTCTCTCTGGACCTGAAGCAGGGCACCCAAACTGCTGGCTAGTTGACACCTTTGGGAACCTCCCTCAAATAATGAGGGAAAGAGTTGATGGAATAGGCATTCTAGATTTTTTGCTCTTTGGTGGGACAGTTCTGAGAGATGTTCTATGTGGTCTTCAAAGGGTCTGAAATGGGACTGGTCCCTGTTGCCCATAATGGCAATCAGCTCTTTGGCACACCCCTTGTGTGCTCTACTCCCTTCTCTGTCTCACTTCCTTATTCCATGCCCTGTAGGATCACCTCCCAAACAAACTACAGTACAGTATTTGCACCTAAATCCTGATCTTAGTGTATGCTTCAGTCTTCCCCCAGCTGGCTAAGGACTTCACTCAAATCAGTGAACATTTCCACGCTTCCGTTCTCTCACAGATAAAATGACATGGTCATAGGGTATGTTCTCACTGGTCATTTAGGTGCCAAATTACAACTTTACTTGAACTCCTCCTGACAAATAGAACATTCCCCTCACACAATTGTTTTAAAGAGATTTTCCCTGACATATAGAAAGCTTTCCATTAAGAAACAAGATGGGAAGAAAGAAAAAAAGAAGAGGAGGGAGGAAGGAAAGAAACACAATACATTTAATATGTTCTAGTATTAATCCACAAATATAAGACTTATAATACAAATGAAGGTGTGTTATAAGAATATCCAATATCCAAAAATGCATTATCTTGCATTTTCTGTCATGTATATATTAGCACAAAATAGTATAAAACATCAAACATTCTATATCATCGGGAGACTGACGCTTTCCAAACCCCCAGCGATTTTCATTTTTTGGAGACCACAACTAGGAGAAAAGTAGTATCTACTTGTGGTTCTCAACAATTTATATTTGTTCTCTAACTCTACATGTTTGTGCGTATGGTTATGATTGTATGGGAGCCTTATAATACCTTTTACCTCATAAATGAAGACCAAATGGTCTTTCTGTGATAAAAATTTTTGAAGAATAAATTCTTTTATGCAAATGTGCATTATTATTAAAATTACAAGTTAAAAAGTAACATATAGAACATTTAGTGAAATGTCAGAGTAATTTTTAAAAATACAAGTCATTGATAATGGTGATTTTTTTTTTACCTGTCCTTAAAGAAGAACAATTCTCCACGAATTTTGGTTACAGCATCAAATGTTAATTCCCTATCACAGGCTTGTGGTATTTACAACACTTCGGGTGGGATGGGATTTTTGGAAGGTCCTTAAAAAATAAATAAAAGTTCTGAAGTTAGGTTAGGTTGGTATACTGTATTAACACAAAATTACATTTGAATGAAGGCTCTTAAAGAGCACAGTTAATAGTTGTTTATTTGAAACATATATATAGACCAATAATGGCCTGTCCAAAGTGCTTTTCTTTGTGCTCACCATAGATGGCCTGGATGGCATCGATGTTCCTCTGAGATGGCAGGACATCACCATAGTAGAAGTATGAGGAGTGCATCAAAGAACCAGTGTGGTCATCATGATTTAGTCCAAGGGAATGACCCAATTCATGTGCTGTAACATGATACAAGTTGTAATCTAAAAAGGCCAATAAAACATATTTGCAGTTATTAGAATGCTATATTTTCAAGGAAGTCAAAAAGGATATATAAATCTCCAAACTATACAAACTTTATTGTTGACTTTGTGCACATTTGGGGTGTGCGTGTGATGTGTGGCGTGAGTGTGTGTGTGTGTGTGTTTAATGAAAGGAGAAAAGGCCTTCATTAATACTAGGGAGGCTGATTAAAGTCTGAATTTCTGAGATTGAACTAGTATCCTACAAAAAAAATCAGATGACAGGGAAAAATCACAGCACTGATTAATAAATATCATTAAAAAGATAAAAAGTATTATATTTCAGAAGAATAATGGCATCCTATTAGCATTTATTATTTTTTATGCTCATAAATTTATATAGGCTCACTGCTAAAGTGAGCGAAATTCTCCAAAATCACCCTGCCAAAGGATACCATTTTTCAATTTTGATATATATCATATATGTAATGATATGACATTTAATATCCTAGTAAAAATTTTAGAGCAATGTATTTTTTGTCAGTAGAATTACACAGCTTGAAGAAATAATATTCTCTTATGTTTGTAATAAAGGAGACAAAATAGTTACCATTACCTTTCTAAACAATTTATAGTATCAAAAAAGTTTATGTTTATTAAAGTATTTAAGGGTGATTCCAAAATTGGTTCATTTTACTGAAAGCATTCTTTTAGATAAAACCAAAAATATCACAATAAGCTATGGAAGGGGAAAAGTAAAAGAGACAGCAAAGAGATTAGCCACTCCGGAAATCGTTGGTCCACGTTTCATCTTCATTAAAATGGACATCTCCTCCCAAGCCTTGTCCCGGTGGGAATGCATGAGCCAGGTAATTACTACCACATCCATAAAAGGGAGAATCATCACCATGATCTGCAGGAAGAAGAATTCAACAAAGATACATCCCAGCTTTATTCTTCATGACCCAGGAGAGACAAGAGAACAGTCACAGGGAGCAAAAGACATTCTTCAACTCTGAGCCTTTCTACCATTTGACCCACAAAATCAACACCCTCATATATAAGGAGGAATTCTAACTGAGCAAGTCCCAGAGCAGCGGCAGGGAAGTTCAGAATGATTTGGGGAGAGAAGAAGAGCTTACCTCCCCACACAAAGGATAGCATTATGTCTGCTTCACCCTCAAAGACCTTGGTGAAAGTCAGGTCTGCGGCATTGCTCCAGAGTTCGAAGGCTTTCCCAATGGCATGGTCCACAGCCTCTCGAGGCAAATCTGATGTGCAGTTTTTGATCCTTAAAGTGAAAAAGGAGAGAATAGAGACATACTGGACTTCATTTCTTACCGCCCTGGGGGGACATAGCATTCTCACCCTGGCGCTCAGTCTGGTTACCTGTAGGTCAGGTTTGTTCTCTGCCAACGATAGCTCCCGTGGGTGCGGTCAAAAAAGTCCACATCGGGCACCCCACATCTGGGCTTCTTCATCACCCTCAGGGTCTCAGCATCTGCCTTCCCAGTCACCTTCAGCCTGAAGAATGCCTGCATTTGCTTCAGCTTTTCAACTGCTGGGCCACTTTTTCTCTGCCCTCTAAATTGGTTGATTCCACTCTTCAAGTTGTAGTAGTTTTTTAGGTATTTCTGATAAAGAAAAGAATACTGAAACACTGGATGTAAAACCTTGCTCAATTTTCTAGAAAATTGCAACATTTCACTGTGGTGACAGAATAGCCTTTTTTCCTTAATTATCAAGTGCACAGAGGAAAAAAGAGCTGTCTGCTTCCATAATCATTCTGTAGCCCTTATTCTGCTTACGATTGATGCAGAAATACTATTGCAGTGGAAGAACCCATGCTACTGCTACGTCTAGCTTTCCTGTGAGCTCAGGATTACAATTAATATAGCTGGTCTACATTTTGCTCCTTTGGTTCCCTCTAGCTGTACCTTCTAAAGAAAGGTCTATGGATGGATAGATGTTAATAGATTTCTGTTTTTGTTCTGAGGGGACCTGTTTCTGATAAAATACTCTTTCCTGGAATGAATCCCAAACTTGCTTGAATTCCTACCCCTTGACCTTTGAAAAATGAGAACCTAGTGCTCTTGTATAACTGACATGTGAAATGCAGCACTTACCTGAACTAGCTCCTCATCTTGCTCTTGGGTTTCAGGAGTCGCTGGGAGGCTGTGAGACTTCAGGCCCCAGAGCAGCAGCAGCAGCAGAGAAAAGCTGGACATGCTGGCCTTTGTCTTCCTTCTCAGGGCAAGACAACTGATGGCTCCCACCTGCCTGCTGCTCCAGGGTCTCAGCCTGCCGCCTCCCTCTTTATGTAGGGTCCTCGCATTTCCAGAAAACCAAAGAGTATCTGATTCCCCTAGGGTAACATCCTCTTCATTTGCAATGTGTGGTCTCAATATTCATCAGAAATTGTGACATGAAGCAGGCTAAGCATTTGCCTTTGCAATCTCGTGATTATAATCAAACAGGACATCAACAATGAAACACACCCTACCCTCCACAGTTGGGCAGAGCCTTAAAGCATGGCTGAGTCACATAAAAGGATCTGGGGAAAAAGCATTCCTGACAGAGGAAACCACTGGTGCAAAATATTGAGGAGTAAATGATCACATATATTCAAGAAGTAGTGCTGAGACCAACGTGGCTAGAGCAGAGTGAACAAAGGGGAGAACAGTAGGGGACTGAGTGGGTGGTTACAAAGGTAGAGGAAGATGAGACAGAGTTTGTAGATCATTGCAGGAACTCTAGTTTTTGCTATGAGTGATATAGAGAATCACTGCTCTGGTGACACTTGGTCTCTTGCTAGAACTACTGGCTTCCAGGACTGCCATGTAGGCAGGGACCTATAGCAACATGAGAGAGAGAGAGAGAAAGGCACAAGTAGAATGTGCTTCCCAAAGCCTGTCCCCGGTTGGAGGCACCTGGGCCTGCCCTATACAGGGTGTCATTTCTTCCCCCACACTTGTCAGGTCACTAAGACACATATTTTTTTTACCAAGAAAATCTTGGCTTTTGCTAATGTGTGTGATAAAGCTAAATAAAAGGAAACAAACCCATTTGCTGAATCATTTTTCAATGAAAGGTAATGACTGTGAAAGTTCAACATGAGAAAAATATTTCTGAGAAGGCCTTGACAGCAATCAGCTGTTCTATTGTGAAGCTGGGTCTGTGCTGTCCAGTGCAGGAGCCACTAATCTATGTGACCACCGAGGCCTTGAAATGTGGCTAATCTGGACTGAGGCATGCCACAAGTGTGAAATACGCACCAGATTCTGAAGACTTAGTATTAAGAAAAGAATGAAAAAATCTCATTCTTGATTGCATGTGGAAATGATAATATTTTGAATATACTGGGTTAGATAAAATATGTTACTAAAATTAATTTCCCCTGTTTTCTTGTTACTTTTAAAAGTGTGGCTACTAGGAAATTTAAAATTCTATATAAGGCTCGTATTATATTTGTTTTGGACTGCACTCATTTAGTGACCTATATGATTAAAAGATGGGTCAGTTAATCACATGCCCCATCAGTTGTCCGTTATTTAGAGTCTAGTAGGTGCAGAACATTGCACTGGCATTTTGAGTGATCAAAACCATACCCTGTCTAGGCATGGTGGCTCATACTTGTAATCCTAGCACTTGAGGAGGTCAAGTCAGGAGGATCACTTAAGGCCAGAAGTTTGAGACCCTGTGTCTACAAAAAATTTAAAAATTGGCCAGGCATAGTGGTGTGCATCTGTAGTCCTAACTATTTGGAAGGCTAAGCCAGGAGGACTGCCTGAGCCTGGGAGTTGGAGGCTACAGTGAGCTGTGATCACGCCACTTCACTCCAGCCTGGGTGACAGCATGAGACTCTGTCTCACAACAAACAAACAAACAAACAAAAACTATACCCACTACCCCACACAAGAAGCTGGTCTCTGCTATCATCATGGTAGAATCTATGTGGGAAGATGAAACATACACATCTAACAAGTTAGCAGCAGATATCTCAAAGAAGTTGTGAAGATGAGTCTATATGCTTTTGATATAACTCTAAGTCTTTTTTTCTTCTTTATTGACTAGTAGCTACAAGTGGAGATTGAGATTTGTCAATTTGCATGAAAATGAGTGTTTGTTGCCTTAGAGACCCTATGGGTGTTTTTCTTTATTTTTTCTTTATGTATTTTGTGAGTGCTGGAATGAGGTTCTCTGGTAAAGATGGGCCTCTTTTTCCTGGCAGTAGGGGAAGGGTCTTCTGCATAAATCCTAGGAGTGGTGTAGATCTTGCCTGGCCTTCCACCTCATGGGGTACTATCTGTTGCTTGCTTGGCTGCCTTCCCTCTATATATTTAGCTTCTTGAGGGTAAGTGTTTCAGTTACCTGTTGCACAACAAACCACTTTGAAATTTAATGTTTCAAAATAATAGCAATTTATCTTCTGTCTTGACTCTAAGGCTGATTGGATCTCAGCTGGACAGTTTGGCTGCTCTGGTTTGGAATCTCTTCTGTAGGCATGGTCAGATTGTGGCTGGGGCTGGAACAACCAAAATATTCTGGCTTCATCATGGGTCTGGTGTCTTGGTGGTGAAGATTGGAAGCAGGGCTCAGAAGATCTCTCTCTCTCTCTCTCTCTCCTCCCCCCCCTCCATGCAGTCTCAGAGATTCCTCTCCTTCAGCAGAATAGCCAGTTATTTTCTTTTTTCTGTTACTACTTTTGGCGATACTTTCCCCATAGATGCTTGGACACATTTGATCCAGGGGGGCTAGCCTGCATTTATTTATCCATTCAACAGATATTTAATTCATATCTTCAGTGTACCAATCACTTACGGTGGGGGAGCGAGAAATGGGCCAGATTCGTACATGGTGCCTGTAGTCTGTGCTATAAAATATTCATACAAAGTGCTGCAGTTTCACAGAAGACAGAGATGTAAATTTCCCCTGAGGACCTGGATAAGGGGAGATGGCGAGTCAGTCTGGCCCCTGTTTCTCACCCTTCATTAGTCCTCATTCCTCCTCCCAGACGTTTGTCAGATTCACAAACCCTCTTTTTTTATTTATTTATTTTTATTTTTTTATTTCATTATATTGTGGGGGTACAAATATTGTTAGGATTAC
>VBSM01001265.1:60652202-60698327 GCA_008086735.1 Cheirogaleus medius
CCCAGCACAGCCTAGGTTTTAATGTCATCTCTGCCATTTTTAAGAAAGCTGACCTTCGACAGCGTTCTTAATCTTTTAATGCCTCAGTTTCCCCAGTGTAAATTGGGAATTATTATGGTCCCTGCCTTATAAGGTTGTTGTGAGACTAAAATGAGCTAATATTAAAATGCTTAGCACAATACTGCCATTCAGTAGGAAATAAAAAAAATTAGAAATTATTATTATGAATAAAATTCCTCAATGCCCACCAAGGCAATTCTCAACTAATCTTAGCATCCAAGGTCTTCTGTACTCAGGTCTCAAAATATCTTATTAACCCAGCTTCTCAGTTTTCTTACCCAATGTATAAAAAAAGATCCTGGAACTATTCATTCTTCAAATATCTCCTGAAATTTAATTGTCATGCCTTTATTCATGCATTTCTTTCCCTCCAACTACAAAGAATAAACTTCTATTCCTGTTTCAAGGCACATTTCAAATGCTACTTCATTTAAGAAATGTGTTTCGATAATTCCAGTGAGCTAGTTTTCTTTCTCTGAATTTTGTGGTATTATGTAGCTTTTTAAAAGGACTTTTCATATTTTGCCTTATGCTTAAATACTTGTCTTCCCTTCTGAATGAAATTTTTTTTACAGGATAGACACCATACAAATCACAGTGGTTATAAAAGTAGGTGTTGAATACGAAGAATATACTAGAAATGAACAAATGGAACATTAATAGTTTTATGTGCAAATATCTCATGAATGGAATGCAATCAATGATGTGTTACCATGGTCCTGAAAATTGCTTAGAAAGTTTGAGTGTGATTTTTATATGCTATAGGATAAAAATTTTTTAGGAAGCCACAAATCACCCTGATTTTTATAGAGAATATTTTTATTTTTTTGAGACAGCGTCTCACTCCATCACCCGAGGCTGGAGTGCAGTGGTGCTATCATAGCTCACTGCAGCCTCCAACTCCTGGGCTCAAGTAATCCTCCTGCCTCAGCTTCCTGAGTGGCTGGCACTACAGGTGCATGCCACCATGCGTGGCTAAGAGAAAATGTTTTTTTAGGCAGGCACACATCACCAAAATTATTTATAGGATATAACAGAAAAAGCAATACTCAATATGCAAGTCTGTGCTCTCTAGGCAATTTTCCTATTTGTATTAGTTAGCTATTGCTGCCTAACAAATTGCCACAAATTTAGCAGCTTAAAACAAAACCACTTGAATATCTGATTCTCCATGTCCTGCAGTGGGAGGGTTGAGAAAAAGCTTTGGAGGGAGCATGAGAGGAGGAAGAATATCCCTTCAGTCTGGAGAATGTATAGAGTTGGACAAGGAATCTTGTTCCACTTTCCAGCTTGGTGGCAACAAAATGTGGGAAGTCCAGATTCCAGAGGGTGTCTGTGGTATAATGAGGGAGGCCAGTCCCTCACAAAATCCCTGAAAGGTAGGTACCATTTTATCTTTTTTGCAGGTGAGGAAAAATTGGGACTTAAATTATCTTCCCCAAGGTAGGACAAGGGGTCACATAACTGAGATTTAAGCCCAGGATGAACTGTTTTCAAAGTCAATGTTCCTTCTGGTATTGGTGCTTTATAGCTTAAAGTAATGACTTTGGGCCTGAGGATAGTTGTGCATGCATGAGGAAGGAGGCATTTGTTTATATCTTCTAAACAGTGTGTTTGACAGAATTAGAGTCAAAGGACTTGGGTTTGAGCCCCAGCTCTACCACTTATAAACCCTGTAAACCTGGGCAAGTTTCTTGCCTATGTAATGCTCAATTGTTATAAGGAAGTAACAATATTTAGGCCACCAAAGTATTATAAATATACTGTTAGAAACATGTATTTTATAAATTGCACTAATACAATGTAATCATTATTTCCCTGCTATTAAAAATTTTCCCTGTGTTCAGGTATTATATGGTAAGAAAAGGTAAACAGAGATACTCAGGGAAATGTAGCTCATGTTCTTGGCACACGGTTAGTATCTTCTTGCTCTAAAAGAGCAAATATAATCAGGCTACTAAAAATATGAGACAGCATGATCCAAACCCCAAATGATCAACACTCCAAGTTGTGGCACTGAAAATGCTGAATAATTTCATATCATTAGCTCGTTGAATATTGAGTGAGAGGCAGAACTTGAAGGTAAGATTTTAGTATGAGGTAGAGATTTAGCAGATAGAGATTTGAAATCCAACCCTACTCCTTACTAGGTAGGTAGACTCAATTCAGTTCAGTTCCTTTGACTAGAAAATTATAATAATAGCAATAATATCTCCCTAAAATGGTTATCAGAAAACTTAAAAAATATTTTATATATGTGTTTGTATATATATGAGGGCTGTCCGGAAAGTATCTATCCATCGTTAAAAATATAACAAGAATGGTTTGCGTGACGTCGATGTAACCTGGCAGCCAAGGAGAGTGGACTAGGATGCACATGTGTCAACAATGACGACTTCACTGTACTAGTCCATGGGGTGCTAGAAGCCACTGAGTGAGCATGTGTACTGCGTGGCTGTCACATTCAAAATGACTGAGTGAGTAGAGCAACAAATCTGCATCAAAGTTTGCATTAAGTTTGAACACTCCTCCGTGGAAACTACTCAGATGATTCAGAAGGCTTTCGTGGATGATGTAATGAGTGCAGCAGAAATAAAAGTGAGGCACAAACACTTCAAAGATGGTCAAGAATCTGCTGAAAGTGATCCATGTTCTGGAAGGCCTGCAACAAGCAACACCTGAGAATGTTGACATGTACGGGCTGCAATGAACAAAGGTCAGTGACTGACAGTGCAAGAACTAGAAGATGACCTGGGGATTCCAAAAACTGCTGTGTCCGAGATTTTGATGCAGGATCTTGGCATGAAACATGCCGTGGCAAAATGTGTTCTGCTACCAGAGCAGAAGGAACATGGTGCTGCATTTGCTAATGACCTTCAAACCACTACCAATGAACCAGATTTGCTCAAGAAGGTCATAACTGGAGATGAATCATGGGTCTATGGCTATGATCCACAAAGGAAGGCCCAGTCATCCAAATGGAAGTTACCTGGTTCTCCACGCCTGAAGAAGGCGTGGCAAAGTTACAGCAAGATCAAGACCATGTAAACGGTGGTTTTTGATTGGGAAAGTGTTGTCCATCATAAGTACACTTCTCTAGGCCAAAAAATTAATAAGTAGTACTACCTCAATCTTCTTCATCAGGTTGAGAGATGCAATAAGATGAAAATCACTGCAGTTATGAGCAACTGGTGATTGGCAGCTTCATCAGGGCAATGCACCTGTCATGCATCACGTCTCATGCAGTTTTTTGGTGAAACATCAAATCACTCAGGTGACTCAGCCCCCGTACAGCCCATATTTGGCACCCTATGACTTCTGGCTTTTCCCAAAACTAAAATCACCTTTGAACGGGAAGAGATTTCAGACTGTTAATGAGATTCAGGAAAATACAGCAATGCAGTTGATGACATTTCCAACACAGGATTTTCCAGAGTATTTTGAACAGTGGCAGAGATGCTGGGAGAACTGTGTGAGGTCCCAAGGTGACTACTTTGAAGGGACTGAGTTGTCATTGTCCTATGTACAATGTTTCTTGTACCTTGTATCTTCTTAAATAAATGTCTCCATTTTTCATATTACATGGCTGGATACTTTCAAGACAGATCTCCTATATATCTACTTCATCTACTTCAATGTTTGTCACATAGTGTTTGAGTGCTGTTTCTTCTTAGAGTTGAAAGATACCTTAAAACTATCTAATTATAATGGGTACAAAAATACAGTTAGATAAAAGGAATAAGATCTAGCATTTGATGGCACAGTAGCTGACTATAGTTAACAACAATTTGTGATATAATTCAAAATAGGTGGAGGAAGGGTGGACACAGTAGGTCATGCCTGTAATCTCAGCACTTTGGGAGGCTGACGCAGGAGGATTGTTTGAGACCTGGAGTTCAAGACCAGCCTGGGCAGCATAGTGAGACCCTTTCTCTACAAAAAATTTAAAAATAGTAGCTGGATGTGGTGGCATGCACCTGTAGTCCCAGCTACTCAAGAGACTAAAGTGGAAGGATTGCTTGAGAGGGTTCAAGGCTGTAGTAAGCTAGGATGATGCCACTGCACTCCAGCCTGGGTGACAGAGCAAGACCCTGTCTCTAAATAAATAAATAACTAGAGGAGAGGAATTGGAATGTTCCCAATGTAAAGAAGCAGTGAATATTTGAGTTAACAGATATTCTATGACCCTGGTTTGATTATTACACATTGTATGCATGTATCAAAATACCACATGTAACCCCAAAATATGTACAACTATTTTGTACCAGTAAAAAATGCCTAATTAAACTTTCTTACTTTGCAAATGAGGAAACTGAAACTTTGATATTCTCAGTTGTTTTATTTCTTAGAAAGCAAAACAATTATGACTATGATTCAGCAGACAGGGTGTGTTCCTTTTAAGAATTTATCAAAGGAAGTGACTCTTGAGGAAATCGTTGCTGGACAGTGATATAAGGCAAGAAAAAAAACCAAATGTTTTCTGCTGAATCTTCATAATAAAGCAAGTTGAATCATCACCTTTAGAGACTTGGGAACATTGCTCAAGAGGCGTCTATTTTACCAAGTATTGCATCATCATCATTATCATCGCTATAATCCCCATGTTCATACCCATGAGATAAATGTGATTTTAAGAACAGTTGTGGAGTTAGCAAGTTTCCAAGCTAGATAAATTATGCCCTGAACTCACTTATCATATATTCCCCACCTTCTGGGTTTAGCTAACGGTGGTGCAGTGACATCTCATTAATATGGTTGGGAAGGTTTTACTAATAAGTATAATTGTTTATAAATCAGCTTCCAAATATGAGCAGTCCTATCACTCACATGTCCTTGTTCTAGGGAGGAAGTTAAGGAGCTGAATTTCCTACTGACCTCTCAGGGATTGAGGAGGTTGTACCGACAGACCCTCAAACACCCCCTTTGATTTAACCCTTAATAAACTAGGGCATTGCTTTGGTGCATGCTTTTATCATCACTGAAGTAACTTTTCCCTATTTCATAGCTGCCGAGGAAATACACTACACATGGAGGAGTAACTTGTGTTACGTAGCTGAGGGAGAGGGCAATTTACTTTTTATTGACATGCTTCCTACTTCGAAGACAGATTTGATGATGTGACAGAATGATTATTAAATGAACAAATGCGCTCAATGGGTGACTAAATGACAAAAGTTAATGAGTTATAAGATTCTTGGAGAAATTTTACTTAGTTGTTTTATTTACTGAATGAAGTGTTTCATTTAGTTTTAAACTCTTGATCACATGTTAGAAAGCTGATGCTTCATATGTTTTCTCTAAAATATAAACTAACGGGGCTACCCTATCTTTTGACTCTTTCAAACCTTCCCTTGGGATTCCCAAAAGTGTCCTCTGACATCTCCATGCCATCGGGCATGCGATGCCCTTCCTTTGGAACACCCTCCTCTCTGGACTTGAGGCCTGGCAATTCCAACTCATTCTTCGCATTTTAAAGTCAAACATTACTTTCTTCCTACTTTTAGGGAGTTATTCATGCTTTCGTTCAACAAACAGTGATTCACTGAGTACTTACTATGCGCCAGTTTCCGAGTTAGAGTGGAAAATAACCAAAGGAAGGTGTAGTCTAATGTGGGATGAATTTGAGGGGACAGTTACCGTACAGAGTGGTAAGCGCTGCGATCAGGGTATATTTTGGGAACGCACAGGAGGTACACACAGCTCAGCCCAGGAGGGCCTGAGAGAGCCTCTCACAGGAGGAGACTTCTGCACCCTGTCCCAGAAAGCAAGGTGGTAGCCAGCAAGCAGGTGTAGCTACAGGGGTGGAAGAGCTTTTGTTGTTGTAGAAGTTTTTATCATTGGTATTTGCTTGGTTGCTTGTTTTTTTCTGTTTGTCTTTTTACTTTTAACCAGAAACCATTGAACTGGAAGGGATGTTTATTGTACAGAATCAGATGATTCTAAAAGAACTGAATAGAAAAAAATTGAATAGAAAAACTTTGAAGCTGGGATAGGAAGAGGAAGTTGGTTCTCTCTAATTCCTCCTTCAGCTTTCCCCCAAGACCTCTGTTTCATTTATTTTATTCCACTTTCCACCTATTTAACTGGTGTTAGACGCTAGAGGTGGTGAGAATTCATCTGCTCCAATTCAGCCAGGTGCATGATGAGCATCGTACAGTTTTCTGCAGTCTAAATGCCACCTACACCCAGAAAGAGCTTCCAGTAACTGTGTTCTCTTATTCTGCTTTGTCTGTTTTCATCCAGGAACCCCTGGACTATCATATATCTCTTTTCCTGTGTGCTATAGACAAGGGCTTCTGAAAATGTGGTCCATGAGTCAGTGCTGATCCATGAACTCTTTGTTATTCGTCTGTGATAAGGTAAGTTCCACAACTGAGTGTGCTTTCACAGCAATTTGATAAAGCAATTTTATGTCTGTTGGGTGTAATCTAATAGTTTAAAAACTGAGCATTTAAAAATGTCTTTGGTCATCTCATTTTCATAGTAATTCCCTTTTCTTGTATTTTACAAAAGTATTGATCCTTGATGAATTGGCAATGTAAGGAACTGGTTCTTCACTGCAGATGGTTTGAGAAGCCACACCCTCCAATACTCTTGTTTCTTTCTGCCTGGACCACATCTCTCCCCCTTGTCTCCTAAGTTCTTTGGCTTTGGTTCTCCATATAGATGCCCACTTCTCTTGGAAGCCAACCTGATATTTCAGTGTTGGGGACAGAGACCCTCCTGGATCCCACAGCTCTGTGTGCTTCACCCCTGGGGCCATCACACTTGGTAGCTATCACTTCTCTACCTCCCCAGGGAGAATAGAAGCTCTGCAAGGGTGGGGCCATGTCTGTGAAGCTCTGTCTCCCTGATACGGTGCCTACCATTCAGTAGACGCTCAGTGGATATCTGCCAAATGAGTGAATTAATTGACGAATGATGGAGTAGAGGAGGTACAACTGCCGGCCCTCCAACCTCCTGGAATCTGCTTCATGCAAGCATCCCTTTCTGCAGTTAGATAGAGAGCAGTCAGGGTTTGCTTCTCCAGTGGACCAACTTGAACTCTCTCTGCACCTGGTCCTTGAGGCATGGATCCCCCCTTGCCAGGTTGTCTGCCGCACCCCAGGGTTTAGGAAGAAACTGCTCTCCCGGCTGCTCTCCCCTCCGTGTCTCCAGGCTGCTTCCTAGATGGCCTGGCCCTGTGCAACTTCCTAAGGTAGTCCTGCATCATAGCATCTTAATCCCTCCTCCTTCACTCACTCTGCCCGCCTTCCCCCTCCACCAATTCACAGACTTCCCTTTCTTAGGTCTGCTCACACCTGGTCATCTTCCTGCATCTCAAATCAGTTCACACATTCCTGCCTACACTTGTCTTATTGCCATCATGTCACCTTCTCCCTTCTCTCTGTCTCTGTCTCTCTCTTTCTCTGTGTCTGTCTCTCTCTTTCTTTCTGTGGTGTGTGTGTGTGTGTGTTGCTCTGACTCTATTACTTCTCTGTCTCTTACATGCATATTTAACACATGCACCCTAATGTTTGTCAATAGCAAGAAAGGGACATCTATAACTCATATACCCCAAACTTGTTTATGAATAATTTTTTAATGACTGCAAATGCTGTGTTCTAATGCTGCTTGGTACCCGGATAAAGAGATGAGTAAAGTACAGAAAGATAAAGAGAAAGATACCCTAAATCAAGTAAGGGCATTGATGGCTATTTTCCCACTTGAAATTTTTGCCTTGGCACTCACCCTAGACACACTCATATGTCTCACCATGTCAAGGGTGTCATTGCCAGATTGTGAGCTCCACAAGGGGGTGGGACATTTCTGCCTCCAGACCTTCTTTAGCAGAACTGGATTTTGGCCTGAATTACCTGGAGAATTATTATGTGGCTGTGGCTTCACATAAGGAGATCACTCGATGTATTGGATATCTGTTGCTGAGTAGAAAATCACCACAAATTTAGCAGCTTAAAACAGCACACATTTGTTACTTCCATTTCCGTGGGTCATGAGTCTGGGCCTAGCTTAGCTGGTCCTCTGCACAGGACCTCAAAGTATCGGCTAAGTTGTTTTCTCATCTGGAGGCTTCACTGGGGAAAAATCTTCTTCTAAGCTCACTCGGGCTGCATTTTCTTCCTTTTTTTTCCTGTCTCATCACCACTGTCCTGTGGCTACCTATGGACAAATCCCAGACTGTTCTCAGCATTCCCCGGTCTTTCCAAAGCTAGAGCCTTTGTTCCCTTCCCACAGGTGCAGGCATTTGCCTAATTTTCTGAACCGAAACTGACCAGAGGTAGGAAGCACTGAAACATCCACCTTACCTCTTGCTGGGCATCTGCATCAATTTGTCATTAGTGCTGGTGTTGTCCTGATGTAGGGTTCCATGAAATAACAAGAAATATACATGTTGGTCCCTGCCTCTAGCTCCTGACACAGTACTCCTAATCCCTTGGAATTTCTTGAGTGATAGAGGTGCTGGGAGAATCTTTTGTTCTAATGTTCGGTCTCTGCTCCATTTCCTGAGACAGAGCTCCTAGTAACCTTATAGGTAGGGGTGGTGGGTAAACCTTGTGTTCTAATATTTGGTCTGGAACCCTGGCTCCTGACACTGAGCCCCTAATCCTTTGGAATTTCTTGGGTGATAGGAACATCTTTTATTTTAATGAGGTGATTCTTGGTGAGCTCTTGGATGGGCACTAGTCACCGGGAAGACCAAGCCATGGTTGGAAGCCTGGAACTTTCAGCCCCACCCCCATCTTCCAGGGAGGATTTGGAGATTGTGTTAATAACGGATCATGCCTATATGATGGAGCCTTCATAAAAATCCCTAAAGTACAAGATTTGGAGAGCATGCGGGTTGGTGAACAAAAACACGTCAGGATGCCGAGAGAGTGGCGTGCCTGGAGAGAGCATGGAAGCTGCATGTCCCTTCCACATACCTTGCCCTGTGTACCTCTTCATCGGTAGCCTTTGTGATATCCTGCATAATAAACATAAGTAAATGTTTCCCTGAGTTCTGTGAGCTGTTCTAGCAAATTATTGAACATGACGAGAGAGTCATCAGAACCCCTGATTTACAGGCAATCTGTCAGAAGTTCAGGAGGCCCACACATGCCTTTGGCGTCTGAAGTGAGGGGAGCACTTTACAGGACTGAGTCCTTAACCTGTGGAGTCTGCACTAACTGCAGGTATTTAGTGTCATAATTGAATTATGGGATACCCAATTGGTGTTGGGAGAGTTGAAATATTGATTCGTGTGGGGAAAAAAACCCTCACATCTGGTCTTAGCACTGTTGTGAGTAAAGAGAAGAAAGTACAGATTCCAAGTCTGTTCAAAAATCTTTGGCTGAGCCCTGAAGTGCAAGGAGGTGGTTGGTTGTGTGACTTATCCTCTGTTTTAGTTTCTGCTCAGAGATTCTTGTTCTGATACTAGACCAGCAATGGCCTGTCCCCTGCTCAGAATCATGCTTTGCCCTCTCCCTTTAACGAGCAGCTGGGCCCCTGCAGCCCGGTGGTGTCCAGCCTCCCAAAGGCCAGCTGCTTGCCCCTCGGCCTGCATTCCCCAGCCTTGCTCACCGCAGAGTGTTCTCAGGATGCCTCCCACCTGTGGGGATCTCCACTGACTCATCTTCTGACCTCACCTGCTTGACTGGAGTATGACTGTTCTCTGCTTCATGCCCCTTCTGAACGTGTGTTTTGCCCACTGGAGTGTAGCTCCTCGTCAGCTCCCGAATCTGCGACAGGTTCTTGACACCAGTTCTGCCCCAGGTCCTGTTCTGAAGAGATTCTAGTTCAACATATTCTGCTCTGAGAAGTTGGTCAGGCCAAAACTGATTCCAAGACTGGCTAAGCCTATATCAGAAGTTAATTTTATGTGGGAAGGTACCATGGACAAAGCAGAAAATGATACAGGCTTTGAAGGATGGCTGGTGGTCCACAGGTAAGGAAGAAGGTGAAAATTGGTGAGAGGGGAGGTGACGTGAACACAGACTGGTAGGTAGACAACTACGGAGACAGAGAGACATCTCTCATGTGTGTCTCCTCCCATCCCCTCTGCCACTCTCCTGCTGTACCCTTCATTGCGCCCTCTCTAGACAGGGCACAGGCAGGACGCACAAGATATGGCAACTGCGGGAATGTGGCTGTGAGAAAAATAAAGAAGCCAAAGACGGCAGAATTTCGAGACGAAGATAGAAGAAGGTGGTTCTGTTATCTGAACCAGGGACACTGAAGAAGGAGCAAGCCTGGGGAGGGCACATAATGTTGAGGGGATGATAGAACACAAGAGTTGGATTACTCCTGTCTTCATCTATCTAAAGGATGCCACTTTCTATTGCGAGTCTAATATCTCCAAACATACAAAAAAAAAATGCCATGAATCCAATACTTCTCCAGTAGTTCTGAGGGTGAATCTTGAGCCAGGGTCAGGATTCCGAGCCAGAATCTATTTTGTCTCAGTGCTAAGTGTCCTCAGACATTGTCACACACTGAGGGCTGTGGAATCAGAAACACCGTGGCGGGGACAACTCAGCAATCTCAGAGAACATCAGTATCATCAAATTTTTGTGTCCCCAAAAGCAAAGACATTAACTAGAGCATACTGGAGACAAACTTAAGCTAGATTAGGCTGATTTATGATCTGTTAACATAGCCTCAAGAGGAACAAAATCTTTGAAGCCAGAGAGTTCTGGAGTAGAATCTCGGTGCTGCTCTTCACCAGTTGCGGATCTTGTGAAAATTCATCCTTCTGAGCCTAAGATCTTGCAATGTAAAGACATTACCATTTGCCATGGTTATCATGAGGCCTAAATAAATTGCACATATGAAAAACTACTGTACACTGATTTGATCTTTACAAATTATATGAAAGCATTAAATTATCACGTGTCCCCAAACTATGTACATCTATTCTGCATCGATTAAAATAAATAAATAAAGCACTGTACTTGTATAGTATCTAGAAATTAAAGTTCTTTTTTTCTTACCCCCTCAACCAAATAAAGGCATTTGTTAAAACCATTAATCAAGCCTGGAAACACAAGAGAAAAGATTTCCTACGAGTGCTTTCTTTGCCAACATTTTCCCAAGATTGTCTTTGCACGCTGTTTCTCCTTTCTCATCTCACAGTCGTTCCTACTGGAAAACGTTGATGTTGCTGTCTCAGTGTCATTTCTTTCCTCACCCATTGACCAGCAGCACCGTGATTGGGGTGAGATTAAGCACCCTCACCCCCCACACTCCCCAAAGTCTAAGCTAGTTCTTGTGGCCCTGCTCTTGTTTTCACAGTGATTGATTCATTGTGGCTCCATGACCACAGACAGCCCAGTCAGGAGAAAGTGGAGAAATCTTGTTTGGCGGATAGAGGCAATGTATTGAAGAAATGTAACGCCTGCAGTCATCTGGCCACCACAGGGAAATCTAGTCTAAAGGATGAAGCCATCACTCAGGACAGAGCCAAAAGAGTAGCAGAAGAAACTCATCAAACTACAAGTGAAAACTACTCCAAGGCTTTTCTTGTTAGTTGGTGAGCCCATGAATTTCTTTATTAAGTCAATCTGTCCCAAAATCATCCTAAAGGATACTTTGGTCATATTTCTGCCCCCAGGTCCCCATCCATGCTACTGCTATTGGGAGCATCATGACTTTTGTATCATGGAATCAGTGAACTGCTTTCCCAGTTCTTCTTCCTCTACTGAGCTCTTAAGTGAGATGGTCTTTCAACACATCTATGAAATGACATCTATAAAAGGATATTAATTGAAAAAAATCCCCAAATGTGTACTAATAAGGGTTTGTTAAATAAATTACAGGTTCATATCCTGGGTTGCTATATTTAATAGAATGAGGCAGCATTCTGTTTCTGAAATAAAGCAGTCTCCAAGGTATATTAAATGAGAAAAAGTGAAGGGCAAAAAAAAGAGGCTTAATAGACATGTTCACTAATGCATAAAGTAGATGAAAGGATTCACAGGAAATTGGTAGCATTGTTTACTTCTGGAAAAGCAAACTGGGTTGCTGAGATGTACTGAGAGGGAGAAAAATTTGCTACTAATGAAAGTAACCTTTCTTTCCTTTTGGATTTTGGGTCATTTACATGTATTTCCCATTCAAAAAACTAGCGCAAAATACTTAAAACATAGAAAAATGTTATTTTTAGGGGACAAGAAAACGCCCTTTGTGATTGTGATTAGTGCCTTCTACGAAATATTTCTGATTCTCCTCCCAGGTATGTGAGAGGATTTTATTTTCCCACCTTTTGTGTCAGATGATGCAATGTAATTTTCTCTGGCCAATGAAATGTGGCAGAATGACATTTTCTATATCCACCCCAGAGCTATAGGAGTCAGTGTGAAATTTACCATAACTCTTTCCCTCTGCCATGTGGAAGATTAGAGCTCAAAGTGGTGGCTGTTCCATCAGCCTGAGTCCTTTTTTTAAATTTATTTATTTTTTAAATTTCAGAATATTATGGGGTTGAGGACAACCTGGAGTAGAAACCCCAGTAGAATACCATGATGCAGTCTTAGTTGCAAGCCACTAAAGATTGTTCATTACCATAGCACAACCTGGGCTAGCCTGAGTGATGCTTCATTTTACAAGATTTAGTCCTGAACCATCTTCTATCTCTGCAGTCTTCCTATATAACCTCATCTATTTCCATGACTTAACTGATGCTGCCAAACTCACACAGTTTTTTAATCTACTTTGTTTTGAGCTCCAGATTCCTTTTTCTAATGACCTATTAATGCCTTTACTTGGTTATCTTATAGGAATTCCTATATTTTAAAAATGAGATGTTTCCTATTGACTCTTAGCTTTCACCCACAAAATTGCTTCTTTTCCAGCCTTTGTTCCCCTAACTCTTATGAAGCCACTGCCATCAAGAGGTTGTTCAAGCCAGAAATATAGGAGCTATTCTTTTTTTTTTTTCTTTTAGTAGAGATGAGGTCTGGCTATATTGCCCAGGCTGGTCTCAAAATCCTGGCCTCAAGCAATTCTCCTGCCTTGGCCTCCCAAAGTGCTGAGATTACAGGCAAGAGTAGGAGCTATTTTTAACACCTCCTTTCCTTCAGAACTCTTTATCTAGTCCATCATTAAATCTGAACAATGTCAAAATATACCTTAAATCCAGTCATCTCTCTCAATCTCTCCTCCCCTGAGAGTTCCCTGTCATCTATAATAGCTCTTTCACCTGTGTTCCAACTTTCATCATAGCTTTCTTCCAATTATTTCCTGCTAGAATAACTATTCAAAATATATAATGGATTGTGTCACTTATCTGTTTAAAACTTCTTCAATGAATTCACAACGCACCAAAAATAAAACACAGCTCTTTAACACATCTGAAAGGCCCCCAATGATTCGATTCTGCCTACTTATCTAATATCATCTTATTCCATAGCTACCCTCCAACACTGTAATCAGGGCCCCATTTTCTTTTAGTTCCTTCAACATGCCAAAATTTTTTCCACCACTGAGTCTCATTTCCTTTTCTTAGAATGGTCTCTCTCCTCCTACCCATCCACCCACCTGGCTAAGTGGATTTTGATGCTTTTCTTTTTCTATTATTGTCCCAGAGACACTTTCTCTAATAACCAACCCTTCACAGATAGCCCCTCCTACAACATTATTCTCCTTTACCATTTTGTTATTTCTCTATCAACACCTTTATAATTTGTAATTATATATTAATTTGTGCTCTTTTGTTTGATTTCTTTCTCTTATCGGACAGAACTCAGTGAGGTTGGGGTACATGTGTTTTCCTCACTGTTCCATACTTTGCATCTATGACATGTCATGCCTGGCATTTAAGTGAGTCCATAAAAGAACGGACACGTTTCTAAAGTGTACCTGGTACGGTGTAAGGCATGTACCTTAGTGGTGATAAATCGGTCATACAATTGGCATGTGCACACAAACTCTGACCACCCAGAGCTACCAGGTACAGAATGGCAAAAAAGAGTATTGTAATGAAAGGGTGAGGATGACATGAGAAATCTGGTCTCTAGGGCAGGCAGGGAATGCCACTGAAGACAGCACTGAGTTAAAATAAGAGATACTGGGCTTCACATTAGTTTTGTTTCCCCACCTGTAAAATTATAAAGTGGATTAGATAATATGGCAAGTTCTCAGGCTCAAAACTTTTGGAATTCTATTTCCCAGTTTCGTTTAGAGCCAGGACTACAGGGCAACTATTGACCCACAACTATTGACCCACCCAACTATTGACCCACAACTATTGACCCACAGGTGTGTAAGGAACACTTACAATATCTGTGAGGGGAAAATAAAGACCCTATTGGTGCAGAGAAGGGGAGAGGGTAGGCGGCAGCCATATGGCCCACCCGTAGAGCATGTGATCCTACTGCGCCTAGTGGCAGAGCATCTGTCAAATGCTCAGTCCCCAGTGTGGTCAGTTATTGAACATGAATTACTCTAGAAAGTAAGGAATAGGCCAAAAATAAAAATATTTATTAAATAATTAATAAAGCACTACTGGAGATACATCCTCTTGTCTATTGCACGTATTTCTCACTTCTGTTCAAAGTAATTCCAAAGCAAGAGAAGCGTTCCGGACAAACTTTCCGTAACACATGCAGACGCCTGCAGGGCTCATCTTCTTTATCCGCAGCACATGCAGGAATAATTAATCATTTTGACTCATAATAAATTAGGTGAATAATTATTAGATCCATTTAAAATGCCGATGTCTGTCTTTTCTCTGTCTAGCCTGACACCATAACCAGCTGTTACTCTTTGATATATGTGTCACCATCCTGGCGTTGGGGTCAAACTCAAACTGAGATGATCCACTGAAGAAATAGAAAAATCCTGTAAACATAGATGAGAAAAATGATGAGACATCTCCAAATAAATCATTTGCACCACGTATAACTGAGAATAAGAACAAGCATGATAATGGATGGCATTTATTAAGTGATTGCTCTGTACCAGGAGCTGAGCTAAGTGCTTTTCACAGTTTATGTCATCGATGGTTACCAAAAAAGTGTGAGGTGTTATTAACAAGGACAAAACTGAAAATTAGTAGGGTTTTTGATTCTCCCGTGGTGTCCCCTCTAATGGAGGGAGGACTCTATCTCATCTGTCTGACTTCAAAGCCAGTGCTCTAAAACATTAGATTATACTGCTTCTAAAGAGATAGAGTTCTGCGATATTTTAAAACCTTGTTTATTTGCCTTTCTTCCCAACCTCTTCTCCCCCACTAGGTCCTAAATCACAGTGTGGGAGGCACTCAGACCAATGGTAAAACACACCAGAGGCCCATTTCCCACGTTGCACACACTATGGTCAAGTCGTTTTAGCAGTGAGACCGGTAGCCTCATGAGCACTGCGATTGTCAAGCCCAGGAAGCTGCCTCCAAACTTCCTTCAGAGTAAGCAAGCACACATTTTGCTTCCCATCTACCCATTACCAGCAGTCAGACTTTGTCTATTCTGAGGATATGGGAGGATACCATTAATTTACAGATGACTAATATAGACAATTTCGGACTGTGACAGAAGCCCAGACAAGGCCCACTGGGATGGGATGGGAGACAAGAGACAGAAGGATGGGATAGAAGAGAATGAAACCCTGCCTCACACTGGTTGTATTTTTATACCAACGTAGTGACCTGGAAGATAATGGCTTCGGTGTGAGGAAGTGTCCTAAGATTTTGTGTGCAGGTATAAAACAGAGACTTGGAAGTTATTTAAGAAAAACAATACGTAGACCCAATTTGCATAAATTGGAAAGTTAAAATTCTCAGGAGTTAGGAGTAAAAAGAATGAAACCATAAAATGCCCAGAAGTGCCCCTACTGGCAATGAAATGAGGGTCCTCTTACCAAATGCCTGTAATGCAGCATCAATCTTTGGCTCAACTCCTGGAAAGTCATCAGCTATGAGCCTGGGGAAGCTGCGCTCCATGGACTGGCTGTTTTCATCAAATCTGCACCAGGCGAAAGAAATATAGTTCAACATTGTGTAGAGAGCCTATTACGTGCCACAGCATGATGTGATTTCCCAGTGTGGAATCCTATATGAACTTTTCAAGTTGTGTAAAGAAGAGTTAAACATTTTTAGGAGTACAATAATACTTTCTTGGGCTTACGTTTAGCACATAAAACAATATTTTCCCCAGAAATGGGGACATCATGCCATTCTACAAAGGTTCAATACATGTATCAGGGGACTATTTTATAAGCCTGGATACATAGAACCCAAATACCTTTCTGCCATAAATACATGAAGATTATATATACGTAAGATGCAAAGTGAATTAAATCATTTGGCTAAAAATAAACCTCTGGTTCTCTATCACACTGGGAGCCTGTACACCTTGTCTCTATAGTCTGCTTCTTACAGATCTGCACTTCTAGGGCAGCCACATGGTGACTGGCCATGGGATGGGAAGTGAATGTGCCTTTGGACGCCACTGGCCTCTTCTGTTGTCCTTTGGTGTTTGTCAGTGATCACCACGCTGAGAGCCTTTTATATATGGAAGGTTGGACAATTGTAAGCTGTCTTCCTGAGAGTCAGAAAGTTAGAGGGTGGGAGTGGGGGAGAGCCTTATGGAAAGAAAATAATTGCCCTAATTAGGCTCCATACAAAGTCATTCCTATTGCATCTCACCTCCAGTATTTGTCCTCTACAAAGAAGTATGTTTTCTTCTTGTCCTTATCAGAAAGAGCTGCATCAATTTTCCTTATGGTTGGAGGAAAACCCAGAGTGTGGATACTTCTTGGGTAACCTGTTTGTATCTCACTTCCTCTGACTGCCCAGAATTGATTTCCTATTGAAAAAATAAACCCAAGAAATTATGAGTGAAGCCGTTGGTTTTAGAAACGATTATAGTGCATTGTTATGGCAAAGAGGAAGTCTCGGTTTTATTTCCAACCACTAATCTAATGCCCAGTTCACAGCTGGTATTTAATAAAAATTCCCTGAATGAATGAACAAATAAATGAGTAGATAACTTTGGCTCACTGCCCTTTCTGTGTCTAATATTTATTATCTATAAATTATAGTGACCAGTTCTAGTTATTTCTTATAACCTCTAGTGACTTCTTAATCTAAATTTCTAACCTGGACTCCTTTCTCTCAAGTTTCATATCCATACGTCAGTTGCTTATTGGACACTTGCTCCTAGATATCTCACTGTCACCAAGTCCAATCTGTCCTTTTTCTGAATACTCTAGGAATCCACTCAAATTTGAGTGAATTAGGACAATGGAATCCTATCCATCTCTCTGCCTTTACTTTGTCACACTACTCCCTCCCACCCCAAAACTGATCCCTTCCTCACACCACTGCCAGATGAATCTAAAATGCCAATCTGCTGTGCATCTCTCTTGCTTCATCTGAGCTGAATGATTTACACCTGTCTGAGTGGTTCCCGATATGCTTTTGCTTTGGTCCAAACAGTTTCTTCTGCCTTAGAGATCTTTCCGCTTTCTATACACCCAGCCCATATCTATACAGCAAAGGAGAACTTCAAGACTCATCCTAATATTGCCTCCTCTCAGGGATCTGTGCTGAGCCCTGGGTATGAGTCAGGTGCTTTTCCTCTGAGCTCCCCTCAATCCAAGCACTTGTCATATGATTTGCTGCTGACAGCTTCATCTTTGCTGCCTACTCAAGAATATGAGCCCCTTTCTGTTCTGACCTCCACTAATGAGCACAGTGCCTGGCATACTGCAAGTGATAAATAAATGTTAGATGAATTAATGGATAGTAGTAATACTTCAGAGGTATATAACCCTTTATAATTTCTAGTGCAATTTCACTGTAATTCATTTAATTTTCTCAAAAATGAGATTGTCAGAACTAAATATTTTTTTAGATCCCCATATGGTTTGACATTTAAAAATATTCCAAAATTACCTATGAGTCTAGGAAAAAAAAATAAAAACTGGGACAAAAAAGTCTTAAAGGTGAACACAATGAAAATAATGAATACCAAAATTTGTGGGATGAAAGGGGAAAAGGGATATTTATGGCCATAAATTCTTATATTAGAAAAAAAGGTTGTAAGTTAATAAGTATCAAACCTAAGAAGTTTAATATAATAGAGAAAACTCATATCAATGAAATTTTTACAATAGGATTTATTCCAGATTAAAAATCCTTATATAGTACTTACCTTTAAAAATGAAAACAGTATCCTTACTATTAACCTCATATGCAGCATCCAAATATGATGGCAGAGAGGGCCAAAATGTAGAAATTAAATGAAATTCAGGTTCAGGGTTCCACTGAGTCCTGCGCCAAAAATATCTGTAATACATAAAAATTATTTGCAATTTTCTTTCTCCTTTAGATAGATGAAAAAAGGAACGTATATTTCTTTTCTTTTAATCATGCTAATTCACCCATTTGCAGAATACTATATTGAACTGTCCTCCTGCACATGATTCCAGGGTAATGACAACTATGGCAGGAATTGTGACCCATCCAACACAATTATTTAGCTTGGTTCCATTTTAAAAGTCTGTAAACAGTATGCGTATTATGTGCCCACTAATATTTTTAAAATATATTGTGTATTTATGCTTGTATGTGAATAAAACATCTTTGTAAAGAGACAAAGCAATTGGTAGCAGTGGTTGTATATATGGAGAAAACCCAGGTCAGAGATGAGAGAGAGATTTTTAACTCTGTATCTTAGAGTACTGTTTGAATATTTTAACATGAGCATATATCACTTTTTCTAAAATTAATTAATTTAAATGGTGGCATTTGTTAGCAAAGATAAAGATATGACTCTGCTTCTAAAGATCCACTAGTACTTTTTGAAGAAGTTCCATGATTTAGGATATTGAAAAAGTAAACAAAACAGATAAAACCCTCTGCCTTCATCAAGCTTACATTCTACTGATTAAGAATCATCTTTTGTAAAAATGATCTGGACAATTCTAAGGAGAGGTTAAAAATGCAACAAGATCTAGATTTAAATGATTTCAAAATGTAGAGGAAAGATTTCATTTAAAAATCACTGTCAAGTTTCTGTTTTTCTTTCTAAGCACTGTAGATCAAAAGAATAGACAGAAAAATGCAATTTTCTGGTCTGACCTGTCTTTAAAGAACAGGACTTCTCCCCTCAGAGTGCTGACTGCATCGAAGGACAAAGTAGGATCACACTTGGCTGGTGTCCCAGGTCTTGGAGGGACAGATTTCGTGGGCACCAGGGTGTCATCAGAGGGAGGTCCTAAAGGGAGCAGATTCAGGGATACAAACATTAGGGAAATGTGATGGGTCTGTCTATATACATGCTTTCCAAACATTCTCAAGGTCCTTTGAGCTAAATCACAAATGTTCTATGTAGCATTTTAAAGCTTTCCTGAAGACCATCATTGCAAAGCTACGATGCCTAATTTTTCCAGCGTCACTCACCATATAGGGACTGAATGCCATCCACATCATCTTGAGAAAGGCGAAACTGGGCCAGGTCCGTAGACTTGTAGAGTGGGTACATCACAGCTTCAGTGTTGGCCGAGTGAGAGAGACCCAGGGAGTGGCCAAGTTCATGAACAGCAACAATGAATAAATTGGTCCCTATTGAAAAATCATAAATGTTTAGAATCTAACAGCTATTTGTTTTACAAATACAGACCATCCTAGGAATCATAGTGCCTTTTCCTTATTTGCGGATTGGTTCATTGATTGGTATATTCCATGCTTCATAGAAATTCATGTGTTTTTCAAGGTCAACTTTAAGTCAATATACAAGACAGTTTTTCACCATATCCCTCCCTAGTTCTGTCCTTGATCAGGAAAACTAGGTCACTTTTCCTATATTGATAATAATAAGCATTGTTTCTAAAAGATTTTTCTTTGGAGGGAGTAAGACTAATAGCATGTCAATAAATATAACTCTTCATTGTCTAAAAAGAAAAAATTAGTCATTGTTCGATGTTAATGACATGGACCAGTTCCAACCTCAGTTGAAATTAATCATAGAATATTTTTGTTATTCCTTAAACACTTAACCAATAAAACTCTGGTTATTTCCTCTGGGAACTTATTCTGATTTTTTCTTCTTCCTCTGTATTATCATCCAATAATTTTCGATTGTCAAAAATCTTCCCAGTAATAAGTGCCATTGGATACGTACAATCTTCAGCTTAAAACAGAAACAGGCCCAACAACAGTTTTCTGCAGCACAAACACAGCCGGATTCAGCTTTCTTTTAATATTATAAAGAGTTTTATTGAATTTAGTAGTAGAAATTATTTAACCAAGGCTGCAAGCAATTTTGCAGAAAAGAATAGTTGTTCAAATAAAACTAGATCATTTCATGCGGGGCAAACTTCAGGCTTGTATTCAGTAAAGATGCTCTTTGTGTTTACATGAAACCCCAACCAATCTCAGAAATAGTGATTGTTTCAACAGTGTATTTTCAAACTTCAGAATCCCTCAAAAAAATCAATAAATAGCATGCAGTTAATTTTAGTTATTGTGTTTCAACTTAGTAAACTCTTTCAGAACCAGTTTAGAAAAAAAACAAAAAACCCCTCCTAAGCTGGTGACAGTGACATGCTTATTTAAACAAATGACTTGGCAATTTTTTTTAATTTCCTGGCATATTCTCCTGATCTTTTAAGAGAGAGGAGGGCAAATGAGAAGAAAGGAAGAAACCCAAGGGCTAATTTTAGGGTCGGAATTGATTCAATGGAATTCATTCTACCCTAATCATGTATAGTTGGAGTGATGATAAACATTATTAATTATGCTGATCCCCAAACTTTTACATGATCCTGAGTTGTGGAGACAAGATTGAATGGTACTTAGATAATTGTACTTGGTAGGGGGCAAAGAAAAACGCAGACATGTTATAAAATTCATCAATAATGATTGAAATGAAGATACTTTCGTTTACTACTCAAATAATTAAAAAAAATGTCAGTTATTAGTATATTGCATTTACTGTCATTCTGGACAGCCAAATTCATCTTGGATAGGGTTAGACATTATTCCTGGAATCATCCTGAGAGGTTTATGACCTACCTGATGCATCCTCTGTCCAGTTTTCATCATCATCAAAGTGAACATCCCCATAAAACCCAGGTCCAGGTGGGTAGGCATGAGCCAAACTCTCTCCTGGTCCATCGAAAGGGAAAAAGTCTCCATGTTCTGACAGGGAAAAAAAATTAATGGAAATATAAGTTTTTGGAATTTCTTTTTACCCTTTTTCAACAAGGCAATACCAGATGCTATGGTCTGAATGTTGGTGTCTTCCCTCAAATTCATATGTTGAAACTTAATACCTCACGTAATAGTATTAAGGGGTGGGGCCTTTAGGAAGATATTAGGCCATAAGAGCTCTGGCTTCATACATAGGATTAGTGACCTTGTAAAAGAGGCTTGGAGCAGCCTCTGCCATATGAGGATACAGAAGGTGCCGTCTATGAGGAACAGGCTCTCACCAGACACCAAATCTGCTGGCACTTTGATCTTGGACTTCCCAGCGTCCAGAACAGTCAGCAATAAATTTCTGTTGTTTACAAACTACCCAGTCTAAAGTATTTTGTTATAGTAGCCTGAACAGACTAAAACACCAGATAATGGATATTTCATTTTATTACCTCCAACTGCGAAAGAGACCATTATGTCAGCCTCTCCTTCATACAGCCTGGAGAATGTGAGTGGTGTCACCTCCTCCCAGACTTTCAGAGCTTTCTCAATGGCAGAATCAACAGCATCTCTTGGCAAATCTGGTGTATAATTCACAATCCTGTACAAGAAATATTGAAGATGATATTTTCTCCTATGCTACAGCTTATAAAATTTCAATCCTATGTGAAAACTCTTTAGACCCATTACCTGTAGGTAAGGTGGGTTTTCCTCCACTTTGGCGTGCCAGGAAAGGTAGTGAAGTGACCAACGTCAGGAACGCCACACCTAGGCTTGCGAATGACCTCCAGAGTGTCTGAGTCCAGCTTCCCTGTCACCTCCAACCCAAGGAACTTCTGCATTTCTTGGATTTTTTTAACAACAGAACCACTGTCCTTTCTTCTGAAAAATGTCTTCACATCTTTTGCAAGGTTATAGTAGTTTTCTAGGTATTTCTAATGGAATAATAAATACAATTTTTAGGTCATTTTTCTGATTTTTAGCCATTTACCCAAATTTTACATCTATCCTAATTTTTCTCTAGTTTCTTTTAAACAAAAGTAGGTATCACATTTAATTTGATTTTTCATTAAGGTTCATTTCATTATTTGATTTTCATACAAGTTTTAGATTTGTTTGCAATTTAATTTGCTAGTCAAGTAAGGAATTTGGAGTTGAAAATTCAAGTTTAGCGTCTTTTTTTAAAAAAGGAATTCTCCTTTGACATAATTGTGTGACTACTTTGGGTGACTGTCTCTGACTTTTTCCACTTAACCTTAAGTCCTAAGACTGAAGTGGGATAAATTCTTTTGTCCACACCTGACAAGTGACAATATATTAATAAACATGAGTTCCTGATATTATTTGAAGATCAAACTTAGCAGGTTCCCCCTCCCCAATTATTTCGACTAAAGAAATTATACAGCCAGAGAAGTTTCATATATTTTTTCATTTGTTCTGTTCATTTAGCCCCAAAGCTGATGGTACTGTTTTATTGTAACCTTGAGTAATTATATTCCCTTCCTGTGCCTTTCTTTCCTTCTCTGCTAAAATGAAAAGAATTTCTACCTCCAGTGCTTGAATATTCTCTGATGCTACAATATTCCAACCAAATGAGTTCTAATGAAATCAGCCTGGTTTACCTTGGAAGACCAAGTCAGCACCCTTGTTCTCCCACTGTGGCTGGCCAGTGACTGCAATAGTAATTACCCGGGCAAGATCCGTGCTGGTGTCCTCCTCCTTTGCTGCTCTCTTCAGGGTGTAAGCCGAGCACACTGGCAGGCACAACAGCACAAGGATGGCAAGATGCATCATTCTTACTGTCTTTATCTCAGGGAAACACCTTCTCTGTCTACTGGCTTCTGGCTCTGCTCTCTAGGGATCTTCCTTTTATAGGGAGGCAGCACTCAGATCACCAACAGCATGATTCACATGTGTGAGTTTCAAATCTGAATGACCGCAGGAATGGTCACAAAAATCTAATGTAAAGAGGATACAGCTCATATCAATCACTTCCCTCAACCTTCTCAACTTGAAAGAATGACTAATTTTCAGGAAATGGTTTCTGTGTACAGAGGAAAAAGAATTGGCTACATCATTCATGTCTGTGTATTTACCAAGAGAGCGCTGAACAGCCTGGTAAAATGTCGAATGTTTACATGTTTTAGAATCAGTGCAATTTTCTTTTAAAAACACTATATTTTAAACTCAAATAGAAGCAGGTAAGGAATAAGTAGTTTTTTGTTTGTTTGTTTGTTTGTTTTGATACAGAGTCTGACTCTATTGCCCGGGCTAGAGTGCCATGGCATCAGCCTAGCTCACAGCAACCTCAAACTCCTGGGCTCAAGCGAAACTCCTGCCTCAGCCTCCCAAGTAGCTGGGACTACAGGCATGTACCACCATGCCGAGCTAATTTTTTCTATATATTTTTAGTTTTCCAGTTACATTTCTATTCTTTTCTATTTTTTTTTTTTTTTTTTTTTTTTTTTTTAAGTAGAGACAGGGTCTCGCTCCTGCTCAGGCTGGTCTCGAACTCCTGAGCTCAAACAATCCACCCACCTTGGCCTCCCAGAGTGCTAGGATTACAGATGTGAGCCACCACGCCCAGCCAGGAATAAGCAGATTGATGGAAAGAAATTCCAAGTATAATTGTGGTCTAAATGTGAGGATTGCTATCTAAGATGATATTAGAACAACTGTTTCATTTCTTGAGTCCTCGTTTACAACAGCTATTACTAATTTTCAGATAGATTTACTGGCCCTGCAGTAGAGTATTTTGCAAAGCGGTGGACCAGGGAAAGGAAGGGGTATAGAGGAAAGAAGCAGCAAAGGAGTGAACCTTTGGCGTTCACTCATTCTCCATCTCAGAGTGGCTAATATGTTCACAGTAACTGCTCCATAAAAACTTGTTAAATTGAAATGAATTAAACTGCATGTTAGACTGAGATGTTCCTCCTACCTTCCTCCTCTTCTTCGCTTCTAAAAATTCTCTTCACCCTCTTTTCCTGCTCCTTGAGTACAAAAAAGGATATGGGTTGAGATTTGTAAATGGGGAATGATGATCCTTTTTCCTTCATGTGCCTAACCATCCACCCTTGCCTATTAAGAGTATTTTATTTCTTTTTTCTCAACCAAACAGAGTGTTTTTTCACACAGTAAGTCTGTAATAACTTTTTTTAAATCAAATTACCCTATTAATATAAAGCACCCTAAAAATCTTATAGTATAGAATTATATTTTTCTTTCACTAAAGATGCATTAACTCTACTATGTCTGAAGTATGTAAGTGCAAAGTAATAGATTAAATTAATGAACGTGTAGGAACGATCTTTTCAATATCATTCACCATCTCCATCCTACTTGAGGTAGGCTGGACAGGTGGGACTTTGGGAACCAGGAGGCTCTGAGACCTCCCAGCCAGAGTTGGAGACAAGCTTGGATAGGCACTAAGCCAGCCAAGTCAATTTGTGGCTTAACGTAGCCAAGAAGTTTGCTCTGCAACATCAGCTTGAAAATCGGGGGAAGAGGGGCTGACAAAAAGACTCAGACAAAGACAGCTGGACTTTGAGCAAGTACAATCATGCAGTGCATAATGATGTTTCCATTGTTATGTCAACAACGGACTGCATAGACGGTGGTCCCACAAGATTATAATGGAGCTGAAAAGTTCCTATCACCTAGTGACATCATACCCATCATGATGTCGCAGCACAAAACATTACTCATGATGACACTGGAGTACTCATTCCTACTGTGCAACCAGTCATATAAAAGTATAGCACATACAACTGTGTATAGTACACAACACTTGATAACAAATCACTGTGTTACTGGTTTATGCATTTGCTATATATTTTATCATTATTTTAGGGTGTACTCCTCCTACTTAAAAAAACAAGTTAATTGTAAAATAGCCTCAGGCAGGTCCTTCAGGAGATATTCCAGGAGAAGACCTTGTTGCCATAGGAGAAGACAGCTCCACGTGTGTTTTTGCCCCTGAAGACCTTCCAGTGGGACAAGATGTGGAGATGGAAGATGGAGATATTGACGATCCTAACCCTCTTTAGGCCTAGGCTAATGTGTTTATGTCTTACTTTTTAACAAAATAGTTATAAAAGTAAAATAAATTTAAAAAGAATTTTCAATAGAAACAAGTTTATAGAATAAGAATATAAAGGAAGAAAATATTTTTGTACAGCTTTACAATGTTTGTATTTTAACCTAAGTATTATTATAAAAGAGTCAAAAAGTTTTAAAATAAAAAGTTTATAAAGTGAAAACATTATAGTAAGTTGAGGTTAATTTATTATAGAAGAAAGAAAAATATTTTTTATAAATTCAGTGTAGCCTAAGTGTACAGTATTTATAACGTCTGCAGTAGTGTACAGTAATGTCCTGGGCCTTCACAGTCACTCCCCACTCACTCACTGACTCACACAGAGAAACTTACAGTCCTATCAAGCTCCATTCATGGTAAGCACCCTATACAGGTATACTGGTTTTTATCTTTTATACCATATATTTACTGTACCTTTTTTATGTTTAGATACAAAAACACCTACCATTGTGTTTCAATTGCCTACAGTATTCAGTATAGTAATACGCTGTACAGATTTATAGCCTAGGTGTGTAGTAGGCCATATCATCTAGGTCTGTGTAAATATACTTTACGATGTTCACGCAATGACAAAATTGCCTAAACACACATTCTTAGAACATATCCCCATTGTTAAGCAATGCATGGCTGTATATAATTTCTTTTGGCGATTATTTTGTCATTTATAAAAATGGGGTGGATATAACCTCACTGGCAGGGTTATTATGTAGGCTTTACGCTGGGGAACAAATCTCTTCTTATTTCACTCCAACATCTTTAACCAAATTTATTGGCCTGACAAGTCTATGCCAATGCCCCCAGGCACTGATTTGACAAGCTCTGAGATGTCTCATTTTCATTTGAGTCATAACTCTATTGGTGTTGACACATTCTGTTAATAGATCTTATTATGTTGTAATGAAACAATGAAAGTTTACGTTATAGTAAAAGCTACGATTATAATCAAGAGTCGAGGAGAATAGCACATGCCTCACAGCAGTAATGGTGTGTGAACTTATGTTACATTAAACCATCACACCGGGAAGAAACTAATGACTTGGGGCAGGTGAGTCCTATGCTTGCCTTTAAATAAATCATTACTTCTTAAATGTCAGGCAAGCAGGCATAAAGAATTCATCCTAAAAGGTAGGTAAAACCCCTGGCGTAGAGCTTCTACTGAATGCCAGGTCCTAAATGTGCACTATTCCTGATCTTCAGAACAATCCAACAAGGTTGAGATCAGAATTAGAAAAATTGAGTAATGAGCTCAAAGGTCAGAAAGCTAACAAGTGGTAACAAATGACTCAGAACTGCTAGCATAGAACCCTAATCACTACAACTTGTCTATCAACTATAGCATGACCCTAACTTCAGTATTTTGCAACTTCTTTCATAGGAAATTATCAGTTTTATTACAAGTTGTGTTATTGTGTTAAGTCACAGACTCAGAAAAATTGAGAAGTTCACTTCTTTCCCATACTTTTCATACCAGTGTGACTGAGAATGAGAACACAGTCTATTGCTGAAGTTTTAGCCATTTTATCTACTTCCTGATACTTTAGCCAAATATTTTAGATTATGCATCCTTGCCGTAGAAAAGACTATCAACTGAAGGAGGCAAAGTACCAAAATAGGTGTTAGACCTCAAAATCACAGCCTCAGTGTCTGTTGTAAAGATTAGAAAGCATAATTATCTGTTGCAGCCTGTAATAACCATTATTATTAATCACAACTAAACACATAAAATAATGTTATATGAATGTGGTTACTGTATTTTCAACTTGGATTAGGGTTCATTGTTGGGTTGATTCATTGGTGCTCTGCACTTTTTTGGTGGGAAGAAACTTGTTGGGGAGGAGGGTAGCACTGATGAGAAATTCTGGCCTTAGGAGAATGTGGGAAGGAAAATGCAATTAGCATTTGTTGAATATTTTCAACATGGCAGGCACTGTGCTAGATGATTTAGCCTCTCCCATCCTCATGACAACCCACAAGTTAGTATTATTTTCCCTTTATCACAGAAAGGAAACTAAGATTCAGAGAGGCCAGATCATTTGCTTGAGATCACAAAGAGGGGAGTGGCGGAGCAGATCTTGCAGCTTTGTGCTGCAATTCATTAGCCAGAACGCTGCTTGTTCAAGACACACGGGGCTAAATTCTCCAAAAGGCTTCAAAGTAGAAATCTAGATCTTTGATTAAAACCAAAACAAAATCCAAACAAGCAAAACCCTTAATTTTCAGTGTATTGCTGGGTTCATAGGCAATAACGGAAATCTCCAAACACTCCTCCAGAATGGCTGGCTCCATATCAAGTTTTCTGAGGCTGTGTTGATTTGCTCTAGTAAGAAAAGCATGTCTGACACAGTAGCTGCAGTAGCAGCTACTGGCTAGGTAAGTTACCAGCTAAGGAAGTTACCTGCTAGGTAGTTACCCACTAGGTAAGTCCACCATCACCCATCATGATCTATCTGGTTTATGCAAGGGTTTCAAGGATGAATTGAATGAGGTTATGTTAAGATCACACTCTCTGCTGCTTTTAACTCTTTCATAGTGTCACCAGTCTGTGCAGTCCCCCCAGGATGTGATATTGGTTTTTTGCTGCTTCTGGTTTACTACTGTGTTCAGAAAGTTTAGGAGGAGCAGTTTTAGGGGCCCTTCCTACAATAAAGGTCTTACTCCACAAGTCTGGGAACCAGTAGTAGAATTTGGCCAAGCAACCAACCACAGGATGGTCTGTGGACCCACTGGACCCACTATGAGATGACCTTGAGTCAGAACTCTTATCACTTACCTCATAAGCTTACTTTCTAAGCTGGAAGACCATAAGCCATTTTGGGACCTTGGATACCAGTGTCAGTTCAGATCTGGTATCCAAATGAAAAATGTGAGTACTCCTCTCTCCCCAGTGCAGTTATCCTGGTATATGGTCATAGTTCACTTTGTAGGGATAATTTAACACATGCACACACACATATAACTCTCAGTATGTGGTAGTAGTGGCACACAGTTACTAAAATGTGTGTGTGTGTGTGTGTAGCACACTAGGTCTCCTTGAAGAAGGATTGATATCTCTGCATATATATATACACATTCTCCCATGGAAACACACACTCTATGGACCATACAAATCATTGCCCTCTGGTAGCCATTCCAGCCTCTCTGTCCTTTAGAGTTGATTTCATTTGTTTTGCCTCTGATGGTTAAGTGCTGCCACCTACCCTTTTGTCATTCTGAAATCCCATCATCCCTAATGGTACTAGAGAGGCCAATTCCACATCAACATCTCATACCCTCAACTCCATTCCACAGAGAGCAACCACCACCCATATCTCTGAGACATCATTGTGTCCCCTCACTATTGCGTTCTTTGCAGCCTCAGAGGAAGGAGTATCTTCTGGGCCTTCCCAGGGAACAGAGTCTGATAGTGATTTCTCTAATCTCATGCCATAAATCCATTCTAAGGTTCACATCCCCTGTGCTTTCTGACTCCTTTCTTAATACCATGCCACAGACTTTCTGGTATCTGCACCTCATGTACTATAGGACATCATTACATCTAAGATTTGAGAATCTATGTCAGCAGAATATTAGACAAGCTCCTGGTTTCCATTCCAGAATGTTGAGTGCCAATTCATGAGTGAGTGTACCCATGTCAATAAATTCTTCCCTGTGCATTCTTACATCCTCTCACCTCAATCCAGTGCCTCTAAGATCCACCCCCATACATGTTTCCTTGGTTCCTGATAATACTTAATGGCCAAGTCCTATAATTCCCATGGTTTGCAAGTTATTTCCTGCCATAGATATGATTTGAACTATGCTGAGACCTAACCTTAGTTACTTGCCTGAAAACAAGCAAGGGCGGGGAAGACAGTTTGAGAGGAGGACAAGCATTGTCTTGTGAGGTATTGTCTCAGATAAGGTCTCTGTCAGTTCTTTATGTAAGGGTAGTTTGCTGTCCTTTGGCAAGAGGGAGGTACTACTTCTGCCTGTGTGGACCTTTCAGGGAAATTTAAGCATTCCAGATTTTCAGGTTTGTCTACCCATTTTTGCAGCTAGAAAGTGCCCAACTTTGCAATTAGACTTAAGAATGATTTTCAGCACAGTCTACCATAGATGAGGATTTCTTTAAATGTTGCCATTAATGTCTGTTGGCATTCACAATGTGTCTTGAGTGATATTTGGCTTCCCTGAGCATATTACTTTATCAAATTCTCAGAGCAGTTAACCAGCCCACTTGACACTCCTTTTTTTTTTTTTTTAATTTCAGGATATTATGGGGATACAAACATTTTGGTTACATGTTATGACTTTGCCTCAACCAAGCCAGGATTAGAGGCGTGCCCTTCCCCCATACAATGCTTATAATTACCATTCCTCTTATAATACAGAAGTGTCATAGCCACTCGTAACGTTACATCTCACCATTCACCTCTATCTCTTCACAGTCAACCACAGAGAAGGGTCTTAGTAACTGTGATGACACTAAATACAGAGGGTATCACTACTCTGCTTCCAGCACAAATTATCTTAGTCTGGCATTCCTAGAAAGCAGAGCCTGAGACAAAATCGTAAGTGTAAATAGCTTTTGGGGCCTATGATCCAAGGAGGAGCTGGATTGGAGAACAAGAAGAGCAAGGCAGGGAAAGTGAAAGAGATAATGCAAAGATGAATTGCCAACTGGACAGAAATATGGGAAATGTGCTGGTCAATATGGGTCTATCTGAGAACCCACTTGAAATATGTCTTAGGAGCACCTTTCTGAAGAAAGAAAGAGAGATTCTTCTCACATTGGTATAATATTTGCTCTGCAAACAATTACTCTTCTTGCTTCTAGGTGACATATGCATGAGTTCTAACTGAGTTCCACAGCAGACTCTGATGCAACATCAACAGAAAAACCAGAAAAGCCTTAGACCTGGAAGCAAGAAGCACAATGCACAGGCCTGACAAGAATAGCTATTGGCTTAGAAGCTGGTTTAGAACCTGTACAGAACCAGTCGCCACTGCTGTGGCTGGGATACAAGACAGAAGAGGCCAAGGAAGAATCTGAAGAGATGTCTGACAATCTCTGTGATTCAGAATTTCCACACTTAGGTATAGAATCAAAACAGAAATGCCTACATATGAGCAGCATTATTTATAAAAGCCCCCAAATGGTAACAACCCAAAGTCTGTCAACATTGAATGAAGCATAAAATCGTAATGTTGAACACAGTACGACAGATATAAGAGAATACATATTTGATCCAATTTAGCTCAAAAGTAGGCAAATTTAACCTAAGGTATTAGAAGTCAGCATTGTGGTTACCTTTGGGAAATAGAGAACATACAGTGGATGCTATAGGTGCCCTCTCCAGATCCCCATTAGCACCTGGGAACCCATTCTCCTGGCTACTGCAAGAGATGGCTGCTTAAAACTCACTGCTGGCCCCCATTCCTTTGCCAAATAGGAGCATCTTGTCTGGGAAGCTGTGCCTCCTTTCCCAAACCAGAATTTGGCTGATGGCTGGTTGACATAGGAATACAAAAGGTTGGCCTCTTTGCCACAAGGTGGGACTAACTGTCTGGTTCAGTCTTTGCTCCATGGCTTGTTCATGAGATCAGAGCAATCTTCATCTGAGACCGCACTCTTTAGCTTTTCCCTTACTCTGGTATGTTTCCCTCACTCCTCTTCTCCTGAGAGCACTCCTCTCCCAATGGCCCTACCAGAGAATTCAGGCTCTGCTTCTAGTGAACCAACCTGAGACAGTTGAGCAGTGATGAAATGGCTTTGAGGGGACTGCTGTGGGGTTGGCAATGTTCTATTCCTTGACCTGGGTGAGAGTTGCGTGAGTTTGTTAACTTTGTGATAATTCATTAACGTGAACATTTATGATTTGTGCATTTTTCTACATTTATGTTATACTTCAATATAGAAAAGTTTATTTTCGAAAGACAGAGAGAGAAAGACTTGGCCAAAGGAGAAGTTACATTGCTCTCTAAATTCTTGAGTTGAGAACTGCCTGAGAGTCATGAGTACCTTAAAATATCCTCAAGATGCTCTATGTTCTTGGAAAACTCTCAAACACCCTTGAGCACCCTGTGAACTACTAATAAAACTCATGGGACTCGGAAGCTACCTGCAGGAATCTTACTACATTAACTTCCTCCCAAATTAGTCCTGATAAACCAGATAATGCTTACCTAGACAAACTAGATTATGCAGTGTTCACAGAACCTAAATTCTTAGTGGCTCACACAATGAAAGTGTATTTCTTACTTAAGCACAGTGTACTGAGATTTGGGGTAATCATTTGGAGTGCTAATCCAGCAATGTTGGCTTCCATTTGTGGCCACTCTCTCCTGACTTGCTTCTACAATCACCACAGCAGGGGATCACTGGAGATATTTGTTCTAGCAATCAAGCGTTTTGGTCTGGAGGTGATATTTGTCACTTCTTCACATAAGCCACTGGCCAGAAGTAGCCAGATGCCCCATTGCAAATGCCAGGAGTTGCAGTGGGACAACTGCAAGGAGTAGGAGTGTGGGAAACGGGTCCACCCATGGGCTCAGCAGAAGAGGAAGTGACATATACTTAGAAAGCTCTACCATGTTGCCACTGATTTGACCTAAAACCAATTTTGCAATCCTTCTATGGAACAAGAGAAATAGATTTTCCCCCTCTGTAAGATATAAATTTCATGAAAATGGAGAATGTCTGAACTTTTTCCTAATTCCCCACATCAACACTTTGCACATTGTCTACTTGCCATTTCATATCTGAAAATCAATCTCTGTAAGTGTGGCTGTATAATCAGAAAATAACAATATAATAAATATAATAGAAAATTTGTGAAAACAGTAGAGACAAGAATAGCTTTATTCCAATCGTAAAACACTTTATTTTGTGTAAGGGGAGTTACCCCTGGCATATCAGGATGGTACTAGTGACTGCTCAAGTGTTCTCGAGTCGCTTTTCCTCTGGTGAAGACTGACGTCTTTTGTCTCTTTCTCTCTTGAAAGGAGATGTTCCTCACTGAGGCTGCTGTTCTACAGGATCAAGGTCAGAGTCTCATACTCTGGAAAAAAATCTTCTTTGCAACACTTGCTCATATGAATCCATAAGCCATGAACTTGACCTTTTTTACCCATCATTTGTGGAACTAAATTGTATCAGTACATAAAATACTACATTCTAAATTGTAAAAAAAAAAAATACAGAATGAGATATAAATAAGGTTGTACGTAAGAGCTCTGTGTAACAGTGATTCTAGAGGATAAAAAATACTGAAAAATGTATGGCTCTTCAGGAAAACACCTTTCTTAGGCTCATGAAATATATTTTTCCATTCAACTTTGTAATGGTTGATCAATTTTTTCTGCAGTTGAACCAACTATTAGCTTTCAGGAGAGTCAAAATTCTCTTTGTTTTAGGATCAAATTTGTATTGCCTTGTTCCATGAAAGAAATAGAAGAATCCTAGAAATAAAACAAAAGAGACTTACTACATTAGGCAAGTAGTTTCTAGATTTAACTTGAATTCTTGAGAAACCAATTTGCTTGTTAGCACAAATATTTTTGGCATTTGCTGGTCCAGCTAACAAAATGGATGTTATTACCATGGTAACAAAATGGAGGAAATACATATGTAGTCACTTACCATCTTTCTTGAAAACAGCATCAATTTTGTGGCCAATTCCAGGGAAGTCATGTGCTATCATTTTGGGATAACCTGTGTCCATGGATCGTTTATATTCATCATACCTGGTCAGAAATGAATTAAGAGTGTCAAAATCTTTTGCTAAACATGTAGATTTTTCAAAATCATTACAGGAAACACGCCATCAGGAATTTAATCAAAATTTTTAATTTCTATAGATCACTTGTAAAATGAGAAGTAGATGAGCTGAAGTAGAATATTGGGTAGACTAAAAGTTTTATAGGGTCCCTCTGAAATCCAACATCTAATTCACTAGTGGGTTCCACACCATGTTCTATTAAGGTAAAATGCTATGAAAGGTAAGTTCCTTTTGGCTGAAGTAGCTCTGTTAAAATGAATGCCCTCATTTTTGCATCTTTTTTAAAATTCAGCCCCACATGCTCCCTGGATTCCCAGCTCAGGCATTGTGTGCTGATAATTGATCAATAGACTAAATGGATAATAGACTGGCTCTGGCCCTTCACAGAAGAGGATGCTGGCCATGGCAATTTGAGACTCATTTTGAAATGGTTCAATCTAAAACTTTCTAGAGAGAATGAATGGGTGCCCTAACATTGTCTGCACTTGGTCTTTACCTCCAGTATTTGTTAGCAGCAAAGAAGTATGTTTTTCCAGTATCTTCCTCAGAAACAGCAGCATCGATATGCTTCACAGTTCTAGGGAAGCCAAAGGATCTGTAGATGTCCTGGGGGTATCCAGGTAGCACATTCTGCCCCTGAACAGCCCAGTACTTATTGCCTGCAAATCAAGAAACAGTGATGAAAATACTTCCCCAGGGTTCCAATAGATGATAAGCAGATTTCCAGCTAAGTTCTTAGTTTTATATCCTAGAGCAGTGCCCTGGCTGCAGATTAGAACCATCTAGTGAGATTTTTGAAAATACTGTTGCCAGGATTCTATCCTAGACCAATTAGAGCCTAGTTTTTGAAGCTTCCTAGGTGATTCTAATCTACAGCAAGTTTTAAGAATGACTGGTTTATAGCTGAGGGCTTCTTCCCAAAGCCAGATGTTCAAGTGACCAAAGAATTTGTCATGCCAACTCAGTGATATAAACTTCACCTCTCCAGGTTGCCCATGGACTATGGATGTTCAAACCAATGGTATCCCAAAGGGCAGAGCGTTTTAATGACTTACAATCCATAGTGACTTGCAACCCTAGAGTCAAAGCATTGCATTTGACTAGAACATACTTCAAGTACTTGGATTAATGCTGTATCCAAATGTTTATACTCCATAAGCCCCTCATCACGTAAGGCTGCTTTTATATCCTGAAGCCAGGATTGCTCTCATTGCACAAATATGCTTACTTACCCTTTATGAAAAAGGAATTTGAAACTTTGTGTATCTAAAGTCTTATTTAATTTCATGATTTAAAGACTAGAAATCCTATTTCAAAGTGTTTTGCTCATTTGAACTGCATTCAGTTCTTTGCCTTGAGCGTGTGGCTGGGTCAAGCATCCTGTCTGTACTACGCCAAACACATATTTGCAAAAGTCCTTGTGTTTGGCATAGTGTCTTCAAAGCCAGGAGCTGGACATTGGATTGTGTTTCATTCTGATAGAATCAACTAAGCCTATCCCATTCATTCAATTCACAGTAATTCAGGACTTCTCATACTTTGATGTGCATATGAATTGCCTAGGAAACTTGACAAAATTTAGATTCTGTTAAAGAAGGTCTGGAGTGGGACCTGAGATTCTGTATTTGTAACAGACTGCCCGGTGATGCCAATGCCACCGGTCTGAGGACCACACCCTGACAGCAAGGCTGCCCAGTGGGGGCCTCCCCCACTCCTCCACTCTTAAGAGGGTGGTTTATATTAAGATAAGTTCTGGGAAACCACACAAACAAAATTTTTCTGTTCCATCCTCTGTTGTATTGGGCCAAGTCTCGAATATTTCTCCTGAGTACTTCCTGGAATATGGTGGAGGGTTTAAATACATAAATAGTTTGCACAGAAAATACTTTCATGAGTCTAGATTCATAAATAGGTCAGAACATTTCTATCTCCAGTCATGTGCTTTTTACTCAAAATGACTCAGAAATATACTATGTAGTTTTTGGTGAGGCTGATGGACTTCAATTAATTTGGTTGGTGAGACTGTTGGATTTTCAAAAGTCTCTGGATGGAATGTAGCTAGTACCCTTATATCTCAGTCCAAAAGTGGATGAAAAATTAATTCATAGAAACAGTGAAAAATAAATCAGAAGCATTACCTTTGAAAAACAGGACTTCATCTCTATCGGCAACTTCATAAGCAGCTTCAAGTCCAGTTGGCAGTTGTGGCCAGAAAACGGAAATGAAATTGAGCTCAACTTCTGGGTAGAAGGGATTTGTACGCATGTAGAACCTGATTGGAACAAAAGAAAAAAAGGTTGACCTCTGGCTGACATCCAGCTCCTTCTTGTTGCTGGCACTAGTGGTGTGCTGGTAAATCTTTACCATCCAGCTCTCCAATGGGGGTGGGAGGACAGGGAAAGTCCTGGTTTGTAGCATTTGCTTATTTTCCTCGGTTAAAATATTCCCATTATGGCAGGTTCCAAGAGTGACAGTAGAGCACCATTACATAGTATACAAATAAAATAACTTCAAAGGTTAAAATAAATAACCTCAAGAACATAAATAAATAGTAACGTGTACTAGAAATAATTACAAAGTGATGAATTTTGATTATTTTTATTACTTTGGGTTTTAATATAATTTCGTTTACAGAGTTTAATTTTTAATAATGGCTGTGCTTCACAATCAACTTGCAGAATTCTTCAAAATTTAACAGTTGTTTTTAGTGAGCCTTTAGGGGCCAGCTGTACCACATTACTGGCTGGAACTTAACACTAATATCCTACATTCAGTGACTATTCACAACACACCAGGCCCATGACACACCAAGCCATTATATCAGACCTTATCACGAAAACCTTACAAGAGAGTATTACTCCCATCTCAGGGATGAGAAGTTGAGGTCAGGGAGACTGAGGGAGGTGCCTAAAGCCACTGAGCTGGTAAGAGACAAAGGTTGATCTTAAACTCAGCTCTGGCAGCCACACCCTATGTTGTCCTTTGGTTAGTAGTACTTATACAAAGTTGATTCTCAAGTTCACAGGGACCAGAGTAAGGGTGCAGTATAAACTGTCATGTGGGCTGACAGAAGAGTGTTGTGGATCCAGGCCACAGGGAAGACTATGGCTTTGGCAGTCATAAACCTGACTTCTAGTTCATGACCGTGGTCATAAACCTGACTTCTAGACCCAGTCCTGCCCCTGCCTGGCTATGAGACCTTGGGCAAGTCAGTTACTATCCCTAACCTTCCATGACTTGGTGACATTTAAATGACCTCAGTGTCCTTTCAGTTCCTGTAAGTCCTCAAATTGGTCTTGTTCCTTGCAATAATCCTCAAATACTTGCTCTGGTAGGTGGGTCCTGAGATTATTGAGAGTTTTCCTTTAAAACCTTCTGTTTCCTTAACATGTCCCAGTATTGAGCTACATCCTGTATGGTTTACATGCGACCTTCTCTTTTATATGCAAAACTAATAAAGAGATAATGGAAAGCATTAGGAACCAATGCTTTGAATTTTGGGGTAGATATGACCACAAAAGTAGTAAACAGTGCCAACAACTCTCCAAGAAGAAAGGCTGGAAAGAATGAGCCTTTCAGACCACCCCTACTTTCTAGTGCTGGTCTTTCTGTGGACTGCATCATTCACAAAAGAGCATATTATTGTTTTGCCTGGTTCTTTCGGAATCGCTATCACACAAAGAGCAGGCCTGTTCCTTGCATGTGAGAGTACCTCAAACTTTTTGAGTCTATATGCACAGAAGGAGCTCTAGGATCCTCCTCTGAGGACACCCCATTGTGGCTGCAAATATCTTCCTGAGAAGGGAGGGTTCATGAACTCCTGGGGACTCTCCCAGCATTGGCTCCTTCTTTTCTCATCGCTGGGCCTCCAATGGGTAACAGAGACCTTTCATGATGACAGGATTTGGGAGAGCTATCTTTTTTCCAAATGCAGAATTGATACTTAAAAGGTGGCTATGCAACCCTCGTCGGCATTATGGCACTGTGAAAATGATTGACTTCTCCTAGTAAAGTCCTAACATTCTTACTATTATAAAGAGGGACATAATGTAAAGAATCCTAAGGCAGGGGACAGAAGACAGTAACTGCTCTGTCACCAATAAGTTCTGTGTCCCCCAAAAGTTCTCTTTCTGCCTCTCTGCCTTACTTTACTGATCTGTAAATGGGATTATATCTATTGATTTTCTACTTCAATGATATTTTCTGAGAATCAAATGACTTGATATCTGTGGGAAATCAAAGTTGTTACAAGTACGGTACATTGTACAAACGCAAGCAATTGCTACCATATACTTACACACATGAACAAATGTAAGATAAATAACACGTGAAGAATAATAGTGGCCCACAGTAGTGAATATTGTTATTATGACAAATGCAGAACTCATAGAACTGTGATGTCTTACCTGTCTTTAAAGAACATCACTTCTCCCCGAATTGTAGTTATAGCATCAAAGGTTAGCTTACTATCACACACTTGTGGAGTTTGTGGGCCTGTTGGTTGGTTGGGATTTTGAGAAGGTCCTAAACAAAATAAAAGACCTGGAGTTAGTTTTACCTAGTGTTGGAAAACTGAACAAACAATGAAAAACAGCTTCTTAAGGGATAAATAAAAACAGCTTCTTAAGCTAATGGTTGATATCTTTGGAACAGATGTAAAGACCAGTGGCTTTTTCTTTATACTCACCATATATGGCTTGGATGCCATCAATGTCATCCTGAGCTAGCTGAACATCACCACTGAATGTGTAGGTGGGGTACATCAAAGCCCCAATGTCAGTAGAATGAGAGAGTCCAAGGGAATGCCCCAATTCATGAGCCGCAACACGATACAAGTTGTAATCTAAAAGGAGCAATAAATTGACTTGTAATTATTTGAAAAATATTCACACTTGAGGCATTTAGTTAAGGAATAATACACAACTCTACAAGAACTAATGCTCATAATTTGTCAGTGACTTTTTGAAATATATAAATTAATAGAACTTTTTGCAAAGGAGGGAGACATGCATTTATTAATAATGAAGAACCATGTTAAAGCCTAAACTCTATCATTACACTGATACAATTAAAAGACAAACTCAGCTGACTCTAGCATAGATTAGTAAATCTTGTTAATGATTAGATGGCACATGTTTTCACAGAGAAGCAATAAAGTTCTATTAACACTTAATATTTTTTCTTATGTATAAAACTTAAATGCTTACGGCTGGAAATTTTGGAAAATATGGAAAGCTGCCCCCTTCCTTAATTTCCACATAAGCTTACTGCTACTGTTAAATTTTGCTGTGTCCTTCTAATAAAAAAGATTCAGTGTAGATGTCCACAAGTAAAACATTAAGGTTTTCAACATTTTCATAACAGAAAATTTAAAGTGGCCTGATTGTCACCACTAAGATATTGTACTAGCAGAAAGAACCTCTATTATATTTTTCTAAATGTATCATTATTTTCTGAGTGGTAATAGAAAAATGAATAACTTATATGAATACATTCTTTCAGCTACATCAATCATTATTACAATGAACCACAAAGAGGTGGGAGAATTGAGAGATGCAAAACTGGTTGACTTACTTCTGAAATTGTTGGTCCACTGTTCGTCTTCATCAAAATGAGCATCCCCTCCAATACCTGGGCCTGGCTGAAAAGCATGAGCGAGGTTTCCCCCAGGTCCATCAAAGGGAGAATTATCCCGATGATCTGCAAGAAACAATTCAACCAATGTCTCTCTTGGTTCTTATTCAGCCTAACCCAGGAGGGCAAGCATTGGCTTTGTGAAGGGGCCAACAGACTTCCGTCAAATGTGATGTAGTTTCCCACCTCCTTAAGCCCATAAAATCAACACCCCCTCTTAAGCAAGGAATTCCAGCTGCAAAGCTGGAGAGATTTAGGGGCAAGGTAAAGTTAAGGTGAGAATAATTTCATGCTACAGGAAGAGCTTACCTCCCCTAACGAAGGATATCATGATGTCTGCTTGGCCCTCAAAGACCTTGGTGAACGTCAGGGGTGAGGCATTACTCCAGAGTTGAAAGGCTTTCTCGATGGCATGGTCCACATCTGCTCTGGGCAAATCTGGTGTGTAATTTTCAATCCTTAGAATGAAAGGAAATAGAGACACATCAGACCTTATTTCTTACCACTCCAGTGGGAAATAGCATTCTCACTCTGGTGCTCGGTCTGCTTACTTGTAGGTCAGATGTGTTTGCTCCCAGCGAGGGTTCCCCTGAGTGAGGACAAACCGTGCCACATCGGGCACCCCACATCTGGGCTGTTTCATCACCTTCAGGGTCTCAGTGTCTGGCTTCCCAGTCACCTTTAGCCCAAAGAATTCCTGCATTTGCTTCAATTTTTCAACCACGGGGCCACTGTTTCTCTTCTTTTCAATTTTATTCCCATCATTCTTCAAGTCGTAGTAGTTTTCCAGGTATTTCTGATAAAAGATAAAATTACTGAAACACTGGATGGGAAATCTTTCTCATTTTTTGAAAAATTAATAACATGAAGTTTTTGTGAAAACAGAGAAACTACTTTCAAAGCTTATGTTTAGATTTCATGATCCTTATAGTGCTTATCATTGGTGCAAAAATGCAATTTCAGAGTAGAAAGTCCCTACCATTAGGTACTATGAAGTCGGAACTTCATAGCAGAGCAAGATTGGTAGAGCAAGATTTGCACACTGTTGCAAATCTACAATTTGTAGAGCGAGACTTGCATATTGTTCCTTCAATTCCCTCTCACCTCCAAATGGAAGAGAAGAGTCTATGCATGGCTAGATGCATTTGTTGGGAGGATGCTGTTCCTGACAAAATAACTTCTCTTTGCAGGAAATCCATCCTTAAATAAACTCCATTATACTACCGTGGGAAAATACAAATGAAAGACATGCATTGCAGGCACATGTAATGCAGCATTTACCTGGACTATCTCCACATCTTGCTCCTGTGTTTCTGGAGCCGCTGGGAAGCCATGAGACCCCAGGCCCCAGAGTAGTAGCAACAGCAGAGGAAAACTGGGCATGCTGGCCTTTGTCTTCTTTCTCAGGGCAAGACAACTGATAGCTCCCACCTCTCTGCTGTTCCAATATCTCAGCTGGGAAGCTCCCTCTTTATATAGAGTACTTGCCCTTCCAGAAAGCTGGAGGCTGTCTGAGTCATGTTTTATAATATCCTCCTGATTAGCAATGAATTGTCTGAGCAATCATCAGAAACGGTGACTCCAAGCAGATTATTTGGGTTTGATTGGTGTTGCAATCTCATGATTAATGTCAAACAGGATGTGTGTGAAGGAGACACGCTCCACCATGTAAACAGTTGTTTTCCCCAATTTATTTCTATCCTGTTTGAGAAAGGCCCTTGTTACACACACATGTTGCTGAGTACTCCATGGCTTTTTCGAAAAATGGATTTTGCTACCTGATTCTGCTGGTCATAAAGTGCTCCAGGTTTCTGCACATACTTTGCTCCCAGGGCAGAGAGTAGAGTTACTAACACCGGGGGGAGGGGGTCCATGGCTGTTCAGCACCTGCACTGACTGAAGCTCAGCTCCTCAGCCACTTTGTGGTGTCTCTCTGGAGTTCTCTGAGGTCCCTTCTGCCTTTGTTAAGCCACCTGGTACACTATGGCAATAGCACCATGGTTTCCCTTGATCTTTATTCAGGCCTAGGATTTGAGAGCCTTGCCTCAGAAGATCACTCGTCCACAGGTAGGGTGTGACATGACTCCCTGCTCTGTGTAGACCTTGCCCTTCATCACCATGGGACAAACAGGATCCTTCTCTGAAATCTCTCAGAATGCACCAGGTGAGCAAGAGACCCAGTGTGACTCTGGGGTCTTAGTTTTATACATCCTTATTCCCCTCAATATGAGCACAACTTTGCTACTTGGGGCTAGGCAACATTTATTAACTCTTTCATATATGCATTCATTCATGTATTTATGCATTCATTCATTCAAAAATATTATTTAACATCTCCTGCACCTTAAAGTAAATAAATACATGGCCATGCGATGAAAGATGTACATTCATGTATTTATGTTCCACATAAAATTGTCTCAGGTACCACTAGGGCCTTCCCTGCCACTCTTGGGGAGAGAAACTGATCTATCTCTGTGTCTTCCCTCTCCTCATGCCCCACCCTCCTTCCTTGGAAGTGTTTATCTGAGAAATGAAGTTGAGAAACATTGACCTGCGTTCTTCTCCTTCAGCACCCATGGCGTCTCTCACCATTCCCACAGTGTCAGATCTGCTTTCTCAGAACTTTTCTCACTTCATGGGTTACTGTTTTCCTTGCCATGCCAAGACAATGTCTTATTCATAAGCTATTCTTCAATATATCTTGGATTGATTTGAAAGAACTCATTTCCTCTCTAATCATTTAACCACAACTTCCTCATCTAAATGGAGTAACATGTGAGTTCAAGATCGTAAGAGGAATTGGGAGAATTCTCACGAAAATGAAATCCTCTCCTCACGGACGTTGTACGGAGACCAAAGAACATTTGCAACGGAAGTGACTTCAGCACAGGCAGCAAAAACAGCAAAAGAAGGCCTTTAAATTAGAGTTTGTTTTAAAAGTCAAGGGTTGGCAGACACACTCCAACTGTTGGGGAATCCGGTCGGTGTGTGGAGGTTACCCCCTAGCTCCACTGAGGCCTGGGAAGCCAGGGTCGCTAGGTTAACTCGGGAGAGCAGCATTGTGACCATCTGGGATTGGACAATAAACTGCATAAACTGTCACCCTAGAAGAGGCTCATAAAATGTCCCAACTGGCAAGAGTCTGAATATCCTACTGTTTAGAAGTTTTCAAACTTTTGTAAACTACAGTATCCTTTGCTTAAACAAAATCCCTTTTGGAAAACCAATTTGCAAACCAGATGAAAGCAAAGGTTCTCTGATGGAAGTCGGAAATGGGGCCTCAGAGTCCCACCCACATGACACCCATATCGTCCTGCCCTCTCTAGCAAAGTCCACCATTTTCTCCAGGTCTGAGTCCAGAGCTATTACCCTAAACAAAATTTCACAATGTTTCATTACATGTCAGGGTTGCTGAAGTGGATTGGAAACTGGTTGCATAGAACAGCTTTTAGTGAAATTTCTTCCTAAAATAACAAACAATTTTAAATTAAGTTATGGTTAAGCAGCCAGCCTCATAGAGTCACATGGTCCCAAATCTTGAAATTTCCAGTTAGGTATTCACAGAAGAACTTCTAATATAGCACATATGACTTCTGGGTTAGTGCTAGTGTGTGATTCATTTGAGAGTAAAAAAGAAAACACAAATCTAGAACAGAAAGCTGGGGTTGAAATCCTCCCAAATCCTAGCAATGACTAGATTTAGTACAGTTTCCAAGAAGCTCAGAACAAGCTAAATGTGTATTTGCTCTTCACAGCCAGATGATTTTATTCTTCTGGGATCATCTTCCCCCATAATTCCTTTTTGTATGTAATTTTGTGGAAATCCTTCTACCCCTTATTCCCTGGGAGAATAACAGTATTAAGGGGGCTCTCGTGAGTGTGGCTGTGTCTACCGACTCCTAACTGTTTCCAGGCAGGCAAATTATTTCCATGGTTTTCTTGGTTGTTTTGTGCTGGCTGCTCTGTGAAAGGCCTCAAATATGTTTGTAGTTTTCCACATTAAATTCAATCTTGAAATGGCAATCTCGCTTCATTTTTTTTAATGCTTGGAAATCAGCCTTTTTAATTTTATAACTCCATTTGAGTGTCAGATATTTTTCTATTTTTTTGTCCTATAGTCTTGAAATAGTCTTTAGCTAGAAACTTTAAATATTTAATACTGTTTTGTTTTGGAAGTAACATGTGGGGAAAAAGTTGTACCACCCTCTATATTCATCATACATGTGGGCACATGACAGCTTATGGATAACCACTGTTAGCCAGGTACTTAACACAAACCTGGTTCACACTGGTCCCATCAGTCCTCATGGTTATCCTCCAGGTAGAAATGATTGACCCATCAACCCTGAGTCCTGGGTCACACAGGTTCAGGGGCAGTCACTAGTTGAACACAGGTCTATGTGACTGTCTAGACGTGTCACACACACACACACAGTATAGAGATATTGTTTCTCTAAGAAAGAGAAAGTGTCTGTAGACACAAGCAGCATTACATTAACTCCCTCATGTCCACAATAATGTCCCTATGGCACCACTCTGTCCCTCAAGCCTGAAAGAATCTTCCCCTTCAAGCTATAGCTCAATCTCCCTTATTTCCCTCACCAAACTTCCAGAAATTGTCATTTGTATTTACTACCTCAATTTAGTAAGTGTTTGCAAATGATTGTTGAAGGAATTAATGAATGAATAAATTAATGAATAAATAAATACTTAAATGACACTTAAATAAACTACTTCTCATTAGGCTCAGTTGTCTGCAAAAAGTTTTATGTCCATGGTTAAGTTTTGATGTCTTTTACTCTCCTAAGACTAAAGTTATTTAAATTATCACAGGAAGAAATTGGATGTATCTCCTGACTGGGGATTTTAAATGAAGCACAGCACATTAATTTTTGGTGATTTGTGTGCCATGCCATAATCATTTAGTGTCTGATTATTTTGAGCACTTTATTAATTTTCCAATAATATTTTCTCATCTACATAATTTATTAAACACTCTGGAAAATGTTTATAGGGAGCACATTCTGGAAACAGACGTTTGTAGTTACAGCTCCCCTTTAAGGAAGTTCAAACCAAGGGCCCTGCTGGGGCTGAGTCCTGCTTGCACCATAGCTCAGCTGAGACTTGTCGAAATCATTCTTTCTCGGCCCTCACATCTGTGTGTATGAATTTCAGATCATGAGGAAGCTTAGGACACTGCTATTAGGTTTTGATCATGTGCCCAGAATATGACTTGCTTGTTCGGGAGTCTATGATATATATATTATATATATATACACACACACACACATATATACATATATATACACACACATATACATATATATATACACACACACATACATATATATATATACATATATATATGGATGGATATATGTGCTGGTTCCAGACCTTTTATTCTATGATTCAGATTTCAAATTATATTCTGTTGTTGCAGAAGTTTCCTGTATTTATGACAAAGTGGAATGTTCTCTAAGCCCAATATCCAGCTCTTTTTACTTTCTATTAACTACTCACACCTCAGCTATAATTCTATACAATGACAGCTGGAACAGTCAGCTGGTTTTCTTTGAATCAGTCAACATTTAACGATTGCTGGGTGAAAGAAATAGAATTTAACATTTATTGGGCTCTCTATACCTTTAATATACATGACCATTTTATCCTTGCAATAATCCTGTGGAACAGTTAGGGCAAATACTATTATTTCTATTTCATAGATGAAGAAACCGTGGCAGCTGTCCAGGATTAAGTCTTTTGTCCAGGTTTTCCCGCTAGCAAGTGATAGAGACAGAAACTTGAAAATAGGTGTTTGGTTGCAAAACCAGGTGATTCAGCTCTTAACACAAATGTTTAAACTATGCAGACATTTTTGTGTATTGACGTGGGGATGTATTTTTTAGTCCTAATAGCAAATTATTGATGAAGCCACCAATGAGACTGCAGAGCCCCTTTTTGCTTAAACTGACTTCTTTACCTGTGATTTCAAGCCTTCTCTCTTCCATGTAAGTGTTTCTTTCTCTTGGCACAGATCTGTCCCCTCATCCTGTGAGCACGGCTGCCCTGTGAAAGAAACTGATGGTCACAATGCTAAATATTTTCGCAACCTGGTGCTCCTTGAGCAGCTCCCTTCTCTTTTTCATCAATCTTATTACTTCACCTTAACCTTAACCTTTACCTTGGCCTTGACCATATCCTTCACGCTGCATTCTAAAATGTTACTACTCACTCCCACATTTGAAAAAGGCAAGTGGCTTTTCCTCAGTTTACATTCTCATCAGTCCTTTTTAGCGTGTGATGCTCAGTCTTGGGAATCCTCCTTTCCTTAGCTTGGAAGTTTCTCCACTTTGCTTTTTCTCCCTGTATGTTTCTGATTATTTCTTCTTCTTTGCTGGCATCTCTTCCTGTCCCTTCCTCTTGAATCTAGCCAGTCACCAAAGTCCTGTTCTGAGTCCTCATCTTTAATCCCTGACCACTATTTTTCTAGGACAGTCTCATCTACTCCCACAACTTCAACCAACATCCCCACACAAATTCCTTCCTAAATTGGGGCCCTAGTTTTCTTTTTCTTTCATTTCTATCTCCTAGTTTCAACTGCCACCAGGACATCTCCACCTGGATATGTCTGGTATCATTTCCTTTTAAGCCAGTACTTTTATTCCTCACTTTACTACTTCTTATTTAGTACAGAGCTTCCTAAACCACTGCCCTGGGTTCATATCCTGACTCTGCCAATTACTAGCTAAATGATCTATAACCCAACATTTTTATGTCTAAATTTTCTCATCTAAAAGATGGAAGTAATAGTAATACCTGCCTTAGATATTTGTTCTGAGACTGAAATAGGAGAATACATGTAAAATATGTTAGTACAAGGACTGACAGTGAGCACACAAAAAATATTTGTAAATATTTTTATGAATAAAATGCTTCAGTGGTTTCCATTGTCCAGCCAAGCAGATACAAATTAATTGTAACACTCAAGACCTTCCATGCTCAGGTCTAAAAATGATTTACCAGTTCCACTTCCCACTCATCAGACCCCCTTCCAAACAAACTGAATTGTATCATTTCTTAAACGTGCCTTGCACCATGTTCCCTGCCTTTTCCTACTTTTTATTCCCCTCTATTGCTACTAGTACAATTCTACTCATTCTTCAAGGTCCAATTTAAGTGTTACTTCATTGATAAAGTTTTCTGTTTTCTCCCTTTGTGAGATAATTTTACTCTAAATTTTCACAGAGCCTTACATTTTCTTACAGCCCTTTCACATTTTCCTGATCTGGACATTGCTCTCCTAATAGAAGGTAATTTGTTGAAAAAAAAGACAGGTATTATATTTCTGTTTGTGTCTTTGTCCATTCTCCAGGGCTTATGAGGTTGCTTTGTACAAACATGCTCAACATGGAAAATGTTAGGTTAAATTCAATAGAATAGGAAAAGTGGCACATTAT
>VBSM01001265.1:60698427-60708833 GCA_008086735.1 Cheirogaleus medius
AGAAAGACAGTGCCCTTCCTTTAGGCACCACCTGGTTCTCCTCCCTGGCCTTGGTGTCCAGGCCACACAGCTTTCCAAAACAGAATGCCTGTAGTGGAATAGGAGACTGTGCACAGATAGGATGACTCTGGCATAATGGTTTTAGAGAAATCTTCTCCAAGGATTATAGCCAGAACCCCTCAGTAGGCTCTCTCCTAAAAGCTACACAACTAAAGTTTCTGTTTGTTTTCTTCCCTGACTTTGAGGCTCAGCTTCAGGTCACAGAACCCCCTCAAGTCCCCCAGAGTCTTCTGTCTCTCAGCTCTACCAAGGCCTTGCTGTCAAAGTTGTAAGAGCAAATCCACATACTCATTTACACAGGGGCTTAGCACAGTCTCTGTATAAAAAGAGACCAGTGGGTGTTATATAATTTACTTACACACACATATATGGATCTTCATGACTCAATATCTGAAAATATAAATCTCTATATAACTATATATATATACATACTTAACACAGTGCCTACAAAAGAATATATAGTATAATTCTATAGACAATATATGTCATGGATAATATATTGACATATAAAATTATAACTTTCTTCCAAATTTTTCCCTGACCTTGCCAAGAGCTATGAGCCCCCTAGTCTTGGAGGTGTCTTCAGGGCTGAAATCAAAAGCTACCTGCAGACAATATCTCTTTCCAACTTTTGGGAAAGCCTGAGCTTGTTGAGGAGGTTATGCCATGTGTCTTCAACTAAGAGGGGAAACGAAAGAGGTTTGGGGGAAGGACGAGAGAGGATGAAATTTCCTTAAACTGGAAAGTAGAACATTTTGGCAGTTCTCACTGAGCATAAAGACCCATGCTCCACTTTCAGCTCCTTGGAAGCTCCTTGGGGTGGTTGTGAGGTGGGCCTAGGGAGGCTGGATCCCTTAGAGCTGGATCCTTAGTATAAAAAGGATGAAACTCAGATATTACCTTCTCCAAGACTCCAGTAGGTGGCAGAGTGGAGTCTTGGGGCTGTCTAATTCCCAAGTCATCCCACACATTCCAATATCACAGCTTTGTGCATAAAACAGTGGCTTTCTAGTTATAGTGAGTGAGGATATCTTGTATGTGGGAAGGGGAGGTATAGTGGAATCCTCTTTCAAGCACCCTCCAAAGGATGTGATAGACAAAGTGCAGAATTTGGAATCAAATGACATATGTTTGAATCACAGCTGTGCAATCTTAGATGTTATCTACAAAAAAGAAATAATAATGCCTAGCCAATTTATTTATTTATGATATGATTGAACTGACAAGTACTTTGTAAACTGAATGACTACATGTTGTAATTATTACCTTTTGACCTTTAAGACTGTCCCCATGGTCAGGTTCTACATAGCAATAAAAAGTAGACAGATGAATTCACCGACATGCAAATAATTTTCTTAGTGTATATTTAGAATTTTCTTGAACTGAAAAGAGAAATTTTTCCTTAGAATATTAACCCAAATACTATACGTATACATGTATTAAAAATTCTATATATTTCCATTGATTGATATTCCAAGAAACTTGATTGCAAATGTAGAATTATCAGATCCAGAATATAGAAGTGGAAATAGAATTCTGGTGTGAAAAAAATATGATTTTTGTGTAAGACATATTTGGATTCAAATACTTGGATTCAAAAGCTGATTTTGCAACTTTTTAGACCTATAATCTTGAGCATATCAACCTTTCAAATATTCTGTTTTCTCACCTTCTAGTGGAAATAATATTAAGATCTGCCATGATGGTTTTGGGGATAATTAAGTCCCCAAGTGCAATGAACATCATACTTGTCATATAATAGCTGCTCAAAGAATATTAATTTCTCTTAGAGTGGAAAGACACCAAAAACCACCTACTTTATCCCTCTTACCTTGGATATGAAAAAATTGAGCCCCAAAATTTTCATTGCTTTTATTTCATTGGAAACAAAACAATTGGAACCATGGTTCAAGTGTCTTGATGAGAATGTTTCAATACACTAAATATTGATACTAAATGATTATCTATAATGTAAATTAAATATGATTCTTGAGGGAATTATTATTATGCAATGAGGTAAAGCAAGTCAATTAGAATATAATTTTCTGCTGAATATACATGATAAACCAATACTATGAGTTACCGCCTTTATTAATTTTGGAATTTTGCCCAGGAAGCAGCTGTAGTATAAGGTGTTACATCATCATCATTGGCATTACTTTCATTGTCATGAGCTAAAGTGTGATTCCAAGAAGGTGGTAAATTCCTTAGTTGCATATATCACGGTCAGGAAGTCACGTATCATACCTACCCATCTTTAGTTTTATCTTAGGGAAGTGAGAATGTTTCCCTTAATCATGCTGAAGAGGTTTTCTTGATAATATGATCATATTAAGAAGCAACTTCCTATTATTCTGTGACCTCTTATTTATCAGGACCATACCCCAGTGTGGAATCTTCCCCAAAGGAGCTTTTTCCCTACTGACCTACAGGGATTAAGTGAGTAGCATGGATCCTCAAGTACCTTTCTCTGGGAAATCCTTGGAAGGCCAGGGTGCTCATTCTCCCGTATTTTTCACCCCTTTCTGAAGCATCTTTAATCTATTTCAGAAATGCTTTAGAAATTTTCTTTGTGTGCAGTTAGCTGAGTAAGAAAATAGTTTGATTTGTTGTTTATAGCCTGACTACTTTCAAAATAAATTTGCTACTGCAATGGAATAGTTACTCACTAACTGAATTAATTAATTAATATGCTTTGGGGAGAACTTTCTCAGTTGTTACATTTATTTAATGAAATTTGTTGTTCTCAATCATATAATTAGCAAATGACTTCATATTCTTCCCTCTACAATATAACTTAGAAAAGACCATCTTTTCTTCACTGTAGTTAAACTTTTTGTGATTCCCCAAATATGCTATGTTCTTTCATTTTCATGCCTTGGCATATGCCATTCCTTTCCTCTATGCACTGGCCTGGTAGACTCTTACTTCTTACGTCTAGGATCAAGCATTGCTTCCTTACCAAACTTCATGCATTCAACAAAAGTTTAATGAGCACTGAGTAAGTCACAGGCACGGTGCTGGGCACCGTCTGATGTGCCCATGCAGGGCGTATTTGGGTGGGCGGTTACAAGGCGCTGCCTGTTAATGGATGCATATAAGAGAAAGAATGAACCAGCCAGAGGGCAGGGAGGGAGGTGGGAGAACACACCGCAGAGAAGGTAACCCTTGAGCTGGGTCTTCAAGAACAAGTCAGCTGGGAGAATGGCATGACTGTTTTCATCAGGACCCATTTGGTTAGGAGGAATGGCAAAGTGAGTTAAAGTGAGCACTATTTAAAAGAATCAGAGGAATCTCATGGAACCCATTCATGAGAGGTGCTTTGAAGGGAGGGTTTGGGTGGGTGGGTAGAGTTAGATTTCTTCAGCCCCCCACTAGCTTTCCTCACTGGTCTCTGTCCTGTTTCTTGCCACTCAGACACTGCCATTCCCACCAGCACCTGAGTGGGGCAGCGCATTTGACTGTTGCAGTTCAGCCAGGTGCATGAATGATTTCTGGACACATCTTGGCTAGTCTAAATATGAATAACAGGCTGTAAGGGCTTCTTTACTGCTTTTACTTATTTTACTGAATAACTTATTTTCAGTAGGGAAATCTGGGTTGTAACATGTTCCCTTCCTTGCAGATGTGACATAATGAGGAAAAACCAACACCTGCAGACAACTTTACCCCCAGGAAGCCCATGGCTTGGGTTCCAGGACACAGTTTAATGCAGACAGCGATTAAATTAGGGCTGTTCTCTTCTCCTCACGGACTGCTGGCTTCACCATGACATGGCATTTTCCTCTGCCCTGCTGGGATCTCACAGCCAATGCCACCTATTCTCTGAAGGTCTATGGCTTGCCAACCCCCTCTTAATTTATGTCTAAGCCTTGAATCACTTTGTTTAAAGATAAATAACAATAGATTTATAATAAGGAACTTGGGGAATCTCATGCAATCCAATATCAGGACGGCCTTATTGAGAAATGGGAAGATTACAGGCACTCTCTCTCTATTTTTCTGTGTGTTTCTCTCTTTTTCCTATGTTCTTAGCCTGAGCCTGAATGCTCTATTTTTCTCTTTCTGTAGACTTCATCAAGGTTGATGTTCCCCTATAACATCAGCCAGAACATGACTTTGCCTTGCTGTGGTCCTAATTCTGTGTCCAATTCTAGGTGATCTTATAAATCCAGTCCCCCACATGGGCTGACCATGTGTTCTGAATCTGTCACTTCCAATTCTCAGAGAGAGCACTTCTTTCTCTGTTTATTCGTGTGCACATCTCTAATCCAATCAGCTATGGCCACAGCTGGGGGACTGCTGGTACAAACACAGTTGCCACATCCATGGGGGCTTTAGGAAGACATGTCCAGAGAACACCAAATATGTCATCCACAACGTTCCAGGCAGTGGGTACAGTGAACTTGAGGCCTGGAGGAAGAAGAAAGCTAGGTATATATAGGGAACTTCAAGTGGTTCAACATGGCTAGAGTGTAACATTTGGGGTAGGACATAATGAGAGATGAGATAGAGCAAGTGACCAGGGCTGAAATTATACAGGGCCTTGACACCCTGCTAAGGAGTTAAAGGAGCTAAAACATCAGGCTCCTTCTCCCCTCTCAGCCTTTATGCGTGCCATACCCTCTATCTGGAGGAGCTACAAGCCCTCCTCTCCGTGATTTACTATTTGCTCTTTGGGTCTCAGCTTAAATAAATGTACCTCCTCCGAAATCCTTCCCTGAGCTCCCAGCACTGGGTAGTTGCTGTGCGTTTCGCCAGCTCTGCGCCTGCGCGAAGCAGCGCTCACGTCCCACCTACGGCCTGCTTGCCTGTTCATTTTCTATCTCTTCCACTGAGTATAAGCAGGAACCCTGTCCGAATGTATCTTTAACCGTAACACAGTGCCTAGCAATAACAGACATTTAGTAAATGTCAGTTTAAGGAATGAATAAATCAATGAAGGAAGGAGATGGACACAAATCAAGCCACCAGCAAGCACTCTTTTCCTTGCTTGAAATTTAAGTTGCTTTTGCTTCTCAGTCCAACTGGAGCTCTCTCAGCCCCTAGTCCCTGAGGAGTGCAGGTCCTCCTGTAGGTTCTCTGGTCTCAACCCTGGGAACTGGATAAATATTCTCTCCAGACACCTCTCTGCTCCCTATTCCTTGCCTACTTCCTACACGATCAATCCAGATTATTTTCCTAATATGACTCTGTCATTTGTCATCTTAATCCTTTCTCTTCTCCACTCGCTTCTCCCTCATTTCCTCCTTTGCCCTTTTGAAACACTCCTCCACCCATCACCTGCTCATTCTTGGATCATCTGTCAGGGCTCACACATTCCTGTTCCAAACTGTCTATGCCACCAGCACATCGCCTCCTCTCTGTGTCAGACACACAAGTGTACAAATATAATAATTCACACTCTCGATTTTCACAAATAGCAAAAACAGGCGATCTGAAATTATAGATTATAATACACCTGCTAACCTGCTTTACTTCATTAGTGATTGTGATGCTGCATTCTTGTACTATGGAAGAGTGGTTAAACATAAACTTATTTTGCATGTGTTCTCTAACTCAATATTGTAGTGCCCAGGGCTCAATCCTTGGATTGCTTCTCTTCTATATAAACTCTGTTGTCAAACTCACCTAGTCTCAAGACTTTAAAACCATCTATTATATATGTTGATAACTCCCAACTTTGTATCTCCAATCCAGACCTTTTCCCTAAACTGCAGACTCACATACACAACACCTCTACTTGGATGTCAGATAAACATCTCTAACATGCCACACGCCCAAAACTGAACTTCTGATCCTCCCCCCAAACCCTGCTTCACCCACAGCCTTTCATATCTCCGGTGATGGCAGCTTCATTCTTCTAGTTGCTCACTTCAAAAGACTTGAAAACATCCCAAATACCTCCCTTTTTCTCACACTTCCCAGCCAGTCCATCATTAAATCCTGCTGGTTCTACCCCCAATATATCCTTCTCACCACTTCTCACCACTTCCCTGCTCCCGCCCTGGTTGGAGCCAACATCCTCTCCTAACCGGAATACTCTGCAATAGCCTCCTCAGAGGTCTCTGTGTGCCCACACTTTCTCCCCCAGATCTCATAGAAGAGTGCGTGGGGCTCTTCTGCTCCGTACCTTCTAGTAGTCCCTCATTTCACTCATAGTGGAAGCCTGGGTGTGTACATTGGCCCACACCCCCCTGCATGATTTGCTCCCACCTCAACCCTTACCTCTGGCACTTCTTCTAGTGCCCTCACATGCCTTCATTGCTGTCTTCTTGCTGTCTTTTGAACGTCCTGAGCACACTCGACCTTAGAGTTCTTCACTCCAGCTGTTCTCTCTGCCTGGAGTGCTGCTCTTTCCTCGGACTCACTTGGCAAGCTCTCTCGCCTCCTCCAAGTCTCTGTTGAGATCTCACTTTCTCCGTGAGGCTCACTTTGACCACACTATTTAATACTGCAACCCATCCTTACCCCCATCTCTCTTCACTAGCAAATCCCCTCACCCTACTCCACCTTTTTAAAATTTTTCCTGTCACTTATCTCCTTCTAATATGTGATATAAGGTATTTATTTGCTATATTTACTGTTTAATGTCTGTCTCTCTTGTTTGAATGTTAAGTTCTAAGAAGACAAAGATCTTCGTTTTGTTCACCAATTTATCTAAGCTCTTACCAATGTGCCTGGCATATAGTGAGTGCTTAGTCAATATTGCCAAAAGAAAGAATGAATTAATTAATGAATTAATATCTCCTATCCTGTCTTCCTTTTATGTTTATCTACACATGAGTGGTATCATTCCCAAATTGTGAGCTCCCAAAAGTTAGAAAGCATTTCTGGCCATTTTTAGCAGAGCAAGATTTTAACCTAAATTTCTGCAAACCATAGTCTCATGGTTATGACTCTCCTCATCAGTTGATCACTCATTCACAAGGATGTACTTTGAGTCTGATTAGTCACAAGACTGATGTGGGCTGAGAGCACCAAGAAAAAGACTATTTCATCTACCTCAGAGTCAAAGGTTAACACTTTATGACTTTGGAGTAAAAGAAATTCAAAAGTTCACATACAGAAAAATTTAAGGATTAAATTGTCATTTTCAGATGAAGAAGATGTCAGACATACTGGTTCAATATTCTGTAGCAGATACATACAATATTTTCATGCTTTTAAAAATCCATTTGTGGTCTGACATGTCACATGTTGTTTCAAGAGTGGGGAGGCTCCACACAATGTTCTTTTATGAGTCACCATGGTTTTTCCTGTAGTATCAGATTCTACAATGGTTTCATAATGGATTTATCCCAATTGAGAAATTATCAGCTATTCTTCAGTCATGAAATGGCTACTTTACTTATGAATAGGCACTTAAGTGCACATGAATATTTTATTCCCAGACAAAAATTCCTTAGATAAATGGACAAATAATATAAAATGACACTTAAAGGATCTTATCAAAATTGTGAGCCTTAACTTTTTAATGTCTGTGTAACATATCCACTCCTAAGGCACCCCAATTTATCTCTTTGACTCAACCTGCTGCACTGAGCCAACCACTTATTCTGTTTCTTTTCCGACTCTTCCCCATTACCTCAGTCAGTCTTTGCTCTATCTCTTTTGCTGTTAATCACATTCATAGGTCAATTCATGTCAACATGAAAAGTACAGATGCAGCAGAGTGGGTGTAATAACATAAGCTTGGTTTCAGACAAGATAGATTAGATATCTGGCTCTGCCATTTACTATCCGCACGACATTCAGGTTGTTGCACAACTTCTCTGTAAATGCCTATATTTGTAAAATGGGTTTAATAATATTTACTTCATAGGTGAGAATTAAAAGAAATAATATATGTAAAGCATTTGTTTCCCTTCTGTGTTAAAACAGGACTGGTAGTATATGTCAGCCTTTCAGTTGGATTTGTTAATGTCTACAGGGGCCTATTTTTTGCATGCCTATTAATACTTAGAGCTTTACTCATATTATAGTTAATATTCAATTTATTAAAGAGTTAGATCTTAAGTTTTCTTAAGACTTCAAATTCAATTTGCTAATCTTGTTATTCTGTTTATTAATCTAGTATATTTGTATAAAAATAAGTATAATGCTTTTCACTAGCTCTTTGATTAATATTTAATTGATTCATAACAATTAAAATAATGAACTATCCTTAATAACTTAATGCTATTTGCATTCATAAATAATATTTTTATCAATACATCAAATTATAATTATGAGGTTAATGTAGCTAATTCTTTCAAATAATGCAAATCTATTGTGCAGGCTTAAAATCCAACAGAATATTTCTAAGCATTTAAGTAATGCTTATTAAGCTAATAAATCAAAGAATTGAATGCCTTAAATCAAATTCTCATAAACTTTTCAAATATCTTAAAAACACAGAAAACATTCAAAATAGCAGAGTGACTACAAAGAATAACACAGCATAATAATTTTACTTAAACAACTAAGTCTCAATATTATATTACTGTCATTATCCTCCTTCTCTCTCTCTCTCTATATATATATATATTCCTTCCAGAAGTGGCTAATTTGTTCCTTAACCAAAAGGAAGATAATTACTATTTCAGGTCCTCTATAGCCTCTAAAGTTATACATGCAGATTATTATCAGTGATTATAAATCAAGACCAAGAATGTTTCTGCTGTTTCTGGGATAATTCTACCCAAATCCCAGTTTAGCAACTGTTTCTCATAGTTAAGCCCTGCCAACTTCTTCAATTTTACAGAAAATTACTTTCACAAGTTATTCCTGCCAGTCTTGGATAGATTCAGTATGCTCTTCTCACCTCCACAATAGGATTATATCAATAACTAATCTCCATGTTGCTTAATTTTCGATGACAGGCTTCTTACAGGCTTCCAAGATCATGACCCATAGGTTCACCGACTGGTGATTCTGTACCTTCTTTATCTTTTACTATCTTATCTGTGTCAAACCCATCATTCTGTTGGTTTATTGCCAAGTCCCAGCCTAATTCCCAGCTTTTGCTTTCCTTCCCCTCCATCCAATCTGGTGTCACTGGATCACTTCCTGTAAATGCAAATGTACTCTAAATTTCCAGAGCCAAGCTGGCCCAAGGCAAGAGGAATCGAGCCAGCTATTGAACATCATCCTGGGATTCAGCATCACATCACCATTAGGTCTGGTCTCGTCCTGACATGGGCTGCAAGTCTGATCTCTGGTGCTTAGCCTCTGGTTGGTGTCAAACCTGAGCGAAGGGCTTCTCAGCACACAAACACCAGGCCTTCTGGAACAAGACTGCTTGAGTGGAATTTAGAGATGGTAATAGTAGCCGGTGTGAGGGTCCCCATTATAATTTGGGCTAGTACATGGGAATTTAGCAGGGCTAGAAGTCAGACACAGATAGGAGAACCAAGGCCCTTGGGTTGTGGGGATTTTAAACTGCAGGACTGAGGAAGAACCAGCCCCATGTGGTCATGCAGTATGATATAGCAGAACCTCTGTTTCAGAACAGAGTCTAAACTATATAAGGTAAAGTCACCCAGGCTGATATCTTAAACAAAATAAGAACATGATCTTTGAAACCAGGATGTTATGAAATTAGGTCTTGGCTATGGTATTGTCTATGCTGCCCCCGCAAAGCTACTGAATTGAATCACTCTAAACGTATATTTCCACATGACTGAGACAAACCACCAACCCAGCAGTTAGTATGAGGACTAAATGAATGGTGCACATCGGGCCTCTAGTCTAGTGCCTGGCACAAAACAGGTGTTCAGTAAATAAAAAGTTATTTAGTTCCCAACCAAGGAAGAACATGCATAAGAACTATGAATCAGGTCTGACGGTATAAAGAAAATCATTTTTGCTTCCTTCTCAGCCAAACGTCTCCTGCACCCCTTATTTCCATGTTCTCACCTCCCAATTTCTCTTTGTGGTGGATGGACAGAGTTGTGGCCTCAGTATCTTTCCCCTCACCTCACTATGCACCAACATGGCTGGGATGAAATTGACTCTTCCTCCTTGCCATCATGATAGGTCTAGGATGACCACCTGCTTAGAGATGGTCCAAGCTGGGGCAACTTAGAGAACTGTCCTTTCATGGTTGGGGTGGTGCTTTGCGTAAGAGCAATGCCTGGATGCCATACAATGCAGTTGTTTTGCTACCACGAGTAAAGCCAGCCTGCAGGTAAAACTGACGCAAGAGCAGAATCAAGGATAGAGAGATGGAGCCAGAGCCCTGATCACAATGAAACTAAAACCTGGTTTGTGCAGTACTTGTAAGAAATGTGAACTAGTAAACTCCTTTATTTATTTATTTATTTTATTTATTTTTTTATTTCAGCATATTATGGGGGTACAAA
>VBSM01001265.1:60711143-60750656 GCA_008086735.1 Cheirogaleus medius
TGATGCTAGCACTGGGGAGCAGCTGCAACTGTCATAAATGTAATGAGCTTGAATCATCCTGAAACCATCCCCCATCTGCCCCCCAGTCTGTGGAAAAATTGTCTTCCATGACACTGGTCCCTGGTGCCAAAAAGTCTGGGGACTGCTGATCCAAGCCATCATCTCCCGGCTTAGTCTCCACACCTCCCCTAAAACCTTCTTCAAAGCCATTCCCTCAAAAGTTCTTCTAAAACCACCTAGTTCAAATTAGGTTCTCCTCTTACTCTAACAAAGAAGTCTATTTCTTTTTCCTTTGTAACTCTTATCACGTTTATAATTGTATATTCATATTTGTGGTTATCTGCATATATTCTTTTGCTGAATTATAAACTCAATGAGGGGAGGGATTGTGATTGGGTCTTTTTTATTAATTTATTTTTTTTTAGTTTTCTATGCTGCAACCTAGCATAATGCCTGGCACATGGAATCTGATTAATAAACCATTCTCAAATGAATGGATAAATTAAAGAGGGAACAAGCTCTTACTGTGTACCAGGCATTGTGCTACAGATGTTACTTATGGATGATAAACCTGTTTTAGAATCATCATTTGCCAATGGGCCTTTACCTCGGGGCACAGGCAGATACGAAATGAATACAAGAGAGTATATTTTTGTGTGAATAAGGTAGATTTGAAGACTTTTGCTTGCTAGGTCAGGGGAAGGGGCTCCACTGAGGGAGTATGTAAGTCAAAGGAAAAGATGAAGAACAAGTTTGACTTTTCCACATGTAAAATGAGGTGTGTGAATTAGGCAATTTGCTATGATTACAGGATTCACTTCCCAATTTTTCCCAGAGCCTGCCCTACAATGTAACTACCTCTCCCTAGATTTTTCTCCTTAAGTGTGTCAGAACATATACAATGTGTAGGTGGCAGACCAAGCATCCTGTTATAGGGCTAATGAAGAGGGCACATGGTAGATTCTCTTCAGTTCTAACTGAGCCCACTGCAAAGCCCCAGCCATGGAGACCCTTATCCACTGGCCAAGCATCTCAGGCTGTCCACTGCTCGGTCAGTCCATCATGTGTCCAAGACTGTGAGAACGACTTGCTCTTGAAACAAACAAAACAATAAAATAACTGACAAATCATCTTTATTAAATAACAAGCAAATAGTCTGCATAGATACAGTCATTTGTTGCACATGAGTGCTTCCCCTTCTCTTGAGAAAAATCACTCCATGTGACAAAGTGCAAGCTAAGTAGCAGCCCGTTTGAATGCCCTGTGATGACATGAAGACAACTGGCAAGATGCACAGTGCACACTCGAGTTCTCTGTCACAGCACGTGCAGGAGAAAACAAACCCTCTTCATTCACAGATACTTAGGTGAAGAACTATTAGCTCCATTTAAAATGCCCAAATTGTGTCTTCTACACATCTCTTCTAACAATTAAACCAGCTGTTACTCTTCAAAATATGTGTCACTTTCTTTGCATTGGGGTCAAACTCCAACTGTGAAGATCCACTGAAGAAATAGTAAAACCCTGCAAAATAATAGTAAGATAGTTTTTCAGATAAAGACATCTGGCAACATTCAAAACTCATAATAATAGAGAACTAAAAATAGGAAGTGATTATAGAGCTTTACTTTGTGCCAGGGATTGTGTTAAGCATTTTGCATGATTTTGTTTTCATTTTATCTCTGCAACAGCCCTATAAGGTAGTATATCTAATTTCATTTTACAGATAGGCAAGTTGAGGTTTAGACAGATTTAGATGCTTGCCCAAGGTTACACAACATGGAAAGATGGAGACAGCACTCCACGCGAGCTCTGTCTGACAGCAAAGCCACGTTCTGGATTATGAGATTATTCTGCTTCCAATCAGATAAAATTCTCTTGTCTGGAAACTATGGTAGCTTATTTCTTTCTTCCCAACACTTCTCTTCCCCTTTCCCCATGATGCAACCTGAGAAGCACAGAAACTCTTTCAAGACAGCAGAGGACCCTGTAGTGTTCTGCAAACATGCCCAGGCTACCTTTCAATAAAGATCATCAGCCTCCACTCACCTACCCTTGAGTAGGAAATTTTTTTTTTTTTTTTACTTTGGGCACATGGAAAGGTAAGTGTTTGCAACTGACCAATATGAGCAATGACCAACTACTCAGGAAAGACAGAGAAAATCTCCTTGGGAATTAGTAGTAGCAATAAGATGGGATGGAGGAAAAGACCAGGCCACCAGTATTATACCTGGCCATATCACTTGATGAAATTTTTATGCTAACATGGTAACCTGTAAGGTAGCAGCTCAAGAAGTGAGGAAGTAACATAAGCATTTTGGTTTAATATGCATGTATAAAACCAAAAAAAAGTAGAAAGATTTGTGTTAATTATCTTTATGATTCAAAATAACTTATTATGTGAAGTAGTCATATAATTAGTACAGAAGTAGGTGAATTGAAATTTTGGGGAAGGAACTGGTTTGGAAAAAAAGCCCTGTTATTAAAAATTGTTCCAATTCTCCTTTTCCTTCTGATACCATAGAATGTTTCAAGTGCCTCATTGCCAACAAAATAAGTATCTTCTTACCAAATGCTTCAAAAACAGCATCAATCTTTGTGTCGACCCCTGGAAAGTCTTCAGCTATTTGCCTGGGAAAACCTGGCTCCATGGACTGTCTCTTCTCATCAAATCTGTTCCGAGTGAAAGAAACACAGCTCAGCAATGCATAGAGGCCATGTTATCAAAATGCATAAGTCAAGTTAGGTTTAATGTGGAATTCTAGTAAACTTTCCAAGTACTGCAAATAAATGTCAAGCATATTTAGGACTAGAGAAATATGTGACTTTAATGGTATTGCAAATTTAGCTCTTAAAACCATGTCTCCATCAGGAACAGAGACAGCATCCTGCTGTATGTAGCGCATGCTGCTTGTTAACCATATTTCTTAAGCCTGGACAGAAAGAACCTTAATTTTCTTTCTGTCACAGATATATATATATATATATATAATGTGTGTATATACATATATATATATACACACGTATATATGTGTGTATGTTTGGTGTGTGGGTGTGTAGAAGGTAAATTGAATCATTCATTTGAAATACAATTTCAAGTTCTCTACCACAGTTGGCCATATATTCCTGCCCTCCCCACCCTGCACATCTAAGTCCTCTATGGCAGCCTCCTAGGAAAAGGGATTGGGATGAGAGGAAAAGCACAGTAAATTCGTTTTGGGCCCATTGGTTGGATGTCAGATGGTCGGCCTGGATGTCTCAAAGTCTGGGCAGCTGGCCCAGGAGTCAACCCATCTGCGAGTCCTGGGTTGTATCCCTAAGCAACTGCTGTTGCTTATCATCGCTTACGCAGGCAGAAGGAATGAATGGGTGAGGTTAGAGAAAGCCCCTGAAAATCATATGGTAACATTAGGAAGACAAGGCAAACACAATGAGACAAGGAGCAGAACTGTAAGGTGGCCAAATTGTGGCCTGGATTCTCAGGGCGTCTTCCTAGTTGGGTTTAAAGTCCAGGAGGGAAGTCCGCATGCAGGTGGTGGCGCTTGAGCCAGGACTTGAGGAGCAGGCACGATCTGAGTAGGTGGAGAAGGGAAGAGGGGCTCCAGGATGGGGGGCAACAGCAGAGGGAAGTACCAACCAATTGCACATGGGACTCAAAGTAGGAGAGTTTAAGAAACATCTGTTACAAGGCACTGCTATTTTTGAAAGTACTTTCCAGAAGTTGTCTAAAACTCATTCTTCCTATTGAGAGGGAAGCAGGCCTAAGGGGCGTGGGGTGGGTTTTCTTAGATAAAAAAAATAATTTCCCTAATTCCTTTCCATACAAAGTAATTCCTATTGCATCTCACCTCCAGTATTTGTCGTCTACAAAGAAGTATGTTTTCTTCTTGTCCTTATTAGAAATGGCTGCGTCGATTTTCTTTACTGTTGGAGGAAAACCCAGGGTGTGGATGCTTCTTGGGTAACCTGCTTGTACCTCACCTCCTCGGACACCCCAGAACTGATTTCCTGTTAAAAATAAATAATTCAGAGTCATATTGAATTTACAACAGTTAAGCCTTTTAGCTTTAAAAATACATTTTAACACCTTTTATTTCTATGGTAAAGAAGCAGCCTGAATTTTAGATTCAGTCCCCAGCTCATAGTGGGCTGTTAGCAAAAATTTGCAGATTGAATGAATGAACAAAATCAAATGAGAGAATTCACAACTCTGGGAATTTATCTTCTTATCTTTATTTTTATCATCTGTAAAATATAAATAAAATAATACCAGCCATGGTTATTTCTTCATTACTTTTGGCTGCTTTAGTAGCCAAATTTTGACATAGAAAAGAAAATTCAAATCCTGTTCAGTTTTCTTGTGAAAGGGTTTATTTCACGAGTTAAAGAAATGACTATATAATAGTTACCTTTAAAAATGAAAACAGTATCCTTGCTAGTAACTTCATAGGCAGCATCCAGGTCTGAAGGAAGAGATGGCCAAAATGAAGAGATCAAATGAGATTCAAGTTCATGTGTCCTGAAGGATTTGCGCCAAAAATGCCTAAAATGTATATAGAATGAAATGTAAATTGAAAAACAGTCTTTCACCTTTACAGTATTTTCCTCACTGTCCTCATCCAACTTCCCCCATTCCCTCATCTTCTAGGCTGGATGATAGACAGAAATCAAGTATATTGCCATTAGGAAAATTCTTTTCTTTTTCTTCAGAAGACTACAGTGGACCTCCTGCCATAGCTTTTCAGAGTAATGTTGTCTACGAAATAAAAGTTATCCTACTGTGCAAACTCATTAGCCCAGTGTGAGCTCTAACTACCTACCATACATGCAAAACAGTGTATATGCTATGCCGTCGTTTATACTTTTCAAAAATCTAAGCAGCATGTGTGTACGTGTATGTTCTGTCCAAGTATATTCTTATATAGGGACAGAACAATTCTGGAAGAATATGAAAGAGGTATTGATTGTGAATGAATTTAGGGAGAACTGTGGAACCAAAATGTTTAACTTTCTTCCCATTTGTGCAATCTGAATGTTTTATCTTGTGAGCATTTATATAGCAGTAAGTAAATTAATTGATTAAATGTAATGCTTATCCTGGTGTAATTTTTAAAGGAGGTAAAGATAAAATTCTTATTCTAAAGATTTACCTGCGCTTTTTGAAAAGCAACCATGTCTTAGGGCATTTGGAAACAACAATTAGAGGATAAGAATCAATTCATTCTAAGACTTCAGAAATGAACCTGACAATTTTAGGAAAATGTGGAAAGGGCAGCACCAGGTCTGAATGATTTCGAGCTCAGAGGAAACATTTTTGTTTTAAATGTTTGAAAGTCTCTATCACGTTTCCTTTTGTTTTCCTTTCTAAGCACTGTAAATCAAAATGATAGATAGGAAAATACAATTTTCTGGTCTGACCTGTCTTTAAAGAACAGGACTTCTCCCCTCAGAGTGCTGACTGCATCGAAGGACAAAGCAGGATCGCACATGGCTGGTGTCTCATGTGCTGGAGGGACAGATTCCGTGGGCACCAGGGTGTCATCAGAGGGAGGTCCTAAAGGGAGCAGATTCAGCGATACAAACATTAGGGAAATGTGATGCATCTGTCAGTTTACATGCTTTCCGGATATTCTCAAGGTCCTTTGAGCTAAATTATAAATGTTCTGCATAGCATTTTAAAACTTCCCTGAAGACCATCATTGCAAAGTGCACGATGCCTAATTTTTCCAGCGTCACTCACCGTAGAGGGACTGAATGCCATCCACATCATCTTGAGAAAGGCGGAACTGGGCCAGGTCTGTGAGTGACTTGTAGAGTGGGTACATCACAGCTTCAGTGTTGGCCGAGTGATAGAGACCCAGGGAGTGGCCAAATTCATGAGCAGCAACGAGGAATAAATTGGTTCCTATTTATGAAATCATAAATAATAGCCACTTACTCCTAAAATACAGGTACATTACACAGGTGAGCTGTGCATTGTATTTGTTTACTTCCTGGAATCGCATAGGGCTATTTTTGCCTTGGTTGTTGGTTAATTTAGCAATTAATTGACTGATTATACACTTAATGGAAGGCTAAATATATTTCAGGACATACTTGAAATCATTCTTGCAAAGTACCCTGTCACTTCCTTCTGCCCACCCACCCCCAGCCTCGGGAGCCCCTTAACTCCCAAAGAACCCTTTTCTTGTACTCAGAAATGGAATGAACCTACTTGTTTAGCACATCAATAAAAATTTCTCTTCATTTATCAATGCAAAGCTAAACAATGTTTCAATATATTAGCATTTGCCATTTGCAGTCTCAGTTGAATGAAACTATATTCATCTCAATTCTGAAATCCTTAAACAACCATACTCTTGTTATTTTTTATTGGAATATTGCCTTTATAATTTTTTGGCCTCATCATCAAGTATATATTATATTGAGTCTCAGAGATGAATTATAAAAGATGTCATAGGATTTGCAAAATTGGTTTAAAACATAACATGCCCAATCATCTCTAGCATTTGTCACAAAAGAGACTTTAGGCACACAAACACTAGCTGCATTCAGATGTTTTTCCTCTTCATATTTTTTTTTAAAAACCCACAATGCTGACATTGGAAGGCATTGGATAATTACAATCGACATAACAAGTAAATCTACTTTACTTTTGCAAGTATTACTTGTACAACCTGTGATCCTAGGAAGGTTCCTTTGTAAAAAGAAGTTGTTAATTCAACCAAATCAAGAATTTCATCCAGCACTAAACTCACATTCGTACTTTCTACAGATATTTACATTTTTGTTATAAATCCCAGTTAAATCTCAGAAGTAACATTATTTGTTTCAGCTGATTTTTTGAAAACTTTGGAAGTCATTCCCCAAAATACACAGTTATGAACTGAGAAACATTCTTCTGTCTAAACAGTCTGAACATTGTATTTGGGGGTTAGCCCTTTCCTTTGGAACAAGTCCATAAAAATTCCTCTTAGCCTAGAGGTAGTAAAATATTGCCTTAACCAGAAAAAAGCAAAAAGAGAACTTCAGTTTTTGAAATTTAATTCTGATGTCTGTTTTGAAGAGTAAAGAAGTAAATGGGGAAAATTACCTAAGCAATATCCAGGCCACTTTTTGGTATAGATTCATTGCAATACACTATGCCTTGGATATCCGCATTTGATATAATGAGAAATTGTTCTTAATAATGGTGGCACTTAAATCACACACAGACCACAATCATTAAAGAAATACTTAATGATGTTTTTTATATTGTGCTTAACCAAGACAGGAAATATAATTTTTAGGCATCTGAAAATCTTTTCAATAATGATTTAAACAAAAATATATTCTGCTGATCCCTGATCCACTGGGAAGTCCAGAATACCCCATTTCTTGAGCATTTTTAGTTATTAAGAGTTTTCTAAATGTAAAAAGAAATTAATACCAAAACCATTCTGAGAGATGGCACTAACCTGCTGTTTCCATCGTCCATTGTTCATCATCATCAAAGTGAGCATCTCCATAAATCCCTTTCCCAGGGGCATAGGCATGAGCCAAAACATTTCCAGGTCCATCAAAACGGTAAAAGTCTCCATGTTCTAACAGAAAAAAAAATTTTTTGTTTTATTGGAAAGATAGGTAATTAGGATTTCTTTTTGCCTTTTCCATAAAACAACAACAGATAAATGGATGCATTTCGTGTGTTTTTGTTTCATTTTGCTTTAATTTTTACCTCTAACTGCGAAAGAGACCATTATGTCAGCCTCTCCTTCATACAGCCTGGAGAATGTGAGTGGCGTCACCTCCTCCCAGACTTTCAGAGCTTTCTCAATGGCAGAATCAACAGCATCTCTTGGCAAATCTAGTGTATAATTCACAATCCTGTATGAGAAAAACCAAAGAAAATGATATTTTCTCCTATGCTACAGCTTATAAAATTTCAATCCTATGTGAAAACTCTTTGGACCCATTACCTGTAGGTAAGTTGGGTTTTCCACCACTTCGGCATGCCAGGAAAGGTAGTGAAGTGACCAACGTCAGGAACGCCACACCTGGGCTTGTGAATCACCTCCATGGTGTTGGAGTCCAGCTTCCCCGTCACCTCCAACCCAAGGAACTTCTGCATTTCTCGGATTTTTTTAACAATAGGACCACTGTCCCTTCTTTTAACAAACTGCTTCGCATCTTTTGGAAGGTTGTAGTAGTTTTCTAGGTATTGCTAATAGAATAAGTATAGTTGTTAGGTCATTCTTATGATTTTTAGCTGTAGCTATTTATAGTAAACTTTTGCAGTTGCCCACTTTTCTTAATCTCTTTGAAGTATTTCTCTAGTTTCCTGAAATAATAAATGTCAAATTTCATTTAATTCTTTAATCACAGCCTTTCCTCTCACCTTTGCTTTAACTTTTAACTAATCTCTGCAGCTTAGTTTGCTATCCAAGTAATAAAAGTAAAGTGAAAAATTGAAGCAAATATCCAGTGCACTTAAAGGAGAAAAACAAAATGAACAAATAAGCCTCTTTGGGCATACTTGTATATTTCAGGTAAATTTATTCAATTTCCTTAATTTTTCACTTTATATTTCTCGCAAGGCCCTGGCTTAAGAAAAGAGTTGGACAAATTCCTTTGTCTAAGACATGTCACTAGCAATACAAATACTTAGGTAAAATTATATTGAATTAAAATACCTAAAGAAGTTCCAAAGTGTGACATGGTTCACACACTTTCCACTTGGTATCATGTGCCTCAAGCCCCAGTGCTGCTACTGCTATGGGGTTGTGTGATCTTGAGAAAACTCCTAATATTTCTGACCTTTGTTTCTTCCTACATAAAAGGAGAAGCCCAAATGCTGTGATACTGAGACCCTTTCCACAGCCAACACTTTATAACTGTCTGTCCTTGAACTGTTCCCACAAAGTAAGCTCAAATCATTCTATGTGGGTTTTAAGACACACAGAATGGTTTGAGCTTACTGTGGAAGGCAGAGATGGTCTCTCCACTTGGCCTTGTCAATGAGTGTGGCGTCTATCTACCCCTGTTAATTACCTGAACAAGGTCCATGCTGGTGTCCTCGCTCTTTGCAGCTCCATCTAATGGGTAGGCTGAGCAAACTGCCACACATAGAAACAGCAGGATTGGAAGACTCTCCATTTCCACGGGCTTTGCTGAACTCTGCTGTCTCAATGCCTTGCTCTTTGCCTACTGCCTTCCAGGTCCATCCTCTGGAGCCCAACTTTTATAGGGTGACAATGTTTGTTTAGATCACCCGCAGCTTGACTGACTCATCATTGCTTTTCATCCAAAGGGCATCAGGATCCTTTCCAAAAATTCCAAATTCAAAGTAGGATGATACAACCTACTTTACTAATTTCGCTCAACCTTCCCAATTTTGCAAGGCTAAATGGGTGATTAACCTCCAGGAAATGCTTCCTGTCTTGGTAGAAGAGAAAACTGGGGCATTTTTTTTTTTCACTCTGGAAAAGTTGACTAGAATTCACTAGACAATTTATGTTTGTGTGTTTGATAGAAGAAGTGGGCTGACTTGGTAAAAATCAGAATTGTGCAGAACTTTTAAAAGCAGTTTTATTTTAAGAAGAACATAATTTAAAATCAAATGTAGTAAGATGTATGTAAATGAAAAGCATACATACATAGCTATAATCTATACTATATAGTATTACACAGAGAAAACATATCTAAAAGAAAATTGGAGGGAAGAATTTATTTGTTGAGTCCATGATTTTAAATATCTGCTATTGATTTCTGTCTGGATTTGCTGGTCCTTGAGGAGAAAGGTCATGGGCAGGTTAGAACAAAGAAGGCCTGTGAAAATGAAGGAAATGTATCCTCTTCAGGGAGGTTTTAATTCTGTACCCAATTTATTAATGGATAATAAGCCCATAATAGCTGTTCCATGAATACTTATAGAATTGCAATGAATTACTATTGCTCACCGAACTGAATTCTCTCTGTCTTTATCTTTTATGCTTTTCTTATTCTCTTTCAATCTCTTTCTCTCCTCCCTAAAGTCACACTAGATGTTTTGCAGTTGAAAACGAAAAGCCATCCTAAATTCTCTCCTCATGTTCTTTTTCCTGCTCTTTTTTTTTTTTTTTTTTTTTTTTTTTTTTTACTTTTCTGTCTTTTCTTTTGCTTTTCTTTGTCGGGAAGAGAGTTGCTCACATCATTAGTGTATAATAAATGCTTGTAGGAAAGACCTTAAACATTTTCAGAAGAAATTTAGTTAAACTCTGTATAATCCTCTCTTCACCTGCCACCGCCCATCTCATGGCACCCTTCCCTGATCACCACATTTTATTTGTTCTTTCTTCCTTTGCTCGCTTGCTCAATCATTTGTTTGCTAAAGAGCAGAACATCTTGGGAGTGAGAACTAAGTACAATGATAAATAAAAGTGTTGCACGTTTAGTAGACATTTAATAAGTGCATATTTTGCTCCCTCCCATTTACATTCCTTTTGCATTTTCTTCTTTGTTTTACTTTTTTGTATGTTTCTTAATACACACTGGAGAGATGTTACCCAATATGTATGGAGGCTCTAACAGGATTCCTCGGTGGTAGTAAGATCCCTATAACTGGAGGTGCCCAAACAGATGCCCCCCACTTAGCAAGGGCCATACATCAGATTTAAACATTCATTTTTAGATTAGATTCTGTCTAAAAGACAAGTCAAAAGTAGTGTCCTGTGATTCTCCATTTCTTTGAGAAAAAATATCTGTGTCTTGTCCTGATTGAAATACAGGGGGAAATATCTGGTCACACCAAGTGAGGACAGGGAGGTTGGAGGTCAAAGTGGTGACAGGGATACGGATTCCAGGAAGGAGCAGTGGAGACGGCAGATAGAAGAGAAATTAAAATCAGAACAGCTGTGGCAGCCACAATTGTCAATTCCTTCTAGATTAAGGTTTTTCCTTTGTAAATTCTCTCGGGTATTCTAACTTATAAAATATATGTAAAGCTTAGAGGGAAGCCTGACAGATATCATGTTTGTTTTCCCAACTGTTGAGATGGGGCTGGCAAAATGGAAATAAATGTTCCTGAAATAAATACAAAATCCTGTTTATGCAGAACCCTGTCATCTTTTAAAACAGCTTCAGTGACTTCCCTGAGACGTCTTCCATGAGTTCCAGGGAGAGTCCTTACTTGTTCCTCAATGATGCCTTGTACCCGTCTCTGTTACTGCATTTTTCACACTGAACTGTAGTGGAATGGTTTATTTATCTGCCTCCCCTATTCTACTGTAGGTTTCTCGAGGGTATGGGCCATGTCTCATTTGATTCTATGTTCCTAGTACTTAGCATGATACTTGGCATATAGTACATATCCAAAAATTGCTTAGAGAACTAATTAATGTATTAATTATGAGTGAAATGCTTCTAGCAAAAATCAAACAGGTGAAACAAAGTCAAAAAATTCACAAATCATGCAGATGTTTCTAAATTTCCAGATCCTACATGTGATATTTACCAAATTCTCTAATAAATAAATTTTTAAAAGGTTTTTTTCTATAGGAAAAGATTCAATCTATCACCTTAAGTCTCTCTAAAAAAGACTTATACACTCAAAGTCTTCACTCCTATGTCTTCAGAATACTCAAACTAAAATTGTAGAACCAGGAGTTTTCTGACCATGCATAAGATAGTCTAATTGCATTTTGTAAATTACTTTTTTTTTAAGACAGAGTCTCACTCTGTCACCTGGGCTAGAGTGCCATGGTGTCAGTCCAGCTCACAGCAACCTCAAACTCTTGGGCTCAGGCGATCCTCCTGCCTAAGCCTCCTGAGTAGCTGGGACTACAGGCACATACCACCATGCCCAGCTAATTTTTTCTATTTTTAGTAGAAACAGGTCTCACTCTGGCTGGTCTTGAACTCCTGAGCTCAAGCGATCCTCCTGTCCCAGCCTTCCAGAGTGCTAGGATTAGAGGCATGAGCCACCACATCTGGCCTTGTAAATTACATTTTAAAAGACAATACATTAACAAGAAGGAATAGGTAAATTGAAGAGCAACTGAGTGAAAGAAGAAGGGAAGGGAGAGAAGGAAGGAAGGAAAGAAGGAGGAAGGAAGCGAAGGAAAGAAAAGAAAGAAGGAAGAAGAGGAAGAGAGTAAATACATCCAATGTAGAGGGGCGCTCTGAATGTCAGAAGAAAAATAATATGCATTTTTAGCACAGAAATGAAAATGGCTGTTCCATAGAACAATCATTTGTTATATGATTAAATATATACAATGGCTGATTTTATAAATCTGACCTCCCAGGGATCAGAGGCCTGGAATTAAATTTACATTCAATCTAATCCAACTTGGATTCAAAAGCTGGCAGTTAATCCAAGGGTCATTCTGTCTGATCATTTTCACATTTGTCTTCCTATTTATCATGCTTCTTCGCGACTAATCAGACGTGATAACGTAAGATCCTTGCTACCGACAGCTGATATAATCATTCTTTCAGCTATATGTTCATTCATCAAGTGTCTGAGTTGTTAGTACTTCAGAATACCCAAACTAAAAGTGTGGATTTGGAGATAAGATTTAAAAGAGAAATTTAGAAAGACAAGGTGATTGGATTAGCCATTTAAAAAAATGAGAAAGAAGAAGGAGGGAGCCAAGGAATGAAGGAATGAAGGAACGATAGAAGGAAGGTTATAATCTAGTAGAGGAGATGATCCCAAATAATTAATTCTATAAGAAATAAAGTAAAAATTGTACAGGAATTAAACAGAAGGTGCTTACTTTAGGTATTTACTTTAGAAAAACCCCATAGGTAAAGCAGTAGAGAAAGTGAGCCTGGAATGATCTGGACACGGAGGGAAATTCAGAAACAGAATAAACAACTATGCAGAGTGTAGAAATTTAGGGTCTATATAGAAAATGTCCAAGAGTTACTTTTTATTGAAATAGAAGGTGTGTGAGGATAGTAATGAAAAATGAAAAATAAAGTTGTGGGAAGATAGGCTGGAGCCCAATCATAGAAGACCATTAGTCTGTAACTAAAGTGCTTAGAGTTTATTCCATTGTTGGTGGAAAGCCATATGTCTAAAAAACATTTTAAATAAAGCTTTATATGTTTAAATAAAGCTTCATATGTTTATTATAGAAAATTTTAAATGTGCAAAAAATAGAAGGAAGAAAATTAATCATTTATAGTCTTGTCACAAGTAAAATAACACTATTAGTGCTATTAACTATGTACTTTCCTCTCATTTTTGAATTCCTGTATATTTTCTTTTTATGTCATGCTGACAGTGGGAATTTATAAAATTTCATTTATTTTTTCCCACAATTTTGAATCTCACCAGCCAGACAGAAGTACTTAGAAGGCAATATGTTCTATTTAAATTGTAAGATAAAACCTGTTGCTTATAGGTTTTTTTCACATGTTTTTCATACCTGAAATCAGACCATATATTCTGACGTTTATGCCTATTTGCCACAGACAATTTCAAACATTCTAGTTGGAAGGGGAACCAGAACAGAAAAGGGATTAGGCACAGCTAATTTCCGCACGTGGATGCCTCGGTCTGTCTTCGTTTATAAAAGCATAATGACTCAGATCACTCAACGTGAGTGTTAAAAATGTTGAAATCCATCATGCAAATTCCTTGGCAATGACAATGGCTTTTATGTGGCTCCAGGCAACTCTGGTTTTACGGAGGGAATGCGCATTTTGTAATATTCTTGGCACAAATATTCCAATCATGCAAAACAGAATAACATAACTTAAAGTTTTCGGTGGTGCTCCCATAGGCAGTATATTCCATTTGATTGTCAGGTAAAAAATGTTGCCTGAGAAACACTTTTTCTCATATGAGGATTAGACTGGAAGGCAGGAGAACAGGTATGAGAAACATTATGGACCAAGCTTAACTCCAGGCTGCAAAATCTACCTGACAAGTCATCTTTCAATCAGAAAATTGACTTTGTCAAACAAACTGAGTAAAAGGAACGCTGTTAAGGCTTTTACAGCCTGAACTATGCATTCTGGAGCTGTTCGTTTTTAGTCAGTTGGCAACCATATGTCCTTATGTAATTTTTTTCCAAAGGCCGCTCAGGAGTGAAATTTATTGATTCCAGCATGTCTGAGAATGTCTTTTGTTAATGTCTCCTATGGGAGATATCTTATGTGGGTATGAAACTCTCAGGTCACAATCTTTTTTTTCTCTTTTCAAAATCAACACATGGGCAAGGTGCAGTGGCTCACACCTGTTTTTTGTTTGTTTGTTTGTTTGTTTGTTTTTTGAGACAGAGTCTCACTCTGTTGTCCGGGCTAGAGTGCCATGGCATCAGCCTAGCTCACAGCAACCTCAAACTCCTGGACTCAAGCAATCCTACTGCCTCAGCCTCCTATAACTGGGACTACAGGCATGTGCCACCATGCCCGGCTAATTTTGTATATATATTTTTTTAGTTGTCCAGCTAATTTCTTTCTACTTTTTTTAGTAGAGACGGGGTCTCGCTCTTGCTCAGGCTGGTCTCGAACTCCTGAGCTCAAACGATCCGCCAGCCTCGACCTCCCAAAGTGCTAGGATTACAGGGCGTGAGCCACCACACCCTGCCTCCCACCTGTAATCTTTGCACTTTGGGAGGCCATGGCAGGAAGATTACTTGAGGCCAGGAGTTGGAGACCAGCCTGGGCAACATAGTGAGACTTTGTCTCAAAAAATAAGAAAAATAGGCGGGTGTAGTGGCACACCCCTGTAGTCCCAGCTACTTGGGAGACTGAGGTAGGAGGATCCCTTGAGCCCAAGAGCCTTAGGTTGCAGTGAGCTATATTGATGCCACTGCACTCTAGTCCAGGCAACAGAGCAAGACCCTGTCTCAAAAAACACAAAAACCAAAATCAGCACCTGTCCAGTAGAGATACAGCTTCAATGTTTTCTAGTTGATAGAAAAATATATATTGGAGCCTCTGTGAGGAGCAAAATATCTTTCTAGTTCTTTCAGATGATCAGAAGTTCCTGAGATTCCATAAGGCAAACATAGACCTCTCAATTTTTTTTCCAATGCAACTTCACTGTTCCTACAAAAGAATAGACAAATTCATTCTAAAACAAGCTTGTTTTCCTTTTCATTTTATGTGCTCTAGTGCACATTTGGGAAAGGCTGCTTCAGTGGCTACTAGGCAATTGTCTTTTTAGACTGACAGTTTCCCCATTTAGTGCTCTTGGTCAGATAAGTGACAACATCAGAGCTGTGCCTCTGAGAGATTGATCTGATAGCAGCGATTGAGGTGGATTAGAATGTGAAGAAAGCGAAGTTGACTAGTTTAGCAGCTATCAGGATCATCCAAGTAAGGTACAAAGGCGACCTCGAAGGTTGAAGACAGAAGTAAAAAGAACTGAGAAAGGAAAGCGATGATAGAGACAAAAATATACAAGCAAGAAGAGAAAGGTATGGCACGACACTGAGTTTTGTAAATTGGGAAGACTCAGAACTAGCTAGTCTGCGGTTAAGGTTGGGCTCCTTTCTTTGTCACTTGCCTGGTGTGGAAATAAAGAACAACCAAAGGAGAAAAAGCAAAGGATATCTACTCAGAGCTTGCTGTAGCAAGGGAGTCAGCCACTGCCATTTGCGTTTTGGCAGAGACTCAAAGGCCGGCAGAGGACTGGGAAAGCTTTAGAGTGGAAAAAAAAAAAGAGTGAGGCTGTTGGCACACGGGGAAGCTGCTGGCAGGCTAGCGTGGGCATCCTATGGGATTGGCTGGGGTGCGTATCTTTCTCTGACTGGTCCTAAGTTGGAAATAGGGGCAAACATTAGAGATGCTGTCAGTTATTAATCAACTCCTGGCCATTTGGGGCCAATTGTAATAGAAATTACTGTTTAGCTTCCTGGCACTCTGCAAACCCGACTTCCAGCAGGCTGGCTTCTTCAGCTATTTGTTAGAGATAATAGGACTGGTTTCCTGGGCAGGTTCATTCAGGCTGTGGGTCAGAGTTCTGTGTACATGTACGATCTGGCCATTATCCGTTTGTACATTCAGTCTCTCACCTGAAAAGTTATCTCTCAACTCCATGGCTCATGCACCTCTGTAATGGCTGAAAAGTCCTGGGTATTTCCTTGGCTAAATGACCTCTTCTTTTGCTACCCACATAGTTTTTGCTTAAACTCTAGAATTCGTAAGTGCTTACTGCTGAGGGTTGGGTTTCTTCAAATACCTGTAACCAGCCATGCTCATTGCCCGGACAAATCTGTGGGGATGGTCCTAGGCACTGCTTTGCCACAGCTCGGAGACACCTCATCTTCTTTTGAGTCATGACTTCGTTAGTGTTGACACATCCAAAGGATGGGTCACATTATGTAAGAATGGCAGAATGAAAGTTTGTGTTCTAGTAACAGCTCAAATTAGGGTTGGATACGTACCAAGGCAGAGCTAACCCGCACAACCCCGGAGAGCCGGTGCTGGTGTGCCAGCTCATTCATTCAAACCATGCTAGGGGCAGAAGGAAATCAGAATTCTGAACTTTCATTATTCTATTCAGTTTTAGGTAATTAATGACTTTGCGTTTTCTCAGTATGTAATGTGATCAAACAGCTATATATACAGAACTGTCCTTTAAGAAAGGATAAAACCACAATATAGTGATCATCTACTATGTGTCCAATATGTCTAATCTTTACACCCACGTTGCCATTAAGGTAAAGATTAGTATCTCCATTCCACAGATAAAGAAATTGAAGCTCAGAAAAAGTTAAAATGTTTGTTCAAGTCCACACAGACAGTAAATGCTGGACATATCTCTTAACCTGGTGTCTGCTGGATAATTAGTCATCAGTTTTTTGGGCACTTCTTGTGACTTCCCTCCCCCCTTTTTAAGCCAGGTCCTTCCTGCCCGTCATCTTCCACTCGTGCTGCCCAGATGTGACGCAGTTAGGACACACATCTATGAGCAGTCACTGTGTGTCACTCAGATTCAAAAATATTATACACGAAGCCTCCTTACTCACAAAGGTTGGAGAATGTTCCAAATTCTGGGGAAAATAAACAAAATCTTGCTGGCTGTGAATTCCTAAGCGTTTGTCAACAAAATCCAGCTCTAAGCTACGTTTTGAGCATACACACGATCCAGTACTTTTGTGGCTTGAGACAAATTTCACAATCCTTTTTGCTTTTGAAAGTCATATTTTATTCTATTGCGGGATGGGAACATGATGTTCAAAGTCATGAATTTAGAGCATGAGTGGAAAAACTTCTCTTCAAACCTCACTTATGTACACATCTTCCTGAAGATATTTTTATGGCAACTTGACTGCTCCAAAAAGTACAGAAGAGGAGCAGGATTTTTGATGTTGATAATTTAGTAACCGTTTTGTACCTAATAATTGGATCAAAGAATATCAGATCATACTCCCTGTTAGTTAAAAGATTATCAGCCAAAAGAATCAAAGTGGCATGGTAGAAAGAACATGAGTTCTGGGGTTACACAGTCTCCAGTTAGAATCCTAGTTTCTGTACTTACTAGCTCCGTGTCACCAAACAAATTGCTTGTCTTCTCTGTGCCCCTTTTTCTTCAGTCTTAAAATGGCAATGACAACGTCTGTCCTAAGGGCTTGCTGTATGTAACATAAATTACATATATACTTCTAGGAATATAATAGGCATTATTATTCATAACACTTAGATATCTAGAATGGTGCAAAAAATTGGGTGACAGTATTTCTAATTTTGGATGCTTTTTAGTAGTTGAGAATGAAGAGAATAAGGGGACAGTGACCTCATGGGTTCTCTACCTTCTCCACAATTCAGAGTGGTTATTACAGTAGGGATTTACCTGTACAGGAGGACAGCAGCAAAACCGGGAAATTCTGGGTCCAGGACAAGATGAGATGAGAAGAAACAAGCTTCAGTTGAGCACCTCCTAACTGCCAGGGGCTTCACCAATGTTAATTCTCAGAATAACCTAAAAGACAGATATTATTTTCCCTGAGATTCAAAAAGATCAACTAACTTACCTAAGATCACACAGTGAGTTACTGAGCAGATTTTCTAACTTGTTAATATCATGGACTTTAGTATGAAATATCTGATTTCCTTAAGTACTAAGTTTGACAGTTGAAATCTCTGACATTTCACTTTGATACTTCTTGAGGTTTTTTTTGTTTGTTTGTTTGTGTTGTTTTTTCCTATTGTAAAGGTACATCCTTAGGCTTTTCAAACGCATATTTTGGCTTGTGATTATCTATCACATTTTTTAAAGCAATTTTTGTGAAACCATGGATAAGTAAAAAATTAGTGTTACTTTCAAATATGAGTTCCCTTGTGCAACCAATGCAGTGCAGACAGATAGAAATATCATTGAAGTGTTTGGGAAGGAGGTGGCTAATGAACATACAGTATGTCAATGGTTTGAGAAGTTCCATTCTGGTGATTTTAATTTTGAAAGTGAGCCATATGGGTGACCTGAGACCAAGGTGGGTAACGATGAGCTGAAAACCATAGTGGAAGCAAATCCATCTCAACCTACTCATGAATTAGCACCAAGGTTTGACATTACTATTCCAACAATATTGGACCACTTGAAACAAATCAGCAAGGTAAAGAAGCTGGACAGATGGGTACCACATGAATTAAACTAGTGTCAGAAGAGAAATTGTCTCGAAGCTTGCCTTTTTTTGCTGTCATGACATAAAGGTGAACCATTTCTACTGTATTGTTATGTGTGGTGAAAAATAGATTCTTTTTGACAATCACAAGCATTCTGCACAATGGTTAGATAAAGATGACATGCCAAAACACAGTCCAAAACCAAATATTCATCAAAAAAAAAGCTAATGGTGTCTGTTTGGTGGTCCAGTGCTGGTATTATCCACTACAGCTTCATGGAACTTGGTCAATTGATTATACCAGATGTCTACTGCAACCAGTTGGATGAAATGATGAAAATGCTTGTGATTAAGCAGCTGAGATTGGTCAATAGAGACAGGCTAATCCTCTTGTAAGATCACATTTTGCAAAAAACAATGCTGCTCAAACTACAGATGCTGGACTTGGAAACTCTCTGTCATCCACTGTATTCAGCAGACCTTGCACCAACTGACTACCACTTCTTCCAGGCTTTGGACCACTTCTTGCAAGGAAACATATTCAACTCTCAACAAGGTGTAGAAAATGCCTTTTGTGATTTCACCACCACTCACCCTCCAGGCTTCTTCCCTGCTGGCATATACAAGCTATCCTTAAGATGGCAAAACTGTGTCCATAGTTTAGGTGCGTACTTTGATTAATTATACTGTTTCTTGTTTGAGATATAATAAACTAAACTTTTGATTCGACATGAGATATTTCATATTGAATGTCCTAACATTTGCAACAGGTTGAAGAGACAGGCTATATCTTCACTTCCTGCAGGATAGCAGGTGATATATCCTGAAGGAGCTTTTCACCATGAAACAACTTCAGTCTTAATTAAACCTGCTTTTCAGTGTATTGTTGGGTTTGTAGGAGTTAATGGAAATCTCTGGAGCTTCCCTATCACCCCTACACTGGTGCATGCGGGCACGCGCGCGCACACAGACACACACACACACACACACACAGAATAAACTGAAACCAGATTAAGAATGAGAGAGCAGCTAGCCAAGAACAAACATCCCTCAAGGGCAGATTCTTTTATCAGAAGGACCTTGGCAATGCTAAATCTTGAGCAATCAGCAAAGTGGGGAAATTGCACCTAAGCCTCCTGCCACAAAGCCTAGAAAGAGCCCAAAGTAGTCCCACTGTTCCGTTTCCCATAGAAAAAAATGATACTCCCCAGACTGATACACACAGAACTTTTAAGATATTTTAAAGACTTTAATTGAAAAGTCAAGTAAAAATGCAAAACTTTAAAAAGTGAAATGTCAGAAATTTTGACTTTAGTTGTTTGGTTTTTTTTTCCATTTTATAAATCTGAAAGACAGAATTTTGTGGTAATTCATAACATAGATTCTAGGATCAGACTGCCTGCCTTTGAACCACAGCACCAAGGCAAGTTGACCCTGGGCAAGTTAAACTCTTGATGATGGTTCAGTTTTCTCATCTGAAAAATGAGAATGACAGTATTTACCTCGTGTTTATAATGAGAATTTAAAAAGCTATTTTTATTTTAATTTTTTGTGTATATACAGCATTTAAAACAATGCCTGGTTAACCATGCACATGGTTAACATTATAAGGATCTGTTTAAAAAATTTTTTAAATATGACACAGATGGAGATAAAGGGAGGAATGGGTCATACGTTAAGTCTTTGCAGGAATTTCCATGAACGTTCATAATAGTGACAGGGGTGTGCTCTGGGCTTTTATTCCTATTCAGTCATCATTTAGGAGAAACTGCTTTCTTCTGAATTACCTAAGGCCAAAGACAATTCAACCCACATATCATTCAATTTTCTTTTGATGCTGATCCTATAGGAAAGTTTCTTCTTTTGAAGGAAATCTAGCATCTAGTTACCTGTAGAGAATAATGTTTCTCCTAGTGGCAAGTTGATCCTACTCCTTACAAAGACAAGTCTAGGATTATTATAATGAAGGAGCACATACTTGAGCTGAGAATGCATCTAAGACATGAAGGACAAAGAGTTCCACTCCCATCTACTTTCTAAGCCTCATATTTCCCTTGATTTCAGCTCATACCACTGAGTCAAAAATGATCATCTGACCCGAAATGCACTTGACCATTTCTTAGAACTTGAGTATATCGATCAGCAATGGTCTGCCAATAAGTTGAAAACTGGAAGCATCCCACAAACCCATGAGCTATTAGTGAGAGCTCTACAATGCATACAACCCAGAAGACAGGAGGACTGTGTGTCAGGGTAGTGGAAAAACTTCATGCTGCCCTCACCATGCATTGTGTTGCTTTGCACAATAAACCTATGAGGTGGGCACCACTCATATTTCCTCCTAAATTTAAGGAAGCTTAGATTTAATCACTAGTCAAGGTTGCAATGAGTCAAAGCGAGCAATTACATGGCTCACTTTATGACACCTGACTGAATTTTACCATAATGAGAAGTTCCCATTTCATCTCTTCTCCTCTCCAGTCTTGCAACCATGCACTGTCTGTACTCCGGGGGGTCATGTACAGCCTAGAGAATGCTTTCCTATCTGGACCAAGGATTCAGGTAGCCTTATGTAAGAGACTGAAAGAAATCTATGCTTTTTCTTTTCCTAGTTGCCATATTTCTGTTCATTCCTTGGTACAGTCACAGACAGATGTGTTTTATTTAAGAGTAGGTCCAGAGTTATTTTCAAAGTATGCATTCTGTTTTTCAAGAAAAAGAAATAGAAAACAAATACTTTCTTTCAAAGTTTTTATTTGAGCAAAAATACATATACTTAATTTTAGTTAAGCTGGAGAAGTAATTATAATTTCTCAGTCTAAGGATTTTAGGAACCAGCTTACAGAGCATTCTCCAAAAAGTGTTCTCTTGGCCTTTGGAAATATGTATTTTCAAACTTAATAGTAGAGTCAAGCAAAATTGACATTGAATATTTTCAAAATCGAAAAACATTTTATTTATGTAATCTTTGGCCTATGGCTTATAGATTTTATCTTATTTTATGACACATATCACTACATAATAGTACACTGAACACATAGCAAATAGGCAATAAATACTTATTAAACAGAAATGAACTGACAAACACCATTAATTACACCATTCCTAACAATCAAACCAGCTATTGCTTTTCAGCTTTTTGGTGACACGAAGGTATGTGGAATCATATTCAAATTGGTTAGATCCTTGGAAGAAATAGTAGTGTCCTGAAAATGAAAACAAATTAAATCATTTAATTCTCCTCTGAGAATTAAACATAAACATAAAAACATAGATCTGTTTTTATACATTATCTGGATTAGATGAGATGTGACTTGAGAATATAAATGTCGGGGACCCTTGGCTGTGTATCTTGCCCCCAGATATCCACCTACGGCAAGTCACACTCCAGGCAGAGCATTCAAGAGAGAGGATATTGGGCTCCAGTAGGGAACACAGGAGCCTTGATAGAGGAAAAAAGACACTACGGGAAAAATAAAAACAAAAAAAATCTTGGTCCAGTGACCAGTTGCTTAGGCTGATTTTGCTTGAAGACACACAACAAACACTCAAGCTTCTGTCCTCCCACCCTCAGTCCTCGTCCATGAGGGCCTATGGGGGCAGAAGGGGCTGAAAGAAAGGTCCATAACACAAGGTACAGGAAAGGATGAGCGTCCAGGCTCACCTTGGTCCTGGCTGCCATGTGCACACTTGCACATACTATGCAGCTGATGTGTCAAAGGAAATTCCAGAGACTCAGGTGCATGGGAAGCAGCAGCAATCACATTCCCCCTGCCTGCCAGACCACCCCAGGAAAGCACCATCAGTGCCCCAGCCCTGTGTATTCTAGCCTGTCCTTTTGGAGCCTAGCACAGTGTGCGTTTTCCCTTGGTGGCCCTACGGAGAACTGCAGTGTCCTCTCCCTTTCCAACATGGAACCCCATTCTCTGACTTTGCTGAAAAATGGGATTTCCAGTGTCTTCACAGTTTCCTAATCTACTTACTGTTTTTAGAATAGAAGACTGCATCAATTTTAGGCCTAATTCCTGGGAAGTGCTTGGTAATAAATTTGGGATAACCATAATCCATGGATTGTCTCCTCTCGTCATACCTGAGCAAAGAAATAACCAGCAGGAAGTTGGTCAGAAAACAGATTTCATGACATGAACCACAAACCCACCTTCTTCTCTCCTGAAGGACAATGAAGAAAATGATGAAGAAAACCAAGAACAGTTCACTGATTTCTGATTTCCTGGAGGATTCAAAACCTATGCTTCGTGACTCCGGGTAAGCCTTTTCCCCGCCACCCACGATGCTTCCACCAGTGCTTTGTCCTGCCTTACAGAGCCTGGCATTGAAGGGGATTTGGTACATCCCCACTGACCAATTATTTAGCTGCCTGTCATTGCCTTCTTTTTCAAGTTTTCCATGGAGACAAAAACAACCATTTTTCCCCAGAAGATAATAGATGGGCCAATGGTTTAAGAGCCAGAGAGCCAAAGGGTTTTAAACATATATGTCAGAGACAAATTGAAAATAAACTCTTTTACTTCCAGGCTCTGTAGGCAGGTCCCAGTTTCTCCCCTAAATTCTCTTTCACTGGCAAGTGAAAAAAAAAGAGTTTTGTTTGTCTCTAGACTTCCAAGTGGCGATGAAATCTACTTATCTTATTTTTATTCAGTTTAGTTCTCCAAGTATGTATGGTTAACTCAGCACTGGCCTTTAAGGGAAAGAAAAATCTTGGGCCACAGGGAAGCAGAAAGCAAAATAGAGCCAGTGGTCAGAGTTGAAATATTAATGTTAATAATGATAAGCTATGACAAACTATGCTCATTTGTGAGCTCTTCAGAAAGACTTATTTGCTAAAATCAAAAGTTTTGGTCTGAAACAGCAATAAGAGTTGGTGGATGAATTCAAGTCATAAGTATATGGTATCCAATTGGAATTAGATGTCGAATTTTAAATGTTTAAGGAAAAGAATAGTGGTTATAATATAACCTTCCCAACACATTCTATTATGTCTCATGTCAGCCATACAAGCAATGTGGGAAATGACTGGATTGCTTGGTAGAGGGTGTAGAGGAGCCTGCCCTCCTTCAAAATGTAGACACTTGAGATAAGAGACAGACACTAAGCTGAACTCCCGTCCTCACTGGACTACCTGATTTCCTTTTGGGGAAGAACTTGTAGGATCGCTCCTGTCACTCAGGGAATGGTTTCCTCATTTTGTCTTTTGGTCCAGTGATTATGATTATGGAAAGGAATCTGGAAATCCTTACACCCTCCAAACTGACTGTCGACTACACTCTAGGTCTCATACACCTATCACACTATTTTTCAATGTGTTTCCACTATTATTAATAACATGACATTTTATTTAAAAGTTCATATATATACACACACAAACATAAAAAATGTAGTATGTCATATATCAGAAACCAACAGTACAGAGAAAAAAACTGAGTTCACAATAACTATTTCAGTGCTATATTCTCTTGATCCCCTCTCCCAGGAAGGTCAAGGATCTTTGGGAACTTGCACTGAAAAACTACCTCCTGGAAAACCCCATTCTTTGCCTGTTTGACAAATCTTAGGCGTCAAATTACCAACCATTAAAGCTCACCTCCAATATTGGTCATCTACAAAGAAGTAGGTCTTTTGAAGATGTGGGTTAAAAACAGCTGCATCAATTTTTTTCACAGAGTCAGGGAAACCCAGAGAATGTATGCTCTTGGGATAATTTGGCTGTTGTCTTAAACTGCTAAGTAGCCAGTACTTGTCATCTGTGAAGACAAAGAAAAAGGATACATTGGAATTGTACGGAAAGAGTAATAAAAATACTGACTTACTACATGCAATACTGTTCCTTTCCCACAGTTCTAAAATGTATTGCTTGTTGTTCCTACACATGATCTATCTCCTATGGTTCCATGTTTTTTCACAGGTATTACCATCTTATATTTTACAAACTTTTCCCAAAAGTTACATGCATTACCAAGGTATTTAGGCTATTTTAGCTTACAGTTCAGAGCCACCATTAATAAAATCTAGAGAATTTTTTTTTTTGGTCATTGTCTATTAAAAGTAGCAATAGTTCTCTTCCTTGAAGTAGACTCAATGGCAAAACTATACATTGGAATTACCTTTAAAAAGAAAAACTTGATTTCTGGCTTCAATTTCATATGTGGCTTGAATGCCAGATGGCAAGGTTGGCCATAAGGAGGAAATCAAACTAACACTTGTCTCTGGTCTCTCAGGAACCTTCCACAAGAAGAATCTGACATAAAAGACATTTAACACATGTTAAAAATCACAGTAGACTAAAGAATCATGAAATGTGAGTGGGAAGGACCAGTAAAAAGACTCAGTGTTTCTTTCCATTATCCTCACATTCTGTTCCACCCATGTCTGTGTAGGAGCCCACAAGGAAAAGATCTTAATCAACTCTTTGATCATTAACAAAGACTTTAACAGGCAACTTGGAAATACCCTGGAGCTTGGAATCCGGGGATCTAAGGGTCTAATCTGGCCCTACAATCCATTCACCAGATGTATAACCTAAAAGAGATCACCTAACCTCAAATGTCTCAGTTTCATAATCTCAAAAGTGGAGAATATTTATCCCACTTAGCAAATGTTAATCTTCCCACTGCCCCTCACCCTCACCATTATTTGCTTCAATCTGTATTCCATGACAGAAACTATAGACTGGAAATTATAGACTGGAACTGTCTATAATCAAGAAATCAAGGCCAGGTGAGGTGGTTCACGGCTGTAATCCTAGCACTCTGGGAGGCCAAGGCGGGAGGATTCCTTGAGTTCAGGAGTTCAAGACCAGCCTGAGCAAGAGTGAGACCCCATTTCTACTAAAAATAGAAAATTTAGCTAGTTGTGGTGGTGCATGCCTGTAGTCCCAACCACGGGAGGCTAGGCTGACACCACGGCACTCTATCCCCGGCAACAGATTGAGACTCTGTCTCAAAAAAAAAGAAAAAAGAAAAAAGAAATCAAGTCTTTTACACAAGTACTTTTTACAGCCTTAGGTCCAGACTTCACCATTTTTTATCTATGATTAAAATAAACTGGCTTCTCTGCTTCCTGACTTCCAATTCTCCAACCCAGATTCCTACTGAAAATCCATCTTTACATACCAATTTTCTAGTTAAAACACAAAATTAATCATACCACTCTCCTGCTTCAAAATCTTCAAGATCTCTCCACTGCCCACAGAATCAAGTCCAAGTCCCTACTTACAAGTTTTATCAACTTCATTTTCCATCATTGGAAAACTATTTTCTGACAAAAAAATCTAAGGATGGAGCCTTCAATGTTGATTAGATTTGAAAATGATCCTACCTGTCTTTAAAGAAAAAGATTTTATCTCCCACTGTAGTGACAGCATCAAAACTCAAATTGGGGTCACAGATAACTGATTTAGGATTGTCAGGATTTGGCTCTGGTTGGTGTTCTTCTGGGCCTCCTGAAAATACATTTCAAGAAGCATTAGAAAAAAAAATCTGCATTTTAGTTCATAAGAACCATTATTTTTAAAACATTCAATTTTCTTAATGAAAACTGCATCAAAATCAATTTAAGTTTGCTATAGCATTCACAGGAAGCATACAGTAAGGTTTTTTTCTTTTTTGTCATATGATTGCAACAATATCACGGAGGAGAAAAATCTGATCACTTTTATTTTCCTTTTTCAGTTATATTATTTTTTCTGTGGGCCTTCCTCAAGAGGGCAATGGTATCTTGGATAACAAGAACACCAGACCTGAGGCCTCAGCTTCTGCCTCTGGCTCTGATATTAACATAATAGGTCTCTTGTCCTCATTTGTAAAGTGAAGACAATATCTGTGCTACCTACTTTATAGGGTTCTTATGAAGCTCAAAAGAAAAGATATATATTAAAATTTTATCCAAATGTAGATATTATTAGACTATTCATAGGAGTTTCTTCATATGGCAAAATGATAAAGAAACTCAACCTACCATAGAGGGACTGAATGCCACGTATGTCGTCAGCAGAGAGGCGAAATGTGTTGAGGTCAAGATAACCATAAGTGGGGAACATTATGGCCTTTGGGTCATTGGAATGGCTGAGACCCAAGGCATGGCCAAGCTCGTGAACAGCAACAAGGAACAAGTTTGTGCCTAGGAGGAAACCAACCAAAAGGGGTAAAGCAGTGAATCCATTGTCATCTTGTGGATAATAACACAACACCTGACACAGTGAAAAAGAAACATTTGGGCACACTTTACTTATTTTGCCACTCTCCTGAGCAGGGTTTTCAACCTCAGCACTATTGATGTTACCGGCCAGAGGATTCTTAGTTGCCAGGGCTGTCCTGTGCATTATACATGTTTAGAAATCTCTGGATTTACCACTAAATGCAAGTAGCAAATCCCCCTTTAGTTTTGGCAACCAAAAAATGTTTCCAGACATCGTTAAATGTTCCCTTGGGGGCAAAATTGCCTCTGGTTAAGGACTATTGCATTAATAGACAAATGAAATATATTCTGTTGTGAAAATTCCTATAATAATTCATGGCTGTGTTCAACAGTTTTCATTGCTTCTAAATCATTCTCAACTCCCATGACTCCATTATGTTTTTACTCTTGATCAGGCTTGAGTAGATACAGAAAAGGTCTTTAGTAACCCTCCTTTCCTAAACCCAAATATAAGGCTATCATTAAGTTGCAGGTGCTGTGAGTCACTGAGAAATGTAACACGTTATGTCTAATTCTTACACAACTGAAAGAAAGCCACTATACTCTTCATTTACAGATGAGGAAATAGCATCAGTAAGATTAATTGATCAAATGAAGAGTCTGAGCCACGATTCAAATCCAAATTTCTTGTCTCTAAAGCTCATGCTTTTACTACCCATGATTCTAAATAAAGTTAGAGTGTACACTTATAATTTAGACATGTTTAGACTACCAAATTATAGTCATGCTTGTTCATTTTTTTCTGTATGTCCTAGAGAAGGCACCTCTGTAAGTAAGACAGGGGAGGGGGGTGTATCTCTTCTCTCAAATTTCCCAATTCACAGATTTATAAACTCCTGAATTTTTTTTGTATTCTAGTCCAATGCCTTCATTTTTTTTTCTTTCTTTTACTAAGACAAAACTGTAGCTCAGAAGAACTGACTTGCCCAGAGTCATATACCACTTAGCTACAGAGCCTGGCCTTAAAGTACTCTCTAGTACCCAAGTTCAGTCCTGCAACTAACTCAGAGATACTTTCATTTCTTCTCTTAAATATTAATAGAAAAAAGAAGCAAGGGCTCAGTCGTTCTCTATGCTCTGCATAAAACTGGGAAGAGTAAACAAAGCTTTTACCATTTGGCCTAAACCTAAATTTATCTTATTCCAAATTCCCATAATACTCCTACAAACCACCACCATTGGTCCTCATCCCAAAATAATGGATTTCTGTTTGTGTTCTGTCTCCCACTAGATTGTGTGCTCATGGGAAACACTGTGTCCTTTTCACCTTGCATTCAAGCACCCCTATCACCTAAAATCATAATAGACATTCAGCAAACATTGACCTAATTGTTCATTTAATTTACTGGGTCAAAAAATCAGACTGAGAATGAGCATTTTAAGTTAGAATGTTCCTAAATAACATTTTGAATGCGTTGAATCAAGCCAACTAAAAAATAAGGCAACATGGACAGATGGAAAGCACACACTGAGCTAGGAAATGCATGTTCCTGCCCAGCTTTCCTATAAACTAGCCACTAATGTCTTGGTCTTAATTACTTTTCTAAGGTCCATTGGAATTCCAAAACATTCTTTAAGGCTAACCAGCCTAAGTCTCTCATTTTAGATGAAGAGATTGCAATCCCCAAATAAGCTCAGATAAAATTTAGACACCTTTAACATGTCTGGTTGAGGATATGCAGTTCAGCAAGTACCTAATACTACATAATCTGTCTTTTGACAATACAAAAGTCATCTTCTCATCAAAAATTTTATGAGCCTTAGGCTATGTGTCAGACTAAAACAAATAGCCCTTCTGGTGGACATAGTATCTATAAAAATATTGCTATCGAATGCACGCAATATCAGCCAGAGAGAGGGAAATGCTGAGTAGAGAATATTCTTGATGACTTTCTCCCCACTTCCTTTCCACGTGACGGTGTCCTACAATATAGAATTTCTACTAGAAAGATTAGGAAGGCTTCGGACATGATGGTTGGAATTTTTCCCATGCTATTCCCACAAATAACAAGAGAGCTTAGTTAACCTCGTCCCAACTATCCAAAGGGGATGGCGAGTCCATCCACAAATGCACCCAAGGTATTAAATGATCAGTTGCACATTCTGAAAGACGATATGACCATATAATCTTGTGTTTCTCTATAAAGATCTCCAGATTGTCCATAGTCTTATCCTTCTGTGTCACTATGAATCTAAGAAATTGGCAGCATATTATGAATCATAGAGATTACAATCTTATCCTACAGGTATTGACACACATAGAATTAGTAACTGTGTTTACTTTTGAGTTTATGGATTTCACTATCAAAAAATTATCACCTAAATAACAGCTTTTACCTTTTCATATTATCGTTCTTAAGGTTCCCCTAAATTATGCCAATGAACCAGTTCATAGCTCACAGACTCCTTGAAGATTCTTAGAGCTAATATTTAAGATAATCTAGTCCAATACCTTCAATTTATAGTAGGTGAAATTGAGACCCATGCAAAGTATTAATTTGATTTAGAGGCAAAATTATGATCAGAACAAGTTTTTCTGTCATGTAATCATTTTTCAGATACAGTCTTTCAAAGTCAGGATATAATTTAGAATTTGTTAGGGTTTTCGTTGTTTTAGGTTTTTGTTTGCTTGGTTTTTTTGGCCTACCTCTGGAATTTTTAGTCCAGATTTCGGCCTCATCAAAATGAGTGTCTCCTCCAATACCAGCTCCAGGTCCAAAAGCGTGGGCTATGACTCCACCTCTGCCGTCAAAAGCACTATAGTCTCCATGAGCTTTTAAAAAAGGAAAGATAATTAGTTCTTCTATATATCCTAAAGATCACGCCAAATGATGCAGATGAAGTCCAAGTTCCTACCTCCATTTGCAAAAAGTATCATAATGTCAGCCTCGCCTGTGTTAATCTTTCTGAATTTCAGGGGAGTCACATTGCTCCATACTTGGAATGCTTTCTGGATGGCATAGTCAATATCCTCACGCCTCATGTCAGGAGTGTAATTATTGATTCTTTATCAGCAAAGAGAGAGCAAAACATATGAAACCATGGGTTAACTTTGTCTTAGCACAATATTCATTTTTGCTAACACCATTGGAAGAGGTATCATTTCATAAATCAAGTTCAGATAAGAAAACTCGTTTCATTAAGTATAGAATCAATTTTCCTTGGACAGCTTCCTCCTGAACCAAAATCTAACTTAATTTCTTCTGCTTATGACTTGCAGGTCACCCCTGTGAAGGATTAACTTTCACAGAAGCTTATGCCTTTGGCTCCTGCTCCCAGACTCTGCATTTATCCATTGTGACTACTCTATAAACATTCTCCTGTCTCTTATTTATAGTGCGTTCAGCTTCGCTCTCCTTTTAGTCACACTTTTTCTACTCTGCTCTGGACTGGCAACCCAAACAGCTCTTCCTTGAGTGAGCAATCCTCCCTTCTAGAGATAATGAATTTTAACACAGAGATAGCACTAACAGTTGAGGGAGGCTATTTAGCTACTTCCAGATTTAGGGCTGTCTCCAAATGGTTCAGGTTAGAAGTCAGACCTATGCGAAAGTGGAAAAATACACGGCAACCCACACCTGCATTACCTGTAGGTGATGTAACGTTTCTTCCACACAGGCCTCCCTGGCATGGTGCTGAAATGTTGAACGTCGGGCACTCCACATCGCGGGGTGTGCATCATCTCCAGAGTAGACGTGTCCAGTTGCCCGGTCACTTGGAGCCCCAAGAACTGCTGCATTTCCCGGATTTTTTCCTCCATGAAGTTTCTATTGAGTTTCATTTTTGGCATTGTCTCCATCTCAAGGCCATAAAATTGTTCTAAGTACATCTGGAAAAAAATACATTCAGTAATGCATGCCTATACATGGAAAAGCTTCTCCTCGGAGCTCCTCGTGTATGACTCAACCACACATTAATGCTTTTGAACCAGAAATTTTGGACATCTTAATTGCAGGTTACATTATTGTTGTTTGGACAATTAATTATAATGAGGGGAAAACCTTAATTTGTATGTGCTATCAAGACATGTCACAAATTATTAGCAAAAAGTTTCCTGGAAGTTCAGTGTAAATACCTTTATGTTTCTACTTCTTCAAACTTGTTTCCTCTCTCTGAAAGCTATTTCAGGCCTGGCATGGTGGCTCACACCTGTAATCCCAGTGCTTTGGGAGGCTAAGGTGGGAGAATCACTTGAGCCCAGGGGTTTGAGACTGCAGTGAACTATGATCACGATATTGTACTCTACCTTGGGCAATAGAATAAGACCCTGTCTCTAAAACAATAAAATAAATAAATATTTTTAAAAGTTTGGGGTAAAAATTTCTAGCTTAAAAACCCCAAACTAAACACAATGGGGAACTATGATAAATTCAATGTTAAAATAATCTTAGAAAATAAGGAGATCGAACTTTTTTAATTAGCCAAAAGAAATTCAAGATTGAAAAAAAAAATCCTGCTTGTTAAACAAATACTGTAAAGAAATATGTGGGGTGAGTGAGGGTAAAAGGAGTATGCTTAAATTATCATGGCAGCCTGAAGTGGTTAAATTGGTCAAGCCATTGTTTGAATCTCGGATTACTAACAGGAATTAAATGTTTAATGTAAAATTCCATAGCAGAAATGAACTCCAATTATAGTGAACTGAAATGCCTTGGCCAAAGCTTTTTAGTAGAGAAAACAAATTCACTCGCCATTTTATAACACTTCTTCAAAACCAATACCTCTTTTTCACATTCTTCTTGGCAAAGACAAATTTAATGCTGAAAGCAAACACCCTCTAAGACCAGTTTTCAACTAGTACTTTTTCAAAAGGAAAACCAAACTGGCCAATGCAATGAATCTTAAAGGCAAAAATCAGGCTAGATAAATACTATAGCGTCTATACTTACTTCAGCAAATGACAAATCATCTTCTTCCAGGCTTGTGTTGTTCATCAGGGGAAAAGCTGCAGAAACAGTGACCTGCAAGACCAGTATCGACAGAAGAAACTTCATTATTGACTTCTCCTGAATGGTTTAACTCAACTTACTCTGTTCCTTTTCAGCACAAGTTCCTTAAATGTCCCTCTTTATATAGCCCTTAGGCCAGGCTCTGTAATATGAAATCCTATGAGTGACTCACCGTTGATATCATCCTTTTATTTATCTCAAAAACCACGCAAACAAAAGCAAGACCTTATTCAACCAACAGTGGGTCAATTAGCATCTAACCCATCACTCATTTAGGCAATTCAGAGCATATTTCTTCAAAATGATAAACAAACCCCAAGTTCCACCTACCCCACAAAATAAGCCCTTGTCAAAGAAATACCAAGGGCTTAATATAGAAAGAGATCTTTAAATATATTTTTAGGAAGCTTAGTATTCTCAATTTTCATTATAATACTTCCCTTGTGTTCATTATAGATGATATCAGTATTTTAAGTAAATAAAACAGACTAGATAAATAAAATCCTTTTGCTAGAATCGATGAATGTTCTCTAAGCCGAATCTAGTTCCCCAGAGAACTAGGATGTTGAGATTTCATATTTAGCAAGGAAAAGTTTGTGACGTTTGTGATGCTTCGATGTTTGTTCTATGTGCTGTATAGGCCTGCATCCTGTACAACACATCCTGACAGCTACACACTTGGATAGAGAGATTCCAGAGGCAAACTTTCCCTACCTCCCAAATTGTCTAGAGTTGGCAGCATGAGGGTTAGCACTTCTCAACTTTCAGAGATAGGAAAAGTTTGCCTCTGGAATCTGTATCTCTCTGTCAACTCAGTTTCCTTCCCCCTTGATGTAATTGTCCAATTTCCACAGACTCTGCCTCTCAGTCAATAGAGAATGTTAAACGATAGAAAACATTTAAGAGTCAAGGAATACAATTCCAAAGGTAGAACTGCAAGCAGCGGCGCTGCTGTGTGAGGATGGGTTCTCCTCCACACCCCTTGCAATCACACCACCTGCTAGCTGCCTCTTCATTCTATATGATCAGGCTGGTGGATGGGGTGGGGGGCAAATATGAGTGTGTTATGCTCTGACCCATGTCCCTGGCCTGGGAAACTGAGTCAGCTGGCTGCTTGAGTGAGGCTTGAGGGAGAGGAGAAAAAGATAAGAAAAAACAATTTAGTAATTTAAAAATTGTCTTGCCTTGCTCTTGAGAACTGTGCAGATTCTTTCTGATGTGTTCTCCTCTTTCTAGGCATTGATTTGTTTTCCCTCTGAGTCTGTCTATAAATACAGTTGATCATTCCTTTGTGAGAACGTCGTTTTTTAATGACACAAAATTCAACAGACTTGCCTTCTGTGATCAAAATAGTGTCTCTGAAATCCAGATCTCTTGGCTTTACGTGTGGCTTCCAGAAACCTTTTATCAATCCCCTGGTGAGATGCCACATCGGACCAGGTGGAACTCATGTCATGGTTCATCTACCCATAACTAGTGTAGAATATGGGCTACTTTGTGATGTGCATTCTCAGTAGGGGTTATGTCACCTCCAAGTGGATGAAACTTGGTCATCAGGGGCAAAAAAAATATTTTCTAAGTATAAAGGAAAGATATTCATACAGCACATAAACAGATTTATGGTTTACCTTTGATATTTTATGAGGGGAATGTCTAAAATGTCTAAAACACCTCCTTATGGGGAGCAGTAATAATAAGAGAAATATTGAGCGCCCCTGTTCTAGGCATTACAAAGGAAAAAGAGCCATCATTTATGGAAAGGCTTGAGCAGCTGCCAGCAGTTGCATGCATGGTCTTATTTAATCCTCACAGTAGTCATTTATGGATGAGGAAACTGAACTTAAACACCTTGCCCAAAGCCACACAGCTAGTAGGTAGCCTAGCTGAGGTTTGAGGCCAAGTCTGTTTCCAAAGCCTTCCTCTTTCCATCAAACCAGGCTGCAAAGTCAAAGTCAGTTCAGAGATACCTGAGTCATTATCTCTACCCTCAGGTATTTACCTTGTTGTTGGAGAGCAAGACCCAGAAAATAAACTGTTCACTGACAGCACGTATGAACATGTCATCACATTGTCTCTATCTGATGATGTACGTGGTGGTAGCCCATCACTGCTTCCTGCTGGATGCTATGTCTTAGCTTATAGTTGTTTGAAAGGAAACCATTTGCTGGGGGAGAAAAGGAACCGTACCATCTTTACCTTCCCTATTTCCTCCCTGGGGCTCCCTTCTCTGGGCTGCACCCAGTGTGACAGACCTTACTCAAAAACCCTACACATTCCAGGTTTTTCACCAGCCTTCTGCAACTTCCTCCTCGGGAAGAACGTCTTGGGATTAAGGAGCTCTCTGATACAATTTTGGGCTAAGCACTAGTTTGGAAGGCAGTAGATTTGTAACCAGTTACTCTGACATTCTCTGCCTTACAAAGGTGAGGTGACGATCACATCTACATAGAGTCAAGTGCCCGTTTATTCCAGAAGAAGGTGAGAGGGACTCTGTGAGCCATCTCCATCATCAGCATCAGCTGTGTCCAAGCTATTCGTGTTTCCTTGCTGGGCGTGGATGCACTTGTGGTTGAAAACAGAGTAAGAACCCAGAGGAACTATGTGCTCTATACATTCCCCAAATCTGTTTTCTTTAGAAAGTTTTAAACAATTATATTTCCCCTGTTATTTAGGTTAACCTGTTTCGATGTGGAGAAAGTTAGCTGGTCTAACCCAACTATGGCATGACCAACATATGTGCATGCAGAAGTAAGGGGAGAAGGCAAGGAATTGACATGTACTAGGGATCTGTCACACGAAGGCACACAGCTGGGTGCTTTTAATGGATTCTGTTACCCGTTCTTTACAAAACCTTAATACTATCACTATTTTACATATGAAGAAAATAAGGCATGGAAAAGTTAACTTGTCTAAGTCCACACAACTGGCTACGATGGTTCCAAACACTGTGCTCCACAGAGGTGCTCCGGGCCAATCCCTAGGGAGCCATAGTAACAGAAGACACCTTGGCAGCAGGCACTGCCCAGACCAAGATGAGGTGCACAGAAGGTCACCCTCCAGAGAACAGGCCAGTACTACTGTCTTCCCGGGGAATCCACACCCACCCGCAATACTCCCAGGACTATCTGGTTACTCTTGGAACCCACACGAGGAAAGGGGATAGCATGACTTTAACTAAAAAGCTTGAGGGTATTAGGTCTTATTTTTGCAGTGTTTGCAGTAATAAGATATTCACAAGGGCCAGGCACAGTGGCACTTGTCTGTAGTCCTCGCTACTTGGGAAGCTAAGGCTGAGGCTGGAGGAATGCTTGAGCCCAGAAGTTGGGGTCCAGCCTGGGCAACATAGTGAGACCCCAAAAATACTCATAGGGAGACAGAAATTTGAAGAATAATCAAAATGAATTGCATTGTAGCAACAAGTCAGGACAGAGTCAGGAGACCTCCCAGATGACTCTTGAAGCAATTCACTTCCCTTTTCCAGACTTCCATTTCTTTATCCATAAAAGGAGAAAGTTAACTAGCTGAAGCTTTCTTCCTCCATGAATAGACTGTTGGTGTGTGACAGGGATTTCTTTTTATATCTTGGGATCATTTCTCCCTCCTGGTTCTTACTGATAACCATGCTTTGATTTGCCTCTGGATTCCTGGGGATTACACAAAAAATGGCTGCAGATTATTGTACCAGGGATATACCCTGGAATGTCCCGGTGTCTGGCTAAAGGAGGCAAAAATGTAATAGACCCTTAGATGCTTTTGGAAGCGTGGTGCTATCAAATCTACCTTCTAATAAGGAAACTCTTATCAGCACAAGTTGTCCTTCTCTCTCGAGGAATCCTGACATCGGCTACTTTCGGCATTTCCATAATTGTGCTCTTGTTCACACAGAGCATTGCCGAGGACCCTTTGATTCTTGCTTTCCTCGGTGTGTCCCCTGGAAGCCATGTCTCTACTGGGACCATCAGCTTCCAGTCTGAGCCTGGGTCAGAATCTTTTCTTTTGTGTGTGTGTGAGACAGAATCTCTCTCTGTTGCCCGGCTAGATGCCGTGGCGTCAGCCTAGCTCACAGCAACCTCAAACTCCTGGGCTCAAGCGATCTTTCTGCCTTAGCTTCCTGAGTAGCTGGGACTACAGGCTTTAGCCACCATGCCCAGCTATTTTTTTTCTATGTTAAGTCACCCAGCTAACTTTTCCTATTTTTAGTAGAGACGGAGGTCTCACTCTTGCTAAAGCTAGTCTCAAACTCCTGACCTCAAGTGATCCTCCCACTTCAGGCTTCCAGAATACTAGGATTACAGGCATGAGCCACCATGCCCCAGCCCACAATCTTTTTGTAGCTCCTTCTACCACAGGAGAGAGGTCTGGGCAGGTAGTGGATGCCCCTTCTCATCTCCTCCCTTCTCCTGAGCTCTCTCAGACGGCTTACATAAGAGAACGGTCTTGGGTAAAAGGAAGACAGCAGTCATTGGACTCTTAAGTATCCTATTATTTAATGTACTCCTTATAACAACTCTTTTGAAGTAGCTACCATTGTTATTCCAATTTTACAAATGAAGAAATTAAGTCTTAGAAATTAAAGTGATTGCCCAAGGTAGTAAAATGATGGAGCTGAGATTCTAAAGCCAGTCAGCTTAACCCCAGGACCTCCGCTTGCAATCACTGCAATATCCTATGTCTGCCCAAGTGGCCTCAATCTCCTCATACATGACCCCTTTGGGGCACTTGATGAGTCAAGACTCAGAGAGAATTAAAATTTGGGTGTAGCATTCTATTTTTATTTCTAGTGAGGACATTCTTTCACTTCTTTGTATCTTTGGCAGCTTTTCTCTTATATCTTACATCCTATGCTCTCAACATACTTCCTGCCAATCTCCCAAGAACCAGATTCCTTCCTACTGCAGATAGGAGCAGTTCTTGTTTTCCATGAGGCTTAGGAACACACCCTCCATGTAACTGTTGCTCCCCCATGGGAAGGTCATTCCTGATGTTCTTAGGTCCTATTGTCCAACTAGAGTCATTTTCACATATTTACTGAGCACCTACTAACTTCGAGGTCATTTTAGGCACCAAGAATACAGTGGCGGAGAGCTAGAGCCACATCTGGTTGCCGATTTAAACACATGATGTTCTCCTTTCAGACTAAGGGGAAGGTAATGGGTATTAGTGAGCAGCTGTAGTATGTATATTGATAATACACTGTCTCATTTTATCATCGCAAAAGCATAAGGAAGCAAAGGCTAGTTATTTTTTTATTTTTTAAAGATGGAGTCTTGCTATGTTACCCAGGCTGGGTTAGAACTCCTTGGCTCAAGCAATTCTCTGGGCTCAGCTTCCCAAGTAGCTGGGACTACAGGCATGCACCACTACAGGTGAAGGTTATTATCTTCATTTTCAAAGGAAACACCAGAAGGTCCTCGAGGTCAGATCAGAGAATTTGAAACAGGCAGAGTTTGGAGGTGGATGCCAGAAACAAGGCAAGGGGCCTCCTTTTCTTCCTACATAAGAAGGGAATCATGCTCCCAGAGTCCCAGCCTCAGAGAAACACTTGGGATCAGCTATTTCTTGTGTCAGCCTTTGTGGCCCTGAGCACATTATTCACCTTCTGACTTCTTTAAGAACCCAAATCCCCTAAAATGGCTATAGTTTAAAAAGAGAATGATTTCTCCCAAGCTGAGCCAACCCTGGGAGTGGTGGGAGAGTCTGTGGGTTCTGGGTGCCGTGAAGAACTGGGCCCCACTCCTCGGCAGCACTGGAAGGATGTGGTGGGACCACAGGAGTAACCACAGGGTGCGGCAGGGAAGTGAGATGTGGAAGCGAGCGTGCCAGGGAAGCAGCAGTCAGCAGAACTGAGAGGAGATGCAGGCCGGGTGGATCAGTGAGGAAGAGATGGAACTCCAGATGACTGAGGTTGAATTTCCCATCAGCCCAAAATGATGGGGGCTCAGAATTGAAGTTAAATTTTAGGGAAGAAACTGGACTGAGATTCATACCTGCTACACACACAGGAGAGATACTTTAACATGGAACTTCCACATAGTGAGTATGTTGTGTGATCATTAATGTCATTATTATTATTACTGTTAATATATTTTAAGTATAGTTTTCTAGATGTTTTGTCTCATTTTTCAAGAAAGTATATAAGCTTCATAAATTGTGTACCCTTTTTAGCTTTCAAAGACCACAGAGGAAAAATATCACTAACCAGTTAATAAATAGGTATTTGACATTAAGTGAATTGAAATAAAAACATGGAGGTGACATCCCTGGACCTAGTACAGGCAAGTGCTCCCATTTTTGCAGCAGGTGGTCCCCTTTCCATGCACACACTCAAACTAGGGGTGATCTAAGGCAAAATTATGAAATATTTAAATACTACCACCCCAATTCCTAAGCCATTCCCTTCCAAATAAATCAGGGCTCTATGACGCCTCTCTTGCTCTCAGCTGCCTTTCAACAAATCCTTCCTCAAGGTATTGTTCGATGGCTCCTTAAAGAGCTACCTATATCGCGAGCATTTTCATTGCCATGGAGAACTCTGAGCGACATAAAGAACTTCAAAATATTGATGAAAGATCCTCTACTAAAAAAAACTGTGGCAAGCCATGGATGGTTTACTGGAAGTCTCCAGGGCACCACGGCTAGTTGGTAAGGGACATGGATTTTGAGTGAGGGCCCCTGCACTGGAAGTTCTCCTGTTATCCCAGGTCACCTGCCTTTGCCAGTGTCCTGACCAAAAGTAAACCGTGTGGGTTCTGTAGGAGAATCACACAGGCCATACAGAGGAAGAGGAAGAGAGTGATCCAGGGAAGGGAAGGAGAAAAGAAAAAGAAAGTGCACATGCATGCACGCACACACACACACACACACACAGCACACAGAAGAACAGAATGAAGCCACTTGAGCATTGTTTTATCAAATCAAAGTGGAATTCTCTCTTCCGAGAATGATTACTTAACTTATCTCAGACAAACAGGGATAAAAAAAGAGAGGCCCTTTCTTAGTATCAAAGCATTTCATGAGCTCAGGTTTCACATCTTAGTTTCATTATGAACAACAAATCTTTTGGGATTTTCCAACCCAAGTCAGCTCCGAGAAGATCCAGTCTGTGGAGGGAGCAAGGAACTTCCTCCTTTCTAATACCAACTCCACCAGATGATTAATAAGCCCTGCAAAGAAGAGTGAATCATGCTCAGAATTCATTTTATAGATTCAAAATATCTCCCAGTGAGTGGCAAATATGCCTAAAGAGCTGTGTTTGGGGCACAATTCGAGGAAGTCTTCATGTCTTTAGTCACGTTCGCATCTGCTTCTGGAAAGACGCTGATCCTGTTTTCCATAAATGCAAGTGCAGCCTGTCTTGCAGGGCCCTGTTCTGGGAAGGTACCTCCCATGCACCCTTACCTCGTGGCCCACCCCTTCCAGGAGCTGGCAGGATCTGTCTTGCGTGCCTCAGCGTCTGTGACCCCGAACAGAATATCCACATCATGACTTCTTTCCCAGAGCCTAAACCCACTGACCTGGATTGGGTAGCTCTCTTTCCTCTCAACGGCTAGGCTGCTCCATTGGTGCCACTCACATCGGCACCTACCTAGTGCTACATCTTGCCAAATCTGCCCAACTTGGGTGCATGACACAGAAACTACAATGAATGTGCTTTCTATATCTCATTTCGGAGGACAATTAATTTAATGGCTACTAGAATTATGCACAGAGAATGAGAAATGCCACCCAAAATAAAAATAAGAATCTTTTTTCTCTTTGACAAAGCAGACAAAAATATACACTGGGGAAAAGAATCCTTATTCAAT
>VBSM01001265.1:60761839-60776538 GCA_008086735.1 Cheirogaleus medius
AAAAAATTGCAGAGTATCAAAGGAGAATATCCAGGGGTAGGTTAGGTCATTTAGTTGTTTGGGTTTTTTTTTTAACTTTTTTGTACATTTGTTTTTTAATTAATTTATTTTAAAGTCAGATTTATTGGGGTATAATTTACAAAATATAATTATATTGAGGAATAATTTTCATACAGTAAAATTTATATTTTGCTGAGTTTTGTCAAATTAAAACAAAAACCATTTGAGGAGTGGTGTCAGCAAGATAGCAGAATAGGAAGCCCCAGACTCTCCTTCCCCACAGGGAGACACTGACTCAACAAGGATGCACGAACCAATTCCCTTCATGGGAAATCAGAAACCAGTTAAAAGGTTCCTGCACCCCAAGTAAATGCGAAACCAGCCTCACTGAAGCCAGTAGAAAAATTCATGGCACTCCCTCACCACAGTCCCTAGTCCAGGTTCAGTGTGGCGTAATCAGGGGAAAACTTCCAGCTCATGGCTTCTCCTTGAGGAAGAAGAGAGAAGACTGGACAGTACATCCAACATTCAGACTTTTCAGGGGCTGCTCAGGGACTGGTTTCTGTCTTGCCTGGATCTAAGTGCTTCCAGGAAAGAACATCACATTGAGGGTTACTGAGAACAAAGGTGATGGTTTGGAACACTCACTTGCCATACTCCCTTCTCCTGGCTCAGTACAGAATAAATAGGAGAAAACCCCAAACTCCTGGCTTCTCCCTAGAGAGGAAAAGTGTTGGAGCTGCCCACGGGTCTGGGTTCTTTCCCACCTGTCTCAGAGCACTGACAGGACCTAGCAGCATAGATGCACAGGGTCCACTGAAAACAAAAGAGAGCTAGGCAGCTTGCCACGGCTTTGGACCTTTGGTACAGCAGATAGAGGCTGATATAGCTCAGTGGCCTCTCCCTTTGGGTAGAAAGAAAAGAATGGCATGTAGGTCCAGTGTTTCAGCTTCTCTGGGGGCTGCACACGAGACTGATTTCTGTGTCAATCAACTCAGAACTCTGATGGGACCTGGCATATGCTAGAAGCCTGGAGGTTGCTATTAAAACCAAAAGAGAGCTGGGCAACTAGCAGCAGCTCCAGAAAACCTTCAGTGTTACAGACAGACACCAGAGGAAGCAAGAGAGTATGAGCTCCTGAGGAAATAAACTGGCAAATTCTTCTAATTCAAAATGTATATGCTCAAATACAGAGATCTTGCACTCACAAAAAGGCTTGAGAGGCCCCCATCTCTAGTCAGAATGATTGGGGAAGGTATTTTCCTATTCAAAGTCAGCCCATTAAGACTGGAAGAAGTGTTTGGTTTTTTGAATGTGTGGATTCCCAAAAAAAGTTACAAGGCACATAAAGAAACAGAAAACCTGGTCCAGTCAAAGGAATGAAATAAATCTCTAAAAACTGACCCTAAAGAAACAGAGATATATAAGTGACCCAAAAATTCAAAATAACCATCATAAACATGCTTAAAGAGCTCAGGAAAATAATATATGAACAAAATGAGAATATTAACAAAGAGATGGAAAATATAAAAAAGATACAAAAATTTTCAAGCTGAAGAATACAATATGAGGTTACAATGAAAAGATGTCCCTCTTTGAAGGAAGTGGGTCCTCACCAGATGAATCTGCTGTACCTTGATCTTGGACTTCCCAGTCTCCAGAACTTGAGAAACAAATTTCTGTTGTTTATAAGGTACCCAGCCTAAGGTATTTTGTTATAGCAGCACAAAAAAATTAAGACAAAGGATTCAACAGCAGACTTCATCAAGCAGAAGAAAGAATCAGTGAACTCAAAGACAGACAAAATAGACCTTAAGTCAAAAATTATCACAAAAGACAAATAAGGACATATAATGATAAAAGAGTCAATTCACCAGTAAGATATAACAATTGCAAATACATATGCACCCAACATCTGAGCACCTAAGTATATGAAGCAAACATGAACAGAACTTAAGGGGGAAATACACAGCAACACAATAATAATGGGAGATTTCAATCTCTAGTTTTCAAAATGGGAAAACTGAATTTCTACATGCAAAAGAATAAAATTGGACCCTGTCTTACGCCAGCCACAAAAATCAACTCAAAATGGATTAAAGACTTAACTGGCCTAAAACTACAAAAGTCTTGGAAGAAAACATAGGAGAAAACATTCATAACATTGGTCTTGATGATTATTTCTTGGATATGACCCCAAAATCACAGGCAATAAGAGCAAAAAGATACAGGTGGTACATTAAACTAAAAATCTTCTGTGCAGCAAAGGAAACAGTTGACAGAGTGAAAAGTCAACCTATGAAATGGAAGAAAATATTTGCAAATCATATATCTGATAAGGGGTTAATATCCAAAATATATAAGGAACTCCTACAACTCAATAGCAAAAATAACTAATAACCCAATTTTTAAAAATGGGCAAAGGATCAGGCATGGTGGCTCATGCCTGTAATCCTAGCACTTGAAGCCAGGAGTTTGAGACCAGCCTAAGCAACATAGTGAGACCTCATCTCTACAGAAACATACACACACACACACACACACACACTCAGAAAAAATTAGCTAGGTGTGGTGGTACATACCTATAGTCCCAGCAACTCAAGAGGCTGAGGCAGGTAGATCGCTTGAGCCCAGGAGCTTGAGGTTGCAGTGAGCTATGATGACACCACTGCTTTCTAGCCTGAGCAACAGAGTGAGACCCTGTCTCCAAAAAGTTTTTAAAAACGGGCAAAGGACTTGAATAAACATTTCTCCAAAAAAGACATACGAATGGCCAACAGGTACATGAGAAGAGCTCAACATCACTAATTATCAGGGAAAGGCAAATCGAATCTACAATGAGGTATCACATCACACCTGTTAGGATGGCATTATCTTAAAAAATAAAACAGACAATAACAAGTGTTGGCAAAGGTGTGGAGAAGTTAGAGCCTTTGTATACTGTTGGTGGAAATGTAAAATAGCATAGCCACTATGGAAAACATTATGGAGTTTCCTTAAACAATTAAAAATAGAACTATCATGTGATTCAGCAATACAACGTTTGGATATTTATTCAAAACAATCGAAAACAGGATGTATTTTCACTCGCATGTTCATTTCAGCTTTATTCACCATAGCCAAAAGGTTGAAACATCCCAAATATTTCAGACGAATGGGTAAATAAAATGTAGAATATACATACAAAGAAATATTATTTAGCTTTCAAAAAGAAGGAAATCCTGTCATAAACTCTAACATGAATGAACCTTGAGGAAATTGTGATAAGTAAAATAAACCAACTGTAGAAGGTTAACTACCACATGAATCCACTTATATGATGTATTTAAAATAGTCAAACTCATAGAAGCAGAAAGTAAAACAGTGGTTACCAGGGGCTTGGGGGAAGGGTAAAATGCAAAGTTGAAATTCAATGTGCTGTGGCTTGAATGTTTGTGTCCTCCCAAAATTCGTATGTTGAAGTCCTAATGCCCAAGATGACGGTGTAAGAGATGTGGCCTTTAGAAGGTGATTATGTGATGAGGCTCTGCCCTTATAGGAGAAACCTCAGAGAGCTAGCGTATCCCTTCCACAATGTAAGGACACAGCAAGAAAGTGCCATCTATGAACCAGAAAGTGGGCCCTCACCAGACACCAAATCTGTCAGCACCTTTATCTTAAACTTCCCAGCCTCCAGAACTGTGAATTCCTGGGCTCACGTGGTCCTCCTGCCTCAGACTTCCAAGTAGCTGTGACTGAAGGTGCGTGCCACCAAAACACGTGAGTGTTTTAAACCTAGTCTTCTGGTGATTGGTTCCAATGAATAATCAGAGTTGAGAAATCCAATATTGGAAGCTTTCCTTGATTCTCACAACTTGAATTCTCTAGGTAGAAGAGATCCAAGCTTCACTTTTCCTCATCTCTTTTCTCCTCCTTTCCCAAGGTGAAACAAAGGCTTTGAGACAAGTCACTTGCAGAGAAGCCTTTGACACCACATCCACATCTTGTAGAACTAGGTACGGGGAGCCAGGAACCATAGCTTTGAGCTATGGTAGAGTCCTGGGAAAACCCACTATCCAATTCAGCCACATCCATTGAGAGGAAAGGTCAGTAAGGAGCCAATTTCAAGAACAAAGGAAAGACTTAGGTCAACTTATTGGTTTACTTTTAAGCCTAGCACAACCTTCAGAGTGGTAGGTACCCTATAACATTATGAGGGAAAACTAGGCTTATGTGACCAAACTGCTGGACTAAAAAATGGCCAGGCCAGTAGTTAGGCCAGCTTAATCACTTGATTACATAAGCTCTATTACTAGCCTTCTGTATAGATTATACAAAAAAAAGTCACAAAAATTGCCCCAAACTATTGTGTAATGAAAAGGAGTTAATTTGCTGTCTATACATAGACATAGCTTATTTTTCCCACTGTCTTAACTTTATTGTGACTATTACTGATCATTGTAGAGGAAATGAAATGATTCTCAGACACACGAGGTATTGCTGAAATCATAGTAAATTTACAGCAAAATAAGCAAACCACATCTTCCTAAGTGATGTGAAAAGCTCTAAGTCATACACCGAAGCAGGAAGAGTTCTTATTTTCTCTTCCTCTTTTGCAGAAGAGTCAGAATGATTTAGTTTACATTCTCACACATTTTCTTAGCTGGTATATTTTAGGTGGGAATGAGTATAATTACTTAAGTGACTTTTTAAAAAAAAAATCGTACAAAAGTAGCATTCCAGTGGCCTGCATACCAGTATGGGATGCGAGAAAGAGCATGAAGCTGAGTGCCTTCTCTGCTCACAGGCTCTGCAGAGCCATTGCCCAAAGTGGCTTCCTGAGCAAGAGTCACCATGCTGATATGGACAGTGTGGCTTGCCATTGTGACCACAGATGATTAGATCAAAGAATGATGCCTCATCCAAGGTGCTCATGGTTGGAAAATGGTTTCTGAAACATGCACATAAAAGATCTGCCCAACAGAGGGGCTCCAGACTGAACAGTGACTGGTCAACTAATCGGATCCTCTCTCAAAGGGAGTTTGAATGTGAGAAAGTTGGTAAGTCAGTAGAGACAGAGATAGAATCAGTACAAGCACACCTTAAAAGTTGAGTCACTCTTCCTGTGTATCTATCCAAAGGAAATGAAATCTGGATTTCAAAGAAATATCTGCATTCCCATGTTCATTGCAGCATTATTCACAATTGCCATGCTATGGAAACAACCTAAGTGTCCATCAGTAAATAAATGGATAAAGAAAATGTGATGTACACACACAGGAATATTACTTAGCCGTAAAAAGGGAGGAAATCCTGCCATTTGTGACAACATGGATGAACCTGGAGGACATTACGCTAAGTGAAGTAAGACAGACACAGAAAGACAAATGCTGTATGAGCTCATTAGATGTGGAATCAAAAATAACAAATTCAGAGAAGCAGAGGGTAGAATGGTGGTGGCCAGGGGCTGGGGGAGGGGGAGATGGGGGATGTTGGTCAGAGGGTGCAAACCTTCAGTGATGCCAGATGAATGAGTTCTAGAGAGCTAATGTGCCGCACAGTGGCTACAGTTAACAACACTGAATTGTAGACTTGAAATTTGCTAAGAGGGTAGATCTTAAGGGTTCTCACAGCAAAAATTTAACAAAAAGAAAAGAAGAAAGAAAGGAAGGGAGGAAATGGTAACTACATGATGTGATAAACATGTTGACTAGCTTTATTGCAGTGATCATTTCTCAATATATACACATATCAAAACCTTAAGTTGTACAGCTTAAATATACGTGATTTCTATTGGTCAATTATACTTTTTTATGGCAAAAAAAGTTAACTCATTCCTTGAACAGAAAGTTAAAGTAGGAAGTAATGATGCCCACTTACAGGTAGTCGATTAGTGCAGGAGCCTTTAACTATGAAGCAAGGCTGGGTAGACGGCTACCCTGAATATTGCGGGGGAGTAAAAGACACTCCCCACTTACTGTCTCTCTAAACATCTAGCAGTTACACAGCAAACCATGCCCAGGGCTCAGCTCTCATTCCTACCCAAGGACCTGCAGCTTATTCCCCAGATGCGGCCCTCACAGACTAGAGGCCAAAGTTGTGTGGACTCCCCCCTACAAGCTATCCTATCCCTCCACCAGCTCCCACGCCCCAAACCCCAACCTCCAGGCTGGCAGCCTGTAAGTCTGAGTGTTAGTGCGGATCTGTTAGGACAGGGCAGGCTGGCAGCCGGCTCTGGCAAGGACACCTTGGCATAACTGGGCCTGTCCAAACCCGGAATGGGGGCTTACTAGTTCAGGAGCCCATTAGTCCATGCATAGGTGACCTTCCTCAATGCCTCACTTTTTTGACTTAAGATTTTCAGGTAGTTCTAAGTACCTCCCCAAATTATATAACCCCAAAAGAGAGGAGCAAGGAGCAAAGGAGCAAAGATACCTGGGAAACTCATCTGCACAGATGGTCACTTTCTGTAATTGGGGGCAGACAAAGAAGACTAAAGGCAACACCTTTCCCTTCTGCCCCCCCCCCCCCGACCACCACCTGTGTACAAACACTGCCACGATCTCACCCTTGCGGGTACTGACTGAGCAGGCCAGGTCACCTCGTGCATTCTTCTCCTGTGATGCTGTTCACTCGATGGGGTAGCAAAATTTAAGAAAAACCTTTTTATGATACCAAATATAAAAAAAAAAGTCTTTATATTTCAGTGTTTTTGATAAGCAAGACATGCTAAAGTATGGGGCCCAGTTTGTGGGTCTTTCTTCCCCTACTCAAAGGGTGGCACTGGCCATGGGCCTGCAGACTTCTACCTATTTTCCCCATGTCTATGAGCATCCACACCATAAACTTCTGCTATCCAGGTAACCTAGGGTTTCCCTGGGCCCAGCACTTGGAAGCACCTTACTCCAGGTCCCTAGATCATGAGAAGGGAGACAAATCACTTTACCTCTCTCCTACTCGGTTTGTTTATATATAATATATGTACACATATATGTATATATAAGCTTACCTATATATCTATACACACACATATATGAATAAGCCTTTCATAATCCCTGCCATACACTGAGTTTTAGAGAATGCGGAAAAGAAAATAGGCAATGATAAGGCAAAAAAGAGGGGCCATAGCTATAACCCAAATCTGGGGTCAGGGAACACTTCAGAGATGAAGTGACATTTAAAATGAGATTTAGGCCAGACACAGTGGCTCGTGCTTGTAATCCTAGCACTTTGGGAGGCTGAGGCAGAAGGATAGCTTGAGGATAGCTGAGGTCAAGACCAGCCTGGGCAATGTGGCAAGATCCTGTCTCTACAGAAAATAAGAAAAATTAGCCTGGCATGGTGGTGCCTGCCCGTAGTCCCAGCTACTTAGGTGGCTGAGGCAGGAGGATAGCTTGAGCCCAGGAATTCAAGGTCACAGTAAGCTATGATCGGGCCACTGCACTCAAGCCTGGATGACAGAGCAAGACCCTGTCTCAAAAATAAATAATAAAATGAGATTTAAAAGTTGATGAGGGAGTCAGCTGGGAAGGGAAGAATGGCATACACTAAGGCCAGAAAGGACAAAGAGCATGGTATCTTCAAGTGACTGAAAGAAGGACGACTGATGTCTAGGCCACAGTGGAATGGGGAGGTGGGGCAGGGGAGAATGAACGGCCACAGAGCCAGAGGCTGGGCTAGGGTGGCAAATGGGGCCCATGGGGTCAGGCCAGTGGATGTTTGTAAGCCACATGGAGTCCGATTATATTCTGAGAGCAAACTGGAACCACTGATGGGTTTTAAGCAATGGAGTGACATATTGCTAAATAAGGAGGAAGTTGCCAGATCCTTCTCTCTCCTCCCTGAACAAATGCCTAAGACTACTAGATGACTTTAGCCTCTGGTGTTTGTTTGCACTTTGGGCTAGTTTGAAACAAATTTGAAATTTTTTAAATGAATGGATAATAGAGGAAAGCAATGAATTTGTACTAAGTATAGAGTAAAAGGAAAAGGAAGCAATATTATTATATGACCTCTTGTAGATTATGTTCTAAGTAAAATGAACTGATTAGAAATACCTCCTGGAAAACGAAAATAGTTTAAAATTCCATATTCTGGTTTTCTTCAGTGTGTTTTGAGACATCTATATAAACCTGTACTGGAAAACTTTATACATTTCTTCTCTGATTGGTCCTTTCCACCTGAAAGGTAATTCTTCCCCCGTCAAGCCCAGCCCTGACCTTCACACACTGGGTAGCCACGGAGAAACAGTTTCACCTTTGGTCGGTCAGCAACTCCCGTACATATTGTAAACATGTGAAGTATAATTTTAGGGGTATTAGAGAAATAAAAGATGCATTTTCTGATCTCAAAGACTTGTAATCTAAGGGGGGCAGAGGAGATAACGGGAGAGAGGAGCTCAAGAGGTTATATTGTTCAAAGAAGAGTACAAAGGCGATAGAAGTTTAGTCAGGACACGGGTTGGATGAGTCATGGTGTGGAGGAAACCACTGACTTCCATGGAAGCAACTCCCTTCCCTCAAACTGTCATCTTTTCTAAATGTGAGTAACCTTGCCACCGGGACGCCGTCAGCTCAGGTCCCTGTGATGGGACTCAAAAGGAGGTAAAACCATGACTCTTTGTTGTGATGCTTAGTGCACAGAACATTGTCACCTGGATCCCCAAAAGTCTTTAAATTCCATTCATTTCAACTCAGTTTTGTCCATGTCTCTGGCCCCTCCTGAGGCCTGCACTCTAGGAACATGAATGACTCATTTGACATCTCCTTGAAGCAAACTTGTCCCTAAGGCGGCTGTGTCCAGCAGTAGCCTGAAAAGCCCGGGCAGTTTCATTTCCCTGGGGGAGTCCCATCCTAACAAGATGAGGATTGAGGAACTGAGGCAAGCTCAGAACACCTCAGGTTACTCAGCAGGGTCAGGGTGGCAGAGAGCTCTACCAGCTTCAACCTGCAAGAGTAGGGGTGGCCCCCAAAGGGCCTTAAGTTTCATGGGAAGTAGAACTTTATTTAAAACTTATTGGTTTTACTTAGGTTTTTATCTTTTTTCTGTGTCAGAGTAAAAATAACCATGTCCTCTCTTTTTACATGGCATCTTTCAGTCTACAGAATGTCCTCATAGGCAGTCTCATTTATTTTTGAAAATGGGGGAGGGTGTCAACAGTATTAAATGCATCAACCCCCCTTCTCCCGCCAAGAGCCCCCCATCACATCCATAAAAAGTCAAAGAAATGAGGAGTAAAAACTGTTGGACTTGACAACTAGGAAAACACAGCTGTCCAGAAGACCTTTGAAAGCACAGTCTCGGTAATATAGTAGGTCTTGGTTGAAACCAAATAACAAGGATCTGAAGAGTGAATTGGGGGTCAGAAGCACACTCAGTGCAGTTCATAAACTGTGCCCTGAGCCTTAGCATGTGCTATAGCAGCTGTTGGGGACAGAGAGATAAGAAATTAATCATCAATGATAAGAGATAAGTAAGTCAAGTAACTTATTATGTAGAAGAGATAGGGAGAGGAAAGCTGAAGATGGTGTGAGAGTCTGTCAGAATCAAATATATTCACTACTGATGTCACCAGAAGTTTAATGTTTGTTTTTTTGTTTGTTTGTTTTTAGACACAGTTTCACTCTGTTGCCTGGGCTAGAGTGCAGTGGCTTCTTCATAGCTCACTGCAACCTCAAACTCTTGGGATCAAGTGATCCTCCAGCCTCAGCCTCCTGAGTAGCTGGGACTACAGGTGCGCACACCACGCCTGGATAATTTTTCTATTTTTAGTAGAGACAGGGTCTTGCTCTTGCTCAGGCTGGTCTCGAACTCCGGAGCTCATGCAATCCTCCCGCCTCAGCCTTCCAGAGTGCTAGGATTACAGGCGTGAGCCACCATGCCTGGCCTAGAAGTCTAATGTTAAATGTGGCAATGCTAAGACTGTTCAGGATATCATTTTTGTCACAGCATTGATTCATTTAGAAACATTGACACAACCGTTGTGTCATAGAACTAATGTGTGATGTGAAGCCTCATAGTTCCAGATCAAGGTCAGCCTTTCATTCAATTTAGCTAATATTTATTCAAAACCTTCTATGTAAAAGACAGACCTCTAGGCAGAGAACATGATCCCAATCCTCAACTATTCTACAAGCTAGGGGAAAATATAAATGCTGGGAGGAAACTAAAAGCAATGTGCTTTGCAAGCTCAGAAGAGGGAGAGAAGAGAATTCTAGCAGAAGTCATGGAGGAGTGGCCTTTCCACTGTAGTAGAAAGTTGTGTAGACTTTTGCTAAGCCCTCTGTCCAGTCATTAAAACCATTAAAGGACAACTTTATAACTGTTAACAGACTAGAGGGATCTCCCCACTATCTTACTCATTCAGCTAGGCTTAAGGACAAACTAGGGGACACTCAATAAATGTTTGTCCACTGAAACAGGAGAAGTCTTGGAGTGACACTAGACTGGGGTTATACGCCTCACCATCTTCTTTCTCTGAATCTTCCAGATCATATTACATTTACTGGAACTGGAGCTCGATGACAAAACAGATCTGCCAGGATGGTGAATAAATCACATACGCTACCCCACGAAGGGCAAGGAAGGCTGAGTGGAGCAGTAACATCTGGCTGCTAAGTAAGCATGTGTTTGCTTTAAAGCTCTTTTCTGTAATAAAATTTACAGTGTAATTAGTTTTCCTTTTCCCATAAATTAATCATCTTAAAAACCACAAATGAAATACAAGATCCAACTTGTTCCAGGGCTGTATTTTCTCTGTCAAGTTGGTACTGGCTTAGCCATTATGTAATGACAGAAGTCTCTTCCTAAGTGCATTGTTACAACACCTAAACGATCCCAATTCAAAAGTCAATAGTTTTTGGTTTTTTTAAATAGACTTTAAAGGACTACCAAAACTAAAGGCAAGGACAAAATATTTTTCAGTCTAGAAAATCTGAAAGATGCTTTTCTGTACAAAAAATCAGCTCTGTATACAATATGTGAACTGACTGCCTCCATCGTTCCCTATCAGTATTTGCTACTTGATGATTCCTTGGGTTTAAATGTGAGGAAGTATAAACTGCTTCATTCAGAGTGAGGTGGTTTAGACAATAATCTCCAGTGATGGAATCCAAACTCCCCATTGCAGCGCTTAGCCATTGGAGATCTTAGAAGATAGTAGGAATGTTTGTAGGCAGGAAGGGAGCGAGGGAACTGGGACCTATAACTAACAATGCTTCTTATTAATACATCACTTTATCATTTATATATTTCAAGAATGCTATTTAATGTGATCCTTATAGCAACCCTGTGCAGTAGGCAAAATAGTCATTACTATTCTCACGTTAATGCAGAGGATTGTGAAATACATAAGAGTTAGGTGGTTTGCTCACTTTGAATATGCTAGAGCTCAAATTCAAACTCTGGGGTTGTTGTTGTTGTTGTTGTTTTAGCATCCCCATATTGCATCATCACATTTGATCACTGTGCAGTTGTGGCCAAAACACTAAAAGAAATTCTGGGTATCTCCAAAGAGGGAATTTCAGTGTGTGTGTTTAGGTCTGCAGGGGCTCTGAAACCACCTCTGATCTTGGGCTGTGAATCTTCCAGTCATTCTACTTCAGTCACGTGTGTTCTTACTGTGTGAATTCTCCTCCGTGCTGCAGGAGAACATGACAGACGGTGGTTATAATAGCTCCCCTGGTGAGCACACACACGTACACACGCCCCAGCCGGCATGTTCCACGTCTGCACTGTCTAATTTGTGCCCTATTTTGGTCAGGCACGCTTCCCAAGGGCCCTTTGGGCACAGCAGTTTGAAGCAGGGTGAACAGCTGCCGAGGGCGTAGTCTTTCTGCGCTCTTATTCCAATCCAACACCCCTTATTTCCTCCCATTTGGACCTTTCTCCTTTGTAATGCCCAGCTCCTTTTGTCCCAACCCGCCTCTAGGCCAGTGAGTGGCCTTTCACACAAAAGGGTGTTTCTCAGTGAGAGTAAGACCGCAAAGCCGGAAGCTCTTAGCCAACGTGACTGTCTCTGAAGCAGAGTGACTGGTACCAGATTCATTCAAGGTCAGGCAGCTGGCCCTGACCTGTGAGCCATTATCACCGTCCCCTCCTCACGTCAGCCAGGGCTTCAGGAACCCCCACCCATGGGGACCGCCACCCTGAGAGGGCACGCTGAAGTCACTGTCCTTTGTCACAGGTAAAGATGGAAACTACTCAGTGCCACAAAGATAAAACGAGCACCTGTCTTTGCTTTTCTTAACTCAGCGATTAGAGATGACAATGAAACTACAGTACCCCAGAGAGCAGCTACACGGGGAGTCACTGGAAGTTTGTGCACTTTTCCTGAGGGTGAGAAGGGAGGCCCAGTCAATTTCAGGGGTCTGTTAGTCCCCAAGCTACTCTACCCCTGGCCACCAATTATGTTCTCAGTGGTCAAGGACTGTGAGTACACTGCCTACTCTGCCCTTGGGAAGGTTGTTTAACCCCAATTTGTAAAATTACATAGGCCAAATAATCTGATATATTGTAGCTCTAACCTGCAAATCAATTCACATGGTTGACTAACTATGTTCTGGCACTTTTTACTTAAATTTCACACGTGGGTGGCTTGGCCCAGTTTTACACTTTAGGTTTATTTAATTGAGTTTAGCTCAGTTTTGTTTCCTACCTGAGGAATTTACCAACAACCTCAGGAGGCAGAATTAGTCTGCTATATACACAGTATTGGTATGTTTAGTGAATGGGGAAGCGATGAATAAAAACTCAGTTAAACTTTATTCTAAGAAATGTGGATGACCGTCATACCCATGGTAGCTTTCCAGCCTCCCCAGAGCTCTAACTATGGGAATTAGTCTTGAAGGCGTATACCAAGAGCCTTCTCAAGCTTGACTCAATTCTGATGATCATGATTTCATGTTCAGTAACAGGCATTCTGCTGGTATAAAAGGATGCTTCCACAGGGTGTGTTTTTACCCCCTGGGTCCAAAGTCTTAATCCTTCTTCACTAAGCAAAGAATCATCAATGATTATACCACCAAAGGGAACACTTTAAACTGCTTTCTTCCTTTTTCCAAGGAGGAGGAATTGGAGTTGATAGCATCAACTATCAGTTACAAGACTGGAGTTGGGTGGAGAGAGAGATTAGCATGTCCTCCAGGTAGTGTGAGACACATTTGCAATGCTGTAACGTAAGGGTGTGGTGTGTCCACGTGCTGTGTGCGGAATGACTACATCCATCCACGTGGTTTTAGAACAATGGGTTAAAGCCCAGAGGATTTGGTGTTTTCAGCTGTGATATGAATCCTCAGAGTTGATTCAATCACTGATGCAGAAATAAAGTTAGGCATATGGCTGGAAGAAATGACTACTTTGTGCTTCAGCTGACTGGGTCACATGGCGTGGTCAGGTGTTGTAGTATGGGAAGAAATAGGTCTTGGAAAGGGCTGGATGTCAACAGTTTCTGTCCATGCCCACCTGAGGACCCAGCAGATGTTCCATACCCCAAGCACAGTGCTCCTGTCATCCCATCTGGTCCTGACCTTTCCTTAAGAGAAATTCCTGATGACTGGCCAATATTCCTTACACCTTAAAGGCCACTAGGCCTTTCCCCTGGGCTTTGTATATGCTCAGAAAATATACATATACATTTTTAAACTAACCTAAATAAAGAGATCTAGTAAAGAAAAACTATTTCTTTGAACAAACCGTATGCTGCATTCATGGACAAATAATAATACATCCTTTCTTAGGCACTCTTTCCTATTTCTTAAGCTATTGTATCCCCACATGAATATTCACTATTAGTATGGATGGTTTAGAAGTTGGCTAGATGGTCTTCACAGTGGGAAAAAGGGTCTTTTGTAGCCATCACTCACGTAAGAAGAACCTCTGTTTGTCCAGAACCAAACGAAGGGAGGCAAGACTTAGCGTCTGCAAAGAAATGGATGATTCGCATTTTTATGTTTAATTCTTGGAATTTTTAAAACCAAGCTTCATATCCTCAAAAACACAGCTGATATACAAACACTTAGTCATTTGACTAAACTGAGAAGTGGCCCTCATGTTGCACGAGCAGAGGAAGTGCTGAAGGGTGGCAGCTGTAGACCTGAAAGAATGACTTCAGCCACTGCTTCTGAGGATGTGCTTTGTGTCTCTGACCTAGTGAGACCCCTCGCCCCAGACCTCTACCCCTGGGGTTCAGGACTGTTGACGTAGCAGCTGTTATTTATTGAGCACTTGCTGGGTGCCAGGGAGTCTGCTAAGTGCTGCACATCCATTATTTCAGTTCAGTGCATAGCTTTAGACATCGAATGGCTGGGTTTGAATCCCAGTTCTTCGACATACTGGTTGTACGATCTAGGACAAGTCTCTTAACTTCTCTGTGCTTGCTTCCTCACTCATAAAATAGGGGCAAAAGTAATACTTTTGTACAATAAATTAATACATGCAAGGCACTTAAACAACACTGGCACACAGAGAAGTATGATTGTTTGCTGCTATTGTGATCAACCACATTTTAGAGATGGCGTTTAATGGTGAGACTCAGGGAGGCTATTTCCCAAGAGTCTCCCAGGAGCAGATTAGGTACTGCCTCAAAGCCAAACTGCACATTTTATAGATGATGTCTTGTCCGTACTATAATATTGGCTCCAATTCCGTCACTGCGGCCTCCCGGGTCAGCCTCCCCACCATCAAACCCATCTTCCTGAGGGTGGAGACTTCACCTACCTTTG
>VBSM01001265.1:60783461-60805174 GCA_008086735.1 Cheirogaleus medius
TAGACCATTTTCTTTATTTCAGATATCTCTGCTTTAACACATATACTTCCAATTTATAAGATATATTTCATTTCTTGCTATACAAGTCTTTAGAAAATAGCCTATATATCCAAAGTAAACTGGACAATTAACATAATTAGCTAGATAAATAGGACTACTTTTAGTCTTAGATAATCAAATGATTTATGAAAAAGTGATGCCATGGCCTTAGATTGTTTTGATAATAATTTTGATTTTAATTTTGTACTATGTGACTTTTGAAAATCTGAAACATTTTAATAAAAAGAGAGAGTTTGTCTCTATTTTCTATAAATATGCAAAGAAATATTTCTTTTATTTGAGGGCAGCCCTTGAGTCACTGCCAAAAGTAAAAATTAAATAGAATCCAAAGGCCACATCTATTATCCTTACCATTAGTCTTTGCCTCCTATCTTTAGTGACTTTGATATTTTCCTAGTGTCTGTGTGAAAAAGGACATGTACGTCTGACTATTCTCAGTGCAAAACAAAAATGGAAAGTTCTCCACAGTCTATTTATTACATACATTTCTCTTTCATTTATCTATTTTATGTATGGCTACCTTATGCTCCCCTACATTCCATTTTCACACAATTTTATACTTTTTAGTAAGGATGATTCATTACTTATATAAATGTGATTTACTTTTATGCTTTTGTGAAGTTTCTTTATAAATATATTTTAAAATTACACTAACTCTCATTGACAGACCACATGTCTCATGTTTGGTGCAGGGAATAGTATCAACCATTGCTTCTGTAAAGTACAAGAGAATCAGGTGCTCCTTAGAGATCCTCAGTTTCATTGTTTTAAAATTTAAAATTCTTCAATGTGGTTCCAGCCACGTATATTCATATAGATACTACATAGTCAAAGATAACTTACTGAAGCTTGTTCACAGAACTAAGCTTTCCCCTGATATCTCTCCTCTCCCTGCTCCCACACTCCTGGAAGTATTATCTCAAATGCTTTTCAAGATTTAAATAATAATTTTTAAAAGACACTTAACACCACAGTAGGGAATTTGTTGGCATGACTCGAACAATACGGTTGCTCCAGATGCTGTATTCGAACTGTATGGGTCCACTGAAAAAATAGATATAACCTACAAGAAAAAGGCCACAAAGAACATTTCAGTGTGGAAATAATAAGGTTTTACTACAGCTAATATTAAAGGTCCAATCTCTTAGATCTCACTTTTGTTTAACATTTCAATATTTTTCTTTTTAAACCCTATTAATGTTTACTATATTTATTGCTTTAATTTTTTTAATGATATAAATGTTCTCAGCTCTCCTAAATTGTCACCTAGACTTAATTGTCTTGCTATGAGTTCCAGTTTTAATGCTTGAATTGTTGATATTAGTTATCTGTTGTAAGTGAGGGATAATACACCTCATAATTAGAGCAAAAAATCATTATATAGTTATGAGACTTCATACATGAATTACTCCCCACTCTACCCCTATTTTGAGTTCTGGCAATACCATTGGCATCTTGCCATATTTAAGCATAATTTAAGGTAATATTTAAAGTTTCGCATTTCTTATTTATAGAATTAGCAATCATTAAGTAAAATTCTCATTTACTCTAAGCATGGGGGGGTTGGTTTCTTTTTTGTTTTGCAGTTTGTGTAAGTAATCACATAGGAATGATTAATTCCTTAACTGTCATACGTTTATTAGTACATCTAAGCCCTATATGAAAATCCTTTGTGCAGGAAAGAGTTTTGAGGGGCTTTAGAATCTCTTCTTTAAGATCAATGCAATGTAACTAGTTACCGTTTTTCTCGTAGACAGCATCCACTTTATCACCAATGCCTGGGAAGTCCTCCTCTATTAGTTTGGGATAGTCTTTATCCATAATATGATTAGTATCATCATATCTATTTAATAAAGAAAAGAAGCTCTTAAGTAAGTTAGAATTCTTAGAAATTACCTTAGAAATAATATGGTGAATATAATGGCCCCTTTCAAAATTAACAAGGGCTCTACATTTTTAGGTCCTTAAAACATCTGGTAGCTTTTTAAAATTAGGAATTAGACTACCGAGTGGATAGCAGACTCTTGGTATGTATTTGTTGACCTGCCTAAAGGCCATCTTTGTTACAAACTCATTTCCATTTCACAAATAATGTATCTATTACAAAATTATGTCATCAGAAAAGTGCTCTTAGAGTGAAATAAATGTATGCTAATGTATAGACAATTGCCTGTTGATCTCCCACTATGTGTAAGACAACTTGCTTAGTAATGGGTACAAAAATATTTAAGGTTTAATTTCTGTACTAAAAAGTCATAGAGGCATACGGTAACACCAAAGGTAGGAAGGGGAGCGTAGCTTTCCCCTTCCATAATGGCACATTTCATGCTCCTCTTCCCTGCCCACACCCACACCCTGACCAACAAAATGCATTTCTTTAATTAATCTAGGAGAACAGGCTCCCATGTGCTACGGTTACTGACGAGAGCTTTTTATATCCTGAGGTATGTTCCAACAAGTAGAAGCTAAGAACCACTGACCTACCAAGAAAGCTAAGACATGTATGTATACACATAACTGCAACACCAGGCAATAGAAGTTAAGCATGAGAATGAACATAAAATGACATGGGAGTATAGGGAAAGGGGAGATAATCTCAGATGGGGTCATCAAAAAAGATTTTATAGATGAAATGATATTTCAGATGAACTTTAAACAACGGGTAGAGAATTTCAAGAGAGAGAGATGCAGGGAAGGAACCCCCAACAAAGAAAATCTCATAAAGGAAGCTTAAGGGGATGTAAAGGCACATCATGTCTGAGATATGGTAAGTAGTCTATCCTAACTAAACCATTTACTCCTTGTGGAGTATAGGGAATGGACCACAGCACCAGGAAGAAGCTGGCGGTGACTGTTAGAAAGTTGTCCATGTCATTGTCAGAAATAAAGTCAAAAGGCAAAGATGATATATACAGGGATGTGTGTATGCGCATGTGTGTGTCTGTCTGTGACACTGTGCGTATGTAGAGATGGAGGGAACCTTTCATTTTAAACATTTTGAGTGTTGAGCACCTATGAGATGTTCTCATTCCCAAACATAGACATGGATCTGGACTCCTAAATGTTGCTGATGGCAATGCTGCCTGAATTTAAATGTTCCAGTTCCTTTGCTTTTCAGAAAATTTGACTTTACAAACCTATCAGCTTCCTCATCAACATTTCCAGTGGATCAGCTGACCCCACAGACATGGGGGCCTTTTCTGAACCAATCTTTTGCTGTACCCATGCTGGTGTCTTCTCTGGCCATAGAAGATGGAGCCTCACATAAATTAGGACAGGGTGGCAAGAAAGAGAATCCAGAAGAAAGGCAAGAAGGAATGAAGGTGCCAAAGTAAAAGATGCCTTTGCCATGGTTGAAGCACAACAAATGGCTAAGAAAGAAAAGAATGGTTGAAAAGAAGTGAGCATTTCATGTGTGTATGTGTGTGTTTTCAAGAGGGGTTGAGACTTTTAAATACATGTCTGAGGGGCTGCCTGGAAGAGCTGACATGGAACGGAAATGAATGACTGGTATGATATTTACAATGATGTGTGAGAATAATTTACAGTAGTGACAGATGTTTGAGACTCATTTTGCATCTGTGACACAGTTGGGTCAGTATATATTGCTGCCATACCTCCAGACCTGGTTTCCTGAGAAGAAGAGTGTCTTGCCTGTATCCTCAAAGTGAACAGCTGCACTTATCTTCTTAACCTCTTTTGGAAATCCCAGTTCAGATATTTTTTTGGGATAACCTTCCATAATGTCATAACCATTAAGAGCCCAAAATTTTCTACCTAGAATAAGTGAAAGAACAGTTTTCTTATTCAAAGGGATCCATTAGGACTTACATATGTAGACATATACTTAAACAAAGACAGACTCATTTTACATATTTAGAAATAAAATACTTAGTGTTTGCAGTCACTATGTTCACAAAGCATAGAAATATGAGCATTCTTCTTCTTCAAACAAAAATAGTATTTAAATACTTAAATAAATTTAAATAAATCTTAAGATCTTAATTTCCTCATTATAAATATAGATGACCAAATATAACAATTAATCTGGCAATTTATTAACTCTGACTATTAAGTTTGGAGCTGGGTGAAAAAATACATTAAAAAACAGTACAGTAGGAACAGTAAATTAGATTCAAAACTCGAATTTTATACCAGTTAAAAAGTCACTTCCTTCTCTAAAAAGTAACTACATTATAACATTAATTATAATAGTTTAACAATAGAAAGAACATCAATAGAATGTTAAGTAGTCATTTTAAATTATGGTCATAAAGATGAAGTAGCAATTTGGAAAATTTTTCATGATTTTATGTCAAGGGAATAAGTAGCATATAAAAATGTATCTGTGCTATGAAAATAAATATGTAAAAATATGTATTAGATATGATGAAGAACTAGAAAAAAGTGAGAAAATGAAATAAACTGATATTTCAGAAGAGAATTATGGACAATATTTTTTTCACTTTTTCAAAATGGATATTGTTATAATGTTTTCTCAATAAATAATTTTTAAGAGGAATTAAGAGAAAAAAACTAACATGATTGATAGGAAAGAAAGAGTGGATATAATAAGTAATATATGTGAACCTTTTAAATGTCAGATCTGGAGACATTTAGTAGAGTGGTTTCAGGTGCTTTCTGGTTTCCATTGGTTAGACTCGATTCTTAATTTAGGAATATTTTCAGCAGCTATCATTTTACTGAGTGTCTGGTAGCGTCAAGCTCACCACTGCCTACCACGGTCATGGGGAGGCCCTGTGGAAGGCTTACCTCTAAAGATGAAGACAAGGTCATGAGAAGGATGCTCATACGCAGCATCAATACGATTGGGAAGTTCTGGCCAAAATGACTTTGTCAAAAACAGCTCTGCGTCAACCTGCTGAGGATGCAGGCGCCAAAAGAATCTAACGTGAAAATAAAAATATTGTTTTCTGTCACATTTTTTAAGTACACTATTTCTAGCTTGCCAGCCACCTCTCTCCACATCAGTACAGATAAGTTAGACACAACCATTCCCTTGCACCTGGGAAGGGAAAAAAATCCATTTCCCTTTAAGTGCCAGTGACAAGTTGTGGCTATCCTAACTCCATCCTAAGGTATTCAAGTTTGAAATTTTACAGAGTCTTTGTAAGGACTCTAAGTCCTTTGTAGGTTGAGACCATGCCTTGCTCAATTTTGCATATCTTTCCAGAGGCAAGCAAATGTGCCAAGGCATTGTGTTGGGCTCTAGAAAGAAAACATGAACTACACAAACTATGTCTTCCATGATCATGGCCTGGGGAAACTGATTCATGAGAAAACACCCAGAACACAATGTAATTGAAGTTATAATAGAAAGGGTGGTAATGCTATTGGATCAGATGAGGGAGCAAGGAATGAAACAATGAATGAATGGATGAACAAATAAGCATACTAGAACAATTTAAAAATTAATATCACATTTTTAGGTTCATTTCATTCCCTCTCTCAGATCTGAATACATGTATACAGAACTAAAGTCTTTCCATACCAAAATGAATTCACCTGGACATTATAAGTGAGTTTATTAACACAGCAATTACTTTTAATACTTGTCTGTTTTTAAAATAAGTTGAATTTTTAGATTAATTTGGTTGTCTTTATAAGAAAGACTACAACCAAAGATGTAAAAAGAAGCTCACAATGTCAAGATTATCCATTGGAAAGTAAAACATTTATCCATCAGTCATTTATTTGATAGGAAATATGTAAAAGAACTGTTATTTGTAAAAGTTCTGTTATTTTTACTGTTAACTTTCACCTTTGCAAGTTGGACCAGATGTTTTGGCAATATGCAGACATGGCTTCATAAATGTTTGTCTCATATGATTTTATGAAAGAATGTCAAGTGTACCTGTCTTTAAATATCATGGTTTCTCCTCGGAGACTGGTAATGGCATCAAGGGATAAGGATGGGTCACATTTGTCTGGTGTTTTGGGATGTTTATGGTCGGGGTCTTCATCTCCTGGGCCTGCAGTGGTGAAATGCAAGAGAGAATTTACTGAGCATGACATTACTGATGACCTGGGTCACAGCATATCAGGCTGATCCTGCTGATGGAGAGTAGGAGAGGCTTCCCTCCCAGGGAGGGCAATAATTCCTGAGGCTCCTACATAATGATACAAATGCCCTATAACCCTACTTCCTTCCTGCAGGGTTATAAGATCTTGCATGGGGAGACTGCACCTTCACTTCCATCCTTCAGGACTCCTTGAGATTCTTTTGAACTATAAACCTAGATTTCTTGAGGTTGATGATAAAAACAGGGGGTGGAGGAGGTAGGGGTGAAAGCAAACGACTTTGAGAAAATTTTCCCCACACTTTGCACAATCTATTGATGGACTGCTCTTGAGAACCACATTCCTCTTAAAGCCATTTCTGAAGGCATACCGTCCCTGTGGAAGCCCTCATCTCAGCTCCTCCTCTTGCCGATTTTACCAGCCATCAACATCAGCTAACTTTGCTTGACCAATCTGCCACAGTGCAGCTGCATCTGCGACAAGCCAGGCCTTCAGCAACTCCAATGTGACTTGCCACATGTTTGTAACTCCCCCACCAGCTCGCGTGAGCGCAGACAGAGGTGCAGTACACAATAGTAACCCTACACTGTTTGTTCTCTGTCTAGTTGATATTAGTTCTATTATCAGTCCCTTGGTCACAATACTGTAGAAATAATAATTGCAAAATAAGTTGGCAAATTCCTTTTACCCATCTTCAAGTTCATGCCCACACCTACTCTAGCTGCTGTAATAGATTTAAATCTAGAGGGGAAAGTAACAGGTTGGGATAGTGTGAGCAAGTTTTCTGAAGCATGTGCTTCAGAAGTGTTTATGCTGACGACTGTGCACTGTGGCTTTAACTCTATTTATGATAGATAATCTATAAATAAATACTTGGGTTGGGGTTTAATTATTTTGTAAATATTCTTGAAAATTTGGGGGGGAAAAAGAAGAATTTCTTGTAATGGTCATTGTAGGTGTTGATTCAAAGTTACCACAGGCCACATGAGTGGTTTCTACTGTAACAAATTGGAATGATTGAAAGAATACCCAGAATTCATAAGAGCCGGTTAAGATCTCACTTTGACCGTCAGCTGTGTTACTATAGGTACCTATTTAAACTCTACAGGGCTTAGTTTCTTCATTGGTTAAACAGGGAATAAAATGTTTTCCTTTCTTATTGCAGAGGTGTTTTAAGGGTATCAAATATACCTTGCAATGTATAAAATACAAATACAAGGAGCTATATTCTGCAAAAACTTTGGAGAATGGAATATTTTCTACTTGAGCAAGTAGTTTGATTTGGAATAAAAGTGGCTATGTTTTCCCAGGTTTTAATAACAAAACCAGGAAAGCAGTATTGGCAGTGGTAAATTCAAGGAGTACAGTCATGCATCACTTAATAACAGCGATAAGTTCTAAGAAATATGTTGTTAGGCAACTTCATCATCAAACATCAGAGCATATATACACAAACTTAGATAGCATAGCCTACTACACACCTAGGCTATATAGGGTAGCCTGTTGCTCCCATACTACAAACCTGTCCATCATGTTATTATACTGAATACTGTAGGTAATTGTAGCATAATTGTTAAGTATTTATTTATCTAAATATATCTAAACATTAAAAAGGTACAGTAAAAATATGGTATTATAATCTTATGGGATCATTGTTGTATATGCAGGTATGTCCCTGACCAAAAATGTTGTTATGAGGCACATGGCTACAATTTAAAAAATAAATGTATGTATCCATTCTGCTTATGTAACAGCTTGTATAACTGATACATTAAGAGTTACCGTAGAGAGACTGGATTCCTTGTACATCATCATCTGGAAGCACAAAGTGGCTTTTGCCAGTGTAGGTGTAGATGGGAAACATGAGTGCCCCCGGGTCCTTGGAGTGATCAAGACCTAAGGAGTGGCCAAACTCATGGGCAGCAACAAGAAACAAGTTGTAGCCTAGAAGGAAACAAATAAACAATGAGAAAACAAGGTACTCCAATGACCAGTTAATGGAAGAGATATTATTTCCTTTATCTATTTGGTATGTTTCTTTCTTGCTTATTTTCTCTTTCTTCACTATCTTACTTTTTAAAATTAATAGTCAATTGCATAAAGGAAGATTCAAAGAACTGATTTAATCCTTGTAAATAGTATATCATTCTTTTGATTACAGCTACCTACACAATTAGAATGTCAACAGATTGCTCTCATATAATTAGTAATTAATAAAGATTACTGTGAAGACACTAGAAATCCTGATTTGCTCTTTGTATTCTCAGGTCAGATGAGGGAAGCAGACAGAGATGACCTTAAATGAAGAGTAGGGAAGTCACACGGGGTGGTACATAGCTAGAGTGCCGCCCAGAACATCATCCAAACAGGAGGCAGCATCCAAAGGGCTGATGACCAAGCATGAAAGATACGCTAAAAAGGGTCTCTGGGTCTACACTTGGGAACAAATTCCAATCAAATTATTTTCAGAGTACCTCTAGAGTTTAGAAAAACAGTAACTCTGGATGTGATTAGCCATGTTTCCTCTACTCTAGAAGACCACTATGTCACTGTATTTCCATTGTTTCCTTTAGTCATTCTTTCAAACAGTTTTTAGACTCCTAGTACTAGTATTTTATTTTATTTTTATTTTTTTTTACTAGTATTTTAAATTGGAAAAAAAAAGATTATAAAAGACTAAAAGAAAAATAGAATGTATAAGGCAGTAGTCCCCAACCTTTTTGGCATCAGGGACCAGTTTCATGGAAGACAATTTTTCCACGGACCAGGGAAGGGGATAGTTTTGGGATGACTCAAACACATTACATTTATTATGCAGTCAAACCTCTCTGCTAATGATAATCTGTATTTGCAGCCATGCCCCAGCACAAGCATCATCGCCTAAGCTCCACCTCAGATCATCAGGCATGAGATTCTCATAAAGAGCATGCAACCTAGATCCCTTACATGCACAAGTTACAGTAGGATTTGTGCTCCTGTGAGAATCTAATGCTGCCACTGATACGATAGGAGGTGGAGTTCAGGTGGTGATGCGGGCGATGGGGAGCATCTATAAATACAGATGAAGGTTCCCTCGCTTGCCCTCCTGCTGCTCCCCTCCTGCTATGTGGCCCGGCTCCTAACAAACCGGTACCGGTCTGTGGCCCAGGGGTTGGGGTCCACAAGTACAAGGCAATAGGGATTGCTATTACTTCTTCTAGAATACATCAAAGCTGAACCTGGTGGTTTCCATTGACTTTAAATACCCTTTCCAATCATAGCCTGTGCATGAAGAAAATGAACAGACAATTTAGCAAATCTTGCAGTTCGTAAGGGCAATCAGATCACATAATCTGAGTGATAACTAATTCTTCACTGGAATGGCTAGTAACGGATGCCACTCTGAACCTTCAGCTGTAAAGTGAACCCAGATTTGTTTGTGGATGTTTTAGTTCATTCTGATTAAATTTTTCAAACTCAGAATTTATACAGGAAACTAAATCTGAGGCTTACTGTGACTATCTCTTAACAATACTAGATGTTATTCTTTCTTCCTAAAACCATCCTTACCTGTGAAATACTATTCAAGAACATAAATATATAAATTTTCACCTTTCTCTCAAAGACAGATTGGGGACATTGGAGTTGAGGTAGTGATTTTTTAAGGCCCAGTCTTATTCTTTGGAAAAATAATCCTTTTTATTTAAATGAATAATAACAATCAAATGTCTATGAAGACTCCTTTTAGTTGTGATGACTAAGTAAGCCTTAATTGGAACAATCTATGGCTTTTCTTCCTAAATTAATATTCCCAATTACTTTGAGCCTTGAAGATTCAACTACTAACTGAATTCATTCAACATTCAGTTTTATTTTGCTTTGGTCAATATAGCCTTCGTCTTGTCTGTCTCATATTGCTTGAAATAAGACACTATCTTGATTTCTCAGTGTTATTTATAAAATGAGTAATATAGACAAGTCTAAAAAAAGTAACTCATATAATGGAGAGCAGAAATTTGACTGAACTTATGCCATTAATATTTCTACCAAAAAAACCTATTTTGATTCACATCCAATTCATTTATAACTCATAGATTCCACCCTAATAGTTTTTAGATATGTACTTATAATCAATTATACTTCTTCAACATGCCAAAAAATAATGCACAGTAACATTACCATGTCTGACAGATAAAACATTTTGGTCCTACTTCAAAGTTAGTTAATATCCCTCAAGTCACCATGATAAATTAAGTAGATTTTGTTCATTTTTCATGTTTAACATTGATTTGTAGAAATGTCACTTGTAGAAACACTAAGATAAACTTTTCATTTTTTAGAAAATATAATCAAATAGCAAATATAATTCACTTTTATGCTTCTTAACTTTGTACCAGTGGGTTCACTGTCTGATTTAACAATCAATGAAATTATATCTTTATAAGAAATATTACCTTTGGAACTACTTGTCCAGGTTTCATCATCATCAAAATGGGCATCTCCTCCGAAATTTGGTCCAGGAGGAAAAGCGTGAGCCAGCAGACCAGAGGGTCCATCAAATGGGTAGAAGTCACCATGCTCTACACACAAAAGCAAGAGTTAGGAATCTGATCATACCAACTAGTAACCAGCCCAGGTGTCTGGTGACGTTTTGTTGAATACTATAAAAAGTAACAAATGGTTGAAAGAAGGAATTTAAAAATGGAACCAATTAAGAGTTAGAATATAAAACTGTTTTTAAAATGTCTTTACCTTTAGTTCCAAAAGAGATCATGATATCAGCAGTGCCATCGTGAAGTCTGGTAAAATTCAGAGGTGTCACGTCGGACCAAACTTTGAAAGCTTTTTTAAATGCCTTTTCAACTTCAGAATGAGTCATATCAGGGGTGTAATTCACAATTCTAGTCAACACAGAAAGCTTCAATTAGATTTTTGGAAGGTAAAAACTATTTTAGAATGTATTTTCTTGAAACATTGCTGTTCAACCCAAAATGCAATGGTTTCTATTAATTATGATGCTATACAAGAATAAAAAGTCAAGAATCTAATCAGAAATTTGAGTATCTACAAATATCTATGTGGCATCTTAATTTCAAATATTCAGATGTATAATATAATTTATTTTGCATGCTAAAAGCTTGGAATGATATTCATAAAGCCTAAATAAATGAAATACCTCTATAAAGTTCCTAGAAAGAGTAAACTCTCCATCTCTAGCACTGCTGTGATAAATACACTGTTGTACTACATTTGCAACTTTTCTTGAGCCTACTTTTACTTACATTTTGGTTTCATTTCTAAAAGAAGTACTTTGAGACGTTCACCGAAAAATAATGCTGGGTTAACATAACAATAATGGATGTTATGGGACATTTTCAGCGACAGTATTAAAGCTATTCCTGGACTTAACTTCCAATTAAATATTTAAGGCCTAATTAATATTAGACATTTAATACTGTAAGGAAAAAACCAGCACACATTAAAAAAATATAGCCTGTGATTTACCTGTAGGTTAAATTCGTTTGGGTCCATTTGAGAGTTCGAGGGAAAACATTGTATTCACCCACGTCAGGGACCCCGCATCTTGGTTTTTTCATGATATCTAAGGTGTTATCGTCAAGTTTGCCAGTCACTTCCAAGCCAAAAAAAGACTGCATTTCTCGAAGCCTGTCAACCATGGAACTTGCTGAAGTCTTCTTCAGGATTCCCGCGAGAATTGGAGGATGGTAGTAGGATTTCAGGTAGTGCTACAAAAGACACCAAAATGACCTGCTTTTAAACAAGAAGGGAATCTATGAGATGCACCACATCATTAGGACAGGCAAGATACTCTACCTCTGCAAACTGGAGGTCTTCCTCGGACAAATCGTCATCGTCACCATTAGGAAGGGGCAGGGACCGACAATGAGTCCAGCTCAAGAAGAGGAAGGACACCAGGACACCTGGGTGCATCTTGAATGGCTGAGCCTGGAGGCTGCTGCCTTCCACCGACAGTACCTTTGCTTTTATAGACCTGCCATGGTGAGTCATCACTGATGGATACGTTTCAACTTCCTCGCCAGTTGAAGGTAAACATGCTTACATGGCGACTTTTTTTTTTTCTTCCCTATTGTGGTTTGTGGTAGAATTTGAGGGAAATATAAATGAGGGCATCTCTCATTTCAGCAGGGTCTCAAAACCCATCTGGCAAAATAAACAGCCTCAGCATATTTATGGATCCTGTGGGAAGAAGCGGAGGGTAGTAAATTTTTCACTTCACTTAGCAAAAAATGTTTTTTCCCTCCTACGGGAAAACAGCTACTTTTACTTTTCCAAATAATAAGAATATCAAGATGGTACATGTACGTTCATAAAGAGAAACCTAAACCTGCTTCCAGAATGTTTATAGCCTGGTGAGTTCTAAACTGCATTCTCTCCAGAGCAACTGCAGAGGAAAATGCTGTGTTTACTTGGGGGCCGTGGAATTGGACCAGAACCGAGCTTGAAGGTTCTGAGCTACTGCAGCATATCCACAGATTGAGTCCCATGGTTGGAATTTAAACACACTGGCATGCATGACCTCTCAACAAATAGGGAGTCGTGCATGAATTCCCTACGGGTCTAGGCAGAAGTAGAATTATTACATTGGAACACAAAAACTATCATGGGTAACACATTTTGAGGGACTACTACATACTAGGTTTAAAAGGTATTATCTCACTTAATCCTTACAATAGCCTTTCATAGGTACTATCAGAAGACTTGTTTTCCATTTTATATATGAATAATCTGAGACACAGAGAAGTTAAATAATTGCGTAAGGTCATATGGTTAATAAACGGTACTATCAGGATTTGAACCCAGACCAGTTGACTCAAGACTCCATGTTCTTAACCCCTGCCTGATATATCTCTACCCCATCCATTTTCAGACATTTTCTTAAAAACTGAGCTGTTTTGTTCCCACACTTCTGGGAGTGTCCAGGAAAACTAGGACTGTAGTAAAGCATATGGCCAATTTCAAGTTTCGAAATTTTTATTTTTAAATTTGAACAATAGAAATACCCTTGGTACAACAACTCTGGAAAGTAGTCCTATGGGCCCGTCCTGTTCTTTTTAGAACTTCACACATTCAATACCATGAAATCTAAGTGCCATTTTTAAATGGATAGAACAGGGGTGGGGAAACTTTTCATGTTGGAAGACCATATTAATTTAGCTGTGATCAAAAAAGGCCACAATCAAGAAACTTCAATTAGATACACTTAAAAATGTACATCATTTTGTAAAATTCTAACTACTATGTACTTAATAATTTCAAAAAATGAAAACTATTAATTTTAAAGTTAACTAACCTTTTAATGACTTTGTCGTGTCTGCTTTTTGTTGGAAAGCACCACTTGATTATTTGGTTACAGCAGGAGGTCCACACTTTCAGTTGATCCTCGGTCTAGATGGGTATCAGTCATTTATGACCATAAGGGAGTCTTGGGTTAGGTAGGAGAATGTATATTCACAGCAATTAGTGGTTGAAAAGCAAAAAGCATTTTTGGGGCAAATTACCTGCTGGCGTGGGTATTCTTCTGCATTTTTCCATCTTTCAAATAGATCTTTCTTAGCATGAAACAATGACTTTAAAATGTCATCTACTGAGAGCTCAATCGATTCCATCTGCAGTTTTTTAGGTGCCTTGGTGATATTAACTAGGTGAGGCTGAAATGCTAATTTGAGTGTGACGTCATGATTCTCAAAGTCAGTGAATTTTTCATTGTTTTCTCCAATCAATAGATCTGTAACAGCTACATATTCTTCAAATGATTCACACATGTCATCCTGCTCATCAATGACCTTTGCTAACTGGGGAAAATGAGCATCCAAAATTTTCTTTTGAAGAAGAAGTGTTTTGAAGAAAGATTTTTTTGAAATGCTTGGATTTTTTTTGTCATATATTATATATAGACTTAGTTTTACCTTGCAAAGAAATATGCAAGTCATTTTGATTTGACATATCACACAAAGATGCTGCATCCTTACAGAAATCTTCTTTCAATAATTCACACTGCTGATTCTGTTCTTCATAAAATTTAACTATCTGTTCATGCAGAGATAAAATTTTGGCTAACACCTGTCCCTGCGATGGCCCATGCACTTTAGAATGATATGGCAAATCCACACGGAATATCTCATTGTTCAAATTTAGCATGTTACAAAACTGACATGCAATATTGCATTTGCATAAATCTAGTCAACAATACTTATAACTTGTTGTGAAGTGTCACTTAAAATAGTAGCTTTCGCACAGAGATTTTGCTGATGCAAGACACAATGAAAAGAAATGAGAGCATCTAGATCTGTTAATACGTTTTTTATCTGTGCAATAAACCCTTCATGTTTTCCTGTCATTGAAGGTGCAGCATCTGTACATACACTCACTAAATTTACCAAATTCAGTCCAACTTCATGACATTTATCTTGAAAGTTGTTGAAGATATCTATTCCCCATGTTCTGTTGGCAAGAGTGGCCAAAGTGAGTAACTTTTCATAGCAAAGAAAATCTTCTGTTATGACCCGAATGAAGTATAAAACCTTCGCCGAGTCACCAGTATCAGTTGATTCATCCAAAGAGATTGAACAATATATTTTTTCCTTTGGAAGTATTGCATGAAATTTTTCTGTTAAATTGAAGGCTGCCAATCAGTTATGATTCTCCTTGAAAGAAGAAATTGTTTGTACTTTGAAACGTTATCAGGGTCTAGGCATCCTACAACTTTGACAGTGCATTCTTTCACAATTTCTACATCACTGAATGGCTTCCCTTTTTCCCCAAGTATATAAGCTACTTTATAAGTTGCTTCAGTGACAATATTTCTGTGTCTTATTGCTGCTTGAAAGAATTCTCTTTGCTTTTGCTTTTCATCTTTTATTTTCTGCAATGCAACCTTTTGCATCTCTCCCTCTAATTTAAAATATTTGTGGTCCTTAAGAGTATTATCATGCTGATAAGCATTAAATTTCTTTAGTATTGATATTGCAGTGTCACAAAGCAAGCAGAAATAAGATAATATTGCAATTCTCAATCCTCATTAAAAAATCTGTTTTCTTTCTTCAGTGTTCTCTTGGTCTTCTTTGACATCATGGGCTGTTAAGTAGACAGAATTAAAAAATGCTATTGAGCTGTGCAACTATTCACAAATTCCACTTCAAACAGAAGCACAGTGCACCATTGTCAAAAGCTGATAACAGACTGGCATACTTGACCCCCATGAACTTGACAACCAGCTTCATGTGGTAGTGGCACCAGGCAGGCGGAGGAAGTTAGAACTATAATAAATCATGAGCATAGCAGCTGTCAGCTTAGCCCTTATGGCTTACTAATGTTCTAATTGTGCCGGTCAATGTGGGAGGATTATTTTGTTGAAACTTAATTTATTCTTTGGTATTTTAAATATGTTCATTTTAAAAATAAAATAAAATATAAAAGATGAACAAAAATGTATTAATAACAATAAAAGGATTTGTTCTGAAATTTTGGATTCGGTCAAAAGGCACACACTTAAAGACCTAGAACACCACATGTGGCCTGAAGGCCACAGATTCCCCACCCCTGGGGTAGAACAATATAGGCAATGATATTTAGATTTATCGGACTTCTTTAAATAAATGATTGAAAGCGCAAGTTAATTTAAATGATTAAGACTCAGAAATAAAATGAAGTTCAGGTCAGGAACATATTAAAACAAGGGGAGGGAGCATGAATACAGCTTTAGGGTGAGTAGGAAATGGGGATCAAACATGTGGGTAAAATGCTATAATCTATAGTAGCCCTAGGACCTTAGAGAAAAGCAGAAAAGCCTATAAAATGTAAGCAATCAGTTGAAGGAAATTTTTTACACTTTCATCCAAAAGACAGTCAAATAAACCCTTAGAATAGATTGTTTCCTATGAATTTGAGATTATATTTGGGCTCAATCAGCAATGCAAAACAATGATGTATTTTGAGTCTCTTCCATGAACAATATTTAATTTAAGACTCAGAGGTGCTGCAGCTCATCCACAGGATTGAGTCCTGTGTTTGCAATTTAACACATTGACTGCCATGTGAGTTGTATTTAACTTAGGCTAGTTTTGAGCCCAGGGCCCTGTGAAGCAAAACCCTGCAGTTGGTTGGTGAAAATTTTACTTGTTGATGTTCTTATTGTTACGATTAATATTGACAATTTAATTCTAAAAACTTGTGTTGCATGTAACTCATGCACAGAAAACAATAAAGAATAACAAATTTGAAAGGATCATTTTGTTTTAATAAAACAACATGGCCCCAGGGGAAAAAAATTTTTTTCTAGTGTGGTAGTCAATGTGTGAAACACACTGGCATGACATTAAATGAAAAATTATCCAAGAGTTTGATTTATCTATTAAGCTTATAGAAATTAGTTCATTGGAAAGCATTGTCTTTTTCAATAAATTTTCATGATCTTTTAAAGTCTCGTTAGATAGGCCAGGCATGGTGGCTCATGCCTGTAATCCTAGCACTTTGGGAGGCCAAGGCAGGAGATCAGGAGTTTGAGACCAGCCTGAGCAAGAGCAAGACCCCACATCTACAAAAAATAGATAAATTAGCAGGGCATCGTGGTACGAGCCTGTAGTCCCAGCTACTTGGGAGGCTGAGGCAGGAGGATCACTTGAGCCCAGGAGTTTGAGGTTGCAGTGAGCTGTGATGGTGTCATGGCACTCTATCCCAGGAAACAGAGTAAGACCTTGTCTCAGAGAAAAAAAAAAAAAGTCTCATTAGATAATAAATAAGAAGTCCTTGAAGAAGCTTGAAAACAAAAGACATTTTATTCAATGTTTGAAAGTAGGGAAAAAAGAATCAAATAGACTATTCTCATAGATTTTCTTATATTTGTAGAAGTGCTACCACTTTAAACTAGAAGAAAAGAAACCTTTTTAGTTATCAAATCAATGAATATATTAATTGAGCATCAATTCCATATACCATGCTAGTCACTATGGAAATGAAGGGTAAAATGAGAGCCTTTTTGTTAGGATCATTACAATATTACCTTTCCCATAAAGAAATATTTTAAATAAGAAATTAAAATAAATAAATGTCACAGTTTTTCAACTTGAAAAATAATGTTTATTATCAAACAACGTTAATATTTTATCAGTTTCTCATTCCATTTAAGAACATGAACAGCACAAAAGAAAAAACACAGAAAGGTTAATGAGAACACGCTATTACATATTCTGTAATATTCTTTAGTAGAGATAAATAAAAATTCCTCAGAGGACTCAAATAAACATTGATTTCTTAAGGATATAATCAGACTGCTTGTCTAGAGGATATTGTTTATGGAGAAGTGATTTCAGATGGCGATTGGGATGTGTCATCACACTGTCAACACAAGTCCTTATCTCAGGTTGTTAATTGCACTGGAGAAATGATTTGTGGTTTCAAATGACACCTTTAACACAATGGGGCTGAGTTGGTCTTTTAAAATGGTTTTTAACACGTCTACCAAATCACTGGGAAATTTGAAAGCCTGTAGAATGAGCAAACAAAACTGGGCTAAATTAGGAGTATCTACTGCTGATTCAGACATGAGCAATATGGGACTTTTTAAAACATATGTCATCATCAGTTTCCAAGTTCAAAACATCACCTATTAATAAAAAAGAACAAAAAATGTCCATAAATAACCAGTTAGTAAAGCATGAGGTAGTCCCAGATTAGGAAGAACATGAACAATGGACCATTTGAGTTGGGTTAAAATTATGAAAATTCTGTAAATTGAAGAATATTTTAGATCAAGATTTTGGCTTCAGTTTAGAGTATTGTCAATGATACCTAGTAGTATCTTTATTTTTCTAAGATGGAAGTGATTTGACTCTGAAACCATATGAAGTAATAATTTTTTGTAAACACTCTCTGATGGTTGCTTTGTTCTAGTATCTGATTTCTTTTTTGTCCATAACTCCATGGAATAGGCTTACATGGTCTTAAAAAGGAGAACTAGCTGGGCACAGTGGTGTACGCCTGTAGTTCTAGCTACTAGTGAGGCTGAGGCAGGAGGATTGCTTAAGTTCAGGAGTTCCAGGCCAACATTAAACACTAATCACATTTACACCCTAGAGTAAAGTGTGAGAGTACCCACCTAGTCTACTTATGCAGAATCCACAGGTTTGGAACAAAACACAGCTGCACAGCAGGTCAAGTTTAAGAGGTCGTTTACTTTTAACATTAAATCACATGCTCTTCACAGATGCTATGTTCTGCGTTGAACCACAAAAGAAAGTAATAGAATAACAAGAAATAAAGCAAATTCTTCTTAGTTCTTACTGGAGTATGACGCCTGAAATTCAAGACTTAATTCCCTGCGCTCACCCCCTAATGAATTTTAATTTTTATTGTGTTTTGTTAAAAAGAGTGGTTACAGAATGTCTACCTCTGTCAGATTTAACCAAAACTGTAAGAGTGAACAATCAGGAATAGAACACACATTCTAGCCCAACCCCTTCCCAAATGACTTTGAAAAGGGAAAAATCTAGATTGTTTGGTAGTGAATAATAGAAATGAAAACAAATTAGAAAAATGGAGAAATGCTTTAGTGGTTTTAATAAAAAGTTTCAATATATTTAAAGATCCCTATATTTCAACAAAGAAGCAAAGAGTCTATTTTAAAAACAGCTTAGTCTTACCTTGTTACCTTAATTCACTAAAGCATAATAGGAGTTTTTCCCCTCATAGCTGTGTTATGGTGTCAAAGTGAGCCTAGATAGATCACATTTCTCTGGAATGTGGCCATTGAATGATCTCTTTGGTGGACCTAAAAGTAAGAAAATAATGACCGAACATGGCCCCTAAGATTTGCTTCCAGTTGTCTCTGATTTCTCTTTAAACGCAGAATAACCACTAGCATTCCAGTTCTCCTGTCTAAATTGAAATGTGGGAGGAAAACATCTTCAGACCATACATCATAACTTATTACTAATTCTTACTCTCAAATATTGCCCTGTGTTTCCCCATGTTGTGGGAAAGGGTCACTGGTTGGTTTTAAGGTGAAGTTGATGGCCTTAACTTCCCACCCTCCGCCCTTCCTTCTGCTAACTAATTTTCCTGCGCCCTCTTGCCACGTGGCTTGTAGGTGGGTTCAGCCAACGAGAAAGGCAGGAGAGCAGAAGAAAAGCCAGGATTTCTCGAAACTTCATTCTCTAATAATTAGAGTGGTTCCTAGTTAAATCCTGATTGATACAGGTGACAATATAAGGATTACAATGGCAAAGAGTAATACATTTTCCAGTCCCTTAACATATATCTTCATGTATAACTTACATATTTATTTTCAGATATAAAACACAAAGATGATAAAATTTCACAGATAGTAAGAAAATGAAATGAAACAGAAGTTTTATTTTGAAGGTGAGTCTAATAATTATCTACCCCATGCCTAAAACCTATAGGTAATAAAAATTTTATCTTAAGTCAAGCCAAAGACATATGCCATGTCTTTTACTGAATAGATTTCACATCTAATTAATGTATCTCAATCCAATTAATGAATCTCCTACCATTAATAGGGATTTATTTTCTCACACGAAATTTGGAATAAACTTAATGTAAATTATATAAGTTTTAATAGAATGGACTTTATAAAATGACACTCTGTAGTATATAACAGCCATACATTTGCTAAAGATGCCTTTGACATCATCCTCAGAGAGAATCATTTTCTTTTGTCGAGGTGGATGTAGAATGGGGTACACCAGAGTTTCAGGGGCACTGGAATGATGGCTCCAAGGCATGGTCAAATTCATGTGAAGAAACAGCATACAAGTGAAAATCTATCAAGAAAGACAGAGCTGATGATTTGGGTAAATGTCCCACAGAATCAGAGTTCTGCTAAAAGATTTTTAAAAACTGATTCTTCAAGGTTTGTTAATTATATCCTTCCTCTGCTACAAATTTAGGGCAGAAGGTCAAAAGCCAAAACTTGTAGGGACGCTTTCTTCAATGGTATGGAGCAGGGAGCAGGGACCACATGACCCTGACGCCATGACGAAGTGCACAAAGAGTACGTGTTGGAGCCACTGAGAGTCTGTCATTGACTCTGCTGTGTCCGTTGACTCCTTGGTTATTAGGCAGTAGTGGATAAAAGGAAAATTATGTTCACTTTAGTGTTAGGAAAAAATAGAATATACAAGTAAAATATGAGTAGGGGCACCCATAGGAACCCTAAACATAGAAATAAAGAAATATTTTGAATCCCTTCGTGGGAAGTTCCAGGCACCTGGCAGACAACCTGATAAGAACAATGGCCCCTCAAGCCAGCCAGTCACAAGGTGTGACTTGGTCCCCCTTGGAAACTAAAAGATGGCATCTCAACACAGGCTTTTGAGTTGTTTTTTCAGAAACTCCCACCAGGAGGAAAATGTAGATAAAAGAGAACTGAGAAATTTAACTCTGGCCTCCCTCTGTTCTTTGTTCTAAATTTCCCTCTGAGAGGCCTGTCACACACCTGTCTTAACATTCCTGTCCCTAATCCAAGAATGTCCTGATCCACCTTTGCTGCCCCCACGCCCTTTCAGGATATCCCACCTTTTGGAGCCAACATAATGTATAACCTACAATTGTGCCTGCCTAAAATGTACCCCTGCCTTTAAACACCCAGGCCTGTAAGTCACTGAGGAGTTGGGGTCTGATGCATTGGCTGCCCATACTCCTTGCATGGCGCCCTGCAAGAAAAATGCCTCTTTCTCACACTGCAATCCTCGGCTTCAGTGCCAGGCGAGCGGAGCCCAGTTTGATTCAGTAACACAAGCACAACACAACTGTACTATGATATCAAAAATCCTAGTTGGTTTGGAATGTGTAAAAGAAACAGCAGAACACTGCACTGCTAGGGAAATATGGGCCCTGAAGCCAGATAGACCAAAGCCTGTTTCCTCCATGGATGAAGCAGAGATAATGAAACTAGTCTTACAGGATTAGAGTGAGAATTCAATTGTAAAGCACGTGGCACATTGTAAGTGCTCAATTACTGCAATAGAGGTTAGCTTTTGTTATTGTTTATATTATGAATATACAAAGCACCTGGCGAATGGCAAATGCTTAATGTGTGGTAGCTACAAAGATTAAATTCTGAATTAATGATCGTGGAGTTTATTCAAAGTTTATTTTAGCACTATGAAAACAATTGCTGAGCCTCAAGCAATAATAGACACATATGGGAAATTCAAATCTGAGGCTTTAGTTTGTTTCAAAGCATTTAGCAGCATTTGCCTAAAAATAATAAACATGTCAATTACAATAATTCTTATTGATTCAGCCAGGCTTCTGGCAGAAAGTATCTGGAAAACTTAAGTATTAGTATATAGTTAGTACACACACACATCCTCCTAATTTCACATTTGCCCAACTTGGGGAAGTTTTTATAGCAAGCTTTTCTAATGCTCATTAGGTTATTATGAGAAATATATTGTCTATGCCAGCTCCGAGCAGAATGACATGCTCTTTTTCTAATAGAAAAGCAGATGGTAGATAGATACTTAATGTGTTTTGCCTACCTCTTAGTATAACATTTAGTCAAAATGTCAGTGAAGCTGAGGAAGGAAATAGCAGAGGATGTAAACAGATGGAAATCCATACCATGC
>VBSM01001265.1:60805274-60831784 GCA_008086735.1 Cheirogaleus medius
ACCCAAAAATTTGTACCCCTATAACTTGCTGAAATAAAAAATTTAAAAAAAAATGTCAGTGAAGAATAGGAATGTAAAATATAGCAGCAAAATATGAAATAAAGACAGTTTTGTATCTGAATATATGACAATATGTTTTGTTTGTGAATCACTGTAAATATTTTCACCACATTGCAGTTTAAAAGATCAACAGTGGGTAAGCTCTGTTACACTTTCTTCAACCACTAGGGGAGAAAATTGGGTCAATGATACCACACAATCCCTGTGGTGTTAGCTTAACCCTCCGAGACCTCGAAAAGCATTTTGGTTGACTCTGTTTTGTTGCCTTAATTGCTGTTTGGGAATGTGAGATAAAAAGTCCAAAACTTTGACCACTTATGTACATAAAGTGGACAAAGTAATTTTCCCCAGAATAAGAGATTTCTGTAACTTTGACCACTCTTAGAGTTCAACGATCACACCAATCCTAACTGAAGAATATTCACCTTTACCTTTGGAATCATTTGTCCAGACTTCATCATCATCAAAGTAAACATCACCTCCCAGACCTTCATCAGGAGAGAAGGCACAAGCCAAAGGACCCATCAAATGGGAAGAAATCATGTTATCATGTTCTAAAAGGGAAACGACTTGGAAAATAGCTGTGGGAAAGCCATCAAGACAATACCAAAGCTTATCACTTCAGATAGAAGGTATTCAAAAATGGAAGTCTTCAGTAAAGACAATCTTTTATTTCTTATTACCTCTGCTTCCAAAGAAGATAACAGTGCTTCAGAGAACTCTAGTGAAATTAAGTTGTATCGCATTGTTCCAAATTTTGAATGCCACTTATACAGTGTGATCTACAATTTCAGAGGGCAGATCTCTGAATCACTATTCTGACCAATATATATACATATACACAAGAGGCATTTCAGTAAGCCCCCAAATATGACATTTTAATATTGTACTTTAAAAAATATATTGTTTTGATGATTCTTTTTATTTCTGTATAGAATTAGAAATCTAAGGTACAGCATGATACATTAAAGTTTTCTTAGAGTCAGCCTTAATCTTTATGTGTTTACAAGTATTCTCAGTTTAAAAACTGTGCTATATTCACCTGAGACAGAAAAACTACTATCAGACATTAATAACTTTAAATAATGGTATAAATTCCATTTAATATCAAATATTTGAATGTCTTTTTATTTACATTGAAGCCTTTAAATCAATGAGATTTTACTTTAAAAGACATTCACTAATAGAGATATATCTTTCTGATGTACTTGAGGTTGAGTGCAAAAATGTTTCTGATTCATTTTTATATTCCTAGAGATTAGCCCATGCTTGTCACATATTACAAACTATATTAATATGCGTTGAGTGGATGAACTAATGAATAAATGAATGGAGACAAATAAAAACCAGGTTCAGGGAGATTTTCTACAGATTTCTTTCTGGAATTAGCTCATGTCTTAATCCTCTACTTCACTTGAGTTGGTGTCTAGACTCTCACTGTTCACTTGGAGGAACAGCTCCACACAGTGATATGGGTTAATATTTGTTGTTTGTGAACTTTCTAAATTTTTAGGAAAATGATTAGTTGTACCAAGCTACCATGGTAAAGAGATAACCACTAATTTTAGCTTTTCCTTAACATTCAATTCTCATTGATAATTATTACACAAGAAAAAAACGAAACTATTAGTTCCCTATCATATTTTTAATTTAAAATTTTTATTTTTTCTAAGATAGTATAAGCCACCTAGAAAAGATTTCCTAACTCGGGATTCAAGTAACAGAGATAAAACCTGTGAAGGAATACACAGACTATGATTTAGGAATAATACAGATTTATATAGACTCCCAAAAGACCTCCAGAGATCATCTAGCCTAATTATTTTATGTTACATTGGAAGACAGGTTCAAAGACATTGAGAAGCTTCCTCAAAATGACACAAAGAGGTAAAGTTGGTGCTGGAATTAGAATCTCAGCCTCCTCATCAGGATAGTCCAGGATACTGTATATTACCCCAAACTACTTCTTAACACAGAAATGTTTCATCTGAAAAAGGTGATCCTGCCAGCTACAGCAATTTTATAAGTTGTACCGAGAAAAAATGATGAGCAACTTTTTTACCTGTAGGTCAAGCTACCAGTTAGCCACTTCATTTTCTTAGGGAAACAATTAGATTCCACTACACCAGGAGCTCCATACCTTGGCTGCTTCATTGGGTCTAAAGTTTCAGCATCCAGTTGGCCATTTGCTTCTAGACCAAAGAAGGCCTGTACACGCTGGAGCCTGGTCCCTAGGAGCTCAGAGTTTCTCTTCAGACTCTGTGTGGATCTCAAGGGAAGTTGATAAAGGGTTTTCAAATGGTGCTGGAAGAAAGCACTTAATCATGACCTTAAATGGGAAAGCCACTTGGAAAATTAGGAAAACAGCAAGAGGAGGGGCCTGTTACCTGTGCAAGAAGCAATTTCATTCCACTTTGGTTAGGGGATTTCGTGCTCTAGAAATACGTGAGGGGATGGGTAGCATCCAGCAGACTGTGAGATTCCAGAACAGCATCGGCAGAGACGCAGTTGCCTCTGCTGCTTGGTGGCCTGCAGAGACCTTCACCTGGGGTGGGGTTTTGGAAGGAGATAATTTGGGCCTCTGCCTCCCTGAACTGCTTTTATAGGGTCAAAATGTTGGCATAGGATTTATTTCTTGTACGTACTTTATGTGCACTACTTTTTGTTCGAGGACAGAGCAAGTGTAGCACATACTTTTGTCCAAAGTAAAAGTTTATGAGTAAAAACAAAGGCTTTGTCCCTTGTTTAATGACCTTACATGTAGAATGTAAGTTCTGCGTTTTTGAGGAGTTTATCTCTCAAACTGGCTGAGCATTGGGAAGCTTGTAATTTGCCTTCTGACATGGAAGGAAGAGAGAGAGGGAGGAAGCAAGGAGTAAAGGGTAGGGAGGAAAGGATGTAGTTTAGAAGGGAAGTGGCATTTATTCTGAAGCCACCAAAGGGCCAGGCACTATCCTTGTGCTTTCTCACTCTAATTTACTAGAGAATGGCCAAGAACCTGAATAAGTCTGTCCCAGACTTCTAGATGACAGGGCGATAGGACTAGGAAGAATTTTCCCAACAAGTCATGGCCCAAGGACCTTCAATATTAGTTTGCCTCAATGTGGGATTCCATCTGACCACCTTGCTGCCAGGACCATTTTAATCACTAGTCTAGCCCTAAATGGGATAATATAATCCAGATGTAGGAACTGAGCCATTTTCCCAGTAAAGTACCATTGAGGATATGTGTTAATTTTTTCCAAAACCAAAATTATTTCCCAACTTTCCAAAACATTAGCAAACATAAATGATTAGGCAGATTGGACCCCTTCTTGTATAAATATGCAAAGTGATGAATCTGATTAAGCAAGGTATTGAATTTGATCCTTTCTTCTTCCAATGGTAAATACTTTACACATTTTGGAAAGTCCTACACCTGCCAGTTTCTGGCTGACTTCAGAGTGCTTTCCACTTGCAGAGGCAAGCACATTGCATAACTACTAAAATTGAGAAATTCATCTTAATGTTTCATTTGTTCCCAGGGTAATTTTCCATATCCAAATTAAATTAATAATTTTGAACCCATTTACTCCACCATTACTCATTTTCTTATTATACAACTTACACAGTTGATGGGGATGGAGGCACATTACAACCCCAAGAACTAAAATATAAATCATTTAAAAAATTCAGCTCTTTATTATTTTTTTATTATTATTATTTTTCATGATGGACTTCACACAATTAATTCATAACTCAAATTATTGAGTTATGACAGCAAAGTAGAGGATTTTTCAAAAAATGTAGGCTATGAACATGAGAGTATTGAAATTAATACAGGAAATTTTGTATAGGAAATCTTCATTTGTAGATAAACTAAAATTTGCATATAAACTAAAATTTCATAAGACTATGAAACTGAAAAGTCCTTTCTTTGAAAGAGAAACTACAGTGAAAAGACTGCAGCCCCCATTGGGGTAGGTTTATTTAAAAGATATCTTCAAAAGTTATGAAATAAATAGTGGGGTTATTTTCAGATGAAACAATCAGAGGAAAATATCTGGAGTTAGCTTATAGCTATCTCCTCAGCTGTTCTCAAACTACTATAGAATCAGACAGAGCTTTCTCAGCACTGGCCAGTTTATCATTTTTCATAACTCAGGAATGAAACCTTTGAAGCAATTTGTTTTTTAATATGGAGCCTTTAAAAATGATCTAACAGTGTTATTTTTTTATAACTGATTACATTTTCTTCATTTTATATAGTTTTATGTCTTATTTTAATAATACTTTAACAATTTATTTTAATAATTTATTTTAGAAAGATAATACATATTTGACAAAGTTTATGACTCTTATATTCTATAATACATTCATACTTTTTATTTGAAATGCATGTTACTTAATCTCAATTATTTTTAAAAAATATTATCAATTCTGAACATGTTTTTAAAATGAAAAGACCAGAATTGGGCCTGGTGGCTCATGCCTGTAATCCCAGTGTTTTGGGAGGGTGAGGTGGGAGGATTTCTTGAGGCCAAGAGTTTGAGACCAGCCTAGGCAGCATAGGGAAAGACATAGTCTCTACTAAAAATAAATAAACCTAGCTGGGGTAGTGATGCATGCCTGTAGTCCCAGCTACTCCAGAAACTGAGGCAGGAAGATAGGCTTGAACCCAGGAATTTGAGGATAGTGACCTATGACCATACCACTGTACTCTAGCCTGGTGACAGAGCAAGACCTGTCTCTAAAAAAAATATTTTAAATTAAATAAAATATCAGTATTAAACACAGACTTTCATGAAGCAAATACTGACACACCAATATTATAATTTTGTTCATTTCTGAAATTTATTGATACCTCTTAAGTGATAATGAACACTCTCATTCTCCTGTTTTTTATTTCTTTCATATAAATTTAACAAAGACTAAGGATTGACATATAGACAAATTTGTCTGCAGCAATATTTAGCATGCTTTGCGTAGGATATCTGGTCTGTGAAGGAGGAAAGAGTAACACACCAGGCCAAAGGAAACCATCCTTTAAAGTCATTCATGGCCCTATAATCTGTCTTCAAATTAACTAAGAAAACTTCTGATTATGATTGTATTTATCATATATATGTCTCTCAATGGGAAATAATATATAGATTATTGGATATGATTCTCTAATAATCATATTTTTGTCAAATAGTATGTTTCTCAGTCAAAATTAATATTGGAGCACTAAGTTGTCAGTTTCTTGTGAAAGCTCTAGTTTATACTGAATTGCCATGATATAAAGACAATTTTTGGCAGAATGCAGTGACTCACACCTCTCACACCTATAATTCCAGCACTGCAGGAGGCTGAGGTGGGAGAATCACTTGAGGCAGGAGTTCAAGACCAGCCTGGGCAGTGTAATGAGACCCTATCTCTACAAAAAAAAATTAGCCGGGCATGGTGGCGTGTGCCTGTAGTCCTAGATACACAGGAAGGCTGAGGCAGAAGGATCCCTTGAGCCCAGGAATTTGAGGTTACAGTGAGCTATGATCCAGTTATTGCCCCCTAGCCCAGACAACAGAGCAAGATCCTATTTCTAAAAAAAAAAAAAAAAAAAAAAAAAAAAAAAAGATGAATTTTTAGGGTAAAGGATGTTAGAGCGTTAGAAATATAAAAAGGCAAATGGTGGTAACCTAGTTGAGCTGTGTAACTTCCCTCCCATTCAGAGCAGACTAACCCTGATTACTTGTTATAAAGTGTATTTATCTGTTCTTTGCTCCACAGTATAAATGCAATTGCTTTTTTGGTACACACACGTTTGAGTCTCAGGAAAAGAAGTACACTAAATATAATACAAGCAACTCCCTGATCAGGATATAATTAATTGAGAAGAGGCTCTAGAAATTTCTTTTTAATTGTCTAAAGAGAGTTCTCTGTGAACCCAACCTCCTTGTAATTCATAATTGTTTTTCTGTGAGGTACCTCCTATTTACAATTATTTTTTAACTCTTGATTTTATGAAGTCAGTGCTCAAAAATTATTTGATTGATGGATGGATTAATCAAAAAGTCACTTACACCCAAATATAATTTAAATTGTAAGAAGCCTTATTTAATTAAAATGTTAGTGATCTAAAATATTATGATTATACTATTAACAATAATACATACAACTTAAAGAAGCTGTTTACAATCTCTTTTGAATTGATAAGACTTTAAGGTACATGAGTCATAGTCTCTGGCTTCAACTCTAGACAATATTTGTGGCTTACATTGAATGAGAATATAAATCATAAAAAGCATTTGTGAATCATGTCCTTGGGCCAGGGATGAGGGTACTGCATACCTTTAGTAAAAGCTTTGAAATTGATTTTGCATGTATGAATCACCACTGGGTTTTCCACAACCACACATACACACACAAAAAAAAATCTATAGATAGATAAATAAATGACTTGTTTCCTTGAAAGCCATTTAAGGGAAAACTCTTAATTCCGATATGCAAAATATTTTAAAAATACACAATTGTTAAAAACTCATATTTCAGACTCAAAGCAGTAATAGTACTTGAGACATAGAGTCCCCACGATGTAAGATGGTACCTGAAAATGTTAACCATAAGTGCGATGAAAAGAATCGCTGAGTTTAATCTTGACGGTGTGACCTAAAAGCTGTGTGACTTTGGCAAATTATTTAACCTTTCTGAGTTTCATTTTCCTCACCTGTAAACTAGGAATGAAAAATATTCACATTTATATCAGTATGAGGAATAGAGATATTATAGTGAAGCTACAGCACCTTACCTTACATATAAAAGATTCTTAATAACGATTATTAATGTTAATTTTGCTGTTATTTGTTATTACAGAAGATTAGCTAGTATTTATTGAGCATCAATTATGCATGAAGCAGAGTACTTAAAGTTTTAGAAAACATGCAAAAAACAGAATATGTAATTGTTTAGACACAAATGAAGGGAAAACAAATTGACAGAATTCTAGTTGTCCAACAGCAGCTCTGGTGATGTTGCCACCAAAGTCAGAGAGAGACTAGCCTAGGGTCATTGCCAGATCCAGGCCTCTTTTCTTCTGTTTCTTTGCTCCTGCTTAACTCTCGGCTGCCTAAACTGACCCCTACCTCTCCCAGTTCTCCTTCATTTATAGTTTCTGTTTATTTATGGCTTCTGCTGCCTCAAAGTGTCTGCTTATTACCTTCTTAGTTGTAGGTGTTTCAGCCTCTCTACTGCCTCTTCGTGTGTGTGTGTGTGTTTGTGTATGTCCGTGCATGATGTATTCTAAGAGAAAGGATCTGATTAATTCAATTTAGATACTCTCCAATATAGAATTGCTCCTCCTGCATAAAGTTTTCTGGCAAGCCTATTAATGCTCACCTTTGGTTCAAGGGTACCGTACTGATTAAATTAGGGAGCCAGGATGTTGTTGTGGTGATCCATAGAAATACGGCATGTAACCAGTATGTAAGGAGTCACAGCTGGAAAGGGGGCTGCAGGCATGGTATATACTGAGCAAATCCTTAACTCCCCTAAAATACTACAGTTGCTTCACAGCCTCCTCTAGAGCCAGCTAATCCTCCTGTTAGAATATAAAAGATGATGCAGGATAGGCAAAGAGGGAGAAGCTGTAGGCAAAGTTAACAATTTCCAAAAGAATATTCCTTAAATCAAACACTTTTCTACTAAGGAATTTTCTTGGTGGTTAATTTGTCCCTGTACAACCGCATTGCATTATACACATTGATAGAGGAGTTATGTAGGAAGAAAGATGGTAATACTGTAACAGCTAATGCGTATTTAGTAACTTGGCTAAATAATCTCATTTAATTATGTAACAATACTTAACTAGATTTTATTATTATGATTCCTTTGTTACCGATAAGAAAACTGAAATTCAAAGAGTTTGGTGGGGGGAGAGAGAGAGAGAGAGAAAGGAATATCCCATAGAAAGAACCTGAGACTAAAGATCAAAGGGAGAAAAATAGCAAGAAGTAAACACTCAGGATTGAAGTGTTTACCATCCACCCAGCTGGGGACAAAAAACAGCCAATTCACTTTCTGCTTGTTAACAACACAGACAAATCAATAACTTGTTTGCTTTGAGAGTCCCAGGCCAGGGTAAGGGAGAGAAAATATTTTTCCCTCTACCCTCCTAGGTTCTCTAGCTGGGACCCTGTAAACTAGACAGACAAAAGACAGATTAACAAGAGAAAGACAAGCAGAGGTTTATTAACTTGTGCATTGTGTATACACAAGGGAGCACTCAGTGCTGAGTAACTCAAAGGGGTGGTTAGAGCTTGGACTTAGATAGTATCTTAAAAAAGAACAATAAAGTTGTAGAGAAGTAACAAAACAAAGGAAAAGGACCTTGAATTTCCAGGGTGGCAAATTGTGGGAAGGTAAATATTAATCTAAGGGGAAGCTAATGGTAGATGAGGGCTAATTAGTTAAGGTTTGTTATGTAGATTGCTCTGGTGCAGTCTCCAGGCTGCCAAAGGTCTAGAGTGGTCTCTGGTGATTCTGTCCTTTCTGGTAGAGAGGGAAGGGTGAACACCTTGACAAATTTATATCCCACTTTTTAGGCAAATGGGAGGAAGACAGAGAGCTTTTTTTGTATCTGCTGCTTTTCAATTGCCTTTAGCTCAAAATAATCTTCATGCCAAAGTGGCATATTTTGGGGTGGCATATTTTGCTACCCTTCACCAGCAAACAACACCTGGCCCTAAGGAGCAAGGTAGGAGAAAATGAGAGTCATCCCAGGCTCATGTGATTTTCTAAGTAAGGTGTTAACTCCAATAATTTTCACCTACTCTAAAGCATTCTACAATAATCACCTAATAGGCATCTTGAAGACAAAATGTGCATTTAATTGTATTACATAATTCTGAAATTGACTATGTCATTACTACTACAGACTTTGTCTTGTAGAACAACCAAATTTTTCCAGATCAAAAATAACACCCCGAAGTGGATATTGATTCATATTCAACATGCGTTATTTCCACACAACATTTCTAATCAGCCTTTGGGTAAACCTGTCCTAAATGATTACTGGGGCAGAGTTCCTCAAACCTTGGGCAGAAAAAAAATCTGAATCAAAATAAAGAGCCTTGTTATTCAGATCCCATTCTCTATAAAATAACCAACAACGAACAACCAGGAGAACATGAGAGATTGAAAAACAAGCAAAAATAATTTCATCAAGATCGCATTATAATGTCATTATTGAGTCAAACATTTCACTGTTTCTGTTTTGAAGAAAATGCATCACATTAGGGAAACAGTTTAAGATAATATTTTTCTTTAGGTTACTGGAAGCCACAGTGGTGCTACCAACTGAAATTGGCACCTCTCTACTGTGGGATAGAATGTCCTCCACTTACGGCTTTTCCTCTTTTGCATATACCACACCATATAATTTTGCTATACAGACATTGAGCAATGCATTGAGTCTGTGCTTGTCTAGGAGGAAACCTGATGAAATTTCTGGATTTGCTAAACTGTTGGAGGGTTTCCCTGAACTCATAATTCCAGAAGAACTCATGAATTTAATAGAAATAGGGATGTAAACCACCCTTGAGTTCTCCTCCCTAATAGTTCATGCCCTAACCCAGCTGCTGTGACACTACATTTTTTTCACGCTTTTCTTTTTCTAAGCCCAAAGGTGAGAATCCAAAACAGCTACTAAGCTGATCTTCTGACCTCATTCCAGGCCTGCTGGCTGCCATAAATAAACCACTCCTGACCTGAGTCCTCACCGTCTTGACCCAGTTCCTATTAGCGGTCACCCAGTCTCCTCACTGGACAAAACCACAGGGATCCGTCCAACCACCGGGTAGGAAAGTCACCTAGTTGAAGAGTCAAGATTTGACCCATTAATCGAAAGATAAAACCTGGGGGTGGCAAGTTATTTCCATGAGACTGAACGTGGGGGTGGCACATTAATAGAACATTGCTCATTACAAGTCTGAAAAGCTGAAAAACAACTGTAATCCTACACGTCGCAGGGCTAGCCCATTCCATTATGATGGCAAATAAGGGCTAATGAACAAAATATTATGACTCACATCCTGGCATCAACATGCATTAAATGCGACCTCGGGGTTAATTAAGTAGAAAAAATATATCAAGACAATATTAAGGTGTATTTTTAATTTGCCTTGAAAAGTTGGGCGTAGTTTTTTCAGCTCACAAATTAGCTTTTTTGAAAAGTTAATGTAAGATGTGCTGTTTCTTTTTTTAAATTTTTTGTTTTAAGAGAGGGAGTCTCCCTATGTTCTATGTTGCCCAGGTTGGTTTCAAACTCCTGGCCTCAAGTGACCCTCCTGCCTGAGCCTCCTGAGTAGCTGGGACTACAGAAGTAAGACATCATACCCACCTCATGCTGTGCCCTTTCTTAAACATGTACAAAGGGCAGGTATATGGCTATTGCTCGACCCTTCCCTTTTCTCTTCTCCCACTTCATTGTCTATATGTTGTTTTTTGTTTTTTGAGACAGGGTCTCACTCTGTTGCTGGGGCTAGAGTGCAGTGGCATCATTATAGCTTATTGCAACCTCAATCTCCTGGGCTCAGGAAATTCTCCTCCCTCAAACTCCTGAGTAGCTGGGATTACAGGCGTGTCCCACCACACTGGGCTAAGTTTTTTTTTTTTTCCCCCTTATTTTTGTAGAGAGAGAGTCTGGCTATATTGCCCAGGCTGGTCTCAAACTCCAGGCCTCGAGAGATCATCCCACCTTGGCCTTCCCAAAGTGCTAGGATTACAGGCATGAGCCACAACGCCCAGCCCTGTCTATATGTTTTATTGTATTTTCTGTCATGTCTTAAAGTATGGATGCTTCATGTTTTAAGCATCCTGTATATTTTATTTAACCCAAAGAAGTAGTGGTCCTTGCTTTTTTGCGACTGCCTATAATTCTTTACATGCATATTAGGTCAAACCATATGAAATTGCCATTTTTATAGATCAAAAATGACCAAATGAGCAATTTCAAATAGCTCTACCTAATATTTGTGTTTGAGTGTGTACATATATCTGTGTGAGTGTGTCAAGCAGAAGCACTTTACATATTTTCCTTCAATTAATGTCTACAATATCCTATAAAGTAGGTCAATTACTTCAAGCTACACATGTAAAAACAAGAACTAAGAAAGTGTAGTAATTTGTCTGTCTATCGTCTTCCAGGATTCAGCTTAGATTTCCTTCCTCATGCCACATGCTCTCCCCAGTGTTCCCGCAATGGGGACTGTCTGATTGTCTGCATCATCTTGACTTCAAAGCTGCCTGGGGAAGCGATCGGCTGAGTATTCTCAAGCTTGCAGACATCACTTCTCTCATCCTGTCCCAGGATGTGGCATTGCACAAAGAAATAAGTCAGCAGGTTCCATGGCTGTTTATCCCATTAGCAAGCATTGCTGAAATTAACTTAGAATGTTTCAATAATTGTAATAAACTTATCACAATTTCTACAAGAAATCTTAAATTCAAGGTTTTGTTTTGTTTTGTTTTGATGCAGGTTTGGGCAAAATCTTACATTTATTTTAGAGGAGTGTTAGTTTTCCCAGAAATTTGAAGAAAAAATGTGCTTGTAATATAGTTGAGCAAAGGTGTCCAAACACTGTGAAATCTAGGTCTCTCCTCTTCCAAATTACAGAGCATGAGAAGTGGTTTGCTGGCTTTCCTGTTCCTGCTCTGGGTGTTTTGGGAAGTAAGACCACAGAAATCTAGATTTACATTGTTGGGATTTTTTTTTCTTCAGTAAATGCTTATGTGAATCCATCTTTTCCTGTTGGTCTTTGCCTGGCTTGTTTTCATCTCACATCCTTGTCTGAACTGGTTATTAAAATAAAGAAGCCTTTGCACTAGGTCAGGAGAACATTGTGTTAAACACTATTCACAGCTCACATTTTCAGTGCCCCGTGGCAGCAAGGAAGCTGGCTTTTAGTAAGAAATAGCAGTATTTTCAGGATTCTCTGGGAGGGAGATAGGACTTGAAGTTGTCAACCATAACACAAAAAAGCAAACCAAAGTGAGAACACCAGAAAAATCTCTCTGCCCCAGCGATCTGGTTCATTAACTGAAAAGACAGTAGAGAGAGCGGCTCCCAGGGCAAAGCTCACAACAAAGGATCTCTTAGGATGGCACTTTTCCCAAACTGAGGTTTCTGAATGCTTGGTAATTCGTGTGTGTGTCCTTAGGGGTCTGCAGGGTTCCCGTGAGAATATTGTACTTTGTGTTTTCATTTTAATGATCATCTAAAACTAACTAACATAAGCATACCCTGGATTATTTGGGTGACCACCCTGTAACCAGGAACAATGGCATGATTTCAGGGCCCAGGTTTACAGCTGTGTTTAAAAATTATTGCGAGCTATGGAAAAGTGAACAGGGGAGAACTGAATACGCTAAGTAAATACTAAATGATGTCATGAACATTGTATGAATGAAAGCTCTGGCATAGAGAAAGGTTGGGAGAATTGTATCACACCCTTACATTAATAAGATAGGGACATATTCACATGGGGAGCCGTGATCTAGGTACAGCAAGCTTACACTGATTGTCACATTAACTTAATGGAGTTCATTTCAAGGTTGGACTTATCATTTTAAATGCATGTATTTTGTAAATTTAGTTTGCTTTTATGCTGTAAAAGAACTGTAGGTTTATGGAGTATATAACTGTATTAGTTTGTATATGTGTAAGCGTATTAGTTTGCTAGGGTAGCCTTAGCAAAGTAGCACAAACTGGATAGCTTAAACAACATACTTGTTTATTATCTCACAGTTTTAGAGACTAGAAGTCCAAGATCAAGGTGATGGCAGAGCCATGCATCCCCTGAGGAGCTAGAGAAGGATCTGTTCCAGGTCTCTCTCCTAGCTTCTGATAGTTCCTTCGCTCATGCCAGCTTAACTCCAATCTTCACATGGTGTTCTCCTCCCTATATGTGTCTGTGACCAAATTTCCCCTTTTATAAAGACATCAGTCAGTCATATTGAATTAGGGGTCCGTTCCAGTATGAGCTCATCTTAGCTAATTACATCTGCAGTGATCATATATCTAAATAAGATAACATTCCAAGGTTCTGTGGGTTAGGACTTCAGCATATGAATTTTAAGGAGATACAATTCAACCTGTAACAGAAATTTACATTGCACTCTAGCCTGGGCAATAGAGTGAGACCCTGTCGCAAAAATAAATAAATAGGCCAGGTATGGTGGCTCACGCCTATAATCCTAGCACTTTGGGCGGTTGAGGTGTGAGGATCATTTGAGGCCATGAGTTCAAGACCAGCCTGGGCAAGAGCTAGACACTGTCTCTACTAAAAATGAAAAAATTAGCCTCTGCTAAAAATAGAAAAAATTAGCCAGGTATGGTGGCACGCACCTGTACTCCCAACTACTTAGAAGGCTAAGGCAGGAGGATTGCTTATGCCCAGAAGTTTGAAGTTTCAGTGAGCTATGATGATGCCGTGCATTCTAGCCCAGGCTACAGAGCAAGATCTGTCTCAAAATAACAACAATAATTTTTCATCATTAAAGTCCAAGATATTCTTTTTTATTTTTATTTATTTATTTAATATTCTTTTTAAAATTGGTCTGCATAGTGCTCAATTTTAAGAAACTATGCTCAAAATTATACATTCTAGTCAGAACAAGAAATTAGAACTTCTCATTTGCCTATAGGAAACCTTATAAAGAATTTTTATCTATTAAAAACAAATTCCTGATGGAATATACCATGGAAAAGATAGAAAAAATGCAATTGAATATTTACTAGAGCTTTTGAAAAGTATGAATCTCTCAGCCTAGAGATAAATGAAGAAATCACAATGGAAAAAGGCACAAATAGGCATGATGGAACAAAAAATGTAAAAAATATTATAATTTTTAAAAAGGCAGACAGACTGAGAAAACATATGTACAACAAACAGAAAAGGAGGTGATATGTTTATTTTACAAGGCACATAAAAAATGATATAAGCATCAGACCTCAAGAGGTAAATAAGTAACAGACAAAAAAGTGACAAGTTTTGGAAGAGAAAATGTGGCTAAGATACAAATAACCAAAGAATTTTTAACTGAAGTGATATTTGCAAACATAATGCCGCTGGTATATAGTGAAACTGGAACTCTTGTGCCTTGCTGGCACTAGGTAAATTGCCAACACTCTTTTGGAAAGCACAAGTGAAAATAGTACAACAAGGTTTCTCAAAGTTGAGAAACGTACAGACCACTTTTAAACATTTTTTTTACTGAGATGAAATTCACATAAAATTAATCATTTAAAGTATGCATTTTAAAGTGTTCACAATGTTATACAACCACCACATATATTGCTTTCCAAAACACTATTATCTTGCAAAAAAAAAAAAATCCAGCAGCCATTAAGTTGTCATTCCCCACACTCCCTCCTACCAGCCCCTAGCAACCACAAATCTGCTCTCTGTCCCTGTGGATTTACCTATTCTGGGTAGTTGGTATGAATTAAATTATACAAGATACAATTTTTTTGTCTGTCCTTTTTCACTTAGCAAAATGTTTTGGAGGTTCGTCACCTTGTGGATTGTATCAATACTTCATTCTTTTTTATGGCTGAATAATACTTCATTGCATGTATGTGTCACAATTTGTTTATCCATTCGTCCACCAATGGATATCTAAGTTGTTTCCATCTTTTGCCTATTGTGAATAGTGCTATTGTAGGCTACATTTAAAGGAAAAAAAAAAGGATCATATCTTTCATTCAGTCATTTTAATTCAGGAATTGTTTCTGAAGAGAATAATCTAAAATGTGAAAAATTACATTCTTATGTTTGTTTATTGTATTATATTTTAGTGTAATTGGGAAAAAATATACTTGTAGTAAAACCTAAGCAGATGGTTGGCTATTCAATCTTTTCTAATGACCTGGTAACTAGTCCCCACTGATTTCAATTTTTTGTCCTAATATTTATTCTTCTAACAATAAATAGCCCAAGGAAATGTTTTTAAACAGACAATCAGACCATCTCACTCCCAATCCAAAATCCCCCAATTATTTCCTATCTCATTCAACATAAAACCCACCCCATCTCTGGCTTATGGTGCCCCAGCCCCATCTGCACCCACCCCTCCTTCAAGGTGCCCAGCCACGCTGGCTTCTCTTCTGTTTCTGACTCGGGACCTTTGCTCTTTTCCTTAAGGTTCTGTCACATTTCTCTTCTTCATTTCACTGCCTTTGTTTCCTCCTTGCTCGGTTGTCACTGCAGTCTGACCTTTGCCTCTACCACTTGGCCAAAAATGCACTGTGGAAGTGACTCATACAAATAATGTTGGAATAAACATCCATATGCACAAATCTTTGTGAGGATCTCTGATGATATCGTGAAAAACATGTTTGAGCTTCCCTGCCAAACCAATTCCGGAAACTTTTATTAATTTGGTTTCTACCACTGGTCATTTCCCTCCTTCTTCCTCCCCCTCGTCACTGGATGTGACCGTTCTCCAAGGTTCAGACAGTCTTCTGGGCTCAGCTCTTCTCTCTGTACTGTTTTCCTGGGGACAAAATGCAGCATGGGGAGCAAGCGCTGCTCTGGCAACTCAAGGATCAGTAGCTTTGGTAACATCAGAAGTCAGCATGTCAACACTGAAACAGATGTTTTCATTCTAGGCAGTGGCAGTGGAGAAAGCGGTTGAGGTGCCTTTGGGATGGTGAGGCCAACAAAACACAAAGCGGACTTATCCCTGAATACAGGTGACCTCCAACCACCTGGACAACACACAAAATAGCTTGAGGAGGCTGGATCCCAAGCGAGCAGGTAGATACGAGGTGCTGGTGAGATTCAAATATTAATGTTAATGTAGTCTCTTATATGCTCACAACTTGATAAAACCCGGGACCTTTATGACCAGAGAGCTCCACAGTTCAGCTGTGACACCTGCCTGGCTGTCGCTGGGGACTGTTGCTGTTCTCCTCAAGGTCTGTCATATTTCTCACACGGGGACTGCTTCAGAGTAACTCTCTGACTCAATGCTAATTACTGCCAAAAGCATACCAAAAATTACACAAGTAATTGCTGGTGTCCATTATGTTCAGCAGAACAACTCATTATTTCTCTGTTTCAGTACAGTTTAAAGCTTCTCATTTGCACGTGTGCTTAATTCAATCCAAGCAATACATATTAAACACCATGTGCTAGTCCTGAGCCAGGTGCAAGAGATGCAAAATGAATCTGACATGGCCTCAGCCCTAAAAGATGAATATTAAATAAATAATGTAGAGGAGAGAAGGTTGAAGGGACCCAACAAATGAGCATCTTCTTCCCCATCAGAATTCTGAACCAACTGAGAAATCAGAGAAAAAACAGAAAGAGATAAGTAATATATCAACCTTGTTACTAACAGAGACTAGGTTGAAGAACAAACATATGAAAGTCAAAATGGATTTCCTATTCCCAGTCCAGAACTTGTACTAGCTCAACGGAGAGAAAGTTTGAATTTTTGAAGTAGATTATCTGAGGTCTTACCTCCCACTGGTCAAAGTGGAGAGGGAATGAGAAAATACACGACCAAATACATGACCTCAGGACCACTGATGGATTAACTCCATCCAGGAGAGAAACATGGACCAAATGCTGTCACCAAGAAGGTAATTGCTCTATGGGGAGAAGAAAGGGGAAGAGCAAGAAGCCAGGAGTGTTAAGAGAAAATCCGTGGAAACCAGGAATGGAATAGAGACATTCTCCCCCAACACAACACACACACAACTCTCTGTACCTCCAGTCTGCCTGCAATACCTGTTCTAAAAGGATTATAAATAATGCTCCACTGAGACACAAAAGAGGAAGGAACTAATGCTAACTGGAGAGAGCAGTAAAGTATGTATAGAGGAGGCAGTTGTTTAATTGAAAAGATGAGTAAGATTTGGACAGGGCCAACCAGGAGTGGAATAGCGGGATGGGATGGAAGGGGAGACAAAGAGAACAACGTGCCTCAAGGTACTGGTATGAGCATTCATGGTGAGCTCAGGGAACAGCGAGTATCCAGTAGCATGGACAGGTCATTTTGTGTGACTGATCTGATTTTGAGGACTTTTGGCTTGGCATAAAAAGTAAACACTTTTCAACTTTTTAAATTATCAAGCAATGTGCCAACATCCTTCATCATGGCTGAGGATGGGGTGAAGTTCAAGGCAAGGGTAGACGCAATTAGGGATATGAGTGCCAAACATAGGGGCAGGGATATCTGTTGTCCAGGTTACCTGGTGACTGACGTTCTGGCATGACCATTTTGACAATAGATTTATTCAGAATACCTTGCTTTCTATGCTAGGTAGTGTGGAGGGCATAAAGTAGGAGGTAGTGATTTAAAAAAAAAAAAAAAAGCCAGGTGGGTGTAATTACAGAGGACTTGGAATAACATTTACATGAGTTAGTACTTTGTTCCATAGAAAATGGGAAACAAGAAGAGATTTTTGAATAGAGTTATGTGACAGGTGCCATATTAGTCACTAGTATTAAGTGATACTGGCCCTCTATGAGTTCACATTCTAGTCAAGAAGATCCACAGGTATACAGACAATTTCCATACAAGTAAACGGAGGCATAGGGTGATATAATCAGATCTGTGTGTCAGAAATATTCCTGTGAAAACAGTGTGAGTGCTGGCGGGACAGGGAGCAGAGCCTAGAGACAAGGACCTCGTTAGGAAGCAATTCGTACAACTTTCCAGGCCAAGGATCAGAGGATCACCGTGGCCACAAGAGAACGGAATCAAGTACACAGGTAGAAGCATTTATGACAGAAAAAGAACTTTTACTTCTTCTGAAACAGGTGAGAGAAACAAGCATAACTAAAGATACAAATAATCATATCACCTTTTAGATTTGAATGTTTTGAAAATCATTTTTACATTTTGATTCAACAGGCTCTTCTTTCTCACTGGTGGTGATGGAAAATCTTTAGACCAGTTACTCAGATTCCAAACAAACAGCAGACTTCTTTATTTATCTAACTCCAATATGGCCCCACTGTGGAAAAATAAAATAACCAAGAGTTGACCAGGGTGTCTGTTTGTACGCTTAGGAAACTATAGTTCCAATTCCCGGAGGTTTTGATTTTGCCAGGAATCAGAACCACTGTCATTGTAAAATTATGAAACTAAACAGTCAGGGAAGCAATATGAGGAGCTTTTTTTTGAGAGGAAAGCAAGGAAGGAAGAAGTACATGTGAGAGTGGCTAAGAGGTGATAGGCAGCAGATACCTGCAAATAAGTCACGATGTATCAGTAGCTGTTCAGCTGTCCCTGAAGAGCTCATAAAATCAACTGCCTATATCCATTAACATTCGTCCATTTATTCTTTCATTTCTCAAATATTTACTGAGTGCCTACAATGAGCCAGGCATTCTTCCAGCTACTGGGGACAAAGTAGTAAACATAATAAATAAAAAACAAAGCAAAACAATAACTCATCCTCAAGGAGCTTATGTTTTAGTAAAGGAAGGCAGATAACTAAAAAAATAAGTATGTTATATGGTGATGAGATCTATGGAGAAAACCATATGCATGGGTGGAAGGAATGGTCATTGCTGGGGTGCAGAGAAGAGCTTACTGAAAAGTTCACATTTGAGTAAAAACCTTAAAGAAATGAGAGAGTGAACAATTACTATTTCTCCATTTGCATATCCAAGGGCACCTAAAATCAGCATGTTTAAAACTATACTCATCACCTTTGTTTTCAATGATGAGAATCAGGGAACACTGTGTTCCTTGGAAGTTAAAGACACCAGCGCACACTGGTCCCTCAGGTCACCCTGACCTTGTCCTTCTCCATTAGCATCACATTCAGTCTACTACCAAGACCCGCCAAGTTTACTTCCTTGGCATTGCTCTGCTTTATCCTTCAGCCCCAAGTCCATCTCAATCTTCCCAATTCCAGTGGCCTCCAGACTTCCCTGCTCAGTCTTGCTCCTCTCAAATTTATCCTCCACATCAGACACTATGACTGAACCTGATCTACCTGAATTACAAATATGTCTACGTCATTCTATGGCCTGGAACACTTCACTGTCTCTCCATTACTTCTAGGATATTTTCCAGGCCTTTAGCATGGCAAACAAGGCCCCCCAAGATGTTAAAGCTTCCACATTCTCCAGCCATGCCTTCCTGTTCTTCTGAAATTAATCATTACTTTCTAACACACAAGACGTTGTCATTTGATTCCATTTTGCTATTACTTGTGCTGTCTCCTCTGCCTTGAACATACATCCCATCCCTCTATGTCTGGCTAACTTCTAGATATCTTTCAAGCTCAACTTGGGTACCAGTTCTTCCAAGAAGTCTGATCACCCAAGTTAAAGTGCATCTCCTCTTTGCATACTCCTAATGTAGAACATCCCACACTGCAGTGTTGTTATATGTGGGTGTGTCTATTTCCCCCCACAAGGCTAAGCAGTTTAAGGGTAGAATGGGAAATTACTCATCTTCATACCCCTAGCATATTCCCTGTTGAACTTTTCAAGTAAACTAATTCAAAGACAAGACTCACAGAATACAGGAAGTGATTCTATTTTTGACCAAGGTCTAATGCTTTTTTCCTCTTGTAACTCTATAAAACAATAACCTTGTAGGGTAGTTTGTTCTTCCTGATGTAGCAGGAGGGAGAAAATGCTGTTCACCAACATTCCTCTTGGGGTCAAAGCATAGACCACTTTGTGGCTGAGTGTGGGCAGTGCTGCTCTGCGCAGGACACAGGAGAGTCTTCCTTGTTGATCCCAGAATCAAGATTGGAATGAGTAAATATTTAAGGTTGAAATAGGAAAGGGAGCAAAAGGAATCCAGGAGTCAGAGGGCTGTGGGTGTTCACTGTGAAACTCTTAGTAACTATTCAAATTTTACTAAGTTAATAAAATGTTTTGTCGATGCACTAGTGGATTATGTGTGCACATGCATGTATACATGTACAGGTGGGGTGTAATCTGGGAAGAGAGCATTGGTTTATGTCTAGTAATAAGGGGTAGAAATGAGACAGCATGCAAGGGTGCAGGGCTGGAGACGGAGAGGACCATAAACAAGTAAGCTGTCACGAATTTGCTGTGCTGTATTTGAAGCCATATGGTAGGCCATATGGTTTGAGGTCATGAGTGAACCTTGAAGTTAGAACAAGGTGAGTTTCAATCCTCAAGCCTTGGTCCAACTTTCTTCAGTTGGGTAGCCTTAGGCCAGTCATTTAACTTCTCTAAATCTGAGCCTTTTTCTATCTGAAGGGGTAAATAACGCTGTCTCTGAATTACTGTAAAGATTAAGTGCTCAATGCATTGTAACTCTTGTTACTGTCATTAGTGCTATGTTTTGGGAAGATGTATCTGATAGTGGTGCTATGAGTGGACAGAAGTCAGGAGAAACTAGAGAAAAACTGACCAGAGGATATTTTAACAACTCTTCAGGAAAGAGGAGATGAGAACCTGAATGCAGGAAATAGTGGTGGAAATGGAAAGAAAAAAAAAAAACTTTGAAGGGTAGGGACCTAGTGGATAAGCTGATTGGATAAGCATATCAGCGAGAAGGGAGGGTCTAAGCTGGAGCCAAACTTTGCATTACAGCAAGTGGAAAATGAATGGTGGTGATGCCATTGTTTCCAGCCATGCTACTCTGCTCTGTGTTCTCAGAACAGCCCACCAAGTGCCCACTCTTTAAAGTACACGCTTTTTCCCCTACACCACCTGAGACTCCAGACCTTGACTAAAGTTCCTTGTCACCAGGAATCTTCCCTGATCACTCAAGTCCATGCTTAGCTCTTCTTTCTCCAGCCAACTATTGAACCTCAAGTCACTTAAGAGTTAGGTAGTTAATGATACTTCGATTCTGGGGTTTTAGATCTGACCTGCCAACTAAATTTTTTGTTCTCTGAGGGCGAGAATCAAGTTTCACTTATTTTTCCATCATCTCATCCAAAGGGTCCATACCTACTCCACAATTCTGTGGCCAATCCTAATATTGATAGCTTCCTTTGCTCTGGACCTTCATGCAATAAGCAAAATTAAGAATGCAAATCACCATTTGTGAGAGCTCTATAAGGAAGACAGTAAGTTTAAGAAAGGTAGGGGAAGAACCAGGAGGCCATCTGAACAACAAGAAAAATCAACCCAGTACAAATATTATTTTATACTCACCATTGTATTCACCATCATCAATACCACCACTAACATTTTTGAGCATCTACCATACTCAAGGTACATGGATTGTCTCAGTTAAACCTCACAATTATCCCATGAAGTATTATCTATCCCCATTTCATAGATGAAGAAACTGAGGCTTAAAGAGGTTAAGTAACTTCTGAGTATTGACAGCTGTAAGTGATGGAAGACAGAAACTCTACAATCACCTGGTTAGTTGAGTTGTGCTAGTAACTAGATTGAAAATTGGGGAGAGAGGTAACTATAAATAGAGCATGGTGTGGTAGAAAGCACACTGGGCTTTGAGTTAGGAGCCTGGAGTTCTGGTCCTGAGTGAGTTAAGATCTTTAGACTTGTTTTCTTCATCTAGAAAGTGGAGGGATTATGCTAGACAACCTCTAAGATGCATCTCAGCCCCCAAAGTCTGTGCTAGAAACATCATCTATTTCTTGATGTGATAAGAGGCTTAATAGCATCACTTTTAATATAGATATGTACATTCTAAGGGGTTATTGGAATTATTAGGGGCAGATTAATCTGGGAAGGTCACATGGAGTTTTGAGAAGTATTTTGAAACAAGAAAGGAAATGGCATAACATAGAGAAATAACGAAAAAATTCAGGCTAGGATATGGTCAGAAAAATGACTAAAAGGAAGGAATAAGTGAGTCATGTGCACAGCCTAACTAGCAGCTTCGCCTGGCTGCAGTGGGAAAGACCATCACAGCAGGAAAGGGGTACAATTAGTCAAGAATGGACCAGGTGGTGAACAATCTTGAAAGCAATGCATAGATGTCCAAAAACTCAGTAACTGGGGCAAACTCTCTATCCAACACATTTTTTTAGTTAGTGCAGACAAAAATGACTAGAAGTATCAACTTCTCATCCATTAATTTGTTATCTGGGTAAAATAGGAACAATTATAGCTATCTAATGGGAGCTTTTGAAAAGGAAAGGTATGAAATAAGAAGTTGTTCTGGCATGACAGTTTAAAAACCACCTGAGCCAAATTAAATGTTTTGGGATACAAGAGTTACACTTCCTCAGAGCATGCTTATGAGTGTGAGTGTGTGTGTGTGTGTGTAAGATAGAGAGAGAGAGAGCTAAATGTGGTGTGTGCATAAATGTAAGAGGAAATTGTTGAGGTCTGTGTGTTACAAGGTTGGCTTTTTTTAAGTGATGGTTGGCATATTTTCTTAATTTATTCCCAGAATGTAAAATGACCCAGCCTCACTTTCCAAATGTATTGCAAGTCCCTTAAACTTTGTTTTGCCTTTCTGAAATCTTAGAATTCAGGAAAAGGATCTTTGTCCAAGAGGACTAAAACTAATGAAACCCTATGTCACTTTTTGGAAGACAGTTCCACTTCCAAGTCATTAGAAAATAGTGGAGCTATTTCCATTTAAAATCTTAATAAAATTATTAGTTTTGGTAATAAACTAGATAGGATAGTTCTTATCAGATCTGAACATTTTTCCTTGGAAAGTACATCACAAAAATATTTCTTTATTTTCTATCCTCTTGTTTCTGTAATACATTTTCTGTTATTATAAAATTATCAAAAGACACATTTAAGATTTAAATTTTCCACTATGTCTGCAGGAAGTATGTCCAGGCAGAACTGGAAGGCTAAATTGAGGAAGGAGAAGGAAAAGGGTACTAGCTTCAGTGTATATTTACCATGTGTCAGCCACTCTGCTGGATACTTTACCCATATTATCTCATTTAATCATCATAACTCTCCTCTACATGAAAACATAGAGTATTTGAGTTGCTTGCCCGAGTCACACAGCTAATAAATGAGAGCAGAAGGAAGTAAGTCCTGGCCTACCCAATTCCAAAGCCCCGTCCATTCCACCAGCAGTAGAAAATACCACCAGCAGTAGAAAACACAATTTTGCCACTTGGATAGAAGGAAAGGGGTTCCTATCTGTTATTAAGATATTTTGGTGTTAGAAGTTATTTTAAAAAATTATAGGGAAGATTTACAAGAGCTATTTAGAATCAATTCCATTAAACTTTCTAATTTATTTGCTATCTTAGGGTAGGGAATTGAGGCAATTCTGTCTTCAAATACACATCCAGAATCAGATCTCTTCTTTCCACAGCCATCACTACTATGCTGCTGCATGCCTTCATCATCTCTGTTGCCGAAATCATTGCAATCGATTTCTAACTCATTTACCAGATCTAGCCCTTGTCTCCTTTTCAATAATACAGCAACCCAGAGGGATCCTTAAAAGTTCATAACATAAAACTCTTCTACTCAAACTGTTCAATGCCTTTCCATCTCACCAGAGTAAACGCCAAAGTATTTAAGGTGCCAAAAGTGCCTACTTGATCCTGTCCATGGATATCTCTTTGATCTCATCCACTGCAGTTTTTTCCATCATAATATTTCCCCTCTGCTACAAATATCTTCAATTCCTAGAATAGCAGGCACTCCTCTGCCTTAGGACCTTTGCCCTTGGTTTTCCCTTTGCCTGGAACATCTCTTCCTCAAGATATCTGCATGGCTTGCTTCTTTAACTCTCTCAGATCTTACTTAAATGTTAGCTGCTAAGTAAGACTTTTCTGATGACCCTGTTTCAGAATTGCAATCCTCCTCTGCACATGAATCCTATCCATCCTTCCAAGCTTTGTCTCCATAAAATTATATTTTTTTACTTATTACCTATCTCCGTGACTTGCATGGAGCTCTATATTGTCAGGGACTTGTTGTCTATTTCATTCACTGCTGACTCTCCAGCACCTAGAAAAGTGCTTGAGACTTGGTAGGGACTCAATAAATAGTTATGGTATGAAAGAATGAGTTATTCAATACCCTTTACTGTGCATTTACTAAACACCAGGCATAGATTTTACTCTCATATCTGTTCCTTAATAGCTGTTTATCTCAGAGAAAATCACTTCATTTTTGTGAGCCAATTTTTTACCATTTGTAAACAATGATGCATCATTTCAATTTCTCAATTTTACAAAAAATATATTGATCAAGTACTATATATAAAGAACTAGGTCTGGCCTGTTAGAGGTGGAAGTGGATAAAAAAAAAAAAACGAAGAAGGCACAATGCCTGGTCTTTAAAATATTTACTTCTAAAAGGAGGCACAAAAGAGAAGTACAAATAAAATATCAGGGGAGTTTGAAGAACATCAAATTTTATTGGGCAATCTTAGGAAAGACTTTGTGGTTTATTTAGTTATTTGATGGGATTAAGATTTTCTTTTCTCGAAGGGTGATTAGGATTTTGAAGAGGAGTGTGTGCCAGAGGGATTGAAAAATATAAAAGCAAAAAGAAATGGATAATAATGGAAGGCAAAAGCACATCTAGTTCAAAAGAAACAGAGCTAATAGAAGAGAAGGGGAGGTCACACTGTATTTCAAGAAGGTATACACATCCTCAGAAAAATACAGAAGGCAATATATCTGTTCGCTACACGTCTTTCAACAGCAAGTCTCAAAATATCAAACCATTTTAAGTGGAAAACAAAAAAAAAAGAAGAAGCATTATTCAATACAAGCTCACTGTGTGATGGAGTGCGAGAATGGCTTATGCCCACTGCCTAGTCTGGTTCTACTTTCCACCTCTGACATCTCTCTGTGAGCTGGCTTCATTCTTCTTTCCTGTTGCATATAGTTTATTCTGGTCTTCAAGCCACATGCTACACTCCTGCAAAATTATGTGAGAGGTTATCAAAGCAATGGCCTTTAGGCACTTGGAAAGAAATAAGGGTAGATGGAGAGACAAAAATGGGTTCACAGACGAAAGTTACTCCAAATTCACTACACTTCAATTTTTTTTTTTGACAGGGTTATTAAATTGGAAGATCAGAAAAGTACCATAGAACACTGAAGTATTGCAGGATATGTCAGTATGCCATGTTTAGTTTGCTGTGTTGGGCCTTGTATGTTCTGGCTGCTGAGCTACCCCAACAATCTCCTTTGCTCCTCCCTTGGCTTCCCTTGTCACAAGGAAGGTGTCAATCTCCCCAACTAGAGGACGAGTAAAATTGAGGGTAGAAAATGTCGTTTTTACCTATTATAGTTCCAGCATCTAGCAAAGGTCTTAGGCCATAGCAGGCATTCAATTAATGTATATTTAATTGGTAAAAGAATGAATGACATTTTACAGATAAAAAATAAGTATTATAGTATGTGGTTTAAATGAGAGTAACTGAGATTTTGTTTGTTTGCAGTAAATAACTTTATTAAAAGTGTATATGACCAGCCTGAGCAAGAGTGAGACTCCATCTCTACCAAAAATAGAAAGAAATTAATTGGCCTACTAAAAATATACAGAAAAAATTAGCTGGGCATGGTGGCACATGCCTGTAGTCCCAGCTACTCGGGAGGCTGAGGCAGAAGGATTACTTGAGCCCAGGAGTTGAGGTTGCTGTGAGCTAGGCTGACACCACAGCACTCTAGCCCAGGCAAGAGAATGAGACTGTCTCGGGAAAAAAAAAAAGTGTATACAGGTTTGTGTAATAACTTTTAACTGCAGGAAGGTCGTCAGTTGAGCGATATAATATCTGAACCTAGTCATATGCTGTTCAACATTCCCATCAATAATTCAGATGGAGGAAAGGGAGGAATGTTTATTACACCTTCAATGAAATTCAAAGGGACATATGTGGAATGAAAACAGCAGTTATGAAAAATATCTTGACAGACTGTAGAGATGAAAAACAAGATGAAATTAAATAAAAATAAATCTTCGCATTAAAGTTCAAAATCAACATTAACAGTGGAAACATGATTTGATGATATTTCAAAAAGGGCAAGGATCTGAGAATAGAATTGTATTTCAGTTAATTGCCTTCATTTGCCTTCATCAATGCTGTGGTTTTAATGTTCCTTCCAAAACTCATGCTGAAACTTAACTCTCCATGTGGCAGTAGTGAGAAGTGGGACCTTTAAAAGGTGATTGGGTCATGAAGGCTCTGCCCCCATGATTGTATTGATCCAGTCATAGATTAATGGATTAATGGGTAATCATGGGAGTGAAACTGATAGCTTTATAGGAAGAGAAAGAGAGACCTGAGCTAGCACGTTAGCATGCTCAGTCCCCTTGCCATGTGACACACTGCTCAGACTCAGAACTCTTCAGGGAATCCCCACCAGCAAGAAGGCTTTCACTAGATGTGGCCCCCTGACCTTGGACTAATCAGACTCCATACCTGTAAAACATAAATTTCTTTTCTTTATAAATTACCCAGTTTCAATTTAGTAGTGAGTACAAGTGGTGTTTGTTTTCCCATTCTTGTGGCACTTCACTTAAAAGGATGGTCTCCAGTTCCATCCAGGTTGTTACAAAAGGTAT
>VBSM01001265.1:60843173-60853843 GCA_008086735.1 Cheirogaleus medius
AAAAGGAGGGAACGTTTCTCAACTAATTCTATGAAGCCAGCATTACCCTGATACCAATACCAGATAAAGATATCACAGGAAAATAAAAGGAGATAGCTACATAATCATCTAAATAGAGAAATAAATGGCATTTGACAAAATCCAACACCCTTTGTTAAATTTTTTTCTGGGTAAACAGAATTTAATAGAGTTTAACAGAGTATTGCTGTAGTAACATCACTTTCTGCTCTTTTTTGCTAATAGTTTTTCTCGTGAGTAAAGCCCCCCTCCCTCTGCCTTCTTTTTCAGTCATGTGTATACATACTTGGGTCTTTTGTTTCAAAGAATATAGTGATCTTGCAGACTTTTAAAATGCCAGTAAAATCCAGGCAGTATATGATAAGAATTATGAGAAGTTGTATAATTTAAAATGCCATTTTTGGCCAGGCTCTGTGGCTCACACTTGTAATCCCAGCACTTTGGGAGGCTGAGGTGGGAGTATTGGTTTAGGCAAGGAGTTTGAGACCAGCCCAGGCAATAAAGTGAGACCTGTCTCTACAAAAAAATTTTTTGAAAAATTAGCCTGAGACTAGAGGATCCCTTGAGCTCAGGAGTTTGAGGTTGCAGTGAGCTATGATGACGTCACTGCACTCTAGCCTGGGCAACAGAGGAAGACCCCGTATCTAAAAATGTTTTAAAGTTATAGACTATTCCCCTACTTCTGGCCCCTACCCCCTTCATTTGTGGTGTATCAATTTATTCCCATCTAATGACTCTTTTGAGAGGGAAATATTTGCCTGACCGCCATCGTTGCTTTGAAGGAGAGGTGCCACATATCATATGAAAGACTCACTCAGACAGCCTGTATATAAGTCCTGACCTGCCATGTGACCTTGAGACAGTTAAATTACCCTCATTGTACCTCATTTCCTCGAGTATAAAAACAGTAGTTAATAAGGCTTACTTCATAGGGTGGTTGCGAGGAGTACTTGAAATACATGTGGAGCACATAGAACACTGTGTAGCATATAGTAAGCACCCAATAAATAGCTCTAATACCATTTCCAAAAAACTATTGTGATGACATGTAGATTTCATAAGAACTCAAGGCAGAATAATAACAATTTAGTAAGTTTCTTTGGATGTACCCAAACATTTCCTGGATGGTGTCATTCAATTAGTAAATTATTATTATTTTTTAGATAGGTTCTCACTCTGTTGCCCAGGCCAAAGTGCAGTGGCATCATCATAGCTCACTGCAACCTCAAACTCCTGGGCTCAAGAGATCCTCTTGCCTCAGCCTCCCAAGTAGTTGGGACTACAGGTGTCCACCACCATGCCTGGCTAATTCCAAAAAAATTTTTTTTAGAGATGGTGTCTTGCTATGTTGCCCAGACTGATCTCACACTCCTGGGCTCAAGTGATCCTTGCTCCTCGGCCTCCCAAAGAGCTGAGATTACAGGCATGAGCCACCATGCCAGGTCTCATTTGGGGATTTATTTTCTTGCTATGTTATACTTTAAATGAAAGGTTACAAAAAAATCATTACTTAAAGTCTGAAATGTTGTCATAATTCAGGACTATCTAAAGATCCCCCAGTAAACTGTAACCTACTTTCTGTCTCTATGAATAGGACCTCTATTCTAGATGTAAAAGGAATCATAAAATATCTGGCCTTTTATATCCTGCTTATTTTACTTAGCATAATGTTTTCAGTATTCATCCATGTTGTTGTTAAACTCTATTAGATTCTGTTTACCCAAAAAAAAAATTTAACAAAGGAAGGCTTATGTGCAACACAGAGTCCATAATATTCCCAAACCTACAAAGAATTGTGTTATTTAGGCAGAACTGGTTTGAATCTTGCCTCTACTATTTATTATCTGTGTGATTTTAGGTGAGATAATTAACTTGTTGAGCTTCAATTTTCTCATCTCTTAAGTGGATTTAATAACATCTCCACCCCTCCCCCCAGAGCTTGTGAGGATGAAGTGGGATGACCTATATAAAGTTTTCAGTGCAGGCTGGGCGTGGTGGCTCACGCCTGTCATTCTAGCACTCTGGGAGGCCGAGGCAGGAGAATCAATTGAGGTCAGGTGTTCAAGACCAGCCTCAGTAAGAGCAAGACCCTGTCCTCCTACTAAAAATAGAAAGAAATTAGCCAGGCAACTAAAAATAGAAAAATTAGCCTGGTGTGGTGGCATATGCCTGTAGTCCCAGTTACTCAGGAGGCTGAGGCAGGAGGATCGCTTGAGCCTGGGAGTTTGAGGTTGCTGTGAGCTAGGCTGACACCATGACGCTCTAACCCAGGCAACAGAGTGAGACTCTTGTCTATAAATAAATAAGTTTTCAGTGCAGTATCTGGCACAAGTAGAAGTTCAGAAATATTAGTTCAGCCTTCCACTTTGTAAGCTGAATTATAGGAAGCTGGATCAAGTTGACACATAAAAAGTGAGAATCTAAAAGGATGCCTGCAATTTGTGAGTAAATTCAGACAGTAAGAAAATATAAGGGATTGAGAATGCTATACAATTAAGTAAAACACTAATGGCTAATGACGGGCTACAGATTTCAAGTATCTTTCAAGTTGCTCTCCCCAGGCCCCCTCTTCTCGGGCTTTCCCTTTGAGACTTGATTACTTTTTTTTTTTTTTTTTTTTTTTTTTTTTTGAGACAGAGTCTCACTCTGTTGTCCATGCTAGAGTGCCATGGCGTCAGCCTAGCTCACAGCAACCTCAAACTCCTGGGCTAAAGCAATCCTGCTGCCTCAGCCTCCCGACTACAAGCATGTGCCACCACACTCGGCTAATTTTTTCTATATATTTTTAGTTGTCTGACTAATTTCTTTCTATTTTTAGTAGAGACAGGGTCTTGCTCTTGCTCAGGCTGGTCTCGAACTCCAGACCTCAAATGACCCTCCCACCTTAGCCTCCCAGAGTGCTAGGATTACAGGCGTGAGCCACTGTGCTGGCCTCCTGTGTGTGTCTTATCTAAGAAATATTTGCCCATCCAAAGGTTGCAAAGATTTTCTGCTATTTTCTTTTAGAAGTTTTATGGTTTTAGGTTTTACATTTAGGTCTATAATCCCTTTTTAATTAATTTTGCCTATGGTATAAAGAATTGGTCAGGGTAATTTTTCTTCTTGCACATGAATGTCCAATTGTTCCAGCACCATTTGTTATAAAGGCTATTTTTTTTCCATTTAATTGCCTTAGGATCTTTGTAAAAAATCAATTGGCTGAACAGATGTAGATCTATTTCTGGACTCTGTTTCTCCTTTTATCTGTGGACCTATCCTTTTTCAAATACCATATTGCCTTTAGTACTCTCAATTTATAAAAGACAAAATAATGTAGTGAGAACACTTCAGACTGGTTCCTTTTCAAAATTGTTTTGACTATTCTAGTATTTTTGCTTTTTCATATAAACTTTAGAATCACCTTATAGATTTCTACAAAAATATTATGCTGGGATTTTGTTGGAATTGAATCACATCTATAACTCAATCAGGGGAGAAAATTCATCTTAACAAAATTGTCTTCCAATCCATGAACACAGTATATCCTTTCATTTATGCAGATCTTTTAAAAAATTTATCTCATTAGTGTTTTGTAGTTTTTAGGATACATTTTGTTAGACTTGTACATAGGCATTTTATGTTTGCTTTGCTATTGTAAATTATACTTTAAAATTTTTCTGTATTCATAGTATTTTTGCATTTATGTATTTATTGCAATTTCTGTATTTATGTATTAAATACCCGTTATTTGTCCTATATGTCACCAGTATTTTGTTCCAATTTGCCAGGTCTTGAACTCCTGGCCTCAAGCAATCCTCCCACCTCCACCTTCCAAAGTGTGGGATTACAAGCATGAGCTACTGTGCCCACCATTTACCTTTTAATGTTGTTTACAGCCATATATTTAAATCTTTTCATTCATGCTTTCTCCGTTTTTGTGAATTTACTACATTTCAAATTAGCTTAATTACTTTTATCTATATTATTTCATCTAATCTTATGAAAACCACAATACCTATGAAAAAGAAAACTGCTATTCCTCTTTCATAGTCTATTACACTGATATCAAAAGCTTAGCTTTCTAACGTGACACAAATTACAACGTGACATTAACTTTCCAAGGTTAGAGGCATTGTTGAGGCTAGACTCTTAGTTACTTTGATTCTCGTAACAAATACCTTTCACAAAACCTGCACTCAAGGTGCACATAGTCTAATAGGAAAAACTGATAAAGCTTCAGAGGTAGCCCAGAGGAAATACAGTACTGACTATCTGAGGTGTGGTCAGGAGAGTACTAGTTGGACTCTAAGTGTGTGCCTAGTGGTAGACATAGTCGTACATCACACCTTAATATATTATAGTTCCTGACTGAAGTAGAACTCACAGGACTGCCATTTAAGACTTCCTTTACATTACTTTCTGGACTTTATGATTCATGTATTTTTTTGTTGTTGTTGTTAATTGAAGACTCAGAGATTACATCTTGTTCTATGACAAATACCAGATGAAGTAAACCAATTTTCTAAGTGCAAATTCACACATTTCTTGACTGAAAAAAGGAAAAAGCAGCACTCCAAATATAAAAGGCATCATCATTATGGATAAACTTTTGGAAAATCTGATGGATCAAAACATATTATTAAGGGTACCCTTAGACTGGCAGACTTACAGTAAAATTTATGAATACATAGGAAGAAATGCAGGTACTAATTACTTTCACATGAAGATTACATTAAGCCTTTGAATTAGTCTGCTTGTGCTGCCATAACAAAAGCCATAATTGGGTGGCTTAAACAACAAAAATTTATTTTTTCACAATTCCTCAGGCTAGGAGTCTGAGATCAGGGTACTGGTTCTGGTGAGGGCTCTGTTCCTGGCTTGCAGATGGCCACATTGTCTCTGTGTCCTCACATGGTGGGCAAAGAGCACTTGTGTCTTCCTCCTCCTCTCACGGCAGCAGTTTTAAGGGATCGGGGTTCCAAGTTTAGGTCTTATCTCTAATGCAGTCACACTGTGGGGTTAGGGCTTCAACGTATGAACTTTGCGGGGATACAGTTCAGTCCTTAACAGCCTTTAAAAGCATGACACGTATTTTCCACTCCAGAAAATATTACTGGTTAACAAAATACAGGAAATAGCAGAGAATTGTGTATATGGTTTCAGCAAACAAGAGGATAACATTTCCTTAAGCTAAACATAAATTCTGGTCAATGGCCTCATTTAACTCTATTACCAGAAACCAGCCTAAGCCAAACCTATCTTCTCTTACAACAAAACCTAAACTAAGACTCAAGAGCTAAATGCTGATGGCAGATAAGACAGAGTTCACAATAATTTAATAGAATATTCTCCGAAGACTTTTGAGGGAAATAGAACCAGTCTTAGAAAATGCCACAAATCACAATTATTCAGAAAATTTCATACGTGGATCCTTGTTGATCACCCAAATTGCAATAAATCCTCCACAAGGAAAAATCTTTACATTTGGGGACTAGTGATCCACTCGTTTGTCATTGGGACTTACATAAAATGTAATTTTATTGGTTGTAAGTATATTGTGCTATTCAAGTAAAGAGAAAATATGTTTCAGCTTTTTTAAGAAAAAATAAATAAGATCTTGGAGTACAAAATTGTATTCAACATACTTATAAATGTACTTTTATTCAGCTTTGGTCCAGAGAAGGAAAGAGACCAGATAGGAAAGGAAACGAATAAGAATAGGAGAACTAAAGATTAAGAGGAGCTTATTCTCAATAAGGCATCTGAAAAAAACTGTTTATCTTGAAAAGAATGAGCAGAGAAAGGAGCAAAAAATGGGGAGCAAAGAAGGGAGAGGAAGATGATGGAAGAGAGAGTACGCCTGGGGAGGAACACATGGTGATTAGGACATCATGAAGCAAAAAGTTAGATAAAGTAACTAAACAATAAGTATGTGAATACTCAGGAAAGAAATGAGTGTTAAATATAAATAACTATGGATGACTTCACTAAAAACAACTCATATTTGTGGATCTGTTTTCCTTCTATAACAGAGTTATTAAATCAGTAGATCAAGGGACTGCTTCCATAGATTTAGGACATATCTGACAAAATCTCTATTAATAGCCTTGTGAATAAAAAAGGGAAAATATAAGTTGAATGTTGGCTAAGTTAGATATGTATCTATGTAGTTAAATAACAATGCCCAGGGCTTATTAATTAATAGATCTATGTCCATTCATTCATTTTTCATTTGTAGACTCTTTTTAAGCAGCAGCTATTAGCCAGGTGCTATGTTAAGCCTTAGGGATACTAAGAAGACCAAACTATGGTCTCACAATCTATTAGAGAGAAGCACTGCTATCACCAGTTACTGTGATAGATGGTTCAGTAACTATGAGAGTAATAATCTAGATTAAATGAAAGCCTTTAGTGAGAAGAAAAGACACCCACAGGGTTCTTCCTGAGCCTTAACTTATTCAACATTTTTTTTTCTAATAATGTGGCTATGACAGAAAGAACTTGCTTCTTATTTTGCAGATGTCAGAAAATTTGTTGAAGTAGCTATACATCGGTAGATAAAAATAAGAAGTCAAAAATGTCTCATAGGCTGGAATAATGGACTAAAACCAATAAGATGAATTAAATATAAATACATGCAATGATCTGCATTTAGTTTAAAACGACATAACCACATGAATACAGGGCCTAGAAGAAAGATGTAGCTTGATATCAACTAATATGAAAAAGATCTGACTCTTAATTAAGCACAAACTCAACATAGCTTAATAGTAAAATATAATGGATAAAAGCTTGAGGTTTCATTATCAAAGCAGCACATCCAGGCCAAGGACTGCTTTGAAACAACTGTATTTTGTGCTGGTAAGAATGATTCTCTAGCATGAGGTTCATTTCTGCAGCACGCTTTAAGGCAGTATTTGGCATATGAGGATCCAGCAGGAAGCAACCAGAATGAGTTTTTATATGAAACCTTCCCATTTTATATTTTTAAAAATTGTAAGAAAAGGGGCCTCTTTAGCCTAAAGAAAAGAAGATGTCATGAGGCAGGTCATTGTTTTCTTTTCTTTTCTTTTCCCACCCCTCCCTGCCCACCACCAGATAGATCTTCAGCTTCTATGGGACCATGTTGTTTTTTTTAACCATGAGTATATTTATTCTATGATGTCCCAGAGGATCAAATAAGATTTTCTATTGGGATTTATTCTTTGCAAAGAACTGTCTTATGAATTATAAAATTTGGTTCTCATAATGACCTTGAGAGTTAGGCAATGCAGGTACTACTATTACCACCATTTTATAGGTGGGAAAACTAAGATTCAGAAAGGTTGGGGCTTGCCCAAAGTGGAAAAATTGAGGTCCAAATCCCAACTTTCTGAGCCCAGACTCAGAAAATGCTTTTTCTACAATACCATGCCATCTCCCACCTAGAAGCAGATTTTATCTTTATCAATATAAAAAACAAAAACCTTTCTAATAATAAGGAGCACACAAGAATAAAATGGATTAATGAAGCAAACCAATGATCTTCCTTTCCTGGAAAAAACCAAACAGGGGTTGGAGGACATGTCTCAGGGCATTTGATAGGTGATTTCTACTTACAAGGGAGGTTGGATCAGGTGATCTCCAAATCCATTAGAATAAATATTTAGTGTAGGGAAAAGAGAGATAGTGAAAAAAAAAAAAAAAAAGAAAGAGAAGCTTTGGAGATTCAAGTTGGTGTTCATGAGTCATTCATGAAGTTCATTCATTTATTTAGCAAAAATTCACTTGACCACCTACTATGCAGTACTAAGTCCTGGGATAGTGATAAACATACCAGACTTGAAAATAGAAATCCCGATATTGAGTACTGGTCCACTCAGTTATTATCGGTGTGCTTTCTTTAGTCTAAATTTTCCCATATGTCAAGAATTATAAGGATTGGATGAGATCATATTTTTTAAAGTACTAGGCACATATAAAGAGTTTAATAAATATTAGTTTCTTTTTCCACTTTAAATATGAGAAGTGCCATAAAGTTCCCAGGGGATAGTTTGTAAGAATTAAATATGACCATAAGACAAGACCTGGATATAAAGAAAGTGGACATGCAAGTGAAGCATCTTAGTGTTCACATCACTTAGCTGGTTTGAGGGTGACCACAAAGGCTTAACTTTGTCAGAAGAGAATCATGTTCTAATTCACAAGCCCAGCATGTTCTGGAACTTTTATTGGAGTTTGAATTCTCTCAGATTTCTTTCTTTTCATTGATCTTTGTACAATGTTTAGCAAATTGTACTTGTTTCTTATTCTCAGAAAGAACTAGAGAAAAAGAGATATTTGCCTGTTAGATACTCATAGATGGAAAGGACACAGGGGTCCTGTTTTATAGTGACTTCTACACCCGAAGTAATATCCATCTAAACGTGCCTTACTCAAAAAGAAGAAATAATCACTTGCCTAAAAATAAGGAATTTTCCATTTAGTAGATTTAACAGTTGCATGTTTTTGTTTTGAAAATCAAGCTTCTTGGTTATAACTAGAGTGGTTAGGATGTGATATTTTGGATAATTTTGCCAACTTCATGTTCTGGCCAGAAATAAGAAAACATCAGGAGACAATGGCTCAGCTGGTTATGCAAGATTGTTCGTTGGTATGTAAGTCCACCAAGCTATGGGAGCCAGGTTTGTAAACAAAACCTTGTTCAGCCTACTGAGCCATTCTTCCAGAAATAACACTAAATGTAGGTTTGTTTTATTTTTCTTCCTGTTTTACTTTAATATATAAATTAAATATTTGCTCAGCTGTCACCTCAAATCATTAACAGAAAGTGTGAATTCCTGTTGAATACAGAACTGGTTTATTCACATTCATCTCCTATTATGTACCCAGACGACAAAGAAATATAAGATAAATCTATACTAATCTATGGCTAGTTTAGTTTTTTTCCCATGTTGGAAATATACATTTAATATACATGAAACAGTTTAATAATGATATAAAATTTATTTGATGTTCATAACAACAAATATTTACTGTGTACTTAACCTTGTACATCCATCCTTGAGAAACATCATCTGGTGGAGGTAGAGGGTGTGAGATATAGGCAAATTTGTAATAACAGTATAATGTAAGATGGGTTTCATTAGAGTTTAGGACCATGGTACTATCTGTAGGCTATTACAAGATAAAATTGTATGTCTGTGTACACAAGGAGAGAGAAAAAGAGAGATGGTTCTGGCTCTCATTTAAAAAAAAAGCCTTATTGAGCCAAGCCTATCTAAATAGCTTGAAAATTGCATAATGCAAAATTTAACAAGGAATGCAAAACAGGAATTCTCTTTCTAGCATATTAATAACCAAACAATTCTCAACTCCCATATATCTAAGAATTACCAGGAAGCTTGCTAAAATACAAATTTCCAGCTTCACATCAAGATAATTCTGGTTCCATAGGTCTGAAATGAGATACTGATTTTTTTAAATTTCTTTTTTAATTTCAAAAATGTACAGGGGTATAAAGGTCTAGGTTACATATATTGCCCTTGTACCACCCAAGTCAGAGCTACAAGCATACCCATCCCAGAGGGTGCACACCTGATCATTTTAGATTAAATAACCCAGGTGATTCTGATGCTGATGTTACGCAAATTTCATTTTGAACAATACCACCAAATGAATAAAAATTAGACACAATGAGATACAGCTTTTTTAATCACAGACTTCAAAGAGTTAAAACTCCTTGAACAAAAACATAAATCCCTTAGAAAAAGAACTCTTTAAAAGAAATAACTGTTTTAAAAATCAAAGTAATTAACCATAATAATTATCACATTTCCTCCTTTCATTTTATCCAGATGGTAATATCAACTGCAAAAGGAGCAATTTAGGATCATCTCTAAGAGACCCTTTTTGACAAAAAGAATATTATTTGGATGGTAGAACAAATTATTAGAGAAGAGTAGAAAATGTTTTTTCCTGGTATTCTTAAGTGATAATTCCATGATATCAAAACAACCATTTAAATGAGGTGGGGTGTTTCAACTCATCAAGTACTTCCTAAGGACAATCTATTATGTGTATAACACTATGGTGGATACTTGATGGTGTGGGAAGAGGCGATGGGGTCATTTTCCCAGTGAGATCTAAGCTCTTGATGAGCCCAATAGATCGCTTAAGACATATTACAAAACCACATGAAACACACACAACTGATTATATACAGAAAACAATAAATGGGTGATACACACATAAGCATTGAATTAGTTTAGCAGTTATCAATGCACTCTGGACTAATCCAGGAAAAGAGCAAGAATTGGGGCCTGGAGTATAGAATTGGATTGTTAGAGAAGAGAAAAGCAGTATTAGCAAACACTCAGCACACAGTCAGGTTTCCCAGGCTGCTAAACAAGTGGTTAGGTTGAGTTGAGCAGGTTGAATTGTTGTTTGGGGGTCACCAAACCACAGCTGTTGTTTTTCAATAATAAAAACTAGTAAAGAAAGGCAGGGAGAGCAAGTAGAACAAGATAGAGAAAAATAAAAGAGGAAATAAATCCCAATGTAGAAAGAAGAATAACTTCTACTATTAGGCAGGCAACAGATTTCCTCACAGAATACCCCAGGATTTATTTAAGGTAGTATTAGTAATCAGAAGAAAATAGCAAACATTTATTGAACGCTTATCATGTCTCAGA
>VBSM01001265.1:60864183-60899713 GCA_008086735.1 Cheirogaleus medius
GAAAGAGCGACCCATCTTCCACATCTATCTTTCCTCTTCACTTCAGTTGACTATGAAAAGGCTAGACCTCTCACTCTCTATTGCTGTCAATAAGTTATTTCTACTAACTGCTCTTGATTGTGGGGGTAAAGACTACTAGAACAAGGGGTGGGAGTAAAGATGGAGGGATGGAATCATCTCCATAACCACCTTTAGACAAGTTCATAGGAAAGCCTCTCTGAAAGGGAGAAAATGTGAAAAGCAAATAGTTTTGCAAAGGCCTCAATTCCCTGACCCTGTTCTTTTTTCCCCTCTTTTCATTCATTTATTTAAACATATGAACTAACACAAATACCAGGTACTGTGATGGGTACTTGGAGGTACCAAAAATAAATGAGTCAGTATTTCTATTATTAAAGGGAAAAAGACATTTAAACAGATATAGCACAAGATATTAAGTGCTATAAGATGCCACACCACAGCTTATTTATGCAAGGACAATATTTTAATCATTTTTGTAGCCCCAAATATTACCACAATGCCCAGCATATACTTAGCAGTTAATAGTTAATACTTCATTTCTTTAAAAATGTCTTCATGTCCAAGGTTTCTTCTGACTAGCTTCAATTCTCTTATGTTCACATTTGTGTGATGAACCCTCTATAGTAGACCTGAATATAATTGTTGTGAGATATACTTGAGTTCTCTTGGACTTTATATGCAAATATATATATTTAATATCAACTGCCAGTCCTAGATATACTAAAGTCAACCATTAACCTTATTTTATGTTTTCCCAGCACTAGAAAAAACATAGTAGATGGTAAACTTGTCAGTTGCAAAACAAGTGCATTCATTGAGATTAAATGTACGTATACGTTGAATATTCCTTATCCAAAATGCTTGGGACCAGAAATGTTTTGGGTTTTTTCAGACTGGAATATTTGCATATTCATAATGAGGTATCTTGGGGACGGGATCCAAGTCTAAACACAAAATTCATGTATGTTTCATATACACTTCATACACATAGCTTGAAGGTAGTTATATTTTTCCCTTGGGGATGCTGAATAAACTGTTACATGCCTGCATTCTGTGACCTGTCACATGAGGTCAGATGGGGAATTTTTCATTTGTGGCATCATGTCAGCACTCAAAAAGTATCAGAGTTTGGAGCATTTCAGGTTTCAGATTTTTGGATTATGGAAGCTCAACCTGTACTGTTTGATGAAATTAATTTGGTTAGAACTCTTCACAATCAAGAAGCAAGCCTGCCCTCTAGTGCTAAAACTTTCACATTGAGTCAGAATAGTAATTTCCAACTACCAGAAAAAAGAGGAACTAGTACTCCAGATATATTCATAAAATATAGTATTATTTCAAAACAAAAAGCTTCATTCTAAGAATTAATAAAATAACATTCCCTCTTCAGTTTAATTTGCCATTTGCTTATGTATTTGGTAAGTAGTATCAATCTTGCTTTTTAAATCTCAGTGCTTCTGTAGCATCATAGAAAGCAGTGGGGTGTGTGTTGGGGGGAGGTATGAAATGTTAACATTATATTTCTACCTAAAAAAATCACAAAAGTTGGCCCTAAATTTTACTAATCAAATGTCTTCAACTCAATTCTATTCTCTGAATACTTATTCTGTGATTTCATTCATGTCCTGACTTAAAATAGGCATAGGTACACACTGATAACCTCCAAATATACTTATCTTCATCCCAGACCTCTCCTTTGAACTCTAGACTCAAATAGCCAACACCTACTCTACCTTTCCCTTTGGACATCTAATAGGCATGTCTGCTGTAACATCTCCAAAATTAAACTCTCAATCTTCCCCCCAACCCCAAACCTGCTCCTGAGTCTTCACCGTCTTACTAAATGCCCACTACATTCTTGGAGTTCATCCTAAAAACCTTAGATCCATTCTTTTTCTCATACCTCACTTCCAATCCATCAGCATATCCTATTGGTGCTACCATCGAAATAGATCCAGCATCTGACCACTTAATTATTTCCATTGCCCTGAGCCTCAAACTACACCATTTCTCACGTGGATTACTGTATTATACTTCTATTTAATACTACTGGCTTCCATCATGCTTTGACCAGAACCCCAATTGCTTATCTCACTCTATAAAAGTCTAAGTCTTGAAAAAAGGGTTATAATGCTCTATATGATTACCTACAATCAGGCAGGATCATTACTCCCAACCTCTCTTAGCTCACTTTCTAATGCTAATACTCTATTCTTGCTCACTACAGTCACACTGATCTCCTTGCTGTTTCTTGAAAACACCAACAGTACCAGTTCAGGGCCTTAGCATATAATATTCCTCCTGCTTGGAATGCTCTGCTCCCAGACTTCCATGTTGCACAATCATTCACTTTCTCAGGTCTCTGCTCAATGTCATTTATCAGTGTAATCTATTTAAAATAGCAATCCTATATTCATAGACTCTTCAGATCCTTTCCTCAACTTACTTTCCCCAAATAACCTTGTCACTTAATGATAAACTATATATTTTACTTATTAAAATGAAAACTTCATAAGAGACAGAAATAATTGTCTATTCTGTGCCAATATACTCAGGCCTAGAAAACTTCTTGGCATATAGATGTTTGAGATTTGTTGAATTATTTAGTCTAAGAAGTACATGAATAAATTTATTTGATTATAAAAACAAATGGTAGAATAAAACAGAAAATCCTGGCTATTTTTAATAGAGGATGGTAAAATCTGTTGGGGAAAAAAGACCTACTATAACCAATCATTTTTTGTTCAAGTACCAAGGTGTATTTCATTTACACCTGCTAAGTGCTGTGGATAGGGCCCTATATGAACTTAACAAAACTAGTAGGTATTATTATTATTGCTATTTTACAGGAGAAGAAACTGAAGATGACAGAGGTCAAGTGACTCACCTAAAAGTGACCTAACAGGAATGTGGCAAAGAGAAAACCAAACTCAGGTTTCTCAGATATTTTTCTATAAACTCTCTCTCAATATTCACAGTATTTTCAGGTAATAATATAAATCCAAAACAGATGAGATTTCTACACTTGTAGATAAAAGTAACTTTATATAAACTTGCTATATAAGCCATTTCACTTGCATGACAGAATAGTATAGGTACTCTATGTAAACTAATTTCACTTAATTCAATATTCACAAAAATTAATTCTGCTAAGTTTGATGAGTTAATACTAAGTCTCAAATGACAACTTGTTCAAATAAAGTATTAGTGTTTCCTCTTTTATGATTCAAACATACTTGGTAGCAATAATAAGAAAGTAAATTTTCTTTTGATCTTCAAGTTATGTTGTGAAGGGCTTTTATCCATGATCTATTTTCTACATGGAATAAATTATGGCTAGTAATTCTACACACACACACCTCCCATAGAGTTTTGGGAAAATCTGGCTTTATACATATCCATTTCAAGGATTTATTAGCTTTTTAAAATTCACACCTTTAACTTATTACTTAAAAGCAAATCCATCAAGTATGTGGAAAAATTCACTAATACTGTAAAGCCAAGAAACCCAAAAAGCAGAAGGATAAAACTTCTACAAAATGATATAATTTGGGGGAAGCTAATACATTTTTAATAAAACTGCTTTGCTATAATTCCCACTTATGGACCATAGATCCATAAAATAAATACAACAAAACTCCAATGGAATTGGCATTATAAAACAAGATTGAATACTATGTCAAAGTCTAACCTTATTAGAGTGTTACTGGATATATTTTAAAGAATATTTAACACATGGTAAATCAGAGCCCATGTAAAAATGAGCCATATTATAAAAGGTTCTAATATATTATAAAGTATACACAGCAAAATGTCTCATCCAACCTAAAAAGAAATTGGTCACACCAATAACTGGGTCAGGGAAAGGAGCAAAGGAAACACTATCTGTACTTATAGGATACAAAAGATTGTAAGGTGGACACAGCAAATGCATGGTCAGTTTTATCAAGACTGGTGTTTGGAAAAAGGTAAATAAATTGTGCTTTAAAAAAAAAAAATCGAAAGATTTGCTCCAGTGAAGTAAAAGTTCACTAGAAAAACCTCTACAATTAAATATTAGTGACAATTCACCCAAAATTCATCTTTCCATAATTTATAAAAGTCAGACTGCTTTTTGGGCTTCCACAGTACTACTCACAGGTAAACAGGTCTATTAACAAAAAGGACCGTGCCTTAAGCAATCTGTTTGCCTGGCTGCTACCAAATAGTCTTATAAAAATAATAAAACTACAATCATTAAAAATTATTTAATTCAGAATTAAATAATTGAATAATTCAGACTAGCCTTTCCTATTGAGAACATAATGAAATTTTGCTGTTATTTCTTTCCTCTTAAAGAGAAAATGATCCCTTCTTTGAAATTTCTTCTTGTGATGATTTCTAGTATCACTCAAAAAGCAATACTTCCTCAAGAAGGCAGAATTCCTCTTTAGGAATAAGATTATGAGGGTTTTTTATTGTTGTTGTTTTGTCCTTTTCTCTTATTTTAACAAAGAAAGGCATTTAAATTACTTATTAAAATGCCCTTAATTTATTTGATGCTTTAGACATTTGGGAAACACATAATAAATGTGCTATAAAACCCCAGGTTATTGGGGCCATGAAAGCCAGAACAAAGTTTTATCAGATGATGAATTATCACAACAGTTTTAACTGCACATCTTAAAAAAAGCAGTAAAACAAAGTAAGTCAGCATTCATGCCAATTGCTCATGAAACTAATATATTTCAATAAATCTTTTTATAATTTCACATTAGCAATTAGGCAGACAAGACGTGTTTTACGAAAGAAATACTTCAAAGTGAAATGTTTCACTAGCACTATACACTACATGTGTTCTAAATCTGAGCTACTCCACATACCTAGTATGCCTTAATAACTCTAGAGTTATCTCAAAATTCTACTCCCACTCTCTCCTCTCCCAAAGTGATGGCATTCAATATTGTTAAGATAAATTTTTGGTTTGCTAGATGAAAAGGCATTTATATTTAAGAGAAATATTCCTCAGGGTCAACCTAACATTCCCATAAAAGGCCCTCAAATTTCAATTCAAGAAACACTAATCTAGAGTACTTCAGAGTACAAACCAAATGATCAAAACCTATATATTATACGTAAAAATACTACTACTGTCAAAAATGTATTACATCAAGAATTTTATCAGCAGCATTTAAAAAATAAGAAATCATTAGATAATAATAGACAAACATGGTAACAGATTCAGATCAGCACACAATATACCATTTCTTATCACACACTGTTACCTGAATCCCTGGCAGTTTCCTAAAGATACCCTATCTTATCAAAAAATATTGGCCTTGAGGGATGTGGGGAGCAACCTCTCCATTCTCCCACAGTTGAGAACAAACACCTGGTTCTACTTTCTTCCAGTAGTATTACATTTGTATACTATTCTATAAGAAGCAAGTCAACTCCATGTTATAAAGCACCATAGAGTATTTCATCCTGTGCAAAGGAAATAATTTTGAAAATTTTCACAACAGGAATCCTGGGAAGGCACTTAAACCTAACTGGTCAAAAAAAGAGCCACAATAGTTAGATTTCTTTTTTATACTGAAGGCTCCTTAATATTGTCTTTTTATCACTTAACATCTTGATCATAAGTTTCCCAATAAATCAAATGCCATCCAAAATTAAGAAAGGAAAGACAAGAGCAGACACAGTCCACACCCTGACTGATGAATTAGGCAGAGTAAATTTGCCTCCAAAGTAGGCAAATGTTATGACTTTAATAAGATAAGAGAAATAGAGCAAGAGAGTAAAGCAGGAATGGCCAGGGTGGGATCGGACTGCTAAACAACAACAAAAAAAGAAAGTAAATTTCATTTCCATTTTCAGACTCAAAAAATCTTAAAAGTAAGCAAACATGGGTTTGAACTGTGCAGGTCCACTTATACGCAGATTTTTTTTTTTTCCAACCAAACGCAGATCCAAGATAAAGTATTTGTGGGATGTGAAACCCATGCCTATAGAGGGCTGACTTTTCATATAGGCAGGTCCTGTAGGGCTGACTGTGGGACTTGAGTATGCACAGATTGGGTATATGTGGGGGTACTGATACCAAACCCCTGCATATGCTGAGGGATAACTATATTTTCATATATTTTGTTTTTTTAAAGGTCATCTATAAGTTTTGAGTGTTTCTTATTTTACTCAAATACTGAGGATGATAAAGATATTACCATTAGTTCAGGCTACAAATTGACAATTAAAATATCACTTAAATTATGTTTTGGAATTAAACAAAAATGGACAATATTCTTCAAGTTCAGAAGTTATGCCTTGGAGAGAAGAGACAATTAAGTTCTAAACTCAAAGTCTAAAAATCTACATGCTTTCCTTATAATAAATTTGATATTAAAACATCATTAAATCATAACACCATTGCTATGCTCAGTTCTGATAATTCAGCACTGCTAATACTTAACAGGTGCATTCCAAGAAAATTATCCTTTTCTATGACATTTAGGAAAATATTGTTTCCTACTAACATATCAGTGTTTTATAAAACTGTACAAAGTAATCTTATTAAGAAGTATTAATAAAATATTGGCAATCATTTTCTCTCTGCTCATTAACCAAAAAAGCATACAATTAGCAGCTTTAAAATGCCATTCTTCCTTAAATAAATCAATACTGAAAAATTGCTCATTAAACAAATTCGCCATCAAAAGTCAGTTTTTACTTAAATCCTAATAGAAACCTCCTTATGGAAAAATAATCTATTTACTTCTCTCCACTCACACAGTGATATCAGGAATCTTATTTAAGACGTGACTGGACTGTGAACAAAGTTTTTCATATCACTGGCATAATGGATGGCTTAAAACAGAAATGTACCAACAGGCCTGCTGTTAGTCCAAAAGGTGCCTTTTATGTGAGTTGGGAAAGGCTGCTATTTCCTTAAGATACTTTATTGCCAACAGTCAGAAAATTGTGATAATTATTAATAGCAATGCTGAGATACTACCAGTGTAAATGGCTCCACATAGGTGGGCACAATTATACCCAGAGTTCTCTCATGGTTCCTTCTCTATTATCTTCTTGTCCTATGTGCGTCTTAACTAAATCCACATCAGAACTAAAGTTCTCTTAAGGCAAAAAAAAAAGTGCTCTCAACAAAATTCCCTATATAATGACAGTTAAAAATATCACAAATATGCCGCCAGTAACAATGAGACAATTTCAATAGTAGTCCTAATTCTCTCACAAAGCTGTCTGATTTTGAGGCCATTCATATATCTTGCTCTTTCAAATGCAAACAGAACTTTATAACTGACAGAAGTACAGAAAACTTACAAATCACATTAAGAATATACACACAACATTCATATATGCTTACTGATAATGCTATTTAATGGTTAGAAAACAAATTAATTGGACATAATCTTTCCAATTTTAAACTCTTCAGATAAGATATATGCATAAGACTTCGGCAGCTTTTACAGAAACCCAGAGCTGAAAGTAGGGGCACTTCTCATATCTAGAAATTTTATTAGCTGCATTAGAAAATCATTATCCCAGAAGACAAGGCCAATTATTCTTCTTAATTGTGCAGAAATGAATATGATAAGCCATACCATCAGCAGACTACATTGCCAAATATAAAGATTGTTTAAAATCTTTAAAATTCCACAAATTCATGGTGAATTAGAACCTCAGAAATTCAAGAATTCAAATTTACAAAAATAAATACCACTCTGACACTCAAGGGACATCTTCACTTTAAGGCCTTTGTCACAAATCTGAATCTTTATTGTTCTGAAATAAATGTTATAAACATAACTAGAAACAAAAAACTTCAATATTCAGTCTAAGAAGAGGTGTGGCTCAATGCCCATCACATGTAACAAGAAAACCTCCTTTAAAAAAAGGAAAAAAAGTACTATGAGAAGTCTTTCATATGAATGAAAATGCACCCTTTAGATTTTTTTCCCTCATCTCATTAGCTTGTACACACATGGGACTCAAAAGGTTTGCACTTTCTTCACAATAGTTCTTGCTATGATGTTTGACGGACTTTTTGCCACTCAACAAATTCATCAAGAAGAACAGGCCCTAGAAATAAAGAAACAATTGTTAGAATTCAGTGAATTCATCTTTCCAATTATAAAACAAATTCCCCATAAGCTCAGCGGTTATAGGGGACTGACTCTTCCCTTCTCCAGGTGTTTTACTTTCAGCCACCCTCTTGCATTTAATGATGCTTTCTAATTAACCTTTTATTTTTCACCCTTGGAGACATAAAGGACTTTCCACAATGGGTAGCTGTAGCAACTTTCTTTCTCAGGATGTGTTTCATGAATCCTCCCATAACTTATTCAATACTAACCTCTCCCTTTTTCTAAGTGCCCACAGCATTCTGGCATTTAATTATTAAACAATCTGAAAAGTGTTTAAGGTAGTATTTCTATGTTACCTCCCCAAGAAGTGTGTAAGCTTTTTGGGGACTGGCCATATTAGAGACTTACTTTATTCCAGCAAAGGATGTAATACAAAGCTGAACACAAAGCAAGTGTCTAATGAATAATTTACTAATGAGCTAAGTAAGTACTATTCTAAAAAACATGTTTTTATTAATGCAAGAAAGGTCCAAACTCATTACCTACAGAAGCCAGGTAGGTAAATGAGCTCAGTTTAAATGAGCTCAGTGTTTATTTTATGTAAATGTAGGAAAAATCATTTCCACAAAGAAATATGCTTGCCCTATTTTTCTTAAAACACATAATCTTCTAGTGGTTTCTTTTTTCTTCTTGCTTTTGATAGACATATTTTTCTACTGTAAGAAAAGCAGCAGAGCAAGTACAATAATAAATGGCAACTGAAAACAGCCTAGGAGGTTTTGGCATACTGTGGACTGTCAAACTGGAAGGCGAGTTCAACATAGCAACCATTTGGCTCCAGCCTCTGATTCCTTGGAAAGAGCACAGGCGCAATCGTGTCAGATTTTCTGATTTTTCAACAAATCTAAAAGTTGTGTTTTTATACAAAATTTCCCAGTTTTAAATGTTGGTTCAAAATACATGAATATACACATCTGCAGGTCATATACAGCCGTTAGGCTGCCAGTTTACTGCTGCTAGGTATTATTGCTTTAAAATAATATTAAATGTTATACCTTCTTGTAGGGGGAGGACATAATATATACAGGTAGAAATAGCTAGCCCTTCCTCAGTGTTTTATTTCTTCAGTGTCACAGAAATAAGTGCCTAATTTCAGTTTAAGCATATAGAAAATGTACCTTTCCATGTAACCCTTCTGAGCATTAAGACAATACATGCAACCAAAATGGTGGTAGGAACTGAAAACATAATTTCTAGTTCTAGTGAATTTGGCTTGCCTAATGAGTGTATCATTACTTTAAAATTCTGTTTTTTGGCATTCTAGCCTTCCTACTGAGAATGGACAGATATTTTAACTTGAAGGACTGAAAAATTGTAAATACTTTACTATCAGTTTACTCAGATCAATTTATAATTTTCAGAGAGAAGTTATTTTGACATTATTTACCATATTGTTTACGATATTAACTGTAAAGCTTTTTCGATTGTAGCTGTTTTGCTTTCATAATTTCAGACTCATGACTGCACCTTTCTTCCATAAGAAAATGTCAGGAAAGACAGGAGTAAAGCATAATTGTACTTTCTAGATGCAGAAATTATAATTTAAATTTAGCAACATTTGGTTACTGAGGAATTAAAAACATTTCATTTATCAACACAGATCTTATAATACTGCAGACTCTAAACTCTCTACCTCTCCTACATCCCCTCACATGATTAATAAAAGTTACTGTTGAAAAGTTGAAAATTTTATGCTAACACTACACAAATTTATACTCTCATTTAATATTTTTAGAAATTGTATTTTCATAGGAACACTTTATACTTACAAGCACCATCTTCATCGTAGTTACTAAGATCGGCATGAACTGTTCTGCTAAATTCTAATACATTGTACCACTGATCTTTGTTCATAACACGATACTTCGATTGCTGTGGAAAATGATTTAAATATTTGGATTACAGAACCAACATTACTTATTAGGGCTTGACTTTAGTAAATTTAGTTATAACTTTTTTTGTGATTTTGTTTTTCCCAGTGCATTTATTCTTGTTTTAATGAAATTGTTTGCACTTCTAAGAGATTCCTGAAGCACATTAACATCATGGATTTTTTTTCCTTTACTTTGCTTTCATTTTTGAGGAATAGTAAGAGCATAAAGGGTACTAATACTAAGGATAAAACTCAATGAATTTTTACATTTGTATATACTTGTATAACCACTGAGATCAAGATACATAACATTTCCTATATCCAGTAAGTTCCCTTGTGCTGCTTCTTAGCAAATCATTTCTTTGCATAAAATTTACTATTTAGCCACATTTTGAGGATGGTATCTTTGGAGGCAGTGGGAAGAGTATAGGCTTGGGTTCAAATCAGACCTTTGCCACTTAACTGAGTGACCTTGGGAAAGTTACGTAAGAACAGAACACATTTCTCCTCATTTGCTAAATGAAGATAAAACTTAATTCAAAATTCTGTTATAAAGATTATTAAAGAAGATAATTTATGCCAAACAGCCTGCACATAACAAGTGTTGGAAAATATTTAGTTGTTTTTCTCAGCTCCCCATAGAGTAGAATATTTTTATATTCAATTAAATTTATTTTTGACCAAAACTACTAAGAAAAAAGTAGATACTATCCATCAAAAATATTTATTAAGATTTAATTGTGCACAAAACTCATTCACACAAGACCTTTTCATACCATTCTCTCTTATCATAAGCTCTAAATAAAACTACCCTGGAGAACTTGCTATGACAAGCAATCAGCTTTATGAGAAATTATTTCCAAAGGCAAAAGATTCTGTATCCAAGAAATGGTGAGAACTAAACCAAAAAAACCTTAAATTAAAAGGGCGCAAAAACATATATAAAACTAGATACAATAGAAAAAAGAATAACACGTTCTTAGAATCACTTCCTCTGTTAGATGCTACGATAAATCTTCTAAAGGAATATTTCCTAAACTCAGCATACTTTTTTTTAGTAACCAGTACTTAACACATTAACTGCCACGTGAGTTGTACTTAACTCACGCTAGTTTTGAGCCCGGGTCCTCATGAAGCATATATAACTCACATGTCTCTTTACCTTGAGAACTGCATGGCACACAGGCAACTCACACTGCCATGCTGTAGCACATGTTATGTGATAGGTGGCCTCCTGGGCAAAACCCTGAAGTTGGTTTGTGAAAATCTTACTTGTTGATGTTCTTATTATTACAGTTAATATTTATAATTTAATTCTAAAAACATGGAGTAAGTGAATAGAAGTCAATAAATTTCATTGTTCTATTTATGTTTACCTTTAAATTACACTTAAGCCTGACAAGTCAAGAAAAACATTTTACCCTTACAAAGTACTTTTCAAGTTTTCACATTGCTTTTTACAATACTAATTTTCAAGTTTTTATATTATTTTTATTAAAAAAACACAAAAAGCAATTAAAAAATAACATTTTTCATTAAATTAGAAAGGATCATTTTGTTTTATTCTATTTTTGTAATAAAACATCGTGGCCCCAAGGAAAAACATTTTTTTTTCTAGTGTAACAGTTAATGTGTTAAGCATATACTATTATAGCCATTCTCAGATTTGTGGACATAAACTATTAATAGCCTTATTCTATTCTTCATATTGACCCTAAGAAGAGGAGGAAAGTTTCATTACTAAATTGGTTCTCTTATGTGCATTTCAGCCTAAGACCCTGTATAACAACAAAAAGAAACCAGATTCAGAAGCTTGAGATTTATGTGCTGGTATCAATTCTCTCTGTACAAAAACCCCAGACACTAGTTTTGCATGAAGAATGCCTGTGCTAAAATATATTTCTTGGAAGTTTTATGTTGTGTGCGTATGTTTTGAGTGTGTGTGTGCAGGTGAAATGAAAATATCTTATGTACAAAATATATTAATAAACATGAACTAAAATGTCCAGAAATGACAAGAGATATACACATTTTAATAAAATTTTGTCTATTCAAGCAGATTTTTTAAAGTACAATATTAAAAATCTATTTGTTTCTTAATTAAAAGTATATTTTTTAATCAGATTAACTTTTAACATAATATTTCAAAATTTAAAAAGCATACATACCTCCAGGTACTGGTAAAATACTGAAAACAGTGGCCATGTCCTCCCAAGCAGAAGAGCTAACATAGATTTAGCAGTATCAATATCAAGGCTTCTCTGATCTTTATCCTAGAATATAAGTGAAAAAATTTTCCTAAGTGTGGTTTCAAGATGAAAAGCTATTAAAACAACTAAACATGGAAAGTGCACCTACCCTTGCAAAATCAAAGGCATATCTGTAGATATTTTTAAACGATGAAATATCATTCAACTGTGAGCGCAAAAAGTCAAATTTGTTCTGTAATTTTTCTGTGCAGTCACACCTTAAATGAAAAAAAAAATCAAACAAATTATATAATCAAAAAAATTAAATAAAGGCATCACTGGGGGTTAGAAGAAATGTATTTAAGAAGAAAGTGAGTGCATTTATGAAGTTAAAATTCCCTGATTCACAAATTTAGAGTAACAAACAAATTTGTTGCTTGCATCTAACAATGCAATAAAAAAAGGAAAAAGAGGGGAAAAGAAAAAACCTAGCAATCAATGAAAGTTTACTCCAATGATTTTTCTTCAAAAAAAAAATACAACTCACAAAAATTCCAATTAATTCATCAATATTTCTTCAAAAGAGATATATTAAAATATGCTTTAATCACATATAAAGTTAAAAAATGGCAGAGCACATGCAATTAATCAGGCATCTGTCACATATTTCTCTGGAGAGTTCTTAGGCAACAGCTTGGTGAAAGAGATTAGCCATGAGTGGTTTTAAAAGTTCAGGATATAACACAGAGGAAATTAATATATTATATTAAGTATTTCAGTCATAAATCCAGATTCCTACATTTTTAATGAACAAAAAGTCAATCACTGAAAGCACCTAACTTCAAATAAGTTACATATGCAAAAACATGCAAACAATAAGTTATTTCTAAAGACAAAACATTAAATATAAGGAGCTAAATAGATAGAAGACTCAAAAATCTTGACTGGCTTTCCTACTCCCAGTGGGTTGATAAATTCCATTATTTAGCCAGAAGCAAGGCAGACAAGGCCTTTCACATTTGGCACAAATCTCCGGTCTCAACTCCTGCCATTTCCCAATATCCTTACCGTGCTCTAGTTATATTCACTTACCATTCCCAAATGCCACAGCTATGCTTCAGCACACATATTTCCTCTACTTGAAATGTTCCCACCAACATTCTGACAAAATATTATTCACCAAGCCCTATCTCACACTTTGCCATCTCTGAGAGACCATCTGACTCCCCCTCAATAAAATGACTATTACACTCAAAACTAAATTATGGTACTCATCATGTTCTACAGATACCTGGCATTCTCAGATTTTCTCAGACTTTCACTATTCTAAATGAATGATGTGAAGGTCTATAATGTGTAGTAACTTATAATTTTATTAAAGTGTAAACATTTTGAACAAATTTCTAATATCAATTAAAACTTGCATTTCTAGAATAAGCCAATTTGGTCATGTTACCTGTTTTACACATTGCTAGATTATTTTTTGCTATGTTCCTATGTGAGGCTAGTTCATAAATTTCATTTTGAGACACTCTCCTTGCTAGTTTTGATAACAAGCTTGTAGTATAAGCCTCAGAAAATGAATATTATTACCATTTTTTTGTTTGTTTGTTTTCTGAGGAAGTTTATATAGCCTTGGAATTAGCATTTGTTTCAACTTAGATGAAAAGTCATCTAGGCCTTTTTTATTGAGAGAAGGAAAGAAAGACTATTAACTAAATCCTATTTTGAATGGTTACAGGACCACTGAGATTTTCTGTCTCTTTTTGAATGTCTTGGTCACTTACAAATTTCCAATAATTGGATTATTTCACATATTCTTTTATTTAAATATGTTCATTAAAAATATTTATATCATGTTCTAATCTGCATTAACATTATTTATTTTTGCCTTCTGTTTCTCTTGACCAATCTTGCCAGAATTTAATTCATTTAATATATCATTTACAACTACAGATTTCTCTCTTAGTACAACTTTAGCAGCAACCACAAGTTTTGATAAGTATTACTGCTTTTATTATTCACTTGTAAATGACATTTTGACAAGAGTGCTTTTGGAGGAACGGTAGGGATAAAAATCTTACTGGAATAGGTTTAAGAGAGCATGAGAAGAGAGAAACTGGAGAAAATAAGTATCGATAAATAATTTCAAAGAATTTGGTTCTAAAATGGCACAGAGAGGCCAGGTGTGGAGGCTCATACCTGCAATCCTAGCACTCTGGGAGGCTAAAGGGGGGATTGTTTAAGCTCAGGAGTTCGAGACCAGCCTGAGCAAGAGTGAGACCTCGTCTCTACTAAAAATAGAAAGAAATTAGCCGGACAACTAAAAATATATATATAGAAAAAATTAGCCGGGCATGGTGGCGCATGCCTGTAGTCCCAGCTACTTGGGAGGCTGAGGCAGGAAGATCGCTTGAGCCCAGGAGTTTGAGGTTGCTGTGAGCTAGGCTGACACCACAGCATTCTAGCCCGGGCAACAGAGTGAGACTCTGTCTCAAAAATCAATCAATCAATCAATAAATAAATAAAATGGCACAGAGAAAGGAGGCACTAACTTGAGTGGGATGAAGGGGGAAGATTTAAAAAAATTTTTCAGTAGATAAAATAATTTCTACCTCCAGGAAGATAGAATAAATGTACTTTTCCTTCTCTCTCCTAGGGACAACTAAAATCCCTGGATATTATATATAAAACAAACATAAGACTCTGAAAGGTAGAGACCTGTGGAACAATATAGTAGTGAGTTCCTGGGTTTCTTTTTGCCTCACATATCCCAAACTTGGAGGTGAAGAAGCCAACAAACCAGAAACACCAATGGGGATGGACAAAAAGCCCCAACAAAAACTTGGTCTCCCTGTAGCCAAAAGACCAAGGAAGGAGCAGCCTAGCATGACACAAAACTTTTAGAAAATAAACATTCACTTCAATCAAACACCACCTAAAAAACTATGGCCCAACTCCCACCAATGCCACCAAAGACTGAATGGGGACCTGAAACGTCCACCCATAGCAGGATAAAATAAAGCCTCTCTCTCAACTCCTGCAGTGTTTGGTGGAAATCACAGGGAGAATGTGAACTTTTACTCCTACCAGGTAGTAATAAGCAGCCAATCCTCCTCTGCCCTGGGGTGGTAAAGAGTTAGTGAAGAGTCAGGACTTTCACCATCACCCAGTGGTAACAAGGTTACCCCCAAGTAGTGTCAGTGGAGGCAAAGTGAGAAACAGTAATAAGGTACTCCTACCCGTTTTTAGACAAGTGGAGGCCTAGTGAGAACCTGGAACTCTCACCCCCACCCAGCAATCACAAGAAACATCCCCCTCCATGGATGCCAATGGATGCAGAGTAGAAACTTTAATTTCTACCTGTAGTTGGCAGTAACAAGGTGACAGCCCTGACTTTTCCTGCCAGAGTGGCCCTTAGAGTAAGCTAGCTAACACAGAAGGTTTAAATAAGATCCAGAATTTCATAACATAATACCCAAAATGTCCAGGTTTCCATAAAAAACAACAACAAAAAAAACCTCTTATCATACCAAGAACCAAGATCTCAAATGGAATCCAAAAATTCAACCAACAGATACAAACACCAAATGAGAGAGGTTTAGAATTATCTGACAGATTTTAAAACAACTGTCATAAAAATGCTTCAACAAGCAATTAAGAACACAACGAAACAAATGAAAAAATAGAAAGTCTCAGAGAGAAAGTCTAAGGAAAGAGATATAAGATATAAAAAAGAACCAAAAGGAAATTTTTGGCTGAGCACGGTGGCTCCCGCCTATAATCCTAGCACTCTGGGAGGCTGAGGTGGAAGGATTACTTGAGGTCAGGAGTTAGAGACCAGCCTGAGCAAGAGTAAGACCCTGTCTCCACTAAAAATAGGGCATTGTGGTACATAAGAGTCGTTCATAGTGTACTCCCTTATAATTTTTTTGATGTGTGGGTCTGTAATGGATATCCGTATTTTTATTCCTGATCTTGATAATTTTTGTGTTTTTTTTTCAATGTTGCTAAAGACTTGCCAATTTTACTGTATTGCCAAAGTTCTTTGTTTCATTGATTTTTCTCTGTTTTCTGTTTTCAATTTCAATAATTTCTGCTCTTAATTATTTACTTTCTCCTGCTGCTTTATTTTGTTCTTTTTCTGGGTTCTAAAGGTATGAGCTTAGTACTACCTTGATAGTAAAAACAGACAAATACAAAAAAAAAAAAAGAAAGAAAAACCACATAATTGTATCATTTAATGTAGAAAAAGCATCAAAAACATTTTACATCCATTCATGATAAAACTCTCAGGAAAAAAAGAAATAAAGGGGAGTGTCCTCAACTTAATAAAGAATATCAACCAGCTACTTACAGAGCTAACAGTGCTGTAAGACTGAATGTTTTCCCTCTACGATGGGGAATAGGAAAAGATGTCTACTCTCATTACTCTTATTCAACATAGTGGCAGAAGTTCTAACCAATGCAGTAAGTCAAAGTAAATAAAAGAAAGACACACACACACACACACACACACAAATATATATATATATATTAGAAAAGAAATAAACTGTCCCTATTTCCAGATGACATGACTATGTAGAAAACCCAAGGAATACTAAAAAACAAAACAAAACAAAAAAAACCTTAGAATAAGTTCACCAAAGTCACAGGATACAAAATAAACATACAAAAATCAATTGTATGTCTACATACTAGCAACAAATATGTGGACACTGCAATTAAAAATACAATATCATTTGCAATGGTTCAATATAAAATGAAATAAGTATAATTCTCACAAAAGATATATAGGACTTACACGCTAAAAACTATATAACACTGATGAAAGAAATCAAACATCTATAAAAATAGAGAGACACATCTATCTTCCATGTATTGGAAGACTCAGAATAGTAAAGATGTCAATTTTCCCCAAATTCATACAGTTAACCAAAATTATTTTGTATATATTGAGAAGATTATTCTAAATTTTTATGGAAACGCAAAGAAACTAGAATAGCTAAAACAATTTTGAAAAAAGATCAATCAGTCTATCTGATTTCAAAACTTATGTAGCCACAGTAATCCAGACTGTGTGGTATTGGCCAAAGGTTAAGACACATAAATGGAACAGAATGAGAACCTGACCCACATAAATATGCCCAGCTTTTTGACAAAAGTACAGAAGCAATTCAATGGAGGAAAAATAGCTCTTTCAACAAACAGTACTGGAGCAAGTACTGGAGCAGGCAAAGAAATAAACCAAGACCTAAGTCTAATACCTTTTACAGAAACTAATTCAAAATGTACTGACTTAAATGTAAAATTTAAGAATATAAATCTTTTAGAAAAAATGTATAATTCTCAGAATATAGGGCTAGGCACAGAATTCTTAGACTTGATATCACTTGATATCAAAAGCACAGTCCATAAAAAGAAAAACTGATAAATTGGACTTTTCATCAAAATTAAAAATTTTTGTTCCACAAAAGATCTTGTAAGAGGATGAAAAGATAAGAACAGAATGGGAAAAATGTTTACAAACCACATATCCAATAAAAGATTAATATCTAGACTATCTAGAGAATTTTCAAAACTCAACAGTAAAAAAAATCTATCCTCCATATATGTTAGCTTCTTCCCATTTTCCTTCTGCCTCTCTGCACTAATTTCCTTAGATATTATAGGTCACTGATCTCTATACTTCAACTATATCTATCTCCTTTCTATCTCATCTACTAAATTTTCAATCTGCTATTTTTCACTTTTAGAAATTTAATTATATGAATCTGATCACCTGAGACCATTCTTCCTTTTCCTTTAAATACACAGTTATGGAACCTTTTTCTACAAAGACTAAGGTTTCTGTTTAAAATGCGTTCTTCTACAGAATTACTTCCACTACGAAAATGGGAGTCCTACCTACCTGGAACTATTCTAAAATACAATCTTTGGCTTGGGTTATACAAACCATGAATTCTACCCCAAATCAGCATAACAATGAATTCAGGACTAGGAATTCATTCAGGAGGCTCTTTACCTCCAATTGTATGTAAAATCAAGCTCTGGCAATCCAGTCTCCAAGTATTGGGTAAATCTATCATCAATGTCTGTATGTGAGAATTTCTGATCTGATTCCCACCCTATACATGCCATGCTTGCAATCTGTCACCTGTTCTCAACACACATGACAAGGTAGCAGATGGACCCTAGGTGACTAGGAATAAGTGTCCTCAGGGAAATGCCAATTCCATAGATCCCTAAGAATCACCATCTCTCATCATTTCTGGCCTCTATTTTCCTTAATTTATAGGCGAGCCCAGGTATGCTATTTAAAAGATGTTTTTGTATTTTCTCTAGCATTTAAGTGTTTTACATAAGAAATGGTTTCTTTGCACATTTAGTTTGCCATACTGTCAGAAATGTAAATCAAAATTTGGATAAATCTAATTTGGCAGGAGCCTAATTCCTTATATATGAATGAATGTACAATATACTTCATGAAGAAAGAAGAAAACTTTACTACTACTTATTAGAAATTCATTATTTACTGTTCGAGTAAGTGGTTTCTATTTGTACAAAAACTATTTATTATGTGAAAAATAAGGCTATAATGAAAGTTGAAAATGCAGTTAACTTCTACCAAGGAGATATGCAAAAGAAACAAATTCTCAGATTACATGCTACTATAATGCTGTTTGAAAATTTAAAGATGAAGTCTTGAGGATCTCCAGACTTATCACTTCAAAATGTTCAGAGCAGGGGTCCTCAAACTTTTTAAACAGGAGGCCAGTTCACTGTCCCTCAGACCATTGGAGGGCCGGACTATAGTTTAAAAAAAACTATGAACAAATTCCTATGCACACTGCACATATCTTATTTTGAAGTAAAAAAACAAACGGGCAAAAACACCCACATGTGGCCCGCGGGCTGTAGTTTGAGGACGCCTGGTTCAGAGGGTACTACATTTTAAGTATCTAGTTACATGTACTCCCTTACACACCATGACCTGTCTTAAGTATGGGCCTCATCTTCTATATCTTTGTAGTTGTTAAAGCAATGTTTTTCACCTTTTTTTAAAGTAATGTGAATCACATTTTCACACCAAATCTCATGCAGAATCTTAATAGACTTGAGATTTAAGAGGGCAAAGATGATAAAAGATGCCTCCTGACATTCTAAGTTCTTCCTCTCCCTACCACCTAAGTTTAAAAATCATTGCCATAGAATAACATATAGCAGTGCTCCAAAAATATCTGTAGCTGAGGAAAGGTTAGTGGTTAATTGTAGACCACACAAAATCACAAAGCACGTAGTGACTGAGAAGTCATTAAGGAGGTAAGAATAAAAAAAAATTACAATCTTTTCCAAATGTTTTACATTCCATGGGTACACGTGGCAACAATCTTACTTATGTAATCTCAATAAGCTTAAGACAGAGAGATAAAGTAAAAGAAATAACAGTTTCAAATCAAACAGATTCTGGTTACAATTCCAGCTTCTCTATTTCTGGCCATGCGGGTTTAGGCAAGTTACTTAACCTTTTTCAGCTTGTTTCCTCATTTTTAAAATGACAATAACAATAATTTCACAGAACAGCCATAAGGCAAGCTACTTAACTTTTTTCAGCCTCAGTTTCCTAATTTTAAAATTTTAAAGATTCACAGGACAACCATAAAGATTAAATGAGAATGTAATGTGTTAAATGCTTAACACAGTTCTTAAGCTTGATATGCTCCTCCTGAGGCAAATGGATTAAAAATCATCTATACCACACATCTCGGTCCAAACTGTGTGATACCATTCATTCCTAATAGTCTATTGTAACTCTTGAGCAAAGAAAGAATATGATAGAGCTGACAATTAATGTTTTCTTTTTAGAGAAGAGTTAAAAAGAAGAATAAAATTAAAAGAAAGAAAGAAATTCTGCACATTTACTACTAGTCCTACAAAGACCATCAACAGACCTAGCAAAACCAGTGTACATCCCCAAGTAGTCACTAACACAATTCTTCTATTTAATCTAGCCTCATTTCAGAGACAGTTTATGATGGAGAAAAATATAAATAAATAAATAATCTAGCCCCCAAAGAATAACATCGATACCTCTGAACTTGCAAAGTTAAAAAGAATACGTCTTCTGTCTGAAAAAAATAAATAAATACTTAACTAGCATATTATGGAAAGCAAGAGATAGTTTTTTGAATAGCAACCAAATAAAACCACATGGATTTTTGGGAACATTGGCACAATATGATACCACTCTCCAAGGCCACTGCGGTTAGAACGGAGAAGAAATGGGTTTAAATTTCAACATTAGGACTTGGAAACTAATTTCCTGCTATTGCTAAACATATGATTACCAAGGGAGGCTTTCAAGTTTCTGTTTCATTAAAGACCTTTAAAATGAGAAGAAAGTCTCAGTTATGTATTATATCTATGTGAGATTCTCTTCCTAATAAGTACCAATAAATGCGGTGAAACAGTGATGTGTAACACAAAGAAATTTATCACAAAGTTCTGGATTTAGAATTTCCTCTAAATCAGATTTATCAACCAGAGCAATATCGTCTACCTCTAGCGGTTTTTGGAAAAGTGGAAGGAGGCATTTTGAAATAGTCATGATGACCCTAGGGGAGAGCAGAGGGGAAGGATGCCAATGGCAATTAGTATTTGGGCCCCAAATGCTAAATGAATGATAATCACACACCACACATACCATAAACATCCTATCTTCCTGACTCTCACATCTCCACCAAACAAATTATATAAATGCTCCTCATTCCCTTCTCTCTCTCAAAGAAAGTCAAACCAGGCCATTACATTTAATCTTCAAAGTCCAGGGCTCTATATGGAGATATAAGATGTACAACTTGTGACTTACTGGCAGCTTAGTTATTATACTACCACTGTTATCAGATGCTGTTCTCTTCTCTCTTTTTTCCAGTATCATAATAAAGTACAATCCTCTTCAAAGGTCTATGCTCAGTTTCCTCCGCCTACATGGTATTTCATCCTTACTCCAACAACAAACGTTCAGCTAGCAGATATGAGCAAAGTTCTTCACTCTAGTATAGTATGCCAGAACAAAATTTTGCAAATATCCTTGGAACCTTCTATCTATAGATGGAGGAAGAGAAAGATTCACAACCTCCTGATTGCACATGCAAACTTTTGTGTGTAGCAGTACATGTGCACCCTAATGGGGAAAAGGTCCATAGTTTTCACAAGAGTCTTGAGTCTATGACTTTAAAACATTAAGAAAAATTGCTCTTTGAAAATTATCCCAAACATGTTTGATGATTCCTATGTGTTCAAAAATCTCTTACGCTTTCTCAATATCTATAAATATGATTTAAATTCTTTCAACTTGTTAAAGCCCTCTACAATGTAGCTAGCCATTACCTCAACCTTCTAAATCTATTCTGGCAATTTTATTTATGTATTTTATGATTCTAACAAACCAGACTACTTTCTTTAAACTTATGATTTCCTTCCTCAAGGCTCTGCTCACAATTTCTTTATTCTGAAACATTGTTCCATATCTTCAAACAACAAAATCCGAATCATTCTTCAAGTTCTAGTTCACATGCTACACCTGTAAAGATTTCTCTACCTATTCAGCTAAATAACCTTACCAGCATCTGTGCATCTGTAGTATTTTGTACTTTTACTCTAGCACCTGTCATGTTCTACCTGGGTTTATGGTTGTAGTGTCACAATATCTTCTCTGTTCTCTGAGAATGTTAACTAAAAGGTGAGAGCTGTGTCTTATGCCTCACTGTGATCATCTGTAAGTGGCAGAGTACCTTATATGACATAGGTGTTTTATATAAATATCTACAAAATTAAACCTGATTTTCAGGGAAATTTGACTATTATTAAGTAAAGATGAAAACTACATAAAGCTAAATATCTGGAGAGAATATGGCAATTTCATCCCCTGAAACTTACAAAATGGCCAGTCTAGTCTAGTTATATACAAATTCATACCAACAAATTCTTTTACACAAAAAAGAAAGCCAACTTAGTTATAGAACGTCTATATGAAGACATCTTAAACGAATGTTAAAACGTATTCTAAAAACTATAACACCTTATGCAACACAGATTACAATTAATCATGATTATGATAGCCACTAACCTTGACCACAATATATGTTTTAACTACTAGACTGCTTCTATTTTTTAGCATAGTTCTACTAAAGTAGAACCATGGGTTAAAATTAATTAAAACAATTGATAACATCTTAAGATGATTTAGAGACCATCATATGCCCAGGTTAAATTCAATTCTAAAAATATGAAAAGCATACAAACGAAATTGAGACTGTAACGTTTTATATTTTAAGATTATATTTATTATATAATACCAAGTCTACTAAATAGCTGGTAATTTTAAAATTAAGACATATAGATTCTTTTGTCTCTCTTGGTATAAATTTCAAACTATTTTATACATAGCAAGTTTTTTTTACAAGAAGATTAAAGGAGTAATAACACTTGATCAATTGAAGGAAGATACTTTGTACTTCCCTAACAAGTTAGACCACAGGAAAAAAACAACTATTTTCCCAGACAATAATGCTTGCTTATTTGAGTAGCTTTAAGGTTCTACAGTATATTGTTCTATGCAGATAAGCAAGGGATCATAAATGAGTGAAAGAAAAACTTCTGGGGCAATTTTAAGTACTGAATAATTGCTTTTATTCTGTATAGGCTGTGATCTTCCTATAAGGGAAGGTGTGCTAATAAAATCTATGCTCATGGGCTAGTTAATTCCTGTTCTTACACTCAAGACCATATGATGCTAATTATTCAGGACTAAATATTAGAAATGCTTTGTGTTTACACATTTTTGTTATACAAAGGCTTTTTATAGTATATCCACTTATGCAAAAACATAAGAAACATTTTGGTTTAAAAATACACAATCACTCATTAGCTGGGATACTACAAAAAGCAGTAATGAGGAGGGATACAAAAAGCACTTACAATGCCAAATAAAATTTCTTACAATCAATGAGGCATGTTATAACATAAATTCTAATGAAACAGAATTGTATAAACACTAGTTTATATTCTCTGCATACTATTTTATATATTTTATTTAATCCTTATAAAAGCTAATTAAATAGTGGGAAATAACTCAAAGAATTTCAGAATCAGTATTTAACTTGGCACATTATGACACCTAGATGTATGATAGAATTCAGTCTTGGTTGCAACAAATACTACGATTTAAAAAGTAGGCTGGGCACAGTGGCTCACACCTGTAATCCCAGCACTTTGGGAGACTGAGGCGGGAGGATCGCCTGAGGCCAGGAGTTCGAGATCAGCCTGGGCACCAAGGTGAGACTCCATTTCTACAAAAAATAAATTTATAAACTTAGCTGGGCATAGTGGCATGTGCCTGTTGTCCCAGCTACTCAGAAGGCTGAGGCAGGAGGATCACTTGAGCCCAGGGGTTCGAGGCTGCAGTGAACTATGATCGCACCACTATACTCCAGTCTGGACAGTAAAGCGAGAACCTGTCTCTATAGCTAACTAGTTAATAATGGTTCCCTATTTTATAAGGATATTAATTTATACACAAAAGAACAATACAATACAAAGTTCAATATGGTAGACTAGTAATTAGGAAATTTAAATTCTAAGTCCTAATTCTTCCCACTAAGGAACCGCGTAAACTTTGCTAAATAGTTTCTTAACCTCCCCGAGTCTCAGATTCTTCATCTACAAACAATGGACGTGAGAGAGTTAATTTTATGTTCTATCCTAGAAATTACGATTTGGTTCATATGAACAAAGGTATTTATTTACCAAAGAAACAATATATAAAATACCTAGGTGGGAGGGGGGAGGAGGGGATGGGTAAACGCACACCTAATGGGTGCAGTGCACACTGTCTGGGGGGATGGGCATGCTTGTAGCTCTGACTCGGGCCGTGTAAAGGCAATTTATGTAACCAAAGCATTTGTACCCCCATAATATTCTGAAATTAAAAAAATAAAAAATTAAATAAAATCTACACGTTAATGCTGGTTAAAAAGAGAATGACAGAGCATTAGGGTGGAAACTCAAATTTAAAAATTTAAATGCCATATGAACAAATCCACTTTTTTTTTTAATTTAAGGATAGGCAAACAAGGAACAAATAGTTAAATGTGTTAATAAAAGCATAATCACAACAGAAAACCACATGGCTGATTAACCCCAGTTTTTGCCTCAAAACTATTATAAATTAATGCTTCCTCTATTTTAAAATGTTGACAACTAGTAACATCCTGCATGAACATTAGGAACACAATAATATAAAACTAATGCATAATTACTAATCGACTCTAAAATTAAGCACACTTTATTCTGGAAAACCAAAATTTAATTATTTTTATAAAGATGCAATTCTATAACTTAAGAAAATGTTCAAAGGTAGTATCCTAAACTGAAAGTATACAACTATAAAATGGCTAAAGACTGCATGAGAGTAGTACGACACTTTTACTTTTGATCTTTATGAGATTCATTTGGCAAAAAAGAAGTAAAAGTGTCATGTAACTCTACCTTCAATTTTTTTTAAATCAAGTATAAAATTGAAGAGGGGAGAGACAGGAGGCCCCAGAGCTTAGGACTGCCCAACAAACTCCTTAGACAGTAGGATTCTGTATTCGGAGAGGGAAAGCCTTTATTACTCAAACAACCTGCAAATAAATAACTCTTTGATCATGGACTTCTAATTTACTCACCAAGAGAATCAATGAATTTTAACAGGACTACACTAAGGTTCTTTCTTAGAAAATATAAAACATGGGGTAACTATTTGCTAAGACCACGATATAATTTTGTCAATTCCCAAAATGACTGTTATAGATCAAACAGATGATTATTTTAAGGTGAAACCTTACTCCTGAAAATTATGAAGCACAAATATCAATTAAGATCTTCAAATAGGCCATCAAATTTGTTTTTTAAAAAAATTTCTTACTGTAATGAAGTCATTCCCTTTAACCATTCTTCCTTGGTAAAAAATCCCATGCTTTCAGCCTCCAATTTCCACGCTAAAACTAACATAATAATCTGGAAAGAACAGAACATAAAGGATAGGGGAAAAGTCAGCATAGAGGTAATCATGTCTATATTTATCATGGAGAGCATTTTATACAACTATTTCCAACCTTCAACGATTAAAAAGTAGTTGGAATTATTAACTATAAAGAAACTGAAATGTGCCAATTTCTTAAAAGTAAAAAGTTCTAATAGTTTCTGAAGGTAGATTCTCTCTCACTCTATTACAAATGACATTTGTATCAAGAAAGAGAACACTAGTCTAACTTAAATTGATTAAAAATATCCTAAATGCAAATTTACAATTTAACATGAAGAAACAAAATCTTCATATAAGATTAGTGTCTCAATTTTTAGAAATTTATGAATATGCTATATCCCACTTATATTCCATTCTACTTAGAAATAAAACATACATTTTCAGGTTCAACACCGATGTCTTCACAAAATTTTTCCATTCCTTCTGGCCCTACAACTTCATCAGGACCTTCAAAGACAAAAACAATTTATATATTTTATTGTTATAATTTAATACTGACATGAAACACAAGCCATTATGTTAAATGCATCTATGAATATATCATAATATTTTGCAAATAATTAAATTTGAATTTTGGCACAGCTCTGATAAAGTATAAATAACTGTTACAAGATTTTAAATTTCTGAAGTATTCTTTGACTATCACATTATAATATGAAATTAAGGAAATAAAGCAGTAAAAAAATATTCATTAGTATAAATCATTGGTTTGTATAAAAACCTAAACCTAACCATTAAAAAGAACATTTACTGATAGCCTACTCTGAATAAAAAGAAACATAAGAAGGCTGTCGCTTTTTACCTACTAGAATGTGTCAGAACCAATGCACAGTTCAATACAGTAATCAGAAGAATACTTGTTTACTTATTAAAACAGAAGGTCATTTATTGCCCTTTTGAAATATATTCAAATATAATTTAATTCTTAAAAAAAGATATATATATTATCAAAATGACTTATGAAAATTACTACATTCCATTTCTAGAAAGAGCTATTTTCCTCATCATCTGGTTCTAAGACAGCAAGGCATCGGTTATGTCACTTTAACATAGAAATAAGTTTAATCTCTCAATTAGTTTATGTCTATCATTTGTCCAAAAATTAATTATTAATACTTAACTTTTTCCTTATTTTGCTCCCTTGGTAACACTAAATATAAGTCAATACATCAATTCTCATTTTTTTAATGCTATCAGACTCCCAAAATATAGTAATTACATCATCACTAGGTCTCATTTGTGACTAGGGTAAGACTCAAACAAACTTTATAACAATGTCAAATATGATAAAAATGTGTTTACTACTATGGCCTTTTGAAAAGATAGTCTTGAAATATTATTGTTAAAGTAGCCAAAAGAACCCTCTATCTTCCTTTTTTAAAGACCAGAACACATCAGCTTTACAATTATAGATTAAACCAACGCTACTCAGGTGGCTTTTAAAGTACCACCTTTAGGTTATAAGCACAACACAAAGCCAGTGTCCTGCAGTTTTTCTTAATAAAAGAATGAAGCCATACAGTACATAGCCAATACATTCTTGCTGCCTGAGATGAGATCTAGGCTGCTAAAATGACATCCATATACTGTCTGAAACCAAAACCCTTTTTTATTTTTTTTGTGTAAAGGGCAAATGTCATGAGGTTTAAATAAATACTAACAGTGCACTGAGGTGTTAAAAGTTGAATGGGGAGATAATTATAGGAGACTTTCACATCCTAATATTATATATTTAGAGAATTGTTTTAATGAGACAGTGTTAATTTTGCAATTTAAAAAGCATACATATACAATGAAGGTGCTTAAAAAATAACTGAGTATGTATCCTTATATATGGTTGGAAGAAAAAACAATTGGATAAAATTTAAGGGAAAAATAAGTTTTTTTTTTTTAAGCTATGATAGGAATATATTCTAAATTTTTCTAACACAACAAAAAAGCAGACTTGTCCTCAAAGTTGTCATTAGTGATTAGAAGAGAAGGCTGAGGAATTATGTCAAGAAACATCAGTATCGCATAGCCCCCCTAGAAACTGGGTGATCAGCCGGTGATTAGTAATTAAAATTTGACTAAAATCAAATTAGGTTATATAGAGATATATAAGATATGTATACACACACACACACATATATATGACCTTATATAGATCTTATATAGACCTTATATAGACCTTATATAGGTCCATAAACATTAACTGACTTTCCAAAAGTGATAGAAATAGTAACAGATCTAAGTCTAAAGCAAGGTCTATATCAATGTTCTTTCCCCAATTACATAATGTTAATTATATTTTTTGAACCATATCCTTCCAATAAAACTATTCCCTGGGTAAAACCTCTGGAGATGAATTTAATTAACTCTTTTGGACATCTAGGTTTTCAATCAATTAAAGAAGCTATGGAAATGATTTTGTTCACTCTACTAGTTCACTCTACCAGTTCACTCTACCTGCTGGGTACTATGTCAGGACTATGCAATTCCAACCTTATTTTTCAATTCTTTATAAAACTTTAAAAGTGCTCTTTCACTTTCCATGTTTTTGTTTACCATAGGCCCTGTATATTACTGAATCTTTGTTAATTTAAGTATCACTCAAGAATGAGAGGTCTTGTGAAAGGGCAAAAGCATCAGGCTTATCACACATGACCTATAATATATAGTAACAAATTTAGTGATGTTTTCAAAACTAAAAGAAAAACCCCATCAATTTCCTGATTTCTTTTTAACCATAAGAAATGTTTCCAGCTATATCTGCAGAGCCTAACATTGATATAGACCTTGCTTTAGACTTAGATCTGTTACTATTTCTATCACCACACCAGCCGTAACAGATGCTCAGGAAAAAAAAAAAAAAAAAAAAGTACTCAGTGACACAGCACCTTCTACATAAGCTACATAAGACTAGTTGTTAGTTTTGGAACAGCATAGTAAAAAACACACAACCAGTAAATCTGATGCTGTAATACTATTATCATTTAAATAATAATAACTAACATTTATTGCATTCTGACTATATACTAGATACTGTGCGCTAAGGACTTTACATGTATTATTCTCAGGCACAATTATTGTCTCCATTTTAATAAGGACATCCATTCTCATTCTAAGACAAAACGGTTTCTGTTTATTTGACAAACAACCGGTTCCTCCCTGACTAGGTCTCTGCCCAAAGTAGTCTCCACAGAGAGGCCTTCCGAAATCTCTCTGAAATCTGAAAGTCTATCCTACACTTCTTTACTCTCTATTCCTGAACCTTACCGTATTTATACCTTTAATAACCCTCCATAATTTGTAATTATTTTGACTACATACCTGTTTACTGACTGTCTTACTCACTAGAAGACAAGTCCCCTGAAGGCAGGGACCTAGTCAGACTTGTTCACCATTATATCCGCAGCACTCAGCACATACTCACAAACAAGTGCTTAACAAATATTTATTAAATGAATCATTGAATGAATGACAGAAGATAAGTTAACCTTAAGAGCACTAATATTTTCTTTGTAAAAGTGAAAATTAGTTGACATGTCCATAATCATGTATATACTTAAATTAAAAACAAACATTATAAGGCAGCAGTAGTTAAAAGCATGGGCTTTAGGGTCAGAATGACCTGGTTTGTATCCTATCCTGGCTCTTGTCACTGTATGATCTTGAACCAACTACTTAATCTAAGCCTCAGATTTCTCATCTATAAAATGGGAATAACACCACCTACTGACAGAATGGTTACAAGAAAAAATGATATATTTAGCACAATTCCTGGAGTAATACTAGCAATTACTATATTAGCTATTAAAATGGTAATATAGGAAATAAATGTTTAATTAGAATCTTATGCTAACTAGGAAAGTTCCTAGGAGAGGCAAAACAAATAAGCATAAAAGATAAAAATTTACTATTTTTATGGTATCTAGAAACCTTTATAAATTAAGATGAGTGACCTTTGATTCTATATTATGCATACCAGTAAAATTGGCATTTCGAGTAATGAGTCAACATTTTAAATGGAGGTCAGTAAGAAAATGAACTCCCTTCATTTAAATTGGGTTAGTGGTTGTCTTGGGATGCCAGTAATAGCATTTTTTTCTGGTCTAGAAAGAATCTGTTCTGTTACTAAACAATTTTTAAATTATACTTTTGGGATCACTCAGCTAATCTCAACAGTGAAGTTACTGCCCCTCTTTCAAAATAGTATCACTTTCCATACAGTTGACTTGTATGTCAAATTCAGGGTACACTTTCCAGGGGTCCTGAAACTTTTTAAACAGAGGGCCAGTTCACTGTCCCTCAGACCGTTGGAGGGTCGGACTATAGTTTAAAAAAAAAAACTATAAACAAATTCCTATGCACACTGCACATATCTTAATTTGAAGTAAAAAAACAAAATGGGCAAAAACACCCGGCAGGCCGGATAAATGTCCTTGGCGGGCCGCATGTGGCCCGCGGGCCATAGTTTGAGGACCCCTGCTTTAGACCTTAACGTGGATTAGCACTAAATATGAGGAAATAGCTACATATACACTTTTGTTTTAAACAAACATTTTGAGAATGATAGTGATAAAAGGAGGGGAAAAAACAAAACAAAAATACAAGGAAGCAGGTAAGAAAAAGGAAACATGGAAGGGGGGGGGAGCAAAGCTTTAAAATCAGTAACTCCAAAAACCAAAACCATTCTAAGAAAAAAAAAATTCATAAATGCTTATGAAAAAGTTAGTGTAAATAGGAAACGACTGTTCTTTTACATATACTTGCTTACCCCTTCAGCCTCATGCCTGGCTAGCTTTCTTTGACTTTCAACCTTAAGTTATGGCCTCACTCTGGAGGGTTTTCATTCACCACTTACAGGATTCAGCTGATGTTAAGTTAGCTCCTCTAGAAACTCTCTCAACATTTTAAAGGCTGGGTTATATATTCTTCCTATGAACTCTCAGAGTTTATCTTTCTAATGTAGTATTTATCACGCTGTATTCATATCCATCTATTTACTTTCTTACTTACTGCACCTCTAGTAGAAGCAAACGGCTAAATAAAAATCATTAAAGGGTAAATGTGCTGTGCAATGATATATCTGAGGTTTAAATCTTTTACTATGTCTCCCTAAAAGTTTCAGAAAATGTTTAGTTTGTAAGTTAAGAAAAATTTCAAAAATAAGAATATTGAATAAAAAATGTCTTACTACGTACTTTGTGTTTTCCAGAAGACTGAACAGAAAAATGTTTTATTATGTACTTTTTGTTTTCCAGACTAGTACTTTAGCCAATGGATAAAAATTAATAAGTGAATCTGTTTACAAATTTTATTAATAGTAAATGAATTTCCCACTAAATATATACTGAATATATATTTTAAAAAATATCAGTCTGAAATGCATCAAATTTTTACCCTATCCACCAACCCTCAGTCTTGACTCTAATCTCATCACACAGCACTAACACACATAGCAGGCCTGCAACAAATTATTTGTTAAATGTATAAACCAAAAAAACTTTTAAAGCATATGACTGATAGCTTCTTATATAAATTTCATTACCTGCATACTCATAAAACCAAGCCAGGCACTTCTTGCTTGAAAAATGTTCCTCTCCACTTATTAGTCTAGCAGGGGGTTGGGATCTGCAATAGCTTAGAAAACACACAAATGTCTAAGATTTTTATCAAGTCTCAGCTCCTAGTGAGAAACTAAGTTCAAAATGAGCTATTTTAATTCAACATTACATATTTTTTAACAAGTGGTATTATAGGAAAAAAACTGGAGTCAAGTATTTGCAATTTGAAACAGTAGTCCATATATAAGAATTTCTGGCTAATGAAACCCAAATGCTACTTCGATCACTATCAAATTCCAAAAATATCAACTAAAATTAATTTCCCCCATTTCAAAAAACTACACAGAGAAGTTCAATCTCAGTCTCAATGCAGGAGTGGTAGCTGGGAAAGTACAAATCTTCACTGTAATTCTGTTACTGATTTGTATAGAAACTGTATTTATGTATAATAAATATTTGAAAACAAAATTTTACAAAGTATATTTTGATACTTAATATTTCAAAATAAAATGCTCTCATAAGAGTTGTTTATCATCTACCAAGCTTAAATAGATTTTTAAAGATAAATGATGACTCAGGACATAAAGGTATACTAAATTCCACAGATAAAACAAAAAAAACCCACAAAAATTCCTAACAGTTATTAACAGTCCAAATAATGGCTGAAGCTATTTAATCCCAGACTTTGTTCATTTTTTCCATAAAATCATTTTCATTATTTTTCATAAAATCATTAAAATTTGGGAAGTTCAAAAATGGCCTCTAGGATTTAGTGGACTTCAAAGAACCTTTTCTCAAGGAACTCAAATAATTACACTATCACTATAATATAGAAATGCTAGAACTTCTGCAATTGCATAATTTAATGTACAGTAAGGATCCCATATTTAAAAATGTAAACTGACAGAGCAAAGTGTCATCTTAGTTTAATAATCTGCCTGCTTAGCTATTTTAATGTAGTTAATTTAAATAATTTTGATACATTATACACTTAAGATGGCCAAAAGTTAGAGTAATAAGAAACTAATAATTTGCATGTTTAATAAAAATATGAACTATTAAAATAAGCATGTCAATTCTAATGTTAGCTAACCAAGAGGTAGAAGAAAATTATATCATCTTACACACTAAGAGACCAAGAAATACTTGGTAACCTCCTTTGCCAAAGCACAGTAACAAAGGAAAAAACCTCAACAAATTACAAAAAGGAAGATGCAGACTACAAGTCACCTACCTCACATTTTAAGCAGTAGGTCTCCCTTTAAGGAGAGCTCTATCATTATTTTCTCCTTACAATGATGGCTATTGTCTTCTTTCAATGGTAGCATCTTAAGTTGTCATATCAAGTGCCAACCATTGATAAAAAGACACCCAGTAAGATTTTTTTTTTAAAGTTCACTTCTCACACCAAAATTGTAATGATTTTTTTTCAGCATACAAAAAAATGTGATGCCTCAATGATAAGCTACAATGAGGCCAAAGAGCTGTAAATATATAGTTCTGCCTTGTCTTCTTTTTCACAAGAGGATACAGAGTACAATAGCTCCCAAATTATTAATATTTATACTTAGAGCTAACAGCCTTCTGAACGCTAAAAAACAAAAAGCATGCAAGGCCTTTCCAACTCTGTACATAAGGACTTGGCAGAGGTGAGGCACTGTATTTCCAGAAAATGGGGCTCCTGCAATTTAAAAGGCTTCCTGCTGGGATCTTCCGGGTTAGGCTACTCCAAATATTAAATGCGGAGACCAATTATAGCATAGAAGTTTTCCTTTCTACCATTCCCAAGATAGTTGTCAAGTCAAGATTCCTCATGCTCTGCTCCTTTCTTTACACTCTACAGAAAAATTCTAGAAGGGACCCTTCTGTGGTCTGTACTCACTTCTAGGTCGGGAAAAAGGGGGTGGGGGCTGGGGCTGGGGCAAGAGCCCAATTTATATATGCATGTTTCCCCACCCTCCAGTGCACGTAGACTCAAACGTGGGGCGGCTCTTCTAGGTCCTCCATAAACGCCAGAGCGCACACACGCGAACACGAGGTCTGGTCGGAAGCGGAGACTCGTTGTGTTTGTTCTGCACCTACCACCTAGCCTAGCTTGATCAGAGGGGCCTCACCTTTCTCCAGCCCGATTCCGGGAGGCTGGGCCCGACTCCTTTTCCTCCAGCTGTCCAGCAAAGGAGGAAGGAGGAAAGCTTGAAGGGTGGGGGGAGGTGGTACCTGGAGATTTTACACTTTTTGAGGCCTCCGTCTTCCGCTACTGCTGCTGCCACCCCAGGGGATTTTCTCTTCTTCTTCACCGGCATCTTCTGCCCTCCCCGGCAGGGTGGGCAGGGGAGCCGGGGAAGAGGGTCGTTGTCCGCTGGAAGCCCCTCAGCGCCGGCACCCAGTTCCCAGAGACAGCAGCAAGCGGAGGAGCAGAGTCGCCAGCCCGTACCGGCGCAGCCCGGCCGCCGCCCGCTCCCAGGTCTCCTCCTCGTTTTTCTTTGCCCTGGACAGGGGTGGCTCCTCACCGGTGGACACTGCAGTTCGGTCTCACCGGGAGGAGATAACGCGGACAGCGCGGCAGCTCCACCAGTCAGAGAGAGCAAGAGGTTCAGCTTCAACCGGATGCGAATCTCTCAGGTCCGGAAGTGACGCAAGCGCAGAGCCGGTCCCCGGGAGGGGCGTGGTTCTAGTTGGCCTTGGCTAGCAGTACGCGAGGCAGAGCGGAGCTGTCTCACCACGGCAAGTGGAGGAACGAGGTTTTGTTGGCTGTGTGAACGCCGACGAAACTCAGTGTCCTCTCCAAAGTATCCTGACCTTTTTCATGAAGCTTTCACCCCGCCTGAATGCTGGTAGTCACCGCCAAGAAATGAAACTACTAATACTCTGTCGTTGGCGTTTAAAATAACCTGGTAAGGTAGACCAAGTTTTACTTCTGAGCCCTTCCACACGGTAACCTCACACGAAGTATCCCCCATCCCTTAAATGTATCGTCGCCTAGTGGCCTGCATGTTTTCTTTATGGGACTGGGATCAGCTTCCCACTCCCCCGCCCTCTCTTCTCCCTCTTCCCCGACCTCTGCTTATTTTCTTCCGTATTGAAACTTACTCTACCATTTTTATTTCCACAGAGCTCACCTCTCAAATAAGAGACAGGAGGTGACTGCTGACTTAGAACAATAGAATTTGGGGGACAATTCTAAGGGGCTTTCCCTTACACCTTATTCTACCTCAACTTCATGGAAATATTGTTTATATTTAAGGGCTACTGTATGTGAATATATAGTGGAGAGTAGAAATATGTATGTATAATAAGGTCACCTCTAAACCAACTGTGAGGTTAGAAGACTAAAAGTCTCAATTCAATACTACCTCCACGTTGGCATCCTAATCTGGCCAATCAGGATATTGTATTTCCATAGTGTCATTAATTGATTCAAGATGGACGCATGACCCAAGCCAGGCCAATGAATGCCAATGACACAAAATTGAACCATTAGGAAGCAACTTTAGTTCCTATAGACTTGAACCAGAGAAAGTGTGGAGAATGAAGCCAGAACTCAGAAGAGAGCAGGATCAAGCAAAAAGAAAAGCCAAAACGTGATTATATGATTTGAGCCCAGAATCCATGATATGCCCTGGAATTTTCAATTATTTGAGCTATTTTGCATATGGAGTTCAATTTTCTATTACTTATAACCAAAGAACGTTAAAACCTGTGATCCTTCAACCCAATTAAAAATGCATGAGGCCAAAAAATCAAATCAGAATCAGATCAAATCTCTAAATAGGACTACCATCTAAAAAAGTAGAGGACAGAGGAAGGTATTAAACACCCAATGCAATCAGCAAAATCTAGACTGTCAGAAAACCTACAGGACAAATGACCTAGATTCTGCAACAAATTATTACGAACAGAGGAGAGAGAAGGAAATTAAAAGAGACTTAAAGGATATATCAGTCATTTTCAATATGTGGTTTTTATTTGGATTTGGATTCAGACAAACAATGTAAACAATGTAACGTTTATTGGACAATGGAAATGTTAACATAAACTGGATATTTGATGAAATTCTAGAACATGTGACGCTTGGGGCCTGGAATGGGGTGAGTGAGAGGGAAGACTGACTGCAAAGAAGCACAAGGAAACTTTTTGGGAAATGGACATATTCTTTGCCTTGATTGAGGTAGCAGTATATGTACTTCTCAAAATTAATTGAACTGTACACTTAAAAATAGATGCTCTTAATAGTAAAAATATTATTCCTCAATAAAGTTGATATAAAATGTGCAAACCAAAACGACAAAACAGTTAGAAATAGTCAGGCCTATTTCATCAAGCAATTAGCTGCAAAAACTAAACAGCCTTTTTTTCCCAAGGAGGACAAAGGAAATGGAATAAAACCTAGAGGATGGAAACAAAAATCCCGGAAGACAATGTTCAAGGGAGAGTAGAATTAGGGCATAATCAAAGGGTAGGGAATTTCATAATGCCTGTGTGGCAGGATACCAGCACTGCTGTACACCAGTAACCATTGTACATCTCTGTTTTTTTCTAAATAGAAATTTTTATTGTAATTATCATGTCCCTTCTCCACCATTATTTATTTATTTATTTATATTTTTTTACTATTTTTTTTTATTTCAGCATATTATGGGGGTACAAATATTACAGTTATGTAT
>VBSM01001265.1:60899813-60922560 GCA_008086735.1 Cheirogaleus medius
ATGGGCACCTGGGTTGTTTCCACAACTTTGCAATTGTGAACTGTGCTGCTATATCCACCATTATTTATTGGAGGAGCGTGGGAAGCAGATTATTATGTCTTAGTCCATCGGTCATTGGACCATAAAAAATCACTTTGAGACCTAAGGAAGAAGAATGCACCATACCTGGGGATTCTGGTCATTTAGTTGAGTGCAGTAACTGGATAGAAGCCTACTTGCATCCATAGAATTCTCTGAAAAAATAAAAGGCTGGATCTATGTATGGTGTTTGGTCAGTTTGTTATTCAGATATTTAATGACCAGTTAAACCAGGAACTTCACTGGGTTTAAAGATATAAAAGGCAGACGTGACTCTTGTATTCATGGAGTTGATAGGCTGGAGTGGGAAATAGTCATGTGCCACATAACATTTCAGTCAATGATGGACCACGTTGATGGTTCCTTAAGATTATAGTATATTTTTACTGTATTTTTCTATGTTTAGATATGTTTTGATACACAAGTACTTAAATTTGTTACAATTGTCTACAGTGTTTAATACAGTAACATACTATACAGGTTTGTAGCCTAGGAGCAATAGGCTATACCATATAGCCTAGGTGTATAGTAGGTATACTTTTTAGGTTTGCATAAGTACACTGTCTTTGCATAATGATGAAATTGCCTAACAATGCATTTCTTAGAACACGTCTGCCATTAAGTATCATGACTGTATATGTAGGCTATCTGTATTTAAGAGAATTTTACAAATAAGGAATAAGGTCCATAATCTATGCTTGTTAAGGATATCAAAGGGATGGCAATTTTCAGGGTCATGTAAACCATTCATACACATCCATCTTCTCTGGCTAGTACCTACTTAGCCACTGCCAAACCTCCGTTCTCCAAAGTCAGCTCTCTATCATCCCAATTGCTCTCAGAAAGGAGCATATTGATAGCCTCATTACCAATAAGCAGTATAGAAATGCCTAGTTATATGGTTTTAATTTTTTCTACTCACCAACACGGGAATGATTTTCCATCAAAAACATACTTATAATGGAGAAACAATATGATAAAGTGGTTCTTTTTGTGCAGATTTTGTTTTTTAATAAAAGTAATGAGAAGGAAAAGGAGGATGAAGTATTTACCTGAAGCAGAAACTTGTGTGTTCTGGTTTCAGATACAAACAAGACACTTAGTGACTTTAGGAAAGGCATATAACTCCCTTTATCTTTCATCTTATTCTACTATTATATAGAAGGATATAAAAAATGACTAAGTAATAGTTATCTCTAATGACAGAGGACATAATCTTATGCTGAACAGGGAAATTGGCAAAAGGACTGAGACATAGTCTCAGACATAGTCATCTATTTGGCATCTTGGTCATACACATCGCTTAGCTTTTGGAGGTTGTAAAACAAAGCTATGAAGATCTTTTAAAACAGTTATGTCTGTGCCAAGGTGGCCAAAATAGTGCTCTAAGATATGTTAATTTATAAATTCTGTACATAGTTTAGTTTTTTTTTAACACCTCTTTAAAATAGGACTTTTCCACTTGCCAGATTAACAGGCAACACAGACAGTAAGTGATTTATGGGATGCCACATGTTATTGTGGTCCTGAGTCTTTACAAATGCTCTTCTTTCTGTATGTTAATGTTGGTTTTTAGAACAACTTTGTAGGTCAAAATGTTGTGAGATATTTCCATACACATAAATCCTAACAAAGATGACTGTAAAAGAACAGTAGAAATGGGATATCAAAACAGGATTTTCTGTTTTGGTATTTCAGTAGAGCCTACAAGAAGAACTAGTGTTTTAGAGAGACCAGAGGTGTAGAACTATGTAGCACGTGCCACTTAGCCCATGTCCTAAGGCAGTGTGCTAGACCACATCAATTTTAGCTTAGATGTAACTGTGGTTCACTCTGGGACCAAGACTGAGGGATTAGCCACTACCTGGAACATCACTTGTCACCATGGCAGGGAGAAAGGAAACATGGCAAACCTCATGCTGACCATCAAAGGTTCTGCTTTGACATGACACATATCACTTCTGTGCAAGTCATATGGCTACATCTGAGGTCACTAGGACAGGCATGTGAGAGGAGCATCAAATAAAGGTAAATGCAGCCCACTATAGTATGGGATTTGACTGAAATTATATTCAAGATGCAGGGAAAAATGAGTTCACAGAGAAAGTTTGAAGAGAGAGTAGGGAAAAGCATAAGATTAGTTTCTCTTTATACCTCACTATGACAGATTGTATTTTCTAAAGGTGGTCACAATGATATCTCTTAACCCACATATTCTTCTAGAACTTTGCCATTCCCTATCAAAAAGTGGAATCTAGTTAATATTAATAACAATGATAATAGGCCAGATGTGGTGGCTCACTCCTATAAATGAATATTGCTTCGTTAATTGTGGGAAATGTACTATACTAATATAAGACATTAATAATAGGGAAAACTGTGTATAAGATATTTGAGAACTCTGTAATATCATTGCAATTTTCCCAAAAATCTAGAACTCTTCTAAAATAAAGAATATATTACTAAAAAGTTTCAGTGAACAGGGAAAAATAAAATTTAGAAAATAGTGAAGTACAGGAAGAAAGTAATAACTCAGGAGAGCCACCTAGGTTGGATGCCTTTGGAAAGATCAGAATTTACAAAATTCTGGATGTGGGATCATAGATAGAAAGGAATGTCTTGTGTATCAGGTGGCCAAGGACAGAGCAATTTCAACTTGAAACCTAACCAGGAAGACTAAGAACAAGTTTTGAGGAAGGAAATCGTATTAAGAAGTACACCCGATTTGCCTTCCAGTGTGTGAATATGTACCCCAAATGAAGGAAAGTAGTGTATATAACCAAAATTACTGGAAGAGTGAATTGCTTTGATGACTTTCTGCAGAGAACTCTTTTTGATTGGATGAGGTGGTAGAGAAGACCAAGAGTGCAGACACCTTGCATTAGGGATGTTCTTATAAGTGTTGTCATAGTTTTGATCTTTGCTAGGTGATTGTTGCATTTTCATCACACTATATATTCCCAAATATAACACTGGAAAGTGGCATAGTGAAAAAAGTTTCTTATAAGAACCACCATTAAACTGATAGATTTGCCTTTTTAACTTTGCAATCATGGTAAAACATTTAACCATATTTGTGACTTAGTTTTGCTTTCTTTTAGATAAAATAATACCTGCCTAATCTAGATATCACAGCATTTTGTTGTTGAAAAAATAAGAAAATATAGGTTTCAGTTTCTTGAGCAAAGAAAAAAAAAAGAGAAAAAAAAGTAAAAAAAAAAAGAAAAAAAGAAAAAATAAGAAAATAAATGTGACAGTGTTCTCAAAACTGCTAAAGAGTACACAATTATTTACCAGTGGGGGTGTTTAGTGTGCTCCCCCAAAAATCAAGTTCTATATCGAGCAAGGGAATCTATTTGAAATAGTCTATAGAATCAAAGGAAAGGGTTCAAAGAAGTGATGTAAAAGGAGTGAGCTGTCCTGTTTTCCATTCCACCCAAATTCTGATAACGTGGCTTTCCTGTCCATGTTTTTACCAACTTTTTTTTGTTGTTTTTGAGACAAGGTCTCACTTTGTTGCCTGGGCATGAGGGCAGTGGCGTGATCATAGCTCACTACAACCTCAAACTCCTGGGCTCAAGCAATCCTTCTGCCTTAGCCTCCCGAGCAGCTGGGACTACAGGTGTACACCATCATGCCCGACTAATTTTTTAATTTTTTTTTTTTTTGTAGAGAAGGGGTCTTGCTATATTGCTCAGGCTGGTCTTGAACTCCGGACCTCAAGTCATCCTCCCACCTGGGCCTCCCAAAGTGCTAGTATTACAGATGTGAGCCACTGTACCCCACCACTACCAACTTTTTGATGACTCCATCTTTAGTTTCAGGGATCTTAACCATGTTTTCAACCACTGAAAATAGGGTTGTCTACACAGGATAGTTTGAATGGGATTTAGCAAATTCTTGGGCCATGGTTAGGTATCACTTGTTTGGAAAATCCGCAGGTGATATGTGAGCAATTGCTGAGGGCCACTGGTGAGGACCAGCCAGCACAGAGAAGATCAGTTCGCCTGACTCCAGCAATGGCAGCAGAGGCAATGATTCCTAGAAAGGGAGTTAATGGTCTGCAAATAGTCTGACATGTCCTTGGCACCCACCTTTCTCTGGTCACTGGCAGCGACAGTGTCTCTTGATGCTGTTGCTCCTTATGTTCTCTTCAAAGGTCTGCTCCTTCATCTCTAGCCTCACAGAGACTCCATCAAGTTTAAGCACTATCCAACTCTTGAACCCCATTCCTAGCCAAGATGACCTTAAATTGTTATGGCATGAAGTTTATGCTCTGCTTCTTTCAGTGCTTGAACTTTTAATTTGCAAGAACCTTCCTGTCTCTAAAGAAAACATGGCTTATGAGAATCAAAAGTTTTGTCTTTCAATAGCATTTTTAAAAAATTGTGGGGTTTCAAGAGTATATATGTTTTTGTACTTATTTTATTTCAAAATATTAAGGGGGTACAAATGTTTTTGTTACATGGATACCTTATATAATGCTTAAGTCAAAGCTTTTGGTGTGCCCATCAAGGACTACATTTTTGCAATAAAAAACTAAATCAACTGTATTTCCATTTCTGATTTACAGTCATAATTCTCCTTGAGGCAGTGGGAATGACACTGACTGTAATGGTCATGAGCAAGAATGTCCATAAAACAAAAACAAAAATTGATTTCAGATATTGTCTCCCTACAGGCTAAACAACCAGAGAATTCTAGACAAGCTTCACAGAAGTCTTTCACATTCCATATCCAGCTCAGGATTCCATCTGCTCATCTCCTGATATAACCTACACGTAGGACCAAGTGCATAGCTTGTGGAACCCAGAGCAAAATGGAAATGCAGAACTTCTTGTTCAAGAATTATTTAATGCTCCGTGAGAGCAGAGTATTAAACCAAGTGAGGGGCCTTTGGAAACATGAGGTCCTGTGAGACCCCACAGGTTACATGTCCATGAAGTCTTCCCTGCATAGAGCAAGTCAAGGCTGGGTGCAGTGGTTCATGCCTGTAATCCTAGCACTTTGGGAGGCCCAGATGGAAGGATCACTTGAGGCCAGGATGTTGAGACCAGCCTGGGCAAGAGCAAGACCCTGTCTTGCCTGTAGTCCCAGCTACTCAAGGCTGAGGCAGGAGGATCACTTGAGGCCAGAAGTTTGAGATTGCAGTGAGCTATGGTGATGCCACTGCACTCTAGCCCAGGGGACAAAGCAAGACCCTATCTTAAAAAACAAACAAAACAAAACAAAACAAAAAACAAGTCAAGGCCTGAGTGATCTGTAGGTTCATTCAATGGAATACCAGATTTATAAAGCACACTATGTCAAAGAATCCTATGTGTTGACTAAACGTTATTTTTTCTTATTCCACGGTATACAGTAAGAATACATTTCTTATCTTCCCTTGAAGTCAGTAATTGTCGTAGACATCAGATAGCCTCAAATAACTCAGGGGAGAATTCCCTAGTCCTAGGGGTTAATGGAGCCACAAAATGGAAGAGGTCTAGAATCATCACATGGAAGACTGCCTGCTAAGTAGCACATTGAACTGTCAAATGAAGGAGAAATAAAATTCTTATGTTAAGCCACCAAAATGTTGGGGGTTGTTATTGTAACATTTGCCATACCCTGGCTGCATCTGTCAGTGCTAACCTATGTTGCCATAACAAACAACACCAAAATCTCATATCCTATCATAACAAAAGTTTATTATTTATGGTACATTATTAAGAAGACTGTACTCATCATAGCTACTCAGGGAGCTAGGCTGGTAAGAACTTTATCTTGATGTATACTTCCAAGATTACCATGGCAGTGAGAAAGAACTATGGTAAATCACATGTTGGCTTTTAAGTTTTCTGTGTATACGTGATGTGTCACTTCTACAAACATATTAAAGATCAAAGCAAGTAATATGGTTATACCTATCTTTAAAAACAGCAGAGAAGTGCAGTCCTATCATGTTCCAAGAAAGAGGGAAGCCAGAAATATTAAATGGAGTTAAATACTATCATATGAATATAGATTTGGTGCTTGGAAGGATATGCTGCATACTGAAGCTTAAAAACATGTTGTATAGAATTAGTGGTCATGCAGCAGGCAGCAAAGAAACAGATTAACACGTTGATTATTTGTAGATCCCTAGTGTGCCTTGTTAAAATATTCAGTGAAACTTTCCCTAATGAGAAGTAGAAGGTAGACCGTGAATCTAGTAAGATTCTAAATCTATGGGAAGTAGTTGGAGGCAGAGTGATAATGTGTTCTGGCTACATTTGTCTGCCTTTAGCAAGATATTACAAGAAAAGAGATGAGCTCAGATGAGAACTGGTTGGTTTTCCAGAAAGGATAGAAGGGTACTAAGGAATTCTAGAGATCAGGCCTTTCAGTGTTAATGAAGCTGACTGCTCCTTGACCCTAAATAATAAGAGATAAGACTGAAAAGAGTTTTAAGTGACAAAGGCACTAAAGGATCTCTCAGTTAAAGAAAAAATGATACAATCTTCAGGCAAAGATCATATTAAAGTTTTTAGCTTCCAAAGTTATTGTTTCAGATAGCCTCAAGATAACCATCAAACTAAGAGAAAGGGACATGGGTATGAAGAAGCAGATAAGTCGTTCTTGAGAATCCTATGTCAGGAAGAACTAGAATATGACATTTAGAATATGGAGCTAAAAGTAAACAAGAAAGCCTACTAAGTTTTTTAGGGAATTATATTGTTAAAGAAACTGTGTGCCTGGACTAAAAAAGACTTTGTGCCTAAAAACAATCATCAAGCTCCCAGAGTTTCCCCAGCAGGAAGCTCAGACACTTATCTTTTTAGTTTAGAGGTTGCTGGACCATCAGGAGCTACATTTGACCCCAATGCAAAGGACTGTGCATCACATGGGTATCCTAGATCCCTCTCCTTTCTCTAATAAAGGATTTCCCCAAATGTGTCTTTGTTAACTTCACAGCCCGTTCCTGACAAGAACACTAAATATGTGAGAGGAATAACTTACAGTCGTTTCGGTAAATATGTTTCCTAAAGGTGTATAATCTCAAATTTCATATTTGATTAGATATTGTTAGGGATTAAAGGTGCCAAGCCAATGTTTAAAAAAATGGGAAATTGTAGCTTGGTCTCTTTTCCTTTAAATTTATCCTACCCTACTGAGTAAGTTGACACTGCCAAATTTTTGATGTTTTATTCTCCTAGCAACAGGCTGTGATGTCAGAGAGCTATTTTATCACAGAAGCTATCCAAAAAAAGATGCTAGACTGTGAAGCAGAAAGCTCTGATTTAATTGCATGTTATTCAACACTCATTTTATGTAAATAAAAATGGAAATAGAAAAAAAGACTCAAAATAACCACTTATGTGAACATTTTTATTAATAGTTGCCATGGTGTAAAAAAGCTTTCCCTTCAGCATTTTACATCAGTGGGTATGTATATTTTTAAATGACATTAAAGGACATTCAGTTATAAGTCAAAGCAAGACTATTTCCTGCAAATAAAAGGTAAGCTAGAACATTCACACAGTAAAGAAAGCAACATGAAAGAATCTGAAGGTATAATTAGCATCATCATAGAGGAAAAGGTTAACTATTAAGCCTTAACACAGTTTCACTAGCATACGTTATTATCCTGAAAGGCAAAATTGAAAGTCATATCTTTATTTAACAGACAAGTGATTATCAGATAATTCAGTACAGGTGCAACAAACTTCATTAAGACAACAATATGTAAGATAGCTTTACAAACTCACAAGCCTATTGGTCATGGTAGGTCATGTAAATTAGTAAATGGCCTGGGTGTAAGACAATGGGGTGGGTGGGCACCATGGCCGAACTCAAAGTACATGCCCTGTGTACAGCAGTCTGGATGGGTTAGTCTAGGGCAGAGCAACAAAGACATCAATAGCTCATTTTGTTTAAGACAACATCATTTTCTTGCTTGCTTACAAGATCAGTTGAGAGTCAGTTGGGGCCTGTGTTCTTTGTCATTAGAGCAGTCATTATTCTAGAACATTATTGATTACTGTGGCAGAGGAAAAAGAAAGAGTGTAGCTCTTTTTGCTAAGTCCAAGCAATATTTTTTGTTTAAAAGATGTTAGAAAGTGTAGCAGTCACTAGGATTGTCCTCAAATATTCTATAATTCTCCTTTTGTGCACAGGCATGGTTGCACTTACCTGCCCACTTGCCGTTAGATGTTACTGTGTGACTTGCTTTGCCGATAAAATGTGAATGGAATTAATACAGAAACTTAGAGAGCCAGTATGTACTTTGTCACATGGTCCCTTTCCCCTTAATACCAATGAAGAAATGTACTGTCAAAAAAATTTATGACTAGAGAATTCTTATAAAGAATTTGGTTTTTTATATATATATATATACACACACATGCATGTATATGTAGTATATTTCTCCTAAGACTGGTGTTTTTTTTTATTTTGGAAGAGAAAAGTTTTAGGATAAACTCTCTGCCATACTTCCTGCAACCCTTGCCATTGATATTAAAATATTTAAAATTAACTTTGATATTTAATTTTGAAAATATAATGAAGCACTAATATTTGAATAAATGATATTTATTATCTCAGAGAAGAGTCAAAATATTTAAAATATTTAATTACACCATAATGAATTTTCTCATAATGAAACACATATTACCTGCAAGGAATTCCACACCTTGATTTTGTTCTCTTCTAATGTCTGTTTCTGGTTCTCTTTGTTAGTGGAGACAGGAGAAAATCATCCCCATCTTATTTTATTTCTGGCATATTCCCCAGCCTCTTCAATCAGATATGTAGAACTGCAGATACGAGAATTATCTTCAGCTACATGTTCCAAACCAATAAACACTAACATCCTTGCTTATATATCTCCTTCCTCTTTCCTTGTATATTTTCAGTGCAATTGGCTACAGGAAGAATTGGCTCCCTAATAGACCCAGAAGTATTGGTTAGAAGTAATGGTTAACAACTCTTCCCTGACTTAGGAGCAAACCAGAAGAAACAGAATTCCTTTTGTTCTTTAGGGAGTCACAAAAATGTGTAAAGGTAAATATATTTAAGTATTTGAGTTGAACATTAAATTTCATATTAGAGTACTATTTTAGTTCATTTGGGCTACTATAAAATGCCTTAAACTGGGTAATTTTTAAACAATAGAAATTTATTGCTCACAGTTATGGAGGCTGGGAAGTCCAAGATCAAGGCACCTGCAGACTTATTGTCTGGTGAAGGCCTTTTTCTCATAGAAGGTACCTTCTATATGACCTCACATAACAAACTCTCTTGGGCCTCTTATGTTAGGGCACTAATCCCATTCATAAAGGCTCCAGTCCCATGACCTACTCACCTCACAAAGGCCCCAACTCTTAATACTATCACACTGGGGATTATGTTTCAACATATGGATTTTAGCAAACACATTCAGACCATAGTAAGTATGTATTTCATTATACTGGTAAGTCTGATGAAGAGGTTCTGAAATGACGTTCCTTCTTGTGCCGCCCCCTCAGCACTGTCCACGAATAGTAACAGTTGATTGTTGCTTTAATATGAAAACTGATATGTATTAGAGTTCTCCAGAGAAATAGAACCAATAGGGTACATATGAATATATAAGAGACATATTATGGGAATTGGCTCATGCAGTTATGGAAGCCAAGAAGTCCCACAGTATGCCGCCCCATCTGAAAGCTGGAGAGCCAGGACAACCAGTGATGTCATTCAGCCTGAGTCTGAAGGCCTGCAAAACTGGGGTGCTGCTGGTGTAAATCCTGAAGTCCAAAGGCCCAAGAGCCTAGAGTTCTGGTGTCTGACAGAAGGAGGAGATGGATGTCCTAGCCTCTGAAGCAAGAGTGAAGTCACCCTTTCTTGCCTTTTTTGTTCTATTTTGGGCCCTCAAGGGATTGGATGATAGCTGGTGTGAGCTATCTTCTGACTCCCAAATGCTAATCTCTTCCAGATACCCCCTCACAGGCACACCCAGAAGTAATGTTTTACTAGCTATCTGGGTATCCCTTAATACAGTCAAATTGACTGGTATTTTTTTTCTTTAAATTGAATAAAATTATAAAGAATCTATATAATAAGTGAGGCAATATTTATAACCAACATTATATATTTAATATAATTTTTAATATAATAGAATTTACCCAATGTTTATCAAACATAATGAGTAAAACAGAAAAAATTTTTTTCCTCGGAGTCACTTTCATTTAGTAGATGCATTTACCTTAGAAATCATCTAGAGCAGTGGATTCCTGGAGGAACTTGAAACATTTTCAGGGGATCTGCAAAGTCAGAACTATTTTCACAATAATAGTGAGCCATTATGTGGCTCTTTCACTGTGCTTGACATTTGCATTGATGAGGCAGAAGCCAACGGTGGCTATGGTAGGCAGAATTCTAAGACAGCCCCAAGGCCCCTGCATCCTGGTGTGCACACTTTGAATAACTCCCTAACTTTGAGTGTGGTAAAAACCTGTGAATATGATGGGATATCATTCCCATGTTTAGTTTACTAATCATTTGATTTTGAGTTAATAAAAATGGAGATTATTCATTGGGTCTGATCTAATCATGTGAACCCTTAAGAGGAACTTAAAGGACCCACCCTGTTATAAGAGATTTGAAACACAAGGGTGATTTGATGTTTGAGAAAGTTCTCCAATGTTGCCTTTAAAGACAGAGGCAAAGAATATGGGTGGCCTCTAGTTGCTGAGAGTGGCTCCGGCTGACATCCAGCAAGAAAGTGGGGACCTCAGTCTTACAACTGCAAGGGACTTAATTCTGCCACAACCTACAAGAGGACCCTCAGCTCCAGAGGAGAATGCAGCCTGACTGACATCTTGATTTAGGCCCGTGAGAACCTTAGCAGAGAACCCAGCCATGCATGACTCACCTCCCTGACCTGTTAGCTAGCCTGTTAGCTAATAAATTGGGTTTGCTACACAGCAATGGAAAATAGTGGCTAAAATTGCTGGCACCTTGACACAAATCAAGGCCGGGGCACCAAACTATTTTAGTAATCATATATTTTTCATCTCCATGTACTCACTGGAAAAGATTCCAGAGTCACTTAAGAATGCCCTTGATGAAGGAATAAAATTTATTTATTTTATTAAGTGTCAAACTTTAAGTACAAGCCATTTCAATATTTTGAATGAGGAAATGGAATACCATAAAAACTTTACTTCTGTATTGAAATATAACAGTTGCCTCAAGGAAAAGAACTTATGTGATAGTTTGAGTTGTGATCTAAACTAGCTGCTTTTTTTCATGGAAGATCATGTTTACTTGAAAGAATGACAAATTCTGGTTATTCAAACTTGAGTATTTGGCAGATGTTTTTCTCAAAAAAAATGTTTTCTTTAAGGAAAATAACTGACATTATTTGTTGCCAATGATAAAATGCAAGGTTTTGTGCAAAAATTTGAATTTAGAAAACTTAAATTCTCTACTATAAGTTTGAAAATCTCCCTAAGCCTAAAGACTTTGTTTTATGAGATCAGTGGCATATTAATGAATGTGACTTTTTTGATATTGTATAATGAAATGTATCCTTGTTTGGAAGATCTTTATAGCTTAGAGTACCAATATTTTCTAAATGACCAATGTTACAAAGTTATGTGTGGATAAAATATCCATTCAAAGTGCATGATAACAAGTGGGTTTTAATGTAACTGAGTATGAAATATTCATACTAGTTCCAGATTTCAAATTTCAACTATCCTTTAAGAAACTACCACTTGTGGAGTTTTAATTTAGTATCAAAAAATATTCACAAATTTCTGAAAGGCTATTAAAATTCTTCCTCATTTTCTAATTACATATCTGTATGAGGCCAGATTTTCTCCATATACTGCAACCAAAACAAGCTATTGCAATAGATGGAATGCAGAGGAAGATAGAGGGAGGATCCAGCTGTTTTCTCCTAAGCCAGATATAAAAAAGATTTGCAGAAATCTAAAACCATGCCACTCTTCTCATCAAATTTGTTTTTGTTTTGAGAAATACAATTATTTTAATAAAAAATGTTATTTATGTTAACAAGTAATGGGATTATTATTCTTATTTTTAAGTAGATGAATAAATATTTCACACATTTCTTAGTTTTAATTTCAATTCATTAAATGTTGAAGTAAATAACCTATAGAAACAAAAGTGGTTCGACAACTTACTATCTCTGTGTCCTTGTGTAAGTTAATCTCTGAGATTCTTTTTTCTTCTTTATTGTAAGCTTCATGAGTATAGTGTCCTTATCTGTCTTGTTTTCCACTTTATGCCTAATTCTGCACATATATTAATAGCAATAAATAAGATATACAAAATCTCTATTCTCATGGGGTTTACATGTCAAAAAGAGCTTTCAGGTTTCTTGAGATCTGGGTTACACTTGACTCAAACACTTAATTTGGTAGCTTGTGGAAGTCAAAAGCCCACTGAAGAGTTCTAAAAATTCCTGGATTGATGATGTTCTCATGATCTCACCTGCTTTCTAGACTCATGTTCCTGTATATATTGCCTTTTTATTCACAGTGTTGCCAGGGAAGTTAAATTCAGCCACCTTCTTCTTTTATTTATTCATCTTTTTTGAGACAGAGTCTCACTCTGTCACCCTGGCTAGGGTGCAGTGGTGTCATCATAGCTCACTGCAACCTCAAACTCCTGGGTTTGAGTGATCCTCCTGCCTCAGCCTCTGGAGTAGCTGGGACCACAGGTCTGTGTCACCACACCCAGCTAATTTCTCCATTTTTAGTAGAGATGGGGTCTCACTCTTGCTCAGGCTGGTCTTGAACTCTTCAGCTCAAGTGATGCTCCTGCCTCAGCCTCCCAGAGTGCTAGGATTACAGTCATGAACTACCACGCCTGGCCAAATTTGGCCTTTTCACACATTTCCACCAAAACAACTCACCCAGACCAAGCATTTGTGGGTAATAGAGACTTTCCTGAAGACCTTGGGAAGGGTCATATTGCCCATGCAGTGCAAGACTCTCTGTATATCCACAGTAGTCACTTTTGCTTTCAAAATCCTCTTTAGTTACCCAGCCACCTTGGCTTTCTATTTGGATTTTTTTCCCACCCAGTATCTCACCTTGCTGTTTGGATTTTTTTCCCAGACAGTGGCCAAACGCCCATCTCCCACCTCTTGGATATTTCATGAAAATTTAAATTCCTTTCCCTTTATAATTTAGAGCAGTTTAGTTTTTTAGTTCCCACTCCTAAATCTTAATCAAGTTGTTCAGCAGATAAAATGACCCTTCTAATTCTAAAAGAATACAGTTTTAGGAGAAATTTGTGATTATTGAGTGCAAATAAGAAAATCTGTATATGTTTATATACCCCAGGATGATGTCTGAAATCAGTGCTGAGATGAATGACTACCCTGCGGCCTTCTGATTTCAAGATTGTTCTTTTGTAAGCACCAAAGGAGGGAAGAAAAGCTTCATCTTTCTCTGCTGCACCCCTTTTAATAAAAGGATTTGTTCTGTAAAATTTGGATTCAGTAAAAAAGCTGCACTTAAGACCTAGAAGGCCACATGTGGTCTTAAGGCTGCAGGTTCCCCACCACTGGACTACAGCAAAAGCTCTGTGAAGTCAAGGACTGTGTCCCAAGGGCCTAGTTCAGTACTTGGCATATAGTAGTATGTAGTAAATACTCTTAGAAGAGAATTATTGAACTGAGAGAGTCTTTGACGAATGTTGGGATAAATGACCAGCAGTTTAGTAGTTGATAGTGGTGACATAGGGTAGAAAATAACGAAGCCTGTTTTCATTTCTGTATTTCCTCAGTATTTGGTTGCACTTAATAGCTTGTTAGCTTGTTACAAAATAAGCTAACAAGTATCTTGTATATTTTGGCTATTTAAAAATATGGTGGTGTTTGGGTAATGATTTTAATGAAAAATTGGCGATTTTTTTCTGAAATTATTAACAGGATAAAAAAAATCAAAATAATGGGAAAAGAACCAGACAGAAAGGAGTGGAGAGTGAGAAAGTAAATTAATATTGTATTGAACTCCTATTCTTTATCAGCCTCTCTAAAAAGCAATTTTAAAATAGCAATCTCTTAATATCCTCAGTACAACCTTGATTGTGAGATAGGATTTCCCCATTTTACAGATGTGGAATTTGAAGCTGACAGAGTTGTTTGCTAACGAGTGCACGTGGAGAGGGAGCCCTAGCACCCAACTCTCCTAACTCCAGGTCACGCTACTGCACTAGAAGGCTAGACGTGTATTTCCTGATTAGGTGGTACAAGAAATCAGTAGGAAGAATAAAAGCCATGTTTTGGGAGCCAACACAAACTTGCCAGAAGCCTTTACAATCGATAACCGCGGGGAGCAGCTACAGAGCTCCGAGGCGATCGATCGCCTCCGAGAGCTTTGCGTGCGCGTGTCCGAGACGGCAGCGTTCACTGCGCGCCGCTGGCGGCGTCGCCGCCGTAGCGCTCCGTCGCCATAGCGATTGCCCCTGGCAACTGCGAAGCTGTGCCTTCAGGCGGGCGGACTCCGGGTTTGAGCAGAGCTCCGCTCTTCCCTTCACTTCCCTCCGGTCTGGTTTCTTCTTCCTTCCTTCTTTCCCGTCCTTCCTCCTCTACCCCCGTCCCCCGGCCCCCATCATGGCGAGCGGGACCGAGGACGTTCGGAAGCTCTTCATCTTCACTACTACCCAGAATTACTTCGGGTTGACGTCGGAACTCTGGGACCAGCCACTGCTGTACAATTGTCTTGAAATCAACAACTTCTTGGACGATGGCAACCAGATGCTCCTCAGGGTGCAGCGAACCGACGCCGGAATCTCCTTTTCCAACACGGTACGTTCGATTCCTTGCACCCCTGCCTGACCTCCCCTCAGGCGCCCAGGCCCAGCTAGAGGGATGTCGGGTCACTCTTCAGCCTTCCTCAACGGATCCTGGTCTGGAGCCCACAGCTGTCTCCACTTCTCCCGCGTTGTCCTCAGCTGCACTGGCCTCGTACTTAAGCATGGAGTTAGCTTCCAAGCTTGCATCCCACCTGAACGAAGGAGGTTCCCTGTCCACACACCTGGACAGAAACAATTGCATTCTTTTCTTTTCTTGACTACAGATAGGTTATATAACTAAAAAGAAAACATTTACCCTATTTAGTTATTTTAATTTTTTCTTTTCTCCCTTTTGAAGTTCTTTAAGGCAAAAAGGCAAATTCTTTTTTTTTTTTTGAGACAGTGTCCCTCTCTTGCCCAGGCTAGAATGCCGTGGCGTCAGCCTAGCTCACAGCAACCTCAAACTCCAAACTCCTGAGCTCAAGTGATCCTCCTGCCTCAGCATCCCAAGTAGCTTGGGACTACAGGTGTGCGCCACCACACCCAATTATTATTATTTTTTTTAAATAGAAAAAGGGTCTTGCTATGTTGTTTAGGCTAATCTAGAACTCTTGGTCTCAAGGGATCAAACTGCTTCAGCTTCCCAAACATCCTTTTTTGGGTTATACACTGATTTTAATATTGCTTGAGGGAAAGATTGGTTAGGAATTCAAACCTTTGGGAGATGATACAATGTATTTCAAAATAAAGTTTGAATTCTTTTTTGGTATTCAACATATGTATTGATTTTTTCATTGCATTGCTCCCTCCACTGGCAGGATTGCTTAAAAAATGATTGCATTTGCAACCTGGACGTATTTATATAAATATAATATATACATAATTATATATTATACATATATGTTATACACACAGATATATATATACCTTAAAGTAAAACATGAAAGAAAATTGTCGGACACATTAAAGGGGGCTCAGTAAATGGGTGAAAGTTAAGTCATTGACATATTTTCAAGCTCTTCCTCTTATGTTCACTTTTATTCCTGGGTCTCACAGAGTATTTGGCACTCAGAAAGCGTTCAGTATGCTTTTGTAGGATGATTAAATCATTCACCCCATTCACTATGAACCTTTATTCTTGGGTTTAATTCAATTCTATTTAATAAACGTTTATGTTGAACTCAGTATATATGCAAGGCATTTTGCCAGGCTTGGTGGGTTTTCAAAGATATAAAAAGAATGAATAATTATAGCTAACATTTATTTTTACTTTACACTCTGTCAGGCACTGTTCTAAGCACTTTATATGTATTAGTGCATTTAATATCCACAACAATACTGTATAAGACAGGAACTATTTTTATTCCTATTTTATGGCTGAGGAAAGTAAGTCACAAAGGTTACATCCTAAGTATTAACTCATTCTCTAATAGTTGGTGTAATTCAGGATAGGGCCCCCTGCTTTCTGCCTTCCAGAGCCTCACTCCAGTGGCCTGGGAGGACACAGTGTTGTAAATGCAACTGAAAATTCAGAAAGAATGCAGTGGGAAAAATGGGAAAGGGTTTAGATTTGTGAAAATGTATCTTGGCTTGTGTATTGAAAGTTGAAATTATAACAGTTTTTTTTTTCTGTTTTAAGTTAAAGATATCACTAGTAGAGTCCAACAATGTATCTATTATTTTTAGTCCTACACTACACTATAGGTTTTTAGTCATATTTGAAAAAATTTTGTTATGCCTTAAGTTGTACTTTAGATGTCTGAGAGTCAGCATAATTTAATAAGTTAATAATAAGTTAATAACTATTGAGTACCTACTATGGATCTAGTACTGTCCTAGGTTCTGGGGATAAAGCCATGAGCACAGAGTTCATGTCTTAAAGGAGTAACATTGGAGTGGACAAAGATAGGCTAAACACATGGCACAGATATATAATGTAACATAATTTGGGTACTGATAAGTGCTGTTAAGATAAAAATAGACTGGGTGCAGTGGCTCACTAATCCTAGCACTTTAAGAGGCTGAGGCAGGAGGATCGCTTGAGCTTAGCAGTTTGAGGTTGCAGTGAGCTATGATCATACCACTGTATTCTAGCTCAGGCAACAGAGCAAGACCCTGTGTTGGGGGTAACAAAGAAAAAGCTAAAAATAATTTTATAGTAGTGATGGGGGTGGGGTGGGAAACTACATTAAAATAGAGTGGGAGAGAATACCTCTCTGGACTAGTGACCTTTGAAGTAAGATTTGAATGATGTGTTGTAGGCAGACTTAAGATCTGGGGAAATAGTGTTCTAAGCAAAAGAAACTGTTAAGTACCAAGGCCCTGGGCTGAGTTTCAGCTTGGTTTCAAGGGGCAGGAAAAAAAAAAAGCCAGGGTGATTGCTGACATTTAACAGGTGAAGGGACGGTGTGGAAAATGAGATGAGAGAATAGGAATAGGCTGATTATTTAGGACCTGTACACAATTTAGGTTCAAATAGGAAATCATTGATAATCTTAAGCAAGAGAGATCTGTGATCTGGTTTATGTTTTAGGACAGGGTTTGGCAAACTTTTTCTTTGATGGGTCTTATAATATTTTAGGCTTTGCAGGCCATAAGGTCTTTGTTGCAACTATAGCTCGGTCATTGTTTCATGACAGCAGCCATGTAATGAACTATGTAATAAACCATGTGAATGAATGAGTATGCCTGTGTTTTAATTAAACTTTATTTATGGACACTGATCTCTGGATTTCAAATAATTTTCATGTGTCATGAGAGTTATGAGAGTTTGAGTAGCAACATGAAATGTCAGCTCCTTTCCAGTGGCCAAAAAATGTAATGATTAGGATTTAAAAAAAAGTAGCATGAAACTCACTCATCTATAAGGTGTTTTTCATACATAGCAGTGACCTTGTTTTTAATGCATAGACTTTTCTTCCTGGAAAAAGAAATGAGATTAACTCTGAAAATGTGTACATAATGCAAAGGCTTCTTTTTGAGCAGTATATTTTTCAGCTCATGAATGAATTACTATGAACTGATATTTTAAACAAGGTTGCTTTATTGAATTCCAGTTGAATTCATCTGGTTCCAATTTTGACTAATCCGCCTATATGACAATTTCACAAAGAAGTTTGATGCTCAAACCCTTTAGGGAAAAATTTTTGGTTAAGATAAAGATAGTTTTAGGACATAGACAACTTTAGTTCATTTAGGTAGTTTTGAGTGTATTTTAAAAAATACCTTTAGCACTTTTTCAAGGCGAGAGGGTAATTAAAACCATCTTTGCTATAGACTTTCTGGGGTAGTAGAGAAGTACACTACTCATCATTGTGTACCTGAGTATATAGCTTTGATATGTAGTATTACTAAATCTGCCTGGGATGGAAGAGTTAGCAATGTATGTATTGTTAGTCAACAATATCTAGTGTTTTATGTTTATAAATCACTTACCGAAGTAGCTTATGATATAATCACATGAAAATGGGAATACATTTTTAAGTCTAGGGATTTTTAAGGAGTAAAGATAGATTGATTTTAATATATTTATTTTTAAAGTTACTGTATTTTCCAAGTGCTATAATTATAACAATTCAACCTTTCAGAGAAACATTTTTCCAAATATTAAATTTATAAAGATAACAATAAAAATCATTTGTTTATTACTTTAGATTGAATTTGGTGACACAAAAGATAAAGTGTTGGTGTTTTTCAAGCTGCGACCTGAAGTAATTACTGACGAGAATCTACATAATAATATTCTTGTTTCATCTATGTTAGAGTCACCCATTAATTCCCTTTACCAAGCAGTACGACAAGTATTTGCACCAATGTTGTTAAAGGTGAGTAAAGTAACTGTCAAGTCATTTTTTTAACCTAGGTATTCTGATAAATGTTTTCATACACACAAACATAAATATTTATTTTATTTGCTGTTAATGTCAATAGTTTTTTAATTAAAATATATTTTTTTAACTCTTAATTTTAAAGTAAGCTTTGTTGACAAAGGGAAATTAGAGAAAGGTGTAAAATGTAACTCACATCAGCTCTAACACTTTCTATAGTAAATGATCTTTACAAAGTTTTAACTATTGAGAGGATTTTTTATCCCTCTTATGAAATGGAGGTAGTGGCAGGCTTTAACTTAAACAGAGATATTTGGACTTAGTTCTTTAGATAATGTTTTAGGAAGCCAATTTGGTTGGCAAGATTTTGATCACTGGTTGCTCTTGTCTGTTTTTATTTAGGATCAGGAATGGAGCAGAAACTTTGATCCCAAACTTCAGAACCTTTTGAGTGAACTAGAAGCTGGCTTGGGTATAGTTCTACGAAGATCAGACACTAACTTATCAAAATTGAAATTTAAGGAAGATGACACACGAGGTATATAATCATAGCTTCATCAAAGGAAGTACAAAATGATTGTTTCATTAGTACATTAGTAAATGAACATATTTCCTCACAGGAACTTCCCTGAGCATAGGCTTTTTATTTTTTAAATGAATAGATTTATATAGATTTGGAGAGGAGGAAAATATAATCTTTAACAATGTGAAATTTGTAGAAATAGGAAATATAGTTGATTCTCATTGTTTGCAGTTCTATATGTTCTATAAAGTCACTATGAACACTAAATTAGCCAATTCTGAACCTTTGCTTCTAGGGGAAATACAGGATTAGGTTCCTTTGAGCCTCTGGTCACAACATTTCATGAACTGATGAATACATAACCTTGTTTTTTGTATGTTTCTGTTTAAAGACATTTAATTAATATATATTGTTGATTCACTAACATTAACTTCATGGCCAACAGCACCATAAATTATGCCTGAATGAAGCTTATCTAATACTTGTATTTTTCTGTAAGGCACATCACAACATTCTTTTGCTTAGGAACACTTGATAGCAATTTTAGCATTATGCTGTGGGGCATTTTAACAGCAAAATCATGAAGAAAAAGCAAAAAGTGTGAAAAATGTGGCATTAAATAGACTGCAAGGACATTTGTTTACAGTATGAGATAGGAAACAAAAAGGTAGAATGTCACCTTGTTTGACATTGACTAGGAACATTATGTGTCAGGTGACTCAGATTTTTTTGCCACTCTGATATTCTGTATCCTTTTTTTTCTTCTCACTTTTATAGGTATTCTTACCCCAAGTGATGAGTTCCAGTTTTGGATAGAACAAGCTCATCGTGGAAATAAACAGATTAGTAAAGAAAGAGCCAGCTATTTTAAAGAATTATTTGAAACAATTGCAAGAGTATGTGATTCATACATAGTTACATTTCAGGCTTCTCATAAAAGTACTTTAGGATTCAGTTTTCACTACACTTTGCTCTGTTAAAGTCTACTTGATGATTGTGAACAAAATATATCTTTCATATGTAGCAAAGTTTACTTAAGATATATATTTAATATGAATGCAATTAAGAAATCCAAGTTAAATTCTAATGTCTAGTAAATATTAAATATTTTTCTCAAAAACAATTATTTTTCTGCAGGTATGTAGTGAAAAACAAAAACCTAATATAGTAATAGAAGTTTATGCATGTAGTGGTAATATGTTCTTTTGAAAGGATGTTCACTTTATTCAAATTAGCATTTTGAATTAATATGAAATATGAAAAGTCTTAGTTTTATGCTTATTTGATTATTCCTTGATGTATCTACATAGAGATTAAATAAGTGACTATTTTAAGTATGATTATAAAAGTCAATTTCAAAAGAAGTATATGGTAATTTTCTACTCTTTTCCACTAGTATTTCAATAATATTTTAATTGAGTGTTCAAAATGGTTTTAAGCTTTTTTGATAGCAGTGATGAAATATAGCATAATAAAATTTTTACTATAGTTGTATTATTGTTAATTATAACATGCAACACAATAAATAAATGAATAAAGACATGTGAACTACTCTATGTGAAGTTGAGGCTACTTCTATTGAGTAAATTTAAAAAAATGAATTCAGATAAAAAGAGAGGCCAAGTATGTAAATAAATGAATAGACTTTTTACAATTCTTGTTTTTTCCTTTGGCTTTCATGAAATTTATTTTGTGGAAGAACTTGTAGGGTATTTGCATAAAGAAGTAATTACCATCTATTAGAAAAAGAGAAAATAATATGGCAAATATTAGAGTTGTAGCAGTTGAAAAAGCCTGGAATCATTTTGACTATATTAACCAAGGTACAAGTATGATTATATTTAAAAATTAATGCCTTTTTGTTTTAGGAGTTTTATAACTTGGACAGTCTATCCTTATTGGAAGTTGTTGACTTGGTGGAGACTACTCGGGATGTTGTAGATGATGTGTGGAGACAAACAGAACATGATCCTTATCCTGAGTCACGAATGCTACATCTCTTAGATATCATAGGTACTAGTAAAGGAATAAACTTTTGGAAATTTGGAAGCCTGTCTCATTTTGTTTTCTTTTCATCCTTTAAGTCCTTACTTAAAATGCTCCTAATGTAATAATTGCTATTTAAAATAACTCTCAAATCAGGTAGAATTATTTAAATAGATATTTGTATATAATTGACTAATTTAAATCTTATGTGTCAAATTCTTTGACAATTAATAGAACTAAATTTACATAGGGTTTTAGTATTTATGCCTATATTATATTAATTTAGACTTTATTTTGAAATGAACCAAAAATTATTTAAAATAATATATTGGCTTATCTATCAATATTACAATTTTTGATCTAGAAAATACCATTCTCATTATTATCCTAAGAAAATATCAGATAAGTACATAAAGTTGTATGTATAAAAGTATTTATTGCAGTTTTGTTTGTAATATAAGTAGAAACAAATAGCAATTGAGAATTGTTTACATAATGCTACATTCACAGTGGGCTCTGCAGCCTAAAAGAAATAATATATATATATTTCTATACTTGAAAGATGTACATGATATATTGAAAGATGCAAAATTGCATACTAATGTGTTTGTGTGTTTTAAAAAAATATTTGTTGTTGAGAATGTTAGTCTAAGGGTGTGCATGTGGTATTTTGTGGATCCTTTGGTTTGTTTATTTGTATATTTTAATTTTGTTATAAGCATGTATTTTATAATTCTGTAAAAATATATTTTTATTAAAACCTTTGCTTATGTTTTAATAGGTGGTTCATTTGGAAGATTTGTTCAGAAAAAGTTGGGAACTTTGAACCTATGGGAAGATCCTTATTATCTTGTGAAGGAAAATCTGAAAGCTGGTATTTCAATTTGTGAACAATGGGTGATAGTGTGTAATCATCTAACAGGTCAGGTGTGGCAGCGGTATGTTCCTCATCCATGGAAAAATGAAAAATATTTCCCAGAAACACTTGACAAACTTGGCAAACGCCTTGAAGAGGTATCAGTTTGATTATCTGGATCTTTAAGTGTAAAGTAGGTCTTCACTTTTTTGTGAATGTATTTTATATTTAACAAGCACTATACATCTGTTAGAAATTACTTATAGTTTTGAGTGAGAATAAGTGTTAAAGTTCATATGGGATAATTGATGGCACTCATCTTGGCACAGTGGGTACTATCTATGTACTGATTTCCACTTCCTTTTTTTTCCTTTGGTGTGTGACTGGTCAACTTGTTAGTTGTGAATTTATATTCTGTTCTTTGTTATAAAAAAGATAACCAATTCACTTGTCCATGTATGGAAGCTCTCAGACATTCTCCTAGCTATTGAAATTGTTAAGTAGGGACAGCTTGTTAGGGCATAGTTGGAAATATTTGAAACAGTTGCTTAATTTACATGAGTTATTAGTTCAGTATAGAATTCATATATTTAACTTTAAAGGACAGGCAAAATGAGATTAGTTTAAGATGGCAAAGCTAATTTTTCTACCTTGCTTAGGGGAACTGTAGTAGTACTTTTTTCTTTTTTTTTTTTTTTT
>VBSM01001265.1:60922660-61013137 GCA_008086735.1 Cheirogaleus medius
TCGGCCTCCCAGAGTGCTAGGATTACAGGCGTGAGCCACCGCGCCTGGCCCCACCACTCATTTTCAATAGTCATTGACATTATTCAGTTCTTGTCTCATCTTTGTCTCCCCTGCCTCTCTCTTTTTTTTGTTGGAGTATTTTTAAAGCTGAGATATCATATGCTTTTTCCACCCTTAAAACATAACTACAGGACCATTATCACACCCAACAAAATAACAATAGTTTCTTAATTTTTTTTATTTAATGAGTGTTTATTTAGCCTGACTTTCTCAGAAATTTTTTTATAGTTGGTTTACTTGAATCAGGTTGCAAACAAGGTCTACACATTGCATTTGGTTGATATGTCTCCTGAGTCTCTTTTAATTTAAATGGTTACCCTTTCTGTTTTTTATGCCATATAGTATTTCCCATATTTTGGAATTATCTTTTTTTATCTTTGTGTTGTTAGCATGTTCCTGTCTCTCCCATTTTTCCTATTAACTACTAGTTGGCTATAAAGGCTTGATTAAATTAAGATTCTTTTTTTTTTTTTTTAACAAGAATACTTCATAGGTAGTGCGGATAGTTCTTATACATTACATCAGGAGGCACGTAGTGATATTGAGTTTGATATGTAGGTTCAGGTATGATCAGCCTGATCTATCCATTGTAATGCTCTTCATCAACTTTTTCTTAGCAATTTTAGCATCCATTGGTGGTCATGAAGGGTTGCAAAATGGTAATTTTCTAATTCTGTCACTCTTTCTGCATTTATTAGTGATTATTTTTCTATATGGAAGAATTTTCCTCATCAACTTTTTTGTTACTCTGAAATATAGTTTGCATAAGAATGGCAGTATGGACAATTGCTTCTTTCTTTTTATTTATTACTTTTTAGAACTACGAAAAATAGGTTAGTGTCATAGTTAGTTCCACAGGCGACCATGAAATGTTTTCTGGTAGTGTCATTATGAACTCATGACATTATGAACTCATTTTATGTGTTTCAGTCCATTGTTAGTTATTATACTCAAATTGTTTCATCTTTGGGTAGGGAGTGCCCCTTCAAGTTGGCTCCTGTGTCATTTTGATATTATAATAGTTTTTCTTTGATAACTTAGGCCCTCCAAAATGTTCCAGCCCAGGCCAACCCATCTTGTACATTTTCTGTCCCATACGTGAAATTAGCCATTTTTCCAAGGAGCCTGCTTCTTTTTGTTGGGAAATAGTATTTAGCAGCAACCTGGCTGGGGAAGTGCTAATTGTTACTTAGTTAGCAATGCTTTTTGGTATTCTCAGTAGGCAGAGTTGTTAAATAGATATATATTTTTTTAGCAACAGAAAAATAAAAATGAGTTTATACTGAGATTTTCAACTCCTACTTAAGCTTTTTGATTACCCTTTGATTGTTGATGGAAATTTTCAGTTCAAAATACAACAATAATTGTTTTCTGGCTGTTTGTAAATTATAAATAGGGCTGTTAACATGCCGTTTCATTATTATAAGTGCAATTTAATGCTGAATAATGAAAATCAGAAGTTTTTACTATATTTAGGGCAGACTCTAAAAATGTACTTAAATGAACTTTAAACACAGTTTAAAAATAATGTAGATGTTATATATTTTCACTAGATTTGAGCACACTGACTAATGTTAGTGTACATCACTTTGTTGGGTGGTAATTCTTAGGATTATAATTTCAGTTTTATTGTTCATTTCATTTATTGTGCTTTAAGCCTATTTTAAAGAAATTCTTCCCTAATAGCTGTAGGTTTTAGACTTACTTATGCAGCTTTTTTGATTTAAATACATTTGTTGTTTTAATATTTTATGTTTTAGGTCTTGGCTATTAGAACAATTCATGAGAAGCTTCTCTATTTTTTACCTGCTGGTGAAGAGAAAATCATATGCCTGGCTCGAGTATTTGAACCTTTTACTGGCCTGAATCCTGTGCAATATAATCCCTATACTGAGGTTGAATATATATGTTATTGTCTGTATAATTTCCTATTTATATTGTTCTTTATAAAGGGAGATTTTTGACATACTAAAGTCTAAAAATATTGTTAATGTGTTTAGCCTTTGTGGAAAGCTGCGGTATCTCAGTATGAGAAAATTATTGCACCTGCGGAACAAAAAATAGCAGGAAGATTGAAAAATTATATTTCAGAAATTCAAGACAGTCCACAGCAGGTAAAATATTGAAATATTTTATTATTCCCCTTAAGCTATTGTAGGAGATGTAAATATATTTGCTAAGTCAATCCATTGGGATGAACATATACTTATTTTGTTTTATATTAGCTTCTTCAAGCATTTCTGAAGTATAAAGAATTGGTGAAGCGTCCAACTATAAGCAAAGAATTGATGTTGGAAAGAGAAACTTTATTGGCAAGACTTACAGACTCAGTTAAAGGTAAAATTTTATCAGAGATTATAGTGTTTGAGAAATATTTTTGTAGATTAATTTTTTCTTTGTTGCATACCATTTAGGATTAAGACTACATTTTCTGACACTTTTATGCTAAAGATTAATTTACTTATTTCTGTTATAAATGTCAGATTTTTTGAATTAACAGATTATTTTCTTTCTCTGTCTCACTTGAAAGACAAGGTCCTTGAGAGTAAGGACCAACTCTTATTATTTTTCTATCCATAACATTTGCCATAGTGCTTGGTACATGGTAGGCATTTAGGAAATCTTTGCTAACTCTGTTCAATTATTTATTTGATTTAAATTTTATAGATTTTCGATTAGACTTTGAGAACCGGTGCCGAGGAACTCCTGGTGATGCATCTGGACCACTTTCTGGCAAAAATCTTTCAGAAGTTGTTAATAATATAGTTTGGGTCCGCCAGTTGGAATTGAAGGTATTTTAATAAAAGTTGAAGAATACTAATTATAAAATGTGCTAAATGAAGGCATGCACACGGCACTATAGAACTGTAGTATAAATAGTCTCTGTTTTCCTTGACATATCCTTCTAATTTTTATGTGAAACTCAGAAGTCTAAAAAAGTATAGAAAGGAGGTTCTAATGTTTCTTTTCATTCCTTGTATAGCGAGAATAATCAAATCATTTATTCTACTTGCAGTTGTTCCAGGCAAGTGCCTTTATTCAAGAGGAAAGCATGTTTACACTGCATTAAAAAAATCATTCTAAAATCCTAGTAGATGCAAAGTCTATGTGCAAGTATGTTTATGTAACTAAAACACTTTGAGTTGAGAGGAAGTTAAAAGAAAGGTGAAAGGTTATTATAGCATTGTCTAAGGTAGTGACAGCAATTTATAGATTTAATAGAGTATTTAGTATTTTAATATTATTAAAATTGACCTAAGACTCTTACGGACTTACTAATTAGTATATGGCACAGTATCTTGCATTTGACTCTTACAATACCTGTTAATTGATTACAGTTTGTGATTAAGAATAAGACCTCATAGAATGTTATAAAAGCTAACATATTTGGTAGTTCTACTTATTCAAGTTTGTATATTTGATGTTTTATTTTCTGGAATATTTTGCCTAATGATTTTGTCAGTGAGTTTTCTGGGGTTCTACAGTGTTCTTTGTACAATTGTGGAGGAAAAGCATTTATCTCTGTTAATTGACATTTAAATGGGCCTAATTATTGTTCGAACTGTTAATCAAAGCCTTTAGCAAAGGGCCAGAATTATTGCTGAACATCTTTAGGTGTATTGCTGACGTTCTTGGAGTTTCCTCTGAAAATCAGTGGGGCACCCAAATTTCGAGAGCCGACTTTTCATTTACCCTTTATTTTACTCTTCAAATTATTCCTTGTTTGAGTTATCCTCTTGTGTTTTGCTATTCTGAGGCTATATATTTCAGAAGCAAAGTAGGGGTTGATGTTCTTATATTCTTTGGCAGAACTTCTATTTTACTATTTATAGTTGAAAGGGAAAATAATTTCTGAATCACAGATCAGAGAAGGGGGCTCATTATTTTATTCTAATTTTCTTAGAATTTAAATAATACATATCCTTGTAATTTGACTTTTTAAGGTAGATGATGCTATCAAGATTGCAGAGGCTCTTTTATCTGACTTGTCAGGATTTCGATCTTTTCATCAAAGTGCTGAAGATCTCTTAGACCAATTTAAACTATATGAACAAGAACAATTTGATGATTGGTCCAGGGATATTCAATCAGGTTTGTCTGATTCCAGATCTGGTTTGTGGTAAGTATAAATATACTAAGCTGTAAAATCCAAAATCATGTTATTAATCCAAATGGCAAGATGGAATCAATATCTTTCTCTTTCTTCCAAACTTGCTGCTCCTCCTTTGTTTTTGTGTGTTAGTTTTTGATCATCAACTTTTAAGTCATTTAGGTTGAAAACTTTGATGATATGGTTAGTTGACTACCTCTTCCTTGCTTCTCATGTCTATTCCCCAGAACTGTGGATTCCCACTTTGAAATTAGGCTTTTCCTCTCTCATCATTTTTTATTGGTTTTCAAATTTTTTTTTTACTTTTTTACATTAATATTATACACACAGAAACACACACATACTTTAACCATATAATGTTATTAAACTCCTTGAGACAGGGAGTATTTCTTCATGGTGCCTAACATAGTAAGGTTTTTGTAAATGTTTAGTGAGCTATAGTGAATATATTCATTGGTTAACCTAATTATCCTAATGGAGATTTAAAATGGATGGTCTAAAAACTCCATTATTTCTTTGTACCTCAGGTTTACTGTCCCCAGCATATTATTGTCTCTATTTATAGAAACTTGTCATGTCTTTTTAAAAGTAATTTTGTTCATACTATGAAATTCTATTTATTTCCTCTATACTGCTGCGAAGGATAATTAGGCCAAAAGGGGTGCCTCTTAAATTGAATGAATAATTCTGTGTTTTTGTTTTTTTTAAATCTAGAATTCTGGCTCTGGAGGAAAAACAGAGGGAACCAAAGGACACTAGGGCATAATGATTATAACTTTATGCCATTTAGCTCTTTCCCTTCCTACTCTGAGCCTAAAACATGAGAGATGCTCCAGGAAAAAAAAAGAAAGAGGGCTTTAGTCAACTAATTTTGGAAAATTTGCACACTTTATCACTGTAGCTCCAGGGGAAATCTACCATATATGGTAGCATAATAAGTGTCTGAGATCTGCTGTAAAGGGGCCTGTTGATGTTGTTCTACACAGTTTTCCCATTTGGCAGTGAAACCCTCCTCCTTCTGTCTTTTTTTGGTGTAAAACCTATTGTCCTATAGAATCATTAGTGTGTTCTTGAACATATTTTGGGGAATGCTGGTATTTACAAACTTATTTTGAAGATCTGTCCTTAATAAAGGCAAAAGAGGTCACCATTATAGTTTGCTGACAAACTTTATGTGTGTTTAGGAAATTTGGGCTAAATCATCATTTTAAGCCATTTTAAAGCATCTACTTGTTATTATGTTTTGTTCTGTGTACTATAAGTAGGCTGAATAGATTTGTTTTTTTGTTTTTTAATTGGTTACTTTCTAAGACCTATATGTTTTCTTAATTGTGAAAGTGATTTGAAAGAATGAGCGTTATATAAACCTAATTCTAAAGAAGATGATGAAAACATAATACCTTATGCTTAATTTAGTTCAGCATTTTCACAATCCATGCTCATATGAGTGCCCCAAAGTAATATTTGCTATTATAGCCTTTATAAGAAACACAGAAAAATGTACAATCATTAAGTAGTGAATCAAAGGGTAGAAGAATGAAACATTGGAATATATCTACTACCATTTTGATATTCTTTATCACTGATCCTTTTAAAATATTAAAGAGGCAAGTGCGATGATTAAAAAAAAATCTAAGTTACCTTTAGAAAATGAATCAAAACTTTTTTCTTTATGGTGGATATGATGTCAATTTGAGTCTTAGCTGACAGTAAAGGATTGATTTTTCTCACTTTAAAACTGCTTGGTTGAAATAGTAATGTCATGATATATTTTGGATATTGTAGTTTGTTTCCAAAGTCTGAATTGTGAAATAATATATGAAAAAAACCACAACTCGAAAGCTATAATTAAAAAGGGTTTTTTTTGGGGGGTGGGGGTGGGCCTGGAGCATTGGCTCATACCTGTAATCCCAGCACTTTGGGAGGCCAAAGGGAGTTCAAGGCTGCAATGAGCTATGATTGTGCCATTGCACTCTAGTCTGGGTGACAGAGTGAGACCCTGTCTCTGAAAGAAATTTTTTTTTTTTTACTTTGAGTTAATATTAGACGTACAGAAAAATTGTAAAAACAATTGTGTTTTTCATTAGTCAAAAGAGTGAGAACATGAAACTTAATAGGTTATTTATTTTGTTTTGTAGTATTGAGGCTAATAGTCGAATTATGGAATTGGATCCTAGTGATGGATCATTAAAAGTGCATTATTCAGATCGTTTGGTGATTCTTCTGAGAGAAGTTCGTCAGCTTTCTGCACTTGGCTTTGTTATTCCTGCCAAAATACAGCAAGTTGCAAACATTGCACAGAAATTCTGCAAGCAAGCAATTATTCTTAAACAGGTATGAAATTATATATTTTTTTAAAACTTGCCTGTTCTGAGTTCATTACATTAAACTAGAATATGTCAAGGACTTTGTTTTTTTAGGCTAATAGAATAGCACCACAAATTCTTGTGAAACTATGAATTGCTAAATGATTGCATTACAAAATTTGCTTTGTAGCCTACGTAGGAATTTATTAATTTAAGGTATTTTTGTTTATTGCTTTCCATTCTAAAAGCATTTGGAAAATAGAAATAATTCTTTCTTTTTTTCTTTCATGTTACTTACATGGGTTTTAAACGATCTAATTAACAAATCCTTTGCCTCCCTCCTACAGGCATATTCTTAAAGAATTACTAGGCTGAGAGATTGGATTGGTCTCTGTTTCTAGTAATTCCCTAGGTCTACCTATTCACACATTGCCATTGTGTCAATTCCCTGTTTAAAACCAACTTACAACTCAGCTTACAGTCTATCTTCTTAGCATGGCATAAAAGACTCTTAATCATATCCCAACTAAACTTACTGGTTTTGGCCTTCACTAACCATACTTACCCTGATGTTGTATCTATGCTTCAGTTATATAAAGCTTGGCTTTTCTCTGAACATGTCTTCATGCATTGAAATATATTCTTTGATTAGAAAACTCAGTGTCATCCTTTAATTCCCAATTTAAAAGTCACTTGCTTTGTGTGTATTTCATTAGTTGAATTTTTTTAAAAATCTGTGTGCAGTGTGAAAATCACTATTATAATATTTATGTTGTATCTGAATTTTTCATTTTTTCTTTTGCTTGATTATTAGATCTTAAAGGGCAAGAACAATATCTTACAAGGCAGGAACACTATCTCATTTATTTTGTCTTCCATTCTTTCATGCAGCAAAGATTCATTGAGCATAGTGTAGTGAGGATATAAAAATGAATATATTACTATCATAGTCTGGCACAGGATTTCTCAGCCTCTGTACTTTTGATAGTTTGGACCAATTCTTTTTAGGGAGGAATATACTGTGCATTATAAGATGTTTAGCAGTGTCTCTGGCCTGTACCTAGTATGTTCCGGGAGCATCTAGTCCTGACAATCAAAAATATCTCTAGATATTGCTAAATGTTCCCTGAGTTATAAGTCAGCTATGGTTGAGAATCCCTGTTCTGGTGGGTGAGAGCAAACTAAACAGAGTGCTCATTAAATGTCAGGACTTGAGGTAGATGCTTTACTTATGTTATTTCAATTAATCCCCTATTGTACCACTGATCTAATTTGGCATCAGATGTGTAACATAGTTTTCCCAGTGCCACACAGGTTCTATGTTATGAAGCTAGGATTTGATACCAAGTCTCTTGACTCCAGAGCTCATGTTTATTTCATTTCATGTAGTGATGATAGATATGTGGACAGGTAGATACAATATTTAATATCGTATAGATGTTCAGAAAGTCTTGTGAAAGCATAGAGATGGGAATTTTCTTTTTCTGAGTTGTGTAGAAGTAGTATCAGGTAAGTCTTGGGAGGAATGATGTTTGATGTGAGTCTGGAAGAGTATACATAGATTCTCTTAAATGTATGAGGGGTTGGGTGATCATTTCAGTTAGAGTGACTACTTAATGAAAAGCAGAAAGGCTTGCTCACTTTTGTATCCTAAGTATTTAGTCTGATGTAATAGGAGCTCAAAAAATGAATGGTCATATAGTATTTGTATTTACCCCTGGAAGAACAAGTGGGAAAATCTGTTTATGTATACCTTTGTTTATGAGCAGATAATTAGCTACAGTATGGAGTATAAATTAGACTGTTGGATAGATAGCAATATAGCTAGATTGTTGTATTAATAATAGTATGTATTCTGTTGCTTTTCATTTTCCTGATTGTGCTTTTTCTGGGCCTACTTTTGTGGTACAGAATAATTAGAGTGGGTATTCCCCACAAAATAAGGTATATTTTCATGCATATTCATGGAAAGAAAAGGACTCTTTATAAAATTAGATAACAAATATTTTTTAAGCACCTGATATGTGCCAAGAGTGTCGTGAATTGCTGGAGATATAGCCACAGGCTCCTTAAACTCCTTAGACTCAGCCCAAGTTATCCACTAGATCTTCCCTGAAGCTCTCCTTTCCCCCCCAACAGGGTTGACAATGTCCTCTTTTATCCACCAGTGTCCCTTATAGTTATCTCTATTTATTGATTCATTGATTAATTTAACAAACATCGAGTTTGTTATTGAGTACTTGCCATTTGCTTGACACTGTTCTTAGAGTTATCATTTCATTAGCAGAGACTGATAGCAAACATGTAGATATATATAACGCAATGGTAGGTAGTAATAAGTGCTTTGAAGAAAAATAAAACAGAGTAAAGAGATTGTGGCAAAGACTGCTATTTTATATAGAATGGTCAGGGTAGGCCTTGATGAAGAGGTAATATTTGAGAAGAGACTTGACATAAAGTGGGAAAAGGAACTATGTAACTATCTAGAAGGAAACCATTCCAGGCAAAGGGAATAACAAATGCAAAGTTTCTGAGGGAAACCTCATGTTAGGTTAGAATAACAGCAAAAGAGGCCAGTTTGGCTGTAGTGCAATGAGGGAGGGTTTTGTGGTGGGGCTAAGCGCCAGTTCTTATAAGTTAAGGTAAGGACATGGGTTTTGTATTTGAAAGAATGAAAATGTGGATTTTATTCTTTAGTGTAATGGGAAACCATTGAAAGGTTTTTAGGCAAGAGTTTTGGGATTTTGGATTTTATTCTCAAGTGTATTGGGAAGTCAGGTTTGGGTAGACATGAGGTACCTACTCAAAACCTTCAAAAGACCATGCTGGATGCTTTGAATGGACTATAGGAGGCAATGGTTGGAAGCAGGGAGACCAGTTAGGAGGCTGTTGCACTGGTCTTGCTGAGCAATGAGGTGGTGTGGATTGGGATGCAATTGATGGAGGTGGGGTGAAGTGATTGGATTCAAGGTATATTTTGAAAGTGGAAGGCAATAGACTTTTGCTGATGTGGGATGTGAGAGAAGCGTTAGGGGCAATGCAAAGAATGTTTGGTCTGAGAAATGGTTGAATCATAGTGATATATATTGAAAAAAGAGCAGCTTTGGAGAGGTGCAGGAATTAAGAATTCAGTTTTTCAGCACTTAACATGTTTTATTGGGTTCCTTCTTCCTTATGAGACTATGATTTCTTGATTCCAGGGACCAGGTTTTATAATCATTCTTTAATCAGCCCTTAGGGCATGAATTGGCAAATTGTAGGAACTCAACACATATATGTTGATTGTGTATATTAATACATGAATAAATGCAATATTGGAGATGAAAAAACCATTTTCTGTTCTAATCTTAGGATTGAGAAAAGTTAATATTTTCATTCAAACAATTAAAAATGAAGAAAAATTAAAACTTTAAAAATGAAATGTTATCGATTATGATTATTGCTAATTGGACTTTTTACTTTGTAGGTGGCACATTTTTATAATTCTATTGATCAACAAATGATTCAAAGTCAGAGGCCAATGATGTTACAATCTGCCTTAGCATTTGAACAGATAATTAAGGTAAATGAACTTTTTATTTTATTATAATTATATTTTACATGTGAAGTGTTTATTTCATAGTTTTTTCCAACTATAGATTTAAGTGGTTATAATGTTTCATATATTTTTGTACTGATTTTGATCAATTGCATTAATAGAGATAGTATAAGATTTATGTGCTATTTATTTATCCACTGAAGTTTAAGGTCCTTATAGACAAGGTTCCTTAGTGCTTTTCCACCCTCTCCTGATTTTGTAATTTAAGACTTATTTGCTGTTTACTTGTGCTTATTTAAATGTCCACACATATGAAATTAGGAAAACCCACAATAGTGTTTAAACTGAATGTTACTATGTGACTACTAACTTTTTGAAATCTATAATTTTAGTTCTTCATAGACAAGAAATATTTGAAAAAAGTAGAAGAGGAATATAACCTTTTCATTTTTCATTTGAAAGTGGATAACTAGTTGTGTCAGGGTCCTCAATACCATCCCAGTTTCTGTGATTTGTTAGGAGTACTCACAGGAATATTTATTATAGTGAATGAGTGGATACAAAGCAAAGTCAGCAAAGGGAAAGGTGCATAGGATGAAGTTCCAGGAAACCAGGTACAAGCTTCCAGTAGTGCCTATTGGTGGCTCCAGATTGGAGTCTTCTCCAGCACCCTGTCATAGATATATAGAAGACAATAAGGAAACTGAAGTATGTTGTTTCTTAATTCCTGAAGTTTCTAGGCTGTCTGCCTTCTTCATTTTACTTTTGAGTTTTCTTATGCATGTTGTGTTATGTCCAGGGATTTTTAGTTGTAAGGGGGAGAACCTGGGAATAATGGGCTGCTTAATTTTGGCCAGACTGCCTTATCATTTATGAAATGGAAAATTATTATGTGCTTTCTTTAATATAGGTCAGTGTTGGCGATAGTTGGACTTATGATGTAGAATGCTGAATCTTTTGGAAAAAAGAAATGCGTCTAAATACTAAATGTGATTTATTATACTATAGAATTCAAAAGCGGGAAGTGGAGGAAAATCACAAATTACTTGGGATAATCCTAAAGAATTAGAAGGTTACATCCAAAAACTCCAAAATGCTGCTGAACGACTTGCCACTGAAAATAGAAGACTGAGAAAATGGCACATGACATTTTGTGAAAAGGTATTTTTGTTTATAAAACTGAATAATCTATGAATTGTGTTAATTAAAAGGAGTTAAGGTATAATTTTTAAAAATATCTTATTTTGAAATAATTTGAGACCTAAAGTTGCACAAATAATATAGACAATTCACATTTACTCTTCACTTAGCTTCCCCTAATGTTAACAACTCATATAATCATGGTACAGTTATCAAAACCAGGAAATAAGCCGTTTTCAAATTTTACAACTTTTTTTTATTAACATCCTTTTTCTTTTCCAGGATACATCCAGGATTTCACTTTGCATTTAGTTGTTGAGTCTCTATAGTCTCTTCCTCCTCAGTTTTTCCCTGTTTTTCTTGACCTTGATGAATATTGGTTAGTTATTTTATAGGATATCTCTCAACTTGGGTTTATATAATGTTTTCTTATGATTATATTGGGGCTATGTAATTTTGGCAGAAATACCACAGACATGATGCTTTGCCTTTCTCGTATATCAGTTTGGTATTGGTAAGTTTTACTATAGGTTGAGTTAAACTTGATCACTTGGTTAAGGTAGTGTCTGTCAGGTTTCTCCACTGAAAAGTTAATATTTTTTCCATGATACTTTGAGACCATTATGCTCTAATTTTTAATAGGTGGTTATTCTTATGAATATTGATCTGCTTCGGCAGCAACAGCGTTGGAAAGACGGACTACAAGAATTGAGAACTGGCTTAGCAAGTGTAGAAGCACAGGTAGAGAATGTTTTATTTTGTGTTAATACTTTGAAATATGACCTTATCAGAATGTGAATACAGTATATGAATTGATGAGAAGTTCATAAAGATTATCTTTAAATCTTTACTAATAAATTCCTAATAAATTTAGAATTCTTTGACTAAATTATATATAAAGACCATATATTAACAATTAATTTACATTTAAAAATATAAAAATAAGTTTCTATTTGTCTTATAGAATGCCAAATCCCTCAATTCAGAGTTTGTAGTTTTTCTGACTTGATCTTTAAATATCTACCATTTGTTAGCTCTCTTTTAGGTGATTGTGACATCCATAGAACACCAAGTTAAATTTAGGCAGAAGCTTAATGATTGAAATAACTCTATTTCACAAATTTTTTTCTGTTTTGGAGTAAAATTTCAGTTCTATTCATAATTTGATGTAAGAGATGATGTATATATAAAGGTGGCTAGCACAGAGCCTGCTACATAGTATGTGGTAATGTGATGAGTTAGATATCTTACACATTTACATATATTTTTCCATTTTTAGAACCTTAAGAAAAAAAAAGTACTAGATTTGATATATTTATGGTTGTATGGAAGCAAAAAGTATGTAAACTATTCTAAACATTCTAACATTTTAAATTTCCTATGTTTTTAAATATATAATTGATTAGGGAGTAGGAAGAGGAGCTATACTTTTTTGGAATTTTTGAAAAAGGATTAAGAAGTTCACAAAATAAATCATTGTGGTACTGCATCATAAGATAAAGTCCAAATATAAAAGTCATTTAATTTTTCCTTGGTTTTAAAATTTTACTGATATATTTATATACCATTTATAAGCATGATGGTTAGAGGTTTTCATATTTGACTCTATATAAACTCTTATACTAAAAGTGGTGATAAAGGAGGTGCATGTTTTAAGATATTTAAAATGAATTTTTTGCTTATAATTTTGCTTTATGTGACATGAAAGTATTAAATGAAAAATTACTGCTTAATTTTTAAATAAAAATATGAATGTAATATATCAGGGATTCCAAGCAAGTGACATGCATGCATGGAAACAGCACTGGAATCATCAGCTGTACAAAGCTCTGGAGCATCAGTATCAGATGGGCTTAGAAGCACTTAATGAGAACCTGCCAGAAATAAATATAGACTTAACTTACAAGTAAGATGTTTGTAAACCCTAATTTAATGTTCAATTTGTAATTTTCTAATAATTTATATTTTAAAGTTTTTTATTTACTTCCAGACAGGGACGGTTACAATTCAGGCCTCCTTTTGAAGAAATCCGGGCTAAATATTATAGAGAAATGAAGAGATTCATCAGCATTCCAAATCAGTTTAAGGGAGTGGGTGAGGCAGGAGATGAATCTATTTTTTCTATTATGATTGATAGAAATGCAAATGGATTTCTGACTATTTTCAGCAAAGCAGAAGATCTGTTTAGAAGATTGTCAGCTGTTTTACACCAACATAAGGTATAGAACATGTAATTTTCCATCTTTCTAACATAAAATTTCATCTGACTTAATTGACATTAAATGTATTGATACAAATTAATAATTTGTGTGGCATAAAATTAAATATGGCAAATCAGAGAGCAAGAGCCAGATTTGTAGATTGTTATACAGCCTAGATTTATGCTACAGATGAAAAAAAAGTTAAACTAAATTTATTTTTTGTCTTTGACTATTTTGTGAAGATTGAGAAACTAGTTTTTTTGTTTTTTGCTTTTTTAAATTGTTCTGTCAACTTGGTATGTCATATGAATCTGTTGTGTCAGTTTTAATTCTGAAGCCCTCTAATATTAATGAAATAAGGGTGATTTAACTGTTTATTTCTGTTTAAGTGCATCATGTAAACTAACTCCAAATATAAACCTTAATTGCATTGCTCATTTATGTTGATCCTGAGACACAGGACTGATAATTTGATAGTATTCTACATTTTATATTTCTAGAGCAAATATGGATACATACCAATTTGTAGCCTATGGTGACTCCTGGCTTTGCAGAAGTGATTCTGTTTTTGTACCTTGTATACATCTAATTTGAGAAGAGAATCTAAAGAAAGGGTTTTTATGATTTCTTTTAAAAAGTCACTGCATTTTCATATTAAATCTTTTTTTTTTTTTTTTTTTTTTTTTTGAGAAAAAGTCTCTCTGTCACCTGGGCTAGAGAGCAGTAGTAGCATCATCATAGCTCATGCAACCTCAAACTCCTGGATTCAAGTGATCCTCCTGACACAGCCTCCCAAGTAGCTGGGGCTACAGGCACACACCACTCTGCCTGACTAATTCTTCCACTTTTTGTAGAGGTGGGGTCTCATTCTTGTTCAGGCTGGTCTGGAACTCCTGGCCTCAAGCAGTTCTCATGCTTTGGCCTCCCAAAGTGCTAAGATTATAGGCATTAGCCACTGTGCCCAGCCCTGTTCATTTTTTAGGCTATGCAGTAATGGTTACATTTACATACCTAAATTGACATTTATTTGAGTACCTCACATTTGCCCCTTTTTATTGGTCTTAATAGTTGGATCCTAATCTTTTACATATTAATTTATTCTATTTAATATGTTTTTCATTCTTTAAATAGGAATGGATTGTCATTGGGCAAGTCGATATGGAAGCTCTAATAGAAAAGCATCTTTTTACTGTACATGATTGGGAGAAAAATTTTAAAGCACTGAAAATAAAAGGGAAAGAAGTAGAACGACTTCCAAGGTATTGGAGATTAATGTAGTGCTTATGTGTCATAATAATTTTTGATATGGATAGTAAGAGTATTCTTTACTTAGTGGTGTTGAAATCAGATCAGCTTCTTGCCTCCTCTAGATCTCAGCTATGACATTTGAGTAATGCCCATCTGGATAGGGCATTCCAGAGAATAAAAGAAGTTTTCCTTCTAAAGGCTCTGCTGGCTGAGATCTAGTTGGGTAGAATAGAGGCTTCTGTTCAGATCTGGTATGATATCTTGATATGTATTGGCACAGTCCGCATATGGCTAGAAGCTACTGGTGAGAGCATACTAGAAAATATAAAGCTAATGACGTTTTACTCTGCTTTTGTACTGCTTTGCTTCCTTTCAAAATGCCCTAAGAGGCACACAACAACATAATGCTTCATCCAGGTACTGCCCTAAATGTAGACAAAAGCCACTGAGGGCTCATAACCTAGCTGCTTGAGAATATATCCCCCTTGCTATCTGATATTCTCACCACTGGAACCACTCTTAGCAATAAGTTCCATGAAAGGCCCTATATAATAATAGTGCATATGTACCCTTTAAAGGATAATATTACTTTTATTCATTTGTTCATTCTTTCAATAAATATTTGGTGAGCATTTATAACATGCATAACTTTGTGCTGTAGGAGTACAAAGATGAAGATGACAGAGAACTTGAGATCAAGTTGCTTTCTCTCTGGTAGTGCAATAAGACAAGTATATTTGATGATTAAGTCAAGTACACACAGTGGTGAAGTGAGTGGGTTCTGGAGTTAGATGTCTCTTATCAGCTGCATGACTTTGACGGTTGTTTAAATTGTGAACCTCAATTTCTTTAACTTTAAAATAGTTACAACAATAGTATTTATCTCAGCGTTTTGAGGATTAAATGAGTAATAGACATAAATTACTGGTATAGGGTATGTTTTCAATAAGCATTGTTTTTAATTATTAATATCAGAAAGAATATTCTATATTTAAAATTAGAGACTGAACTTAAACTATGGGGATTCAGAGGATGACATCTCTCCATTTGGGGTAAAATCAGGGCAGGTTTTGTTAAAATAGTAACACTTAAATTAGAATTTTGACAGGTAGAAATGAGAATGGGAGGTTAAAATCCCTCTTAAGGAGAGGAATTTATATACCTGAAATTATGAAGTTGGTTAATGAGAATTTTATTAATGCTTTTTCAGTGAATAGAGGGAGATGATCCTGGAAAGGAGTACATAAGGTACAGATTGGGGAAGAGTCTCATATTCTGAAATAGAGAATTTGGATTTTATTCATTTTAGGGTGGTTAGCTTTTGAAGGTTTCTAAACAGGAGTGTGTCAGTACCAAAGCTGTGCATTAGGAAGGTTCGTTAGTCTTAAAATAATGAATTATATGGTAGAATAAAGAGTTCCCAGAGACTGACAGGCTGTCTGTCAGTCATCCAGAAGACCAGTGATAATTAATTGAATTAAGTTGTTGGTACTCAAAATGGGGAGGAGGAAATACTACGAGGAATTAAGAAGTCTTATTTATTGGAGGAAGATGAAGGATGAGGAATAGAAAAAAATAATTTTGTGGCCGGGCGTGGTGGCTCATGCCTGTAATCCTAGCTCTCTGGGAGGCTGAGGCGGGCGGATCGCTCAAGGTCAGGAGTTCAAGACCAGCCTGAGCAAGAGCGAGACCCCGTCTCTAATAAAAATAGAAAGAAATTAATTGGCCAACTAAAAATATATAGAAAAAATTAGCCGGGCATGGTGGCACATGCCTGTAGTCCCAGCTACTTGGGGGGCTGAGGCAAGAGGATCGCTTGAGCCCAGGAGTTTGAGGTTGCTGTGAGCTAGGCTGATGCCACGGCACTCACTCTAGCCTGGGCAACAAAGTAAGACTCTGTCTCAAAAAAAAAAAAAAAGAAAAAAGAAAAAAATAATTTTGTGATTTGTGGTTTTGAGCTTGGGTGATTTGGGTAATGGTAGTGCCACTAACATTAGTTTGAAGTAAGGAAAAAATAGTGCTTTTGTTCCGCTTGCATGTGAGGTTTCTCTTCTGTATTGGATCCTATCTTTGATCCCAATCTTGCTCATCTTCTTTGATGTGATGGTGTCACCTGACTGCTCAAGGACCTCTACTGCTACTTCTACTATTTGTCCCTTACTGTAGACAACTTTTCCATTTGTGCTTCCTTACCAAAGTTCTAAACAGAACAAAACAAAAAGAATGCCTGCTCTATCTTCATTCTATTTTCCATTTTGCTATTTTTTGCTAACAAATTAACATTTATTTAAGCTAATAAACACATACATGCACACACAAACACACAGAGATTTATTTTATTGGTACTTTTTGGAAATATGCTATAAGATTAGAAAAACCATATTCTAATGATGTATTTCAGGTAGAGTAGTAAGAAAATAATTTTTGGATAGGCATCTTTGATATATAATGAGACATCCTCCCATTCTATCTATGGCTGAACAGAATCTCAGTAACATATTATGAATATTTCAATTGAAATGTTAATGTTAGTTATGTCCACAGCATTCTATTGTCAGGGAATAAAACTTCTTTGCTATAATTATGTCATTTTATGTTAATTCACTAGCAAAGTACATTATAATGTAGTTTTTTAGGTTTTCCCAAATCCTCTATCTTCAAGTATCAAATATCAGAAATCGTGACTCTTTATATGTCAGGATTTTGTAAATCATATACCTTCATGTATTAAGCAAATTGGTTCTTACAGCTTTTGGTGGTTAAGAACTTTAGTTTAGGCCGGGCTTGGTGGCTCACGCCTATAATCCTAGCTCTCTGGGAGGCTGAGGCTGGAGGATTGCTCAAGGTCAGGAGTTCGAGACCAGCCTGAGCAAGAGCGAGACCTCGTCTCTACTAAAAAAAATAGAAATTAATTGGCCAACTAAAAATATATAGAAAAAATTAGCCGGGCATGGTGGCACATGCCTATAGTCCCAAGCTACTCGGGAGGCTGAAGCAGAAGGATTGCTTGAGCCCAGGAGTTTGAGGTTGCTGTGAGCTAGACTGATGCTACGGCTCTAGCCCGGGCAACAGAGTGAGACTCTCTCTCTCAAAAAAAAAAAAAAAAAAAAAAAGAACTAGTTTAATCCTCTCCAGCTAGTGAACGATTGAGAATAAATAAATAAAGCCTTAAAAGAAAATTATGTTCTTATTATAAAACTGTAAACTGTAAGTACTTAACACTTATAAGTTGCTTTCTAAGGATCTTACCAGGCTCTATGCTTTAGAACAGGCAAGTATTTTTTTATAAATAATCTTATTGACCCAAATTTTCAGATCCTTTTTTAAATTTTATATAATTTAAGATAAGTAAGAGATTTTCCTCAGATGAGTGAGGAAATGTTCTCTTTGCTTAGAACATTACAATTTGCATTAGGGTACTAGGCAAAGAATTAGTCTTTTAAAAACTATATTCCTTTTTTTCTGATTATTAAAATATTTCTATATTTTTAAAATATAGAAAAGTACAAAGGCAATTGCTATTAATATTTGATGTTTGGGACATATTAGAACATATCCTTACAAAATTGAGATCATACTATATCCCACTATTTTTATTTAATACTATTTCATTAATATTTTGCTGTTCCTTAAAAATGTGTTTTTTAATTATATGGATATATAAAAATTTATATAAAAATTTATTTAGCCATTCTTATATTTAGCTTATTTCTATGTTTTCCTTATTATAGTTAATGTTTTGAGGAAAATACTTGTATATATATCTTGGAGTATGCCTTGAAAATTTTCTTAGGATAAATTCTAAAGATAAGGTTATTAAGGTAAAAGATATACCTATTTTAAAATTTTTTGATATATATTTTGCTCTTTATATAGATTACATTATTTTATACTCTGACCAAAAGTTCTGAGAATTCTGTTTACCTACACAATTGAAGATAAAAATTAACCATTTATTATGTAATATTTTTGTCAATTTGATAGGTATAAAATAGTATCTCATTGTATTATTGTTTTAGTGCCTCAATAATCTATATTCACTTTCTATCTATATTTGTTTTCTTTCCTTTATCATTATTGTTTATATTTTGGCTGCAAGATAGTGAATTTATTTTATAAATATTTAATATTTAATAAGTATAACTACTTATTAATTATTTAATAAATATATTACATGCTGGGATAAGAGGAGCTTATGAATATTTAAATATATCCTGTTGATAGTTTATTTCATAATGTGCTGCCTTTTTTAAAGCTAATACATTGGATGATTAAAATAGTAATATTTTAACAAAATCATTGTTCAGTGAAAAACTTTAGAATGGTATGTATAAGGCATTTTTACTAAATTAAATCTAAATGTGCTTAAGATTACAATAATACTTTTGACTTACATTTTAAAATAAAGCATAATATTATAATGAGACTCTTTTTCCCTAATTTGTCTTTTTCATGTCAAAATATGTCCTTTGGCATTTTTCAGTGCTGTCAAGGTAGATTGTTTAAATATTAATTGCAGCCCTGTGAAGACTGTGATTGATGATCTCATCCAGAAGTTATTTGATATGCTTGTTCTTTCTTTGAAGAAGTCCATCCAGGGTAAAGACCTTTTATAATTTTTATTTTTAATTAATTTTATTTGTAGAGGCATATACTTTGATAGTTATGAAATATGTATCTCAGTGATGATTAAAAATCAAAACTGACCTAGAAAGTATTATGAAATAAAATTTTCTCAAAATGATAATTTTAAAGAAGTAGGAAAGTCCATGTTCAAACCTTAAGTCTAAAAATTGAAGACATCCCTAGTATTTGCAGTCAAAGCTATTATCAGTTGGTTGCATGCATGTGTTACTGAGAAAGGTAGGTAATTCTAGTATAATGTTTTTCTCCTTAACTCTTCAAACTCAGCAAAAATTTTCTAACACACCACACTGTTGCTTTCTTTTCTTTAAATAGATGGTTTAGCTCATTTAAAAGACTGAAAAACTTCCTAATTTTTAGTAAAATTTACTGAGTATAGTTTAATTTTTTCTTTTCTTTTTTTGAGATAGGGTTTTGCTCTGTCTTCTGGGCTAGAGTGCAGTGGCATGATCATGGCTCACTGCAACCTCAAACTCGTGGGCTCAAGCGATCCTCCTGCCTCAGACTCCCTAGTAGCTAGAACTACAGGCGCATGCCACCACGTCTGGCTAAATTTTGCAACTTTTGTAGAGATGGTGTCTCGCTCTTGCTCAGGCTGGTTTGAACTCCTGGCCTTAAGTGATCCTTCTGCCTCAGCCCCCCAGAGTGCTAGTATTACAGGTGTGAACCACCATGCCTGGCCTAATTTTTCCTTAAAAATCTTAAATACAATATGAAACAATTAAACTTTCATGAGAAGAAATTTCTTTGCTTATTCCACTTCTTGAAATTTTGTTTTATGCAAGCAAATGATAATTTAGGATTTAAATGTATTTCATATAATGATTACTTCAAACAGTCCTTGATTTAGAAATTATGTAATGGAATATTTTTGGTGATAGTAATAATGTTTCTTATATTTCAATGTTACCTATTCAGCTCACTTACATGAAATCGATACATTTGTTACTGAGGCTATGGAAGTCTTAACAATCATGCCTCAGTCTGTGGAAGAAATAGGTGATGCAAATCTACACTATAGTAAGCTACAAGAACGGAAGCCAGAGGTGAGAATCACAAAGTATAGTTATTATTATTATTATTTTTTACTGTGCTAGAAATGTTTAAATTAGGTAATTTTGTGTGATTATTTAGAAATAATCTTAACATTATAAGAAGGTCCACAATAATCTGGTCCAACTGGTCAGTTCGTGATTGGACTCTCAGTGCTTTATTGGTGTAATGAAACAGTAACAGTAATGCTTAGTATTATTTTCAGAATAATTTTCATCTTCATAAAATAGATGTGGCCTATTAGAATAAATATAAACTTAAAATGATTCAAGCTGTTAATTTTAGGGTCATAATTTTAGGATGCTGAAGTATGAAGTTAGAGCTGAATTAGGAATACATACACACACACACACACACACACACACACACACAGTGGAAGAGCTCATAATTAAAGACAAAGATGAGAGAGTGGTAAGGATTCATAGAAACAGTATCCATAGCTAGAGCCCAGAATAAACAAGCCAAAGTTTTATAGAACATATTATGGATAATTTTAGTTATGTTTAGAGCAAGAAGGAAAAATAATTCAAATTAGTACACCAACTTTTGTGTGTCCTTACTATGTGATAGGCTTAAAGTTATAAAGAGAGTTTAAAGGTGAATAAAATAATATACCTTTCTGATGGAATTATGAAGTTTTATGTGATAGGCTTAAAGGTATAAAAGAGGGTTTAAAGGTAAATAAAATAATGTATCTGTCTAGTAAAAGGAATTATCTAGAAAAGGAATGGTTATGAGCTGTAGTTGTTAGTGCAGAGACATTTATTAGTTAATTAATTTGACAAATATTTTTGAATCATTTGGTATATTCTGTGCATTGTGCTAGGAGTTGGGGATGCGTCTGTGAACATGCTCTGTTCTCATGGAATGTCTACCTGGAGGCAGGTCGACCAGGAAACTGTTGTAACATCTTTGCAAGCTAACCTAAGTTTTGTTTATATGTAGGAAATTAAAATCCTACTCTATTTTTTTCTTTTCTTATTGATTCTCCTAGTACAATATGGCTTACTTATTGGTCCATTGGCTTTTCTCTGTTTCTCAGATGAAACTGATCCTGCCCAGAGATAGCAAACTGGTCATTGCGATATATTTGAATTTCTTTTGCTTCTGTTTTATTATGCATGCACAGTATATTTAAAAATCTTTAAATGGATTTTATTGTTTGGCTACATAGTAAAAGTACAGTTATTAATTATAGGATACTTTTGTTTTACAGTGCTTTAAAAGGCTTAGAGGCAGTTGAAGCAGTTTAGCACCCATTGACCTACACACAGACTGTTTAACAAACTGTTAAATGTGTACAATTTAGGGCATTTCAGCTAGAAATCCTGAATGTAGGAGCTTAATTTCACTTCTTCAGTTATATGTTTCTTAAGTATATTTTTCATGACTTTCTTTTCTCTACTAAGTAGAATAATTTAGTTAACTTATGCTCTTAGATAATCACCAATTTTAGCTCTTTCAGAAGCTTCTTTTAGCATTTTCTTATGAATGAGACAGTTATAATGAGAACTTTCCTTTGAATAGCTATTCTATTGTCTTTATGGATTTCACTCAGTCTCTTATTACTAATTTTATTATCTCTTTTAACTAATTTTATTATCTCTTTATTATCTCTTTTAACCTCTGATGTTAGAGTGAGTTTGTTGAGCTTGTTTATAATAATAAATAACCATGAGAAAGTTTACATCTAGGAATTTTTTGTTTCTGCCAAATCAGTATATCCAGGAATTTCACAAATTATTTAAAGGCAAAAGTCTTGATTTTAAAAAAGAAAATCATGAAACAAAAATTAAAATACATGAAATCTTAGGAGATTTGATAAAATAAATTGTTATTCACATTTTTTTTTTAACTTTTAGATTTTGCCCTTGTTTCAAGAAGCTGAAGATAAAAACAAACTGTTACGAACTGTGGCTGGTGGAGGTTTAGAAACAATTAGTAATCTGAAAGCTAAGTGGGATAAATTTGAGTTGATGATGGAAAGTCACCAACTTATGATTAAAGATCAGGTGAGAACCTTTTAGTTATTTTATTAAAATGAATATAATTTTTCTCACTTAAGATTTCTTGCTTTATTCTTTTATAGCCCAGGTTTATAAGAATTTAGTGCTGCTGTTGAAATTGACCTTCATTAGTACTTTTATAGTAAAATACTTTATATAAATGATGATTGTTTTACATGGTTTTTCTTTACTTCCTATCATACCAAGAAAAAACTAGTCCCTTTGAAATGTAACATTATTTTCAGTCTTATGAATGAATTTATTGTTTACTTACTGAGTATGGCTAAAGTTTATTTCTGAAACTCATGTTCTTTCTTAAATTACTAAATTTATAAGGATATCAGTTTTACTATTCTAATAGAGACCCAAAAAATTGTAGCTTAAGTTTCTGTCTTACATTAGATTGTAAGCTGATATTGTGCCTCTGTTCTGTAGCTTTGTCTCGGATCCAGGTTTCTTTAATCTTATTTGTCTACCATCTCTAGGGTATTGTCCTAAGTGGGTTACTACCACATTTATTAATAGTTGCTGCCTTAGTAGGGAGGTGGAAGGGGGAAAGAGATAGGGGTACTATCTGTCTTGTAAGGACACAACCTGGAAGTTATACATCTATTACACTTATATTTTGCTGAGTGTAAGTCTTATGGCCCTTACTTGCATGGGAGACTAGGAAATGCCTTCCTTAATTTAGCAGCTATATACACAGGTAGAACAACCAGTAGTCATTGAACAAACACTTTTTTATTATATCACTTTTGTTGATAGTTGTAGTGGGTGTGGTTAATCACATGAATGCCTTTTTTAAGGATGATATTTGAGGGTTATTTCTTGTCGTGAATTTATGGTCTAGTTATGTATGAATTATTTTATTACACTTGGAATCAATAGTTAAAATATGTGGTATATGTATACCATGGAGTACTATTCGGCTTTAAGAAACAATGGTGATATAGCACCTCTTGTATGCTCCTGGATACAGCTGGGACCCATTCTACTAAGTGAAGTATCTCAAGAATGGAAAAACAAGCACCACATGTACTCACCAGCAAATTGGTATTAACAGATCAACACCTAAGTGGACATATAGGAATAACATTTGTCGGGTGTTGGGCGGGTGGGAGGGGGGAGAAGGGGATGGGTATATACAAACATAATGAGTGAGATGTACAACGTATAGGGGATGGACTTGCTTGAGGCTCTGCCTCGAGGGGGGAGGGGGGCATGGGCAATATACATAACCATAATATTTATGCTGAAATAAAAAAAATTAAATAAATAAAAAATAAAAAAATAGTTAAAAATAAAAACAATCCTTTGAAAAGTTGGTATTGATATTTTTTCACTTTTAAATAGAAAATATTGGAAATAAGAATGTGGAAATGAAGTGAGATTTTACCCTGCTGCATTAAGTTATTTAAACTCTATTGGCCTGTAGATTGAAGTGATGAAAGGAAATGTGAAATCACGTCTTCAGATCTATTATCAAGAACTGGAAAAGTTTAAAGCTCGTTGGGACCAATTAAAGCCTGGTGATGATATTATTGAAGCTGGCCAACATAATACTCTTGATAAAAGTGCAAAGTCAATAAAAGAAAAAAAAATTGAATTTGATGATCTGGAAGTCATAAGAAAAAAGCTGGTGTATGTTTTTTTCTTTAAAACTGGTAGTGTTCATTTTGAAAAATGGTTTTATATATATTAAGCTAATAATTTTCTTATATTTGCTGTCTTAATGCCTTTCCTCATAAACTTCAGCAGTTTTTAAAATACAAATAATGAGTATTCATGTTACTGCTGTCTTAGTCATGGTTTTATATGAGGATATTCAGAGAAAGCAAATTTCAAAAAAAGACTAGAAATAGAATAGAAAATTAAATTTACTTAAAAGTTATATTGGGGGGTTGGAATACTCACTTTCTGTGATCTCATCCTATTTAAAAATGGAGTATATAAAATTTTTGGAAAATTTACTTTCAGTATCTCTGAGAAAAAAATGAATGTTACAAAATAAGTAGTAACAAAAGACTTAAAAATGTGTTGTTGGTTCATCTTATAATAATGCAAGGAGTTAAATTTGAACACTGCTTTAGGTTTGGTCTATTTAAGCAAATGTATCCATAAAATAATTGCTTTCATATGTGAGCTGAAGTCTTATTTCCAAAATTATTAAATAGCATTATACCAGTTAGATTAAGTGTATTTTATAATCTAGAAGCTAGCCCTTTCAACTGAGATTATTTTCTTCTCATATTAATAAATAGATTTATACAATCATGAATATTTACATGTATATGACATATATAATATACATAAAAATATATATTACAAACTTGATTTTGACTACATTAGAAAAATGCATATTCATGAATTTAGGAGAGCCCATGTACATGTAGTTAAAATTCTCATGTAAAATGGGTCGTTTCCTACTATCTCCACTGTCAAACATACACACATGTGTATCATATGCACACACACACAGACAGAATGCAGTTAAATAACTATTGTTACTTAACAGTTTTTCTGTTTTTAAAATTTAGTATTTCAATATTTGTTTCTGTAGTGATGACTGCCATCATTTTGGACTAGAAGAGCCTAATTTCTCTCTGGCATATAGCATCTCTAAAGACATTGAGAGCTGTGCACAAATTTGGGCCCTTTATGAAGAATTTCAGCAAGGATTTCAGGAAATGGCCAATGAAGATTGGATTACTTTTCGGTTTGATTCAAAAACAATATTTAGACTCATAATTTGGTAGTTTTGTTATTGGATGTAAACTTTAAGATGTGTTTTTGGTATTTTATAGGACTAAGACATATCTGTTTGAGGAATTTTTGATGAATTGGCATGATAGATTAAGGAAGATTGAAGAACATTCAGTAATGACAGTGAAATTACAGTCAGAAGTTGACAAATATAAAGTATGATTGTTTTACTTATTCTAATTAAAAATGAGTTTGGAGCTTTCATGTATCTTTTTATTATCTAGTGACTGAACTAAAATTTTAGTTTATATGTTTTTCAATTATTTCATTATATGAAAAGATAGGAAACAGAGTAAACAATAGAAATTGATATTTCTGCTACCAATTGGAAAGAAATTTTAAGTAAGAAATTTATAGTTAAAGTTAAAAAATAAAGTGTTTACATAGCCTAGTGCCACATGGGTCATATAATAAAATAATACAAATAGAAATAGTCTATCTCATGTTTTAATATATTAAACTGCAAAGGGAAATTTGCATGTGTCTGCAGTAACGTTTAATAAAAAAATTTTCTATAGTTTTGTTTAACCATATATAGATTTGAAGGCTGTTAAACATGATAATGGATTAATTAAAATTTTGATAGCTAATAACCATAAAATAAATACTAATTTGTATTTTGCTAATATTTGTATAAATGTATACATATTCCTTTTTCTTTTTCTTTTCTTTTTTTTTTTTTTTAACAGATTGTAATTCCTATCTTGAAATACGTGAGAGGGGAACATCTTTCTCCAGATCACTGGCTGGATCTTTTTCGTCTACTTGGCCTTCCTAGGGGGACTAGTCTAGAGAAATTGTTGTTTGGTGATTTGCTCAGAGTAGCTGATACAATTGTAGCCAAAGCTGCAGACCTTAAAGTATGAATCACTTTTATAAATATCTCATAAATCTGAACCTTGTTAATATACAATTTTGCTTCATATCTTGTTGTTTAAATAAAATAGCAAGTTAGACTTTTTTCCCTTTCTTAAAATAGTGACAATGTTCTATTATTTCAGTATTCTTTCATTAGTAATGTCTCTGAATCTGTCAGACACTGCGTATGGGGGTGTAAACACAACAATATTGTATAAATCCCCTCTTTGAGAAAGAAAAAATATGAAATACAAAAAGAGTTTTTCTTGAAGAAGGGGGTCAGCTTTAATCAAAAAGTAAACAAATACAAATAATTTTACATAACATATATTTAAAATCATGTATTACGTTACAAATAAAGTTACAAAAGTCCAGAGAGCTAAATCAAGAACCAGTTTGTTAATCAGGATTAGAAAAGGTCTCAAGTAAAAGTAAAACTTTTCATAATTCTATCATAAGTGACAGACTTTCTATGTTGCATTCTGGCCATTCAAAAATATAAGGACTCTTGATGTCAAATTGTTTTATTTTCTATCCAAAAAGCAAACCTTTACATTTGTTGTTAATCCTGGAACATATTTAGAGATAATCTTGAGAAGTTGTAAAGCATGACTACTATAGAAAATAACTCTAGTTTGATTGCTAATTATTTTAGATGTATTAGAATTTACAATAAGATTACAGTAACATTTCTGAAGTTCCATTCTTCCAAATCTTGGCCTTTTGGTCTACAAAACATTAAATAAGCCAGACTAGTTTTATCTTTTGTGATAGTTGCTTACATTTTCTGTTTTTCTTTTGTAGAAGCGAAAAGCATAGGCAGAACTTTGTATATACTTTGACCATGTGAACCAGGATGCTTAGTATCTGATATGCTTTGATAAAATAGCAAATAATTCTTCTGGATTACATGTACAATATATCCATTTAATTTTTTTTGCCTTTTGGTGAAAAGCCAGATAAAACATATTTTCTTATAAAGTGTATTTTTATAATTTATATGATAATGTTGAAATAATAAATATGGATATTTTGTGTTATATAGGATTTAAACAGTCGGGCACAAGGTGAAGTTACAATCAGAGAAGCTTTACGTGAACTTGATCTTTGGGGAGTTGGAGCAGTGTTTACATTGATTGATTATGATGACAGCCAAAGTCGAACTATTAAACTGATTAAAGACTGGAAAGATATAGTAAATCAGGTTGGAGATAATAGATGCCTTCTTCAGTCCTTAAAGGATTCTCCTTATTATAAAGGGTTTGAAGATAAAGTATCAATTTGGGAAAGAAAACTTGCAGAGTTAGATGAGTACCTACAGAATTTAAATCATATCCAGAGAAAGTGGGTATATTTGGAACCCATTTTTGGCCGTGGAGCATTACCAAAAGAACAGACACGCTTCAACAGAGTTGATGAAGATTTTAGGTCAGTATAGCTAAATAAGACATAGACACATATAGCAGTTTTTTATTCATTCATATTGTGAAGTGCTTAATACAAGCTAATTACTATTGGTATCTTCTGTGTATTCAAGCTCTTTCTCTAGCGGATCCTTCTGAGAAGTTATTCTTCACTTAAGCATTTACTACTTGAACCATTTTGGTCTGGTTTCTGCCATTACCATACCACTCTACCTAATATATATACTTCCTAAAATCACCAATTACTTTCCTGTTTTAAATTCAGTGGACATTTTTCATTTCTTATTTTACTTTTTCTCTTAGTATTTTATAGAGTTGAACATTTCTTCTTTCTTGGAAAGTCTCTTCCCTGGGCTTCTGTAATATTGTCCTCTCTTGGTTTTCTGACTATGTCTCTGATTCTCTTCCTACTTCCTAATCTTCAGCTCTCTCCAAACCTTTAGTTGTAGACATTGTCACTCTATATTCTCTCCTTAGAAGTCTTCCCAATTTATATATACAGCCCATATTTCTTTTCTGAGTTTCAAATCTACTAAACATCCTCACATCAAAACTGAATTCATGAACTTACTCCCTAATTCCTTTCCCATAGATCTTTTCTCTTTATGATTCCTATCTCAATAAATGGTACCACCTAATTGTTGAAAGCAGAAACATGATGAATATCTTTGATAGCTCCTTTTCTTCCACTTCCACATACATCAAATTACCAAATTTCATTGATCTTAACCTACTTAATATATCTTGAACCAAACACCTTTTATATCTGTACTTCTCCCATTCTATTCTAAAGTACTCTCTCTCTCACTTGGACTACTACATTAATCTTCTGACTTGTTTTTATATATAAGTTTTTCACACAACAGCCAGAGTAATTGTTTAAAAATGCAGTTTCATTGCTTCTTGTCCTTTTGGCTAAGATCAGGTGTAGTATCTGTTCTTATCTGTTTAATATCTGATATGTTCTAAACTATTTGAAAAAAATTAAAAAAGTAAAAATGCAGTTTTAGCACTTTTTTTTTTTTTTACTCCTGTAAGTAAAATTTTAAAGTGATTTCCCATTGCTCTAAGCAGGGGTCCTCAAACTACGGCCCGCGGGCCACATGCGGCCTGCCGAGGACATTTATCTGGCTCACCGAGTGTTTTTGCCGCCGCTGCCTGTCCTGCTTAGCAGCTGACTCGTCCCGGGCACTCTCCAACGGTCTGAGAGACAGTGAACTGGCCCCCTGTTTAAAAAGTTTGAGGACCTCTGGCTCGAAGGATAAGATCTTGATCTGCTCCTTGTCCATATCTCTAGCCTTGTGCTAGTCTCCTTTTTGCTTTAGTGACTCTAGCCTTTAGTTATGCCTGGCTCTTAAATATGCCTGGCTCTTTCCCAGGATCTTTGCTAGAAGGTCTTTCCCTCCTACTCACTGACTTTTTCTTTTTATTCATCATTCATAACTCAGCTTAATTTAATTCTTCAAAGAAGTCCTAGGTCATGGGTCATCCTGTTTGCCACTTCAACCATACTTTGTACTTTTCCTTCTTAGCATCTATTGTAATTTTATTTAAATATTTTAAGAAATTTATTTGATGTCTTTCATTGTCATTGGAACATTAGCTCTATGAGGTAGGGCTTAATATTTAGTCAATAAAAAATATAAGAGAATTTGTAATATAGGAAGTTAAAAATGATGAGGTATTATTTTTAGTATTATTTATTAGGAGTATAATGATATGTTACTGTTTATAAATGCTACATCTAGTTTGTGTTAAGCAGGCAAAAAAATGTCTTAATATTTCTTAGCCAAAAAACTGTTAAAATACATGTGAAAATAATATTTTTGTTTTGTAGGTCAATAATGAATGACATCAAGAAAGACAATAGAGTCACAACATTAACTACTCATGCAGGAATTAGAAATTCTCTACTAACGATACTTGATCAACTTCAAAGATGTCAGAAATCATTAAATGAATTTTTAGAGGCATGTTTTAAAAAAATCTATATATAATACATTGTGAAGTACTTAATATCTTAATTATTTGAAAAGAGAAAGCTATTTTTTGTTTTTATCTTTATTAGGAAAAACGCTCAGCATTTCCAAGATTTTATTTTATTGGTGATGATGACTTATTAGAAATATTGGGCCAGTCTACTAACCCATCAGTGATTCAGTCTCACCTTAAGAAGCTATTTGCTGGTAGGTGTCAACATTTATTTAACACATATTTATTGAGTTTCAACTATGTGCCAGGTATAATGTTAGGCTACTGGGTAGACTATTGAATAATATACAGTTCATACAGTCTAAGAACTTATAATTTAATGGGGGGGACAAGCTAGTAAGCTGATAAATGTTATACAGTGTGACAATTCCTGTAATTGACATAAGTGTGTGGTGCTGTAGTTATGTGTATGAGGGCATTTAGCTCATTTCTAGGGCATCATGGAGAAAGTGACATTTAAGGTGAGATTTGAAGAATGTATAGGCATTAGTTAGAAAAAAGGTGGGCAGGCAGAGAGAATAGTCTGTGCAAAGGCCTGGAAGTGAAGGAGAATATGCCTCTTCATTATTAAGTTTAAGGTCTCCTGAAACACATCCAAATGGAGATACTCAATAGGCAATTATTGTCAGCAGAGAGACCTCGGTGAGGATGTGGAAATGGTAGTCATCTGTATAGAGATAATAATCAAACTATGGGAATAGGTGAGATTACTTGGGGAGATGTGTAAAGTAATTAGTATGGTATGCTTTGATGTTATTGAGCCACTTTAATGGGGTATTTATTAATGGTAAATAGAATCACAAAAATGACTATGATTTTCTCAAAATATTTCATTTGCTTGGAAAGAGCAAGTAAATTAATGCTTCTGTACGCAAACATCTCTATTGAAAAGAGCTATATTTTTTAAATTAAGAAGTAAAAAACTTTCATCATTTTCACTTAAAATCAGGGATCAGCAAACTATAGGTCATGGGTCAAATCTGGCTCACTATGTGTTGTTTTTTGAATAAAGTTTTGTTGGAACATAGCCATGCTCAGTAGTTTATGTATTGTTTATAGCTGCTTCCATGCTGTGAGTGCAGAGTTGAGTAGTTGACACAGACCATCTACCCCATTAAACTTAAAATATTCTCTGGTCCTTTACAGAAATATTTGCAGACTCTGTGTATCTGAAGCTTTAGGGTGCTTGTATCTGTAACTGTGATTTGGGCAATGGGATATAGTAGAAAGCTCTTGGAATCAGAAGGTTTACATCAAAGCTCCATCTCTACTATTTATTAATTAGTTATTAATTTACCCCTCTGAAATGTAGTTTTCCTCTTATATTGCAAATAATAACTTAAAGTTTTTTTTCTAAAGATCAAAATGAGGTAATGTGTTCAAGTTTTTTATATACTATGAAGTGATATGCAAATTTTAGAGAAGGGGTCTTATTTGCCCTTCCCTTACCTCTGTTTCTTTGTTTGGTATCTAATATTGTCTATAATGGTTGCTATTACTACCTTAGGAAAGGTTTTTGTTACTACTTTAAAAACAAACTTTATTGATACATAATTTATATATAATTCATTTCTTGTATTTAAGTATATAGTTTGATGAATTTTGACAAATTATATTCACCTTTGTAACTACCACTGCAATTAAGATATAAAACATTCCCATCAGCCCAGAGAGTTTCCTCATGCCTCTTTGAAGTCATTTCTGCCCCTCTCCTCATCCACTTCACTCTACCCCAGGCAAGCACTGATCTGATTCTTATCACTATAGATTAGTTTCTGCCATTTTTAGAAATACTTGTAAGTAGAATAATCAATATGTATTCTTTGCACTCATTTATGTCTCACTTTTTTTGCTCAGTGTGATGTTTTTGAGATACCTGCAATTGTATTTCATTCCTTTTTTATTGCTGAATAATATTCCATTATTTGAATATACCACAGTTTATCCATTTACCTGTTGATGGGCACTTTGGGTTATTTCTAGTTTTTGGCTATTATGAATGAAGCTGTTGTGAATATTCATACAAATCTTTTTATAGACATATGTTTTTATTTCTATTAGATAAATACCTGATTGTGGAATTGCTAACTCATATAGGAAGTATTTAACTTTTTAAGAAACTGCCAAATCATTTTCCAAAGAGGTTATAACATTTTACACTCCCATCAAGAATGTATGAGAGTTAGGAAAGTTCTTTTTTTTTTTGAGACAGAATCTTGCTCTGTTGCCTCAGTTAGATTGTAGTGGCGTCATAGCTCATTGCAACCTCAAACTCCTGGGCTCAAGCAACCCTCTTGCCTCAGCCTTCTGAATAGCTGGAACTACAAGTATGCACCACCACACCCGGCTAATTTTTTCTATTTTTAGTAGAGACGGGATTTCGCTCTTGTTCAGGCTAGTCTTGAACTCCTGAGCTCAAGCAATCCTCCTGCCTCTACCTCCCAGAGTGCTAGAATTACAGGCCTGAGGCATGGTTCCCAGCCCTAGGACTGTTTTAATGATTGGTATGTATTAGTTGATTAGGTTGCCTAACATTCTTTCTGGAACATGGTACGAATGAATGAATAAGCAAACATACAAACATCAAAATAAACAAGTAAAACTACCAATGAACCAGGTCACATATTGATAGGAGATATTTTAGATTAGTGATATGAATGTCTATCAAGAGTGATTCTTTTTTTCCTCAATAGGAACATTACATATGTGATATACTTTTTAATTCTATTACAGTATCTAATGGGGTATATAGTATACACTATGTAATATATATGTCATGTCTATTATATCCTTAATGCTCTTGCATTTAAATTGTTGCTTTTATATTACAGGTATTAACAGTGTATGCTTTGATGAGGAATCAAAACATATAACTGCAATGAAATCTTTAGAGGGAGAAGTTGTACCTTTTAAAAATAAAGTTCTTCTATCAAATAATGTAGAGGTAAGTAATTCTTTTTCAAGTGTGAAAATAGAAAAAAAAACTGTATGAACTTCATATAAAAAATAGTTTAGTTAATTTAGAGAATAAAATTAGTTAATTTAAGTCTTTTAGGAAACTCATCTCACATCTTAAGCAATGATTTGTTTTGTTAGGTTCAGAGTGTTTTGATATTAAAAATAATATGAGATTTTAGTTTTTAGAAGGCAGCATGTAATTATGAAAAACCTTGTCTTTGGAGTCAAAAAGACTTGGACATTAATATTAACTCCAAAACTTATTAGCTATGTGACTTAGAGTCTGAATTTTCATATAATTAAAATGAAAATCTCACTACAGATTGAGTATCCCTTATCTGAAGTGTTTGGGACCAGAGGTGTTTTAGATTTCAGATTTAGTTGGATTTTGGAATATTTGCATTTTATTAGTTCAACATCCTTAATCTGAAAGTTTGAAATGTTCCAATAAGCATTTCCTTTGAGCAGCATGTCGAGCTCAGAAGCTTTTAGATTTTGGAGCATTTTGGATTTCAGATTTTTGTCATAGGGATGCTTAACTTCTATCTGTTACAAAGACTTTCTCTTGAAAGTTAAATAATTGGCTTTAAGTACACTGTATAGTGCTTGGAACCTAAATACTCAATACATTTTAGTTCACTTTACTCTTTAAGATATGAATTGTATATTTTTATTTAAGTGAAAAGTAAGTTTGAAACTAGTGCATTTATAGAACAACTATTGATTAACTGCTTCTTCAGGACTGGAGGTGAACTGATCAAAGGCCTATTTACAAGCATATAGTTAAAACCAACCAGTAATAGGTTGTACCACATTGAATTGTAATTTTCAGATTCCAAAGTTACCTTCCAACTAGAAGTCAGGGACCATGTCCTATGCACATAACCAACCATTCAGGGACCATGTCCTATGCACATAACCAACCATTCAGCCTTGCAAAATGTCAATCCCTGGTTAGGCCTCAATATTTTATTAGATGTTGAGTACATATATCAGGTGATTGAAAGCATAGAAGGTATGCTAAGTAGCTATCATGTTTAGTTAAGAGTTTTATGGTTGTTGTTTTCCTCTCTTGCAGTTTTGTTGGCACTACAGTGAGGGGAAGAGTTTAAGTTTTAGCAGATGGGCTAAGGCAGTTATGCCAGCAAAGGAAAAGCTGAAACCCTTGTGATTATTAGCAGAGTAGGTGTCTCTGTAGCCTTTGCAGTGAAAGATAGGTTCTCACTCTTTAGCTACAGTGGCTTAGAGCTAGACAAAGCGTCATGCTATTTTTAGTACTGAGAAGTGCTCTACAAATGGAAAAAAAGCTTAAAACTTAGAGTTAATTTAAGTAAATAATGATGAAAAACTAAGATTGTAGTTTTTGCCCTTATATTTTGTTGCAAGTGATACACTTTTAAAGTTAAGAATTAATTCATAAATATTAATATTCATCATTGTTTCTATTAATCATCATTATTATTTTAACTTCAGTTTACTTTTATTATTTTATCTATAATGAAGTGAGTGGAAAAATATATTGTTTTGACTTTGAAATAAATTAGTTTTGTTTAATGAGGCAACCTAAAGCCCCAAATAATACAGTTTACCTCGATGAAGCAATCCCTTCCAATGGTTCCAACTTTCTTAATATGAGATCACTAGAATAGCATGAGCCAGGGAACTTTGCCAGCCTTTTTGACCCTATTTATTGGCCCAACTATCTAGTTTGATTCCATGAAATTAATGGATTACTTTTAAATGTTCATATTATATTGGTTTTTATAGGTATAGTGCTGATAGTGATAGCCACAAATTTGAGATTTCACACCCACCATTATCCCAAGAGGTGAAAAAATTTTCTTCAAATTATTTAAACTATTTATTAATAAAATAAAGAATTAAATGGCTGTAACTTAGTTTTGGAGTGTGATAGTCATAAGAAATTATAATACTCCTCCTGAAATAAAAGAATAGGATCAGTTGATAAATTATGTATTTGTTTTATGTCTTGTGTATATTATTTTCTAATTTTATTTTCAGGCTTGGTTGAATGATTTGGCCTTGGAAATGAAGCAAACTTTGAAACAGTTGTTGAAGGAATGTGTTACTACTGGGCAAAGTTCTCAAGGTGCAATTGACCCATCTCTATTCCCTTCACAGGTAAGGGGGCTTATGTCTGGAGGAATATAGGTTGGCATGGTATCATGGAAACATCCCTGACCTAGAGGTCAGGAGGCTTAGATAAGTGTCATCTTTGTTCTCCATTTATCTAATAGTTTACATGGACAAACTGCTTAACTTCTGAGTCTCAGTTCCCACAACTGTAAAATGTGGGGGATGCACTGCATGATAGTGAAGTTCTCTTCTAGCTCTGCTAATTTGCTATAATTCAGATGCTTTCAAGCAGAAGACATGCTGGGATTTAAGCAATGCAGGCCAGTGGTGAATGGAATGGAAAGAACGGAATTAGGCATGTAATAGCATCCTGGTTCCAGATGATTAGTTCATCGTTGATGGAGAGGCACAGATCTATAACACTGCTGTTCTTTACCCTCCACCCTTTCCATGGGATCATCTAAGAGGTTGGAGCTGGCATGAGCTTAGCAGGATATTAGTATAGGTCTGAAATATAGTCACAACACTGAACCGGAATATTGGCAGGACATTTGAGAGCTAGGTCACATGGTAGATTATAGAGATTGCTGCAACTCAGCATTAATAGGAGCGCATCCCTGGAAACACTGGATACTAGATATGTAGCTCACAAATTTGTTCCAGGCCATATCAAAGTATAGTACTAAAACTTGTATTAAACGTCCTGCTTCATTTAGTATTTAGTCCAGAATAATGCTATAGGTATAGGTCATAAGAAACTTTAGTTCTTAGGGACTGTGGAAGGGGTAGGCATTAGAATGTTCTGTGATTTCTCTTAGAAAAATCTACCCATGAACTCTCAAAGTTACTTGCTTTTCAGATTAAAAAATTTAGTAGGTATTGGGACAGGTTTTTATGTTGGTTCTCTTAAAGTATAGAAGCTTGGCGCATTTTAGATTCTGAGCCATTTTTGCAAACATGCCTTTTGTATCTTTTGGCATTTTGAGGCCAAATAACATCTGTTTAAAAGAATCTTAAGTTCTTAGAGAAAAACAAAAGTAATCATCACTGAATAATCATTGCCATTGCAGAATCAGGGTAAGTTGCTTTATTACCTCTGAAAATGTTTCCTAGTACTTTGTCAACTTCCAGATAGGATGTAAATCAACTTAAAATAAAAGAGACAATATAAAAAATTCACAAAAGCAAAAATTGCATAATAATTGGGTTATGGAAATGACAGTTATAGCCGGAGATACAGTGGGAGATAGAGGCTAAAGAAAGTTGCTGGATTTGAGCCTGAAACTTACCTCTAGGCCCTTGAACACTCAAATAAAAATGTGCACTTCTAAAAATATAGTTTATTGTCTACTAAAATCAAGAATTCTTGTTTATTAGCAGTTAATGTTAAGAAAAATTTATCTCCAAAGCATTTATATAAGGGAATTGTGTAGTATAAACAGTTACATGGATGTCAGGTACAGGTTATCACGTATTGATAATTCAATTCCTTTTTTGTAAAGACCTAGAATAACATAGAGAAGGTACGTTTTGGGTCTGGGAAGGTGGAAATGTGATAAAGTGAAAAGAAACTGACAGACCTTAGTTTAAATGCTGCCTTAGCCGGTTATTTTCTGAGTGATGCATTTTGACACTTAGTTAAGAGGGTATAGTAGTACCTACATTAACCAAGTCATTTTGAAGGTCATATCATATAATGTTTGCAGAGCACCTTAGTGGTAATTGCATTTTAGGTAATTAATAATATTAGTGCCTATCCAGTTATCTTAATGGTAATGTCACTTGAGAACCCAAGACTGTATCTTGACTATCACTTCTGTAAGCCTCTCACAGAAATTATGTAGCAGACTGTTAAAAATGGACACACTAAAAGCTCTGACTTCAGCATTATACAGTTCATCCACGTAGCAAGAACACATACCCCCTAATATTTTGAAATAAAAATTATAAAAGATTATAAAAATTATAAAAATTATGAGATTATTCATGTGCCTTTATAATATAGAAATTTAATAGTATTGCTTGAAAGGAAATCCACATATAGGGGTATTAGGTTTGGAGGTGGGCAAGTGAACATTTTCATATGAAAATGAAAGAGCAAAGTCTTTTCTCAAAAGCAGATTTGGTTCTGCTTAAATGCTTTGCCATATACTTGATTGATGAAGCTGGTGAATTTTGTACCACAAAGTATGGGAGATGACTGACCTAAAAAAGAGTTACTAATTGGCTTTCTCTTCCATAGAAGAACCTTAATATAATATTTATAGAATGTTTTAAGTTAGAGCAAGAGAGCAGCTTGTATATATAGATAACTAAATGATTTAATCTAATAGAGGCATTCGATGATATTCATGTGGATGCTGAAAGGTGTGTGTCAGAAAAAAACAATCTGCTCAATAGTAATTGGTCAAGAGGTGTAGTGCTTTTCTATGATAGTGCATCATGTTTTTAGTTTAAAGGAGGATATCAGTTTTCCTTGTTCATTTAAAAACTGTATGAAACTATTTTGATACAAGTTTTCAAAGGCTGGTCTTTAAATGTATAATTTGCTTTATCAGTAGCTTTACTCTATTGGTACTATTAACAGAAAGCTATCTGCCTTGATATAGCTGGTTTCTGTTTATGGGTATTAGATTGTAAAACTAAGACAGATATTAATTTAAGAAAAAATTGAAATTTTGGTATTGTAGACTTCAGTAGTATACTAAGAAATTATTTTGAAATGCTAGAAGATTGCCATTTTATTAAATAGGATACATCATACTTTGCTATCTTTGTATCATACTGGCTGAAAAGAAACCATTTATGAGAAGAGTAAGGGGAAGAAAGTACCAAGGCCCCTGAGGTTACAATAAGCTTGGTGGATTCTAAGACCAGAAAATAGGCCTGTAGTAGAGAGTGTAGTATGAGATGAGTTCTGAAAAGTAGGCTTGGCTGCTTCACACAATGCTTTTTTTACTACTGTATTAGTCTATTAATATTTGAGGTGCCCATATGACATTCAGATGGAGAAGTCCAATATACAGTTGGCAATTTGGAAACAAGGTGTCTTTCCTTAAATTTACAAAATATTTCTAAGTAAATTCACCTTTTAAAAATAATTTTTCTCTTTATTCAATAGATACTGTGCTTGGCAGAGCAGATTAAATTCACTGAAGATATAGAAAATGCTATTAAAGATCATAGTCTTCATCAGATTGAAACACAACTGGTGAACAAGTTAGAGCACTATACTAATGTTGATACAAGTTCTGAGGATCCAGGGAATACTGGTATGGAAAAAAATGTTCTCTTTTCTACCCTTTTTAATGGGTTATTTGAGTATTTTTTTGGTATCCTATCTTTTTGGACTATGTATCTATTTTAGTGGTTATGCTAGGAATTACAATATACATAATTTTTATGTTGTACTTATCAATAATTTACTAATTTAAAGGGAATGTAGAAACATCTCCACTATATAGATTTATCCTGCCCTTTTTATGTTGTAGTTGTCTTAATATATTACATCTAAATATGCTGAAAACTCCATGAGATTATGTTATAATTTGTGATTTAGCCATAAAACATGTTTTAAAAGACTCGAGAAGAAGAATAATCTATTAATATTATATATGTCTAGATGTTTATCATTTCTGTTGCTTTTCCTCTATTCCCAGTGTTCCAAGTTTCCTTTTGGTATCATTTGCCTTCTATTTAAAGAGTTTTCTTTAGTGTTTCTTTTAGGGTAGGTTTGCTGCCTATGAACTCACATAGATTTTCTTCATCTGAGAATGTCTTTATTTCACCTTTATTTTTGAAGAGTTTTTCACTGGCTATAGTCGGTTGACAATTCTTTTTAGCATTTTGAAATCTTGTTCCACTTCCTTCTGACCTCTATGTTTTCTGGTGAAGATTCCATAGTCATTTGAATTATTATTCTTCTGTAAGTGTTATGTTATTTTTTTCTTGCAGCATTTTGGCTTGCGTAATTCATATTATTATACCATTCATATATGTCTTGAAGTGACTATTTAAATTCATTCAGAAATCACCTGTACACATGAGCATAAAGTATATAAGTCACAGGCTAACATTTTCTCCAATAATTTTTGTATTCAGAATCAGGCATTCTGGAACTTAAACTTAAAGCACTAATCCTTGACATTATTCATAATATTGATGTGGTGAAGCAGTTAAACCAAGTTCAAGTTCATACAACTGAAGACTGGGCTTGGAAAAAACAACTTAGATTCTATATGAAAAGTGATCACACATGTTATGTTCAAATGGTGGATTCTGAACTTCAGTATACTTATGAATATCAGGTATGGCATGTGGCAGAAGTGTTTTATTTTTCCAGTTAGAAATTATCTACTGCTAAAGGAAATTTGCCATTGGAAGAAAGAATTATTTTTAAGTAGTTATTTTTTCGTATTGCTGTCTTCTTTCTGTTTCATCAGAATTTAGAAGGTATCATGTAAGAAAAAAATAAACATCAGTATATTTACAAAAAAGTTAAAATATCACCAGTGTGGTAGTGAGTTCTCTAAAATGTACCTTTTCTTAGAGCAGTATTGATATAGAATTTGAAATATATCTTTACTACAAGGAGAATTGAATATAGGCAACCTCAAAAGAAGCAGTTTAGTTTGTGGCTCCTTATACAAGACCAAAATTAGTGCAATTGTAAATTTGCTGAAATTTGTTTGCTAAATGTCTTTAGCTTGTAAGATAAAAGAATTTTCAACAAATAATGTAGTTCATGTAACTTGTTCTCAAAAAGTTCAACTATTTCCTCTCTGCCTTTTTCTATCATAATGATTCAGTCATTAGAATATTTTGACAATTTTGTTAAGCCTATGTCAGGAGAGCTCCCAGTGGCTCTTGCAAAAACGAAATGTATTTTGGCGCCCAAATATGTCTACCTAAATTGAAGAAAAATCCTGTAAATTGCAGTTGGAATTGGAATCTGTCTTCTCTATAGTTTAGTAGAAATTTTGAGAATTATTTGATAAAATTACTGATTTCATAAGGAATTTTTCAAATTAATTACAGTTTGGGGTCTCCAAAGTAGTTCTGATTTGTGGAGATCATAAAATTCAAGGAAATAATTACATGAATTTTAAAATATAAAATGAAATGATTATTGTATAATTTTGGATTTGTTTTTTTTAAAAGTTTATCTTTGTGATGTTAAGAACTTGAAACAGATACGGTGCACACTAGGCAATGGGCACTCTTGTAGCTCTGACTTGGGCAGTGTGAAGGCAATTTATGTAATCAAAGCATTTGTACCCCCATAATACTTTGAAATTTAAGAAAAAATAGTGCCCCGGACTGTTTTCTTGTAACCCTGAGACTAGAGGATGTTTGCCACAAAACAGTTCAAGGTTTTAAATTATTTAATATAGACAAGTATAGACTGGGTTTATTCACATAAAGTTATAAACTATATTTTTTATTCAAGTCTTACTTGTCCACCAAAACCAAAAAAGAACTTGAGGGAATATTTTGAAACCTAAGAATATGTTAATTGAGGATAGAATGAGGCACTTTCTTAAAAAATAACTAAGATAAATTCAAGTTTGTGCTTTAAAAAGCTTTTTTCACCAAGAAAACTTCTGGATATTTTTCTGTGTTAAAATCTTTAATGTATTTGTCGCATTTTTAGCTTTTTAACTGGAATCTCACACTGTATTCATATTTATAAATGCACATGAATACCTGGACTTTGTTTCTCTTGTATAGGGTAATGCTCCCAAGCTGGTTTATACTCCATTAACAGATAAGTGCTACTTAACTCTAACTCAAGCCATGAAGATGGGACTTGGAGGAAACCCTTATGGACCTGCTGGAACTGGAAAAACTGAATCAGTAAAGGCTTTAGGTGGACTTCTTGGAAGACAAGTTTTAGTTTTTAATTGTGATGAGGTAGAATGAATAGATATTAAAATATCATATTTGCATTAGTTTTCATTAGTATATGAAATATTCTAAAAATCACTCTACTTTTAAATTACTTGAAAACAGAATTTGTTTTAATTGAAAAGTTAAATGGAGAGAAGTTGCACATAGTATGGTCCCAAAACTTTTTTTTTTGGTCCCAAAACTTTTTTAAGGAGAATTATTGCAAAGAAATAAGTTTAAATACAGAATGAAGGTTTATGTTACATTGTAGAAAAATGTTTTTATTATCCTAAGGAGAATGATGAATAGAAAAAGAAAAATCTTAAATTCATTTTAAGTGATCATTTTCTAAACATTTTATGTAAGATTTATATTTTGACTTAAAGAATAACTAAAACAAAATCTTGTATTTGTTTAGTTCTGTGAATTTTTCAGGACACTTTCACATGCCTTATTTTGTTTATTCCTTGAAACCACCTTGGGTTTTGAAAGAGTAGCTACTTAATCCCTATTTTAAAAAGAGCAAAAGAGGCATAGATGGGTAATCCCTATTTTAAAAAAAGCAAAAGAGGCATAGATGGGAAAAATGATTACTTATCAATAAGTGATTTTAAATATCAAGCTATTGTTAGAGATTTTAATTATTTGTTACTGAATATAATTTTTATCGCTTTTAAGGGCATTGATGTGAAGTCAATGGGACGAATATTTGTCGGTTTGGTGAAGTGCGGGGCATGGGGTTGTTTTGATGAATTCAATAGGCTGGAAGAATCTGTACTGTCAGCAGTGTCTATGCAAATCCAGACAATTCAAGATGCTTTGAAGAATCATAGAACTGTATGTGAACTGCTTGGCAAGGAGGTATAGAATATGTTGGGAGTTTAAATAAATTAAAATATAAGACTTGTCTTTACTCACAGGCAATATTCTATCTTTATTTCTCCTGGTTCCCTTGTTTCTAATCTGTGACCAGTGTGTTAAGCTTTATTACCTATAAAGTGTATCTGAGATTTCTTACCCTTTTTGGTCCCACTTTCACCATTAATCTTTAAACTTTCAATGTTGAATGGTTCAGTTATTTATATTATTATGTATTATATATGCTATTATATTATCTGTGCTAACACTGTGCACAGTGCTTTAATGTGTTGTCACATTTAACACTTAACACAATCTTTTGAGGTATTTTTTTCTACTTTATGGATGAAGAAACTAGAACTTGATAAGTAAGGGTAAATAGTGGAACTGTGAATTGAATCCAGGTGTGTCTAAATCTGAAGCACATGTTTTTGATCACTGTTTTGTGTAAGTGTTAAAACCATAAGCACTTAGCTATTCTTCTGTTCCTTACCTATCCTCATAGGAGATATACATTCATATCATTAGAATGTAAATTTATTATATAGAAAATGTAAACTTTTGTGTATAATGTGTAACGTTCAATATACTAAAAGTTATAAGAACTGTGAAATTTTCCTGTTATACATAATATTTCACAATACAAATTTTTCAGGGTAGCCTAAGAAAGTAAGACCAGTTCTACATTGTTAATATGTTATTTACATGATGCTTAAACTCCTTTTTCACAAACAAAAGAGAAGAAATTATTAAGTGAGAATTACCTCTTTGCCATCAAAATTTAGTTTCTTACACATTCACTTTTTTTCCTTTTCTCTTCTTACAAAGATAGAGTTGTCCTTTCTCCCAACCAATATTAATCTTTCCACCTATGGTTTGGAATCTATTTCCCAGGGACCTTCTCTTATTTATCTCCTGTGCTATAGCCTACTGATTCTTCATCAGCTTTTAAACATAATCACATCTTTTCCATCTTAATAATAATTAAAACAAAAATAAACTTTCCCTTGATTCATGTTTCCTCCAACTCTTGCTCTTGCTCCTTTCTTTCCTTTACAGCCAGATTTCTTGGTTTTTCTACTCTACACTAGTTTCTACTTACTAATTTCCCATTCATTGTTTACACATTCTAATTTAGGTTCTCTTCTTAAGCCTTTCTGGAAATGCTCCTACTAGATGTTTTCATCACATTCAACTCTTCCTGTCATAATATTTATCACACTACGATTTGCCTCTTTGTAAGATTATGAGCTCCAGAAGGGCATAAACCATTAATGAGTATAGTTCAGAGTTGTCTCTTACTTAGAAAAGCGCTTAGTGAAAAGAAGGTTTTTTTGTAAAATATGTTGAATAAATTAATAGATTAATCAAATTAGTTACTGTCTCTTAAACTTTCCGTCTCAAAAAAATGATTTATAAAGGACCACTTTAAAGCAATGTAGTTCCTCAGGTGATCATTATATGTTGAGTAAGGAGATGGTTAGTACATGGGAGGCTATTTTTTGCTAAGGTATAAGATTTATGTGTAGTAATATGTCACAATAAAATTTTTGTTGGTAATATATTTTATATTTATAGTTCAAATCTTTCATGCCTATATTTTCAATTAATATTTCAGGTAGAAATAAATTCTAATTCTGGAATTTTTATCACTATGAATCCTGCTGGAAAAGGTTATGGAGGAAGACAAAAACTGCCTGATAATCTTAAACAGCTTTTCAGGCCGGTAGCTATGTCTCGTCCAGACAATGAGCTTATTGCAGAAGTTATTCTGTATTCAGAAGGCTTTAAAGATGCGAAAGTATTGGGCAGAAAATTGGTAGCTATTTTCAATTTATCTAGGTGAGTTTTCCTGTTTAAAATATTTTTATATTTTGGCATTTCTAATGAGTAATTGTAGTTATTAGTGATCATTTTCACATTGTCCCAATTTACCTGTTCTATGGTTTTCATATTAATGATTTTTTTGTGCTTACAGTGTTGATATGAAATATTTTAGTTTTAACAATAAAAACATTTGGCTCAAAACTACTTATTTTTCTTACATATTATTAATTTGATCAGTTTTTTTCTTTAAAATATTTATATTAGAAGGCTCCAGCTAAATGATTTTTATTGAACTAATTTACCAGCTAACCACTCAAAAGCTACTCTTCTGTGGAGGGAATCTTTCTCACAATTTTTCTATGTCTTATTTCTATTATTGAAGTTGACTTTTAGCTTCTTTGGGGCAATGTACAATTCTTGTTCATATGAGATAGTGGGGACCTAGACAGTGTCAGAGATTGAAAGCAAGGTGGATTGATTATAGACTTTAGGAATAAAGGTAACAGGTAATTGTCATTTTGTATCTTCATTAAGATAATTAGCCTGTTCATGAAAGTTCTGTCCTATCTTTGAGAACCATTCACATTTAACAGCTTATTGAGTGATCATTTTGTGTGATGGTTTCCATTATGTAAGTTTATAGGATATCAGTATTCATTTCTATGTGTCAGTAGTCATATTCTTTATTTCTTTAGATGTGATGATGAAAAGAATTTCTTTTAGCTAGTTGATCTTTAAGATTTCCATGCCTTTATTTCAGGGAACTTTTGACACCTCAACAACATTATGATTGGGGTTTGAGAGCTTTGAAGACAGTTCTAAGAGGAAGTGGAAATCTTCTTAGACAGCTGAAGAAAAATGGCACTAAACAGAATGGTATGACTGATTATTCCAAATAACTTATTTTTTAAAAATAAGCTTTAATTTGGAATAGTTTTAGATTGACAGAAAAGTTGTAGATATAGTATTAAGAATTTCTGCATACTCTGCCTCCAGTTTCTCCTATTAGCATCTTATATTAGTATGGTATATTTGTCACAATCAATAAACAATTTTGATACATTATTTTTAAACTAAATTTCATGCTTTATTCAGATTTTCTCTAGTTTTTATATGATGTCTTATAATAACTTTGAAATGTATAATAAATATTAAATAGTTGTAATATGTAAAGTCCACTTGTTCTTAAACTTTAACATCCATTATAATCACCTACCAGCTTGTTAAAAAACAGATTATTGGGCCCTACCTCCAAAATTTCTGATTTAGTAGGTGTAGAGTGGAACCTGGGAATTTGTCCAGTCTTAAAACAAGGATAGAAACCTTAGAAACACATGGGGATTTTCTCTTTTAAAAGATAGTATACCATGATTAGACTGGGTTATGAATGTTTTTAAAGAATACTTCAGAGGTTGAGTGTCCTCCTTATCACATCATATCAGTGGATACATGATAACCATATGACATCACTGGTGATCTTGACCTTCATCACTGGGCTAAGGTAGTGTTTATCAGGCTTCTCCACTGTACAGTTATTGTCTTCCACTTTCCCTGCTTTATTCTTTGGAAGGATGCTACTAAATCTAGTTCACCTTCAGAGTGGGGAGGCAAGATCTACCCCTTGAGGGAAGGGGGAGTTTTTACATGTATTTGAAATTTTTCTATAGAGATTTATCTTTTCTCCCCTATTTATGTACTTATTAAATCATTTATTTAGATCAGTATGGACTCATATATATTTATATATACTTTGTTTATAAATGATTTTTCATTCTCATAAAATAAATGATTCTTGCCACCCATGGATGTGCACCTTCATGAAAAGCTAAATAATTAGTCTCTTCAGGTTGCTATTAAAAAACCAGTTACACTGTGAAAATAAGAGAGCGTAGAAAAAAGGACTACATGAAATTACCCATTTGAAATTTAAACGATGGAAATGTATATCTTAAAAATGGAATCTATTTTAGCTGTATTATTTGGTTGTCATATGCCAGGGTAGATATATTTTGTGAAGTGCTTAAATTACTATTTCTCAGCTACCTGTCTTTCATAATTTTTAACAAATATTTACACTATATCTGTAGTAAATAAAGATAGCTTATGAAATCAGTGCTTGAAATAAATTCTAGAATAGTCAAGCCTCTATATACTTAAACATAGCAATATTAACCAATTATAGAGGAAATGCCAGGCTAAAAATAGTTTTTTTGACTTTGTTTATGTATGTTATCAATCAGTTTATATCCTTGAAAATAAGAGTCTCTGGCAATGATACCAGTATTTGCATTTGGTTTAAGAATGGGTTTGTGGGCAGGACGCGGTGGCTCACACCTGTAATCTTAGCATTCTGGGAAGGCAAGGCAGGAGGATTGCTTGAGCTCAAGAGTTCAAGACCAGTCTGAGCAAGAGTGAGACACTGTCTCTTCTGAAAAATAGAAAAAATTAGCTAGATGTGTTGGCATGTGCCTGTAGTCCCAGTTACTCAGGAGGCTGAGGCAGGAGGATTGCTTGAGCCCAAGAGTTTGAAGTTGCAGTGAGCTATGATGATGCTACTGCACTCTAACTGGAGCAACAGAACCTAGACTCTGTCTCTTAAAAAAAAAAAAAGAATGAGTTTGTGAATCATTTTCGAACAAGGCTGATCAGATTGCTGCTCAGTTTGTTAATTTTTAGTCTAAGGACGTAAACTGTCTGGGAGACAAAATTGGTATATTTAGAGACATACCTGAATGTAGAATTAGTTTACCTGGATTTGAATCCCAGCCATAATACATACATACTGCTGTATATTCTCAGGCAAGTCAATTAAACCTTTAGAGACTTAGCATTTCCATACGTAAAATTGTAATAATAATTGTAATACTTTCTTACCTTCTCTATAGAGTTGTTATAAGGATGACATCATATAATATCAAATGTGAAGTACTATGCAAATATAAGTGATAATGACTTTTATTATTAATTAAAGTCTGGGTACACTGGGATTCGAATCCTATGGGAAAGAGTTTTGTAACTCTACTTAATGTTACTTATTTTTTAGCAGTCAAAAGATAGTAAGGTAAGCTTGCTGATTCACATGATGTAATATGTCTGTAAATGTTAATAAAGTCTAGTGTGTCATTTAATGATTATTATTGCATATGAAGGCTATAGAATACTTAAAAACTTTTATTGTCATTAAATTGATAATTTTAAAATGAAACTTTTTCTCTAGTTAATGAAAGTCATATTGTGGTGCAAGCATTGAGGCTTAATACAATGTCAAAGTTTACGTTTGCTGATTGCACCCGGTTTGATGCACTGATTAAAGATGTCTTTCCTGGAATTGACTTTAAAGAAGTAGAATATGCTGAACTAAGTGCTGCATTAAAGCAGGTCTTTGAAGAGGCCAATTATGAAATCATATCCAATCAGGTAGCTATCAAGAATATTTTATAATAGATTGATTTCTTTTCCTAGTTAATTCCTTACTAACTATCCTTATCCTTCATCTTTTAACTTATCTTTTTATCTTTCAATTTAAACCTTGCTTTCTCATAAAATAATGAATATATTTGAATGAATGCATGAATGAACAAAGAAAATAATCAATATCATTTGTACTGTCAAAAATTTGGAAACCACCTTTGTTTCTTTCAAAGAAATATTGAAGAATTTAAAGCTTGTATTGTAACTATGTTCTAGTTTATTTAGGTATTGTTTTATTTAAGGCTTTATCTTGAACTGAAGAAATCAAAGGCTTAATTTACATGTTAGAATAGAACAACTGTTGTAGAGTGAAAACAGAACTGAGTATGATTGATTATTTTAAACCATATGTGAACATATTTCTTTCATACTAGATCAAAAAGGCTTTAGAATTGTATGAACAATTACGCCAGAGGATGGGAGTTGTTATTGTTGGTCCAAGTGGTGCTGGCAAATCAACCCTTTGGAGAATGTTAAGAGCAGCACTTTGTAAAATTGGCAAAGTTGTAAAACAGTATACTATGAATCCCAAAGCTATGCCTAGATATCAATTATTAGGTCATATTGACATGGATACAAGAGAGTGGTCTGATGGTGTTTTGACAAATAGTGCTCGCCAAGTCGTTCGGGAACCTCCAGGTTGGTCTCTATGCTTTCATTGCTCTACTTAATAATTCTTAGAGAAAGATAGAATCTATCTATAATGCTATCTTTATCAAGGCTTATACAGGACCATAAACTGCCTTCAAATGCTGTACATTTGGTATTTTGCTTTGGAAGGTATTAAGACATGCTATCATTTTGACTTAATGCTCTATAACTACTTTTAATATAGTAGAAACTCAGAGTAAATTGGTTGAATTGTAATTGATAACTAGATTAATCTACTGAATAAATATAAAATCTTTGGTGAGTTGATATCAATGCCTTATAAATAAGCAAGATGACAAATTTTTGTTTGGGGTTAAATTTAGTGTGTATGAGCATTAACTCATCAGTTTGAATAAAGTACAATATATTGAATAATTTTGAAAATTTAAGTGGTCAAACAATGGACTTCTTGGTCTCAATTTATTTTACTTGATTTTTAAGAGAATTTTTGGCCAGAATTAGAGGAGACTCCCTTCATTTTGCCAGGTCATAATTTAATTAATAGTTATTTGTCTAAGGCAGTGAGTGAAAGAATCGAAACTAAGACATTGGAGGGGATTTTTAATGTAGTCTCTTCATTTTCTATGTACTATTACATTAAGTAAAGACCAGATATTACCATTTATGTATTTCTCACACTTTCATTGGTAGCATTTTCCTCTTTGAATTGTTTTAAAGGTCCATGTACAACTTGAACTACTTCTATTTTATTACAGGAAGGGTGGATGAAAAAGGTTTTTACCTGTAAAGACTCTATGTACAATTGATCACTGCTTTTCCCTCTTCGAGGTCACCTTTTTATATATCAAAAAATTTTGATGGTGGTGAATTTTTTATTTCTCGTGTAGCCTTCTGAGAATTAGATTTTCTGTATTTTCTAAGAGAGATTTTACAAAGCAAGCATTCATACATTCTCATGACATGGTAGAAGACAAAGGTCTGAAGAATATCTTACAGGTGTCTCATGAGAGTAGAAATACCCAAGTTTTGCACACCACATTTTCCTTTAGTGAGATTACCAATTCTGTATGTTTATAGATAAATAAAGCATTATTACAGGATATATAACTGAGTCTTTGGCCAACTGAGCCAGGATTGCTCACCACATTTGTAGTACAAATTCATATGAAAATTTTCAGCTTTTTCAACTTTTTGTTTAAATTCAGCTTCAGTAATATAAAATAATATATACTTTTGGAAATCACTTTTAAATAATGAGATGATTAGTTTATTCCTTATTTTTAATTACTATCATTGCATATGTTTTTATTTTAACTTCATTATTTTGATTTGAAAATAGATGTCAGCTCATGGATTATCTGTGATGGTGATATTGACCCTGAGTGGATAGAATCTCTGAATTCTGTTTTGGATGATAATCGACTGCTTACTATGCCCAGTGGAGAAAGGATTCAGTTTGGCCCAAATGTTAACTTTGTATTTGAAACTCACGATTTAAGTTGTGCCTCACCAGCCACAATATCTAGAATGGGGATGATCTTTATTAGGTAAGTCACAGAGCATTTACATACATTATATTAGAATATTCTGCAATTGCTATACTGGTTTCATAGCTAAGTAAAATAAGTATAGTATAAATAATGTATAGATACTTATTTTCAGGCCAGGCACGGTGGCTCATGCCTGTAATCCTAGCACTCTGGGAGGCTGAGGCGGGAGGATTGCTTGAGCTCAGGAGTTTGGAGACCAGCCTGAGCAAGTGTGAGACCCCGTCTCTACTAAAAAAAAAAATAGAAAAATTAGCTGAGCGTGGTGGTGCGTGCCTGTAGTCCCAGTTACTTTGGAGGCTGAGGCAGGAGGATCACTTGAGCCCAGGAGTTTGAGGTTGCTGTGAGCTAGGACGACACCACGGCACTCAAGTCCAGGCAAGAGAGTGAGACTCTGTCTCAAAAGAATAAAAAATTCATTTTCCTCATTTATGATTAACTTATTTTTTCTCAGGTTTTAATTCATTCAGAGAGTTTCTCTTTTATTATACAATTGAATTATTTTAGCAGTTTAGTTGTATTATAATGGCTGAATATTTTTGTTTATTTAAGAGAAACAGCAAGTATTTAACTTTTCTTATTTATTACTTTTATTTAAATATTATGATTGAGTTCATGAAGTGAACATATTAATTATGAGGTAGAGGCTAATAATTTAAAGCTAAGTAGTAATATTTTAATCATAGAATTTTAGATTCATATAATTTTAGGGCTAACTCAGGTTTAATAGGTGTTATGGTCCAACCTTTTCATTTTACAAATCGAAAACTTTTTAATATTTTCTTTCTTCTTTAGTGTATTTGGAAGAGGCTTAAAGAGCAAAAACGAATAATTAACTAACTTTAGATATCATGTACAATAGTCACAAACCAGAGTATAGACATGGGAACCGATTTCATTTCCCAAAATGAGTAATATTTTGGCATAAATAAGAAAGTTTTATTTTACTTTTGAATTTATGTTTTAGAATTTGTTGTTTATGAATTTGTTTAGAATTTGTTGTTTATGTATATGTTTAGAATTTGTTATTATGTTTTAGAATTTGTTGTTTATCAGCCTGCATAAACTGTTGGACTCTTTTAGGGCCATTTGAAGTTATTTTAGGTGTTGTAGGACATGACAATATAATCAAGTTGGTGCAAATTGTGTTTTAAAAATTATTTCATTACTTCTTTGACAGTGTTATAGGAAACATTTACAGTAGTCATGAGCTTCAGTTGATATTTAGGATATTATTAAAAATAATATAATTTGGGGTTTATAGCTTTCATAGCAGTCTTCTCACACATGCATTGTATTATTCAATATATTCTTATAATCTTGTGAGAAAAACAGAATAAAGGTAAGTTTTTGGTTACATTTTAAAATATTTGTTGAGTATCTATTAATATTATGTACATGGCATTAAGTTAGTCAGTTTAGGAGAAACAGAGCAAGAAAGTAGTAAAACTAACATTTATAGAGGGCTTGTTTTTTGAAAATGCTTTCAAGTACAATAGGCAAAATTAATACAAGAACAATTATATAAGATAGAATATAAATGAAATAAGCAGTAACTAGATGTCACAGATATTTAGCAGAAAAAAGACCACATATTACTATAGAGGATTTGAAAATCATTGGTGAACCAGGTATTGTGAGAGGCGTAATGAATAATGAATGTATATGGTTTCATGTAAAATGCAAATATTTATTAATATTTTTGATTGCTATGTGTTTAGTTTATACCTTAGTTTTAGGTTTCATTCATTCCTTCAGCAGGTATTTGTTGAACACTTGCTATGTGATAGGCCAAATGACCTTTTAATAGTGAAATACAGTGTTATTATTAATTATGCTGGGACAACTGGTTTGAAGCAGAGTTGATTTGGACAATCCAAGACGTGTAGTCTCCATAGGCATTGAGGATATACCATTGATAAGAAAGTATTCTGAGGGAGCTTAGAGTCTGGTTTGCTTGCTTTGAGATGATCTAATGTAATTATTAACTTTTGATCTTTCTGTTTTTCTTTTCCATATTAGACTGAATAGAAAATGTGAGAGGAGAAATTCAAGGCCTCAGTATTTACTAGTGTTGTTGCTATGAAACAATAGAAGATAGGAAAAAAATGACAAAATCATGAGCCAGTATTGAAATTATTAATCTGAGTTGTTTTTACTATAATTTTTATAATTATATAAGATATAATTTTGAATAAGATATGAATATTATATTTAATTGCAATCATTGGATTTTACTCATATAATTACATACTTTGCTAAAAGAATTATATTTTACTTTAGGAAGATCTTTAGGTTTTAACAGTGGCATGGGAATTTAGGTAGTTGGGTTTTTATGGAATAGAGAAAAATTATTTTTAAAGATCTACCTTACAGTTTAGAACAGTGCATCTTAAACTCTAATGTGCATTTTCATCATCAAGGGATCTTGTTAAAATGAAGATTTTGCTTCTATAGGTCTGGAGTGAATGGGACTTGAGATTCTGTATTTTTTAGTCGGAAGGGTTTAGACAACCTTAGGCTAACTTGTGGATATGTACTTCTTCTTTAGTGTACACACATACAGAAGTAACTAAAGCCAGCTCTTGTATGCTAGCAGATATAATATATGCATGGAATAAAGTTTATTGGACAGAAATTTATTTGAAAGTAAATTGAAAATTTCTTCTTAAATAATTTCTTATATGTTTGTGTTAATGTTTCAGTGATGAAGAGACAGATCTTAATTCTTTGATAAAATCTTGGTTGAGGAGTCAGCCTGCTAAATATAGGAATAATCTTGAAAACTGGATTAGAGATTATTTTGAAAAAGCTTTACAGTGGGTTCTAAAGCAGGTAAATCAACCATATTTCCTAATTAATCAAGGCAAGAAGTATAATGGTTAAAACTGATGTTTGCATTTAGCTGCCTTGTGCTAGAGCTCTGTTGGAATGTGGGGGTGAGGGGACAAGTAGATGTCATTGCTGTCCTTCTATCTCTCTTATCATAATTTTTTATTATGTTTGTCTTAGAACACTTTACTTCTTTCATCCACAATACCTCACTCTGCTTACCTAAAAATCTTGAATGTTGGAATATCTTTCTAATTTTTACTAGCAAACCATCTTGCTGTCACATTGCACTGATATGTCCATAAATACTTACATATATATCATGTTAAAAACAATATGAAGGCCGGGCGTGGTGTCTCACGCCTGTAATCCTAGCACTCTAGGAGGCCAAGGTGGGAGGTTCGCTTGAGGTCAGGAGTTCGAGACCAGCCTAAGCAAGAGCAAGTCGCCCATTTCTACTAAAAATAGAAAAAATTAGCCGGGCTGGGTGGTATGTGCCTGTAGTCTCAGCTACTTAGGAGGCCGAGGCAGGAGGATTGCTTGAACCCAGGAGTTTGAGGTTCCTGTGAGCTAGGCTGACACCATGGCACCCTAGCCCGGGCAACAGAGTGAGACTCTGTCTCAAAAAAAATATGAGGCTAATACCAAAGTAGAAAAAAGATGATGAGTTATTTGTAATAATGATGAAAACATTTGTTTAGTTAACAAAAATATATTGAATTTCTAATATATGTGAAGCATAATAGAGAGATTTTGAGAGATTTTGAGAGAGGGAAATCAGGAAAAGATTTCTTTCCTTGAGAGGAGTTTATCTAATTGAGGGAAATGACATGCAAATAAGTAATCACAATACAACAGGGGATGAAGAGAATATTGCCATCTTTTAGAAGAGGTTTGAACAGGAGATCACAGTTGATTTTGAATATGAAGCGTGAATAGAAGTTTAGCATACAAAGAAAACCATGGAGAGTGTTCATATATTCTACATGTTTATTTCATTGCTTTTATGAAAAATGAAAACACAAAATAAAAGAAATAAATAGCAATGATTTTTTTGAAAGTATCTAATTGTTAATCTGAATTTGATCTAGGAGTCAATACTTTGGGATTGACCAAGAGACAGAGAAAGGGAGATCTTGCTTTAGTTTCCTCAGCCTTTTTCTTTTTTGACTCTGTAAGAATGAAAGGTGGAGAAATAGAGATGTGTAAGGAGGTGATGCAAATGAGGTAGGTTTTCCTAGAGGCCTCAGAAAAGGGACCACTCCCACCAGTCCCAGTCTGACTGAACTGTCTCTTTTGTGCTTTTGTAGCAACATACAGCACCAACCAACTATATTATAATTGCTTGTTTATATTCAACTATAAGCACCTTAGAGACAAGGGCCAAGCCTATCAATGCTTCTTATTGCATCCCTGGAACCAAATGTGATATTAACAGATTAGTGAATGAATGATAGTATTGTCCTTGATTAAATACCTGACACCTACATTATAGCATCATTTCAGTAGATATTTATTTCATTAATATAAAACATATAGAGTGTAAATGTTCCTTCCTTCTTATTTTGCACTTTGTTTACCATGCTCAGCTTCCGAGGTATACCATAACGGACACCTTAGTCAAATGCTGAAATTGTGTTTATAACTAGCACTTTGCTTTCTTTTTTCTTTTGTCTTCCTTAGCCTGTTAGATAGAACTTTACTGTCTTGTATTAATTCAGTACATAAGACAATCTTAAAAGAAAATATGTGGGTTTCCTTTATCTCGCCTTTAAAATCTAGAACTCCTAGCAAGACCTAACCATCTGGATTTCTACATGTCTCCTCCCTTTTTCCCTTCTTCCCTTCTTCCTACTCCTCCCATTTCTGCTTTCTTCCAAAAATATTTATTATGAGGCAATGTGATCTTTTAAAAGTATAAATCGTATCATTTTACTGTATTATAAAACACATATTATAGACAGAATAAAATTTGTACTACTTAGCACATAGCCTATAAATTCTGTACTCTGGCCCTTACCTATTTCTCTGACTTAAACAACTGTTTCCTTGCTTACTCAGGCAAGGAAACTTCTTGTCATTCCTTAACTGCACTAAGTTTTCCTTTGTATGTACTATGTTCTCTGCATGATCAAATAGAGCTCATCCTTCAATGTTAGCTTAAATGTCACCTTTTTCATTTTTTTCTTTTTGAGACAGAGTCTCAATCTATTGCACTGAATAGAGTGCCATGGCATCAGCCTAGCTCACAGCAACTTCAAACTCCTGGGCTCAAGCAATCCTCCTGCCTCAGCTTCTGAAGTAGCTGGGACTACAGGCATGTACCACCAGCTAAGTTTTCTGTTTTTAGTAGAGATGGGGTCTTGTTCTTGCTCAGGCTGCTCTTGAACTCCTGACCTCAAGCGATCCTCCTGCCCTCAAGTGATCCTCCCGCCTCAGCCTCCCAGATTGCTAGGATTACAGGCGTGAGCCACTGCACCTGGCCAATGTCACCTTTTTCAAAGCCTTGAGGCCTCAATATGAGCTACCCTTTCTCCCAACACTCTGTTCTGCTGGTTTATAGCTCTTACTACAATGTGTTTTTCTTTTCTTTTTTTTTTTTGTATTGAAATAGAGTCTTGCTCTGTTGCTAGGTCTACAGTGTAGTGGTGTCATCACAGCTCATTGCAAACTCAAACTTCTGGGCTCTAGCAATCCTCCTGGCTCAGCCTCTTAAGTAGCTGGGATTACAGGCACACTAATTTTTAAATTTTTTTTTTAGTAGAGACAGGGGTCTCACTATGTTGCTCAGGCTGTTTTCGAACTCCTGTCCTCAAGCAATCCTCTGGCCTCATCCTCCCAAAGTGGTAGGATTACAGGCATGAGCCACCACACCCAGCCAGTCTTACCACGGTATGTTAATCATTTCCTCTACTACGCTTGAGTTCCATAAGAACAGAGACTCTGTTTCCACCTTTCTTTTTTATACCTAGCACCACCTTTTTTTTATACCTAGCACCACATACATATCCTAATACATGATTAATTCTCAGTAAATATTTATGAAAAGACTGTGAGAAGTATTTTTCCTCTGAACTGCCTAACACTTACCAGAGGCCCCAGAGGAGCCTACAGATCAAGCCATCTACACCACTTAAGTCCAAAATTTTATTTTAAAATTCTGTTTACAGAGAAAGCTTCAAATGGTTTTTCATTTAAGCCTGCTTTTCCTAACCTTTCGTTTCCAGTGCCATCAATCTAACTCTTGACTCTAGTTTCCTTTTTATCAGCAAGAGGAAATGGACATCTCTTCTTTTTGGACCAATGCCACTAACTTACCTTTTCTTTTGTATTCTTTAGGTTTGGGAAGTAAATAAATCATGTATCTATTTGAGGACTCTAGCACTTATAACTAGAAATATATAATTGTGTTTTCACCATTACTTTTTATTTTAAAAGCATATATATGTATATATAATGAAATCCAAACTTTCTACAACTTGAATAGAGGGATGAATTTAAAGGTGGTCCTTGAAAAGATAATGTGAATGTCAGTCTACATGTATGGTTCTAAGTTTACTGGTTAATGTTTGCCTTTTGTTTGTCTGTACCATGGATTTTAATCAACAGAATGACTATGTGGTAGAAACAAGTTTGGTTGGGACTGTGATGAATGGTTTGTCACATCTACACGGCTGCAAAGATCATGACCAATTTATTATTAATCTCATAAGGGGACTTGGTGGAAATCTCAACATAAAATCACGTTTGGAATTCACCAAAGAGGTAATGCATATTTAAAGCCTCTATTCAATCAAAACTTTAACTTTTCATTGACTGTTAACTGCCAAAATACAATAATTTGTAACTATAAGGTATAGAACTTTAAAATTTTGAAATTATGCATTCAATTGAGTAATAATGCATTTATATATGTATGTATAATTGTTTGCTCCTTTGTAGTAGTTTATTATATTTGATGATATTCTTAAAATTTTATAATGTTTTAATAAGCTAAAATTTGAACCATATTTTCCTGTAGACAATTTTGAACTTAGTTAACTTTCATTCATTTTTAATCTTAGAATAATGTAGTTTTTTTTATCATGCTTTTAACTTGAACAGTTTTAGCAATTAGGAATGTTAGTATGGATTAATAATTAATTATTCTTTTCTTTAATATATATAAAAATTGCATTTTAGCCAAGTTATTTTTAAAGCTGAATTCTACACAATGAGGAATTTTCTTCCAATTGGCCTCTTTGGAAATAATTGAGCATGTATTCCTTTGGGTTGGCTCCAGTATTATATTCCAGTTTTTTTCCATTTTGCTTCTTTGATAGCATCATTTATTGCTTTCTCTATTCTGTTTGCCCTTCCATGGTCATCCTGTTGCCTCTGTTGCCAGATGCTTGTCTTTGTTACCACCCAATGCCATACTCTGCTGCTTTTAAGCAGATACTCTCTTGTCAAAGTTTAGAATAAATGTGTTGAAGAGTAGCATCAGGAGCTAACTCTGCTTTATACCTGCACAGATAAAAGTTTTTGGTATTAGAAAGAAGAATAACATGTTGAGAGCAGTGGTAGTAACACTGGAATTGGAAGTACCAAAATATGGTGAAAATGAAGGGCTTTAGTATTTCTGTGTTCTGTAATTTGTGATTTGATGTTCATAAGCACTCCATTAAAATAGAATATATTTATATCTTGGTGTGTGAATTAATATCTACCAACTCATTGTCCTCTATAGTTTTATTCATTTGCTTACATGGTCATTTTGAGAAAAATACTTGAGATAAGATGTTACTTTAATTATAGAATAGGCTTAGTGTGTGTGAACTTTTTTTTGAACTAAGATGATTCACTTTTGGGACATTTACTTTGAAGAATTAAAAAATTTTATACACCCCTGGAGTATGTGAAAACTTATTACAACCTTTTTCCTCTTAAGGTTTTTAACTGGGCACGAGAATCTCCTCCAGACTTTCACAGACCAATGGACACCTACTATGACGCCAGTAGAGAACGATTAGCATCTTATATGCTGAAGAAGCCAGAAAACTTGACTGCTGATGATTTCAGTAATAGCCAAACTCTTCCAGTCATTCAGACTCCTGACATGCAGCGAGGTCTAGATTATTTCAAACCTTGGTTGAGTTCTGTTACTAAACAGCCCTTCATTCTTGTAGGACCAGAAGGATGTGGCAAAGGGTAAGAAAAATGTTGACAAAGGTGTATATTGTGAATTTATCCCTCCCCACTATACAATTTAACAGCTATTGTTATGTTTCTTTTGGTTAAAGTAGCATTTACATTTTCATGGGGGATTCTTTTTATTTTTATTACATGTAAAAATAATGGACTATGGAAAAGAAAGTGTCCCTTTGTCTGCCAGGTTATGTGATTTCTAAGGAAAAGAAAGCAATCTGAAAAGATACTCTCCAAAAGAATCTGTGTATATAATCACAACAAAAATGAATTACTTAGATATACTCAGAAATTACTATTAGTGTTAGTTATAAAATTTGAATCTTGAAATTTACTCCTTAAAAATAGCTTTTAATTCAGTGGAATTCAGCCTAGTTTTAGTGCCTATGGTGCATAGTTTCTTGACATAAAGGAGCCATGGATTATTAGTTTCACATTTCTAATGGGAGCGTAGTAATTTTAAAAATTCTGTAAAATCATGGTAATGTTTTTTTAACTAGGAGAACTTCAAATCTTAAAATCTTTTCTTTAAATATGAGGAAACAGTTGGTATATTCTATATTTACTTTATCAAACAAGATTACTTCTGAGAACTTTGATTTTTTTGGGCTGAAACCTCATCCTAAGAATGCCTTAAAATATGAATTTATTTTTTTCTCATCTAAAGGTTAGAAGGATACCTTGCTAGTTCACTTTACCCTTAAACATCATCATACGTATTTTAGAAATTGAAGTATTTATAAGATATAAATTTTATATTGAATATAAAATATATTTTGTTGGTTGCATTTTCATCAAGTCAGATGTCATGCATTTTCATAGGATGCTGCTGAGGTATGCCTTTTCCCAACTACGGTCCACTCAAATTGCTACAGTTCATTGTAGTGCACAAACTACTTCTCGACATCTCCTGCAGAAATTGAGCCAGACTTGCATGGTAATCAGTACCAATACTGGTCGTGTATACAGACCAAAAGACTGTGAAAGACTTGTTTTGTACTTAAAAGATATCAACCTACCCAAGCTTGATAAATGGGGGACCAGTACTTTGGTGGCTTTCCTACAACAGGTAAGTCTTATCACTTTTAAGTGTTTTAATATAATTAGAAATAATTTAATTTCATTAACTTTTCTTATAGATAGAAAATCTGCTTTCCTCCTTCAGGGCCAATTTTACCTGGATGTGTCATAGAAATTAAACTCCTGAAGCATTTTAATCTTGTTCTAGTTCTACCTTCTTTGATTTTCTTCCCTTTAAAAGTTAGTACTACATCAAGATGATATCTGACAGGGAAAATAGTAACAGCCTTTACTCTACATCTATTGCCTGTCTTTTATTGCTTAAACAAGGAGGAAAGCAGAAGCTGGGGATGATGCTGAAGTTTGGGGAATTTTTCCTTCATTTTTTAAAGTATGCATTCTACTGACAGCAGTTACACTTAGTGTCATGCCTTTTCTCTAGTTGTATTAGCCCATTAGTCTCCCTCTTTGCTTATATAAGGATTTGAGATCATATATTCTCAGTCAGTGTGGAAGATTTTTTCCCCTTTATGTTATTTACATCTTATTATTACTAGAAACTTTAAATTCTTAGAGCTTATTTTGCCCATTTAGTTCTAAATTTAGGTTTAAATCTAACTTTACTATTTAACTGCAGAATATAATGAAATATTTATAGAAAAAAATTCTCTTATATTCACCCTGACTTTTCACTTTTTTTGATAATTGCTAGTAGATTTATAATAACTCTGAATTATAGTGTTTATTGGAGAGAGAAGCATTTTAAAAACTAGGATAATTTACCTAACATTAATAGAACACAGAGATTTGAACAGTATTTTTTAATGGTATAAGAATTTAAGATATATTTCAATCTTAAATTCTTGAGTTAGGTAGACAATGATGATTGAGTTTGGAAATAATGGAAACTTAGGCAAAATATATTTTATCATTACTAGAAAATCTTAAGTATAAAACATTTGAAATATATTTGTTTTCAAATAGGTATTGACGTATCAAGGATTTTATGATGAGAATTTGGAATGGGTTGGTATAGAAAATATTCAAATTGTGGCTTCTATGTCAGCTGGAGGAAGACTGGGAAGACACAAGCTTACTACCAGATTTACTTCTATTGTTCGTCTTTGTGCTATAGAGTATGTATTTTAGTGTTTAAAATTTTTTTTAATTTAAAGAGATATCATATATAATTGCATTTTACTAAAAGGATCAGTTAATGATACTTCTTTAAAACATAGGATATAAAAATGGTCACACTTTAGCTCTGAAATTTTTTCCTACCTTTCCCAAAATATAGGTAATAATTTACTATGATAAAAGCTTTAATCAAAGCATCTTATTTATTTGAAATACATAAAGAAATAGAACTGTTTTGTATAGTCCCTGTTCTGAAATGTCAGTATCAGGAATCTGAATGGTGAGTTTTAGATATTCAAATGTTTTATGTGGTTCATAAAACAAAAATACTATCAAATTTTATGAAGATAACCAAAAAGATAATTTAAATCTGAACAAGGGAAAGATAAGTCATTTTAATGGCTGATGGCATCAATCCTAATACATCTATCTCTCTCCATGGTCAATAATTTTTATAGGGACTCCCAAATTTTCTGGTTATGGCACTGTCTCTTCTATTTATATTGAACATACAAATATTATATTACAAATATTTGAATATTACAAAACCTTGTTTATATGCTTTCATGCTAATTTTACCCCATCAATTAACATTTTTCTTTCAGAAGTGTTCCTGCCATCAATTATACTGTATTGAAATAAATTTTGGTTTGGGAAAAATGGTTTGATTTTTATTTGCTGTATTTGTTCTACTTTTATAGTTCTGACATGGATTGCTGCCCTTTGTACAGGCTATACTTAATTCAAAATGCTTTTTTTTAAGTAAAATTTTCCTTTTGGCCTTTCTAAATATCAGTAGTTTTTAAATGATAATGTTTTTAAATAATTTTTTTTGTAGTCCTCTTCTAGGACGCCCAGCATTTGACAGTAGATACTTTGAGATCAAATTGGGTTGAAGTGAGAATAGGGAAATTGAGCCTGGCCTTATCCCTGGGTGGTAAGCCTCCGAGGTATCTAGGTCTCAGAGCAGCACAGTTTGGAAACCACTGCTGTAACTTAACAATGAAATAATAATTTAGAATATTGATTTATTTTAACTTTCTTCTTTCTTATTTGTCATTTTTTAGTTACCCAGAAAGAGAGCAATTACAAACAATATATGGAGCCTATTTGGAACCAGTTCTACATAAAAATCTGAAAAATCATTCTATTTGGGGTTCTTCATCAAAAATTTATCTCTTGGCAGGATCTATGGTACAAGTGTATGAGCAGGTATGTATGCATTTATATTATAGTTTTCATGTCCTATAGTATCAACCTCAAAGGACTACCTTTAATTGTGACTTCCGTGTTGAAGCCCAGGCTTTACTTTCCTGTTTATTAGATTTTTCTACTAGAGCATAAGCTCTGTGAGGACAGTTGCTGTGTGTGCCTTATGCACTATTGTATCCATTACACACTTTCTAGTAGGCTCTCAATAAATATTTGTTCACTGAATAGATTTATGGTGGTTAGTCTGTTGTCAGCTAAAATTTAGCATATTTAGAATGGAGTTCATCTTATTTCCAAAACCAGATCTTTTCCCTAACTTCTATCAGTTTCTTTCTTCCAGTCTTCTTGAAACATGAGAGTAGTCTTTAATGTTTATTTCTTTCCTGCTGCCTGTGAGGAAATGTCTTGATTTTCCTTGTATTCTTCCTTGATAAAGTGGGGAAGATACTTGAAAATAGGCTTTGAGGATGCACAAGACATTTATTGAGCACCTTCTCTTGTCAGTGATAGTCCTAGGGAGGGATCTGTGTCTCTTCTCTGGAAGTTCACAGTCTAATGAAGGACTAAGTCATATAAACATTAATGTAGAGTGATAAATGTAATAATGGTATGTCCAAGTTACAGAGATAGCACAGAGGAGGGGGTAAATAACTTTGTTGTATATGGTAGTTGTTTAGGAGGCAAAATTTGATCTGAGTTTTGAAAAATGAATAGAAATGTACAAAGTAGCTGGAGATGAAAAAAGGTCTTCCTCCCAGATAAAGAGAGTAGCATTTGCAAGTTATGGAAGTGCTTGCAGAAGATGCTTTTGGTAGTACTGGAGTAAAAGTGGGGCAAGATAAGTTAGAAAGCAGCAACTTACTTTAAAAAAATTAATTCAGATGTTAAATGATCAAGATCAAAATTAGAGCAATGGCTCTGTCCATAGAAAGGAAGGGATAGGCTCTTCACTGGTTATATATTGAGGAGAAGCACTTTGATTTGTTTAGTGACTTCTTGAATGTAAGATAGCTCTGTGGTTCCCACCATTAGAAAATGATTCTTGCTTAGACCTGTGAGTGCCTTGGAATTGCCACCATCATTTTATAAAGGTTAGGTTAGTTTTTCTTGAATTCCTTTCTTTAGCAAGGCTTTTCAACCTTTTTTTTTTTTGGTCAACTTTGGGCAGCTGTTGAAGCCTATGAACTCTTCTTAGAATAGTGTTTTTAAATGCGTACAATATAATATAAAGTTAGCTAATGATATCAGGTATATTCAAATACAGTTCTACCCACAGGTAGAAATTGGCATTCCTCTAAGTCCAAGGTGACTGAAAAATTTATAGCTTATGAATTTAAGAAAGTAGAAAGATTATTTACTGTATTTTCTTTTTTAGGTGCGGGCCAAATTTACAGTTGATGATTATAGTCACTATTTCTTTACTCCTTGCATTCTTACCCAGTGGGTTCTTGGCTTATTCAGATATGATTTAGAAGGAGGTAAGTTTTGCTAGTGTATATTTGTGTGTGTGTGTGTGTGTGTGCTCACATTTATGATGCATATTTTATTTGTAGTAGATATGTTAAATGAGTATTATAACAGTAATTATATTTTGAAAATTATAATATTACTATTAAATTTAAATATTACTATTAAAATAATGTTTTTCTTCTTTCACATTTTGTATGATTGTCACTATTAAAACTTGATTTTGGGAAAAAGAAATCATTATTCTTTGTAGCCAAAACATGTTTAATATACTTTTTGGAATTGATATTTTTATTAAGCAACTAGACTTGATAGTGTTTAATATAGCCTTTAAGTGATCACAAAAATGTACCAACTCATTAACAAAATGAATTTTAACTATTTTTCCTTTTCTTCTATTTATCTGATGCCAAAATTATGGTATGTAGATTCCTACTCTCTATTTCTTTCTAATATTTTATTAAACCATTTTTAAATCCTTTGAGTTTTATTACAATTAAAGAAAATTTTGCCTTTTTTAGGATCCTCAAACCATCCACTAGATTATGTGTTAGAAATTGTAGCATATGAAGCACGGCGTTTATTTCGTGACAAAATCGTTGGTGCGAAGGAACTTCATTTATTTGACAACATTTTAACATCAGTGTTTCAAGGAGATTGGGGCTCAGATATATTGGACAATATGGCAGGTAATATGATAGAGTTTATGTAAATATATGATTGTTATGAGAATTTTAAAGTTATTTTTCTTACAGCATGATTTTACATGTCTAAACAAATAAAAACTGTGGATAATTTTAGTGTTATTTTTTTCCATAAAGAACTGCTCAGTCTTTTTTGCTAGATTTCAGTAACTATGTTCCAAACAAAATACAATGACAATAATTTTCTTCTTGAAAAATAAAAGTTCAGGCCATATTGCTTTATATTTGCAATATAAAATTATTTTAATAGGCTGGGCTTAGAGACTCATGCCTGTTATCCTAGCACTTTGGGAGCCGAGGCAGGAGGATGGCTGAGGCAGGAAGATTGCTTGAGCCCAGGAGTTCAAGACCAGCCTGGGCAACATAGTGAGACCCTATCTCTACAAAAACAAACAAACAAACAAACAAAAAAATTAGCTGGGCATGGCTGCACACATCTGTAGTCTGAGTTAATTGGGAGGCTGGTTCAGAAGGAGCTGGAGATTACAGTGAGCTATGATTGTACCACTGCATTCCAGCCTGGGCAAAAGAGTGAGATTCTGTCTCTAAAAAAAAAAATAAGCCTCAAGGGAGGAGGAGGGGCATGGGCAATATACGTAACCGTAATATTTGTACCCCCATAATATGCTGAAATAAAAAAAATAAAATAAAATAAAAACTTTTAAAGATCATTGAGAAAATCCATATTTGATTATAATGACCTTTTGCTTAAGACTAATGGCCATTCTTATTCCTGTCATTACCCATAATGTCATTAGCACAGAACTCTTACATATTCTTGTTACCAGCTTCATCTTTTGTTGTGGTAAAGAAAGTATAACACCATTCAGATAAAGCAGCTGTGTTGTATTTGCAACTATTACTGCTTAATAACCAATTTGCATTTTGAAAACTGCTGTGGGAGTAATGCATGTAATATGAAATCATCATGGTGAGAGGGCCTTGGATAAAAGAAGACTCCAATATGGAAATATTTCCTAATAAAATTGCTTTTTTTTTTTTGAGACAGAGTCTCACTCTGTTGCCCAGGCTAGAGTGGTGTGGGGTCAACTTAGCTCAAAGTTTGAGCAACCTCAAACTTTTGGGCTCAAGCGATCCTCCTGCCTCAGCCTCCCTAGTAGCTGGGACTACAGGCATGCGCCACCATGCCCGGCTACTTTTTTCTATATATTTTTAGTTGACCAATTAATTTCTTTCTATTTTTAGTAGAAACGGGGTCTCGCTCTTGCTCAGGCTGGTTTCGAACTCCTGACCTTGAGTGATCCGCCCGCCTCGGCCTCCCAGAGTGCTACCACGCCCTGCTAAAATTGCTTTTCGTCTATAAAACATGTTTATTCTTTTAGAGTATAAAGGATTCAAAAACATTTCATATAATACATTCTATATATTGTACATTTCTAGATTTGATAGTGGTCTCAGGGCTATAATTACATGGTGGAAAGGATGTTGAGATTGACAGAGGACTTTTCTAGGTGCTGCCAGAGTTTTGGAGTCAGGAAATGAGTTTAAGAGAACCTCAGGCAGGATGAAATGCTTAGAGAAGCCTGATAATTTCTTAGAGAAGCCTGATAAATCCTAGAGTTGGCTTGGTTTTTAGTGAGGGTTTATGTTATTATGGCCTGTAGTCTTCATGGCTTAGTGTGAGGCTTTTGTTCTTAAATGGTGCCATCTTTCTCAGTCTGAAAATTGAGTCAGTAGTGTCTCTTCTTGCAAAGAAAGTGGCATATCCTTTGGGCATTAGATAGTATTGGCACCTTATTGAATCCTGTAGAGTTTGGTATCTTTCAGACACCCCTATGTAAGACTCAATAATATGTGCCCTTTTTTTGTATTTTGCTGTTCAGTAAATGTTTTTTTAAAAACACAGGTTTGACATATGTTAGATCGAGGCACATAGGATTTTCACATAGTGAAAGGTTAGTTTTTTAAGAACATTTAATCTTGGATACATAAAAAATAAACTAGATACATCATTGCCCTCAAGAAGCTTGTAATCTAATGGCAGAAACAGATATAAAAATCCTTGCTGACAGTGATATCTATTGCTAGTATGTTTAGATGCCACAAGGATTTGTGGAAAATAGATGGTTAAAGTGGTAATTGCAATTAAGTATGAAGTGTTTTATAATTAGTATAACTTTTCTGAAAATGTTTGGGATAAAAGATAATAAAGAAGAGGTAGAGAGAAATTCTTTTTTGAGGAAACATTAAAACTTTTTTTAAATTAATTTTTTTCTTTTGAGATTATTGTAGATTCACATGCAGTTGTAAGAATTAATACAGAGAGAGCACATACACATTTTACCTGGTTTCCACCAGTAGTAACATCTGGCCAAATTGTAGTACAGCATCACAAGCAGGTTATTGACATTGATACAGTTAAGTTATAGAACATTTGCATAACTATAGGATCTAGCATGTTGCCCTTTTGTAACCACACCACTTTTCTCTCACCCCCTGGAAATCACCTTTCTTTCTTTAATTTTGTCATTTCAAGAATGTTATTTTTCACTCAACATAATTCTGTGGAGATACATGCAGATTGTCGTGTGTTTCAATAGTTCCTTTTTATTGCTGAATAAGTATTCCACTGTATGGATGTACCACTATTTCTTTAACCATTCGTCTATTGAAGGATATCTGGGTTGTTTTCAGTCTTTGGCTATTAGGAGTAAACCTGCTATAAATAGTCATATACAGGTTTTTGTGTGAACATACATTTTTATTTCTGTGGGGTAAATGCTTAGGAGTGAAATTGCAGGATTATGTGGTACTTGTACACTTAGTTTTTAAGCAGCTACCAAACTGTTTTCCAGAGTGGAAATTTCTGCTCACTCTTGCTAGTGTTTGGTGTTGTCACTATTTTTCATATTAGCCATTCTGATAAGTATGTGTTGATATGTCACTATGCTTTTAATTTGCATTTTGCTAATGCCTAGTGAAGTTAAACATCTTTTCTTGTACTTATTTGCCATCTGTACATTCTCTTTGGTGAAATGTTTCTTCTTGTCTTTTGCCCATTTCTGATTGGATTGTGTGTTTTTTTACTGTTGAGTTTTGATATTTATATTAATATATTGTATTAATAGATACTAGTTTTTTGTTGGATATATGGTTTGCAAATATATTCTCCCTCTTTATAGCTTGTCTCTTCATCCTCTTTACAGGTTCTTTTGAAGATAAAAGGTTTTTAATTTTGTGAAATCTAACCTATCAATTTTTTCTTTTAAGAATCTTTTGGTGTCAAGTTTAAGGATTCTTTAGTCTTAGATCCTGAAGATTTTCTCCTATCTTTTTCCTAAAAGTTTTATAGTTTTGTGTTTTATATTTGAGTCAGTGGTTCCTTTTTACTTAACTTCTGTATAACGAATGAGACTTAGGTCAAGATTCAGTTTTTTTTACCTATGAATGTCCACTAACTCTAGCACCATTTGTTGAAAAACACTTTCTGCCTGAATTGCTTTTCCACCTTTGTCAACAATTAGTAATGTAGTTCTATTTGTGAGTTCTGTATTCTGTTCCATTGATGTATGTGTCTGTCTTTTTGCTACCACACTGTTTTTATTACTGCAGTTATTATGTAAGTCTTGAAACTGGGTAGACTGATTCCTCCTATTTGTATAAGGCATATTTTTCTGAATTGTTTTAGCTATTTCAGTTCCTTTGCCTTTCCATATACATTTTAGAATAATCTTTTTATATCTATAAATTGTTGCTGAGATTTTGATAGGATTTATACTAAATCTGTATATTGGTTTGGGAAGAATTGACATGATTATTACATTGAGTTTTCCAATTCTCTCTGTTTATTTAGTCTGTTTATTTAGATCTTCAGGTTTCATCATTCAAGTCTTGTACATGTTTTGTTAAGTTTATACCTAAGTTTTTGTTTATTTAAAATGATTATAAGTGGTCAAACTGTGTTTTAAAGGATGAAGATAGTAAATGAAGGGTATTTCAGACAAGGGAAAAAGAATATGCAAAGAAACAGACTGAGAAAGCTAGAGTGTATATCACAGAGTCAGATAGGAGATTCACACAGTCAGTGCAAAGGGCCATCATTAGAAGATTTTCTTTTTTTTTTTTAAGGGAGCTATATGTGATATTGGAGTGGTTTGGCACAATCAGGTTTTGTTTTTGTATGTGTTACTCTAGTAGCAGTGAGAATATACTTGAGGAGGTAGAGACTTATACCAGGGATGCAAGATAAAAGGCTACTGTGATAGTCCAGGTGAGAAATGATGAGATATAAAGATAATAATTTAGTTTTTTATATGTGTTTGAATGTTTGGAAGCTTTTTGAGTGTCTTTTGGAAATCTGCGTAGAGTTTATAATCTCTGAGGGTAGGAATCATGTTTATCTTTCCAGTACTTATCTCAAGCAGAAAGTACGTTGGTTAAACACAGGTGCTCAAAAGATGTGTTTAATGAATGAATGTATGAATTATATGTGTAATAAAAATTGAAAATATGGGACTAGACTGGAGCTTAGGAGACTTGCCCTAGAGAGAAGTAGTGGGTGAGTTTTTGGTATATAAATATGTATATAAGTATATATAAATATGATAATTTAACCTACAAAAAAGATTAAATAAATCAAGGACTTATTAGAATTAAAAAAATAGAAGGCTGAATTTGGATCCAGGGGAATATCAATATATAAGGGATAAGCAGAAAACTGAAAAGGAGTAGTGGTTGTGTCTTGGTGAGTAAAGTCACATAGATGCAAGGAAAAAACTTCAAGGAGATGCATAAAATTCATGTTGGACTAATGACTGCAAAGAAGATTTGGAGATTAGGGCTGCATTGTTGTTCCCAAATAAGAGTTTTAGTTTAGCGATCTCTACAGATAGAAAATAATGTAAGAAATGTGATGATGAAGGAGAGACACATGAAGTAGCTTGGGTCAAGGAAGATGGTTATTTTAGGAGAGTGTAGAGATGAGCATGTGACAAGGAGAATACTTGATGGAATGGTCTCCCAGAAGAGTTGGGAGGGGAAAGGTTCAATAGAATGGTGAATAGATTTTCCTTGTATGGTGGCAGGAACACTGCTATAGATAAATTTAAGGGAAGTTTGGAAGGGAAGTTTGGGGGATTTTTGTTTTCTAATTAACATTTTTGTTGTTCATTTTTCTTTTAGAGTTCTTCATGGTACATCTATGTTTTTTCTCAAGGAGAGTTTTTAGATTGTTTTATTTGCCAATTTTATGTATGTTATTTTTAATTTACAAATTTTATGTAGATTCTGAAGAAGGAGAAGGGAAGTATAGGACAAACTGAGAATAAAAGGGGAAGATTAGGGGGAAGGTAGAAGGAAGCCAGCTCATTTTGGGAGAAAGAAACGAGGAGATGGAATACAGACTACAGATACCATCAGTCACTTCTTAGGTAGAGTTTGATATGCAGTTGAAAATTTTTTTATTTTGTTGATATTACTGGCCTTCTAAGGCATACTTTAAAGTAATTTTCTGGGGGGGAGGGGTGGTTGGGGCAATGTATGTAACCCTAACAATATTTGTACCCCCATTATATGATGAAATAAAAGGAAAAAAAAAAAGTAATTTTCCTTTTCCTTTCTGGGAGCTTAGGAGACTTGCCCTAGAGAGAAGTAGTGGGTGAGTTTTTGGTATATAAATATGTATATAAGTATATATAAATATGATAATTTAACCCACAAAAAAGATTAAATAAATCAAGAGGACTTATTAAAATTAAAAAAATAGAAGGCTGAATTTGGATCCAGGGGAACATCAATATATAAGGGATAAGCAGAAAACTGAAAAGGAGTAGTGGTTGTGTCTTGGTGAGTAAAGTCACATAGATGCAAGGAAAAAACTTCAAGGAGATGCATAAAATTCATGTTGGACTAATGGGGATAATCTGGGGATTTCTGGGGATAATCTTATTTGGACTAATTAAGTTAACAATAATTTAGTAAGCTATATATTTATTGATTCTCCTATTAATGCATATAAAACAAAAATATCTTTTATTTCTATAGATAGTTTCTATGTTACATGGGGAGCCCGACATAATTCAGGAGCAAGGACAGCCCCAGGGCAACCATTACCTCCACATGGAAAACCACTTGGAAAACTAAACTCTGCAGATCTCAAGGATGTTATTAAAAAGGTATAATACAAATCATGAATTTGAGTTGGGAATTGATTATTTATAGTCATTTAAAAAATATTTATTGCAGATATTTTGAGTCTATTGGGATGATAGATCATAGAATAGAAAAAGCAACGGAATTTAGTCCGTTGTGGCAGGTATAACTAGTACACATGCACTTACATAGATATGTGTAAAATTATTAAGATACATTTTGGGAGAAGGTATCTGATGGTGGAAATATTAATGAGGCCTAATATTCAGGAAATCATCCTAGAGCAGTGGGTGTCAAACTTTAGTGAGCATCAGAATCCCCTGGAGAACTGAAAGTATGCATATTCCAGAGTCCCATCTTTTGAGAATCAAATTCAGGCCTCGAGAGTCCAAATTTCTAACAGGCTCCCAGAGGATGTTGATGTTTCTGATCTGCTGAAACTTTAAGAGTCTTAGAGAGTTTCCTTTTTAAAATTTAATTTTAATAAAAAGAAGAAACAGTATTGCATATGATCACTTTAAAAATTAATATTTATTTTGAAATTTAATGTGAACTTTATATCAGAAAAAGAGTTTTCATGGTCTGGTAAACTGATTGACTTGCTTGGAATGGATATTGTGAAGTTTGGGAATGTTAAAAGTTGTTAAGCATCTGAAGTCTAAATGTTGTTTCTCCCTTCCTGTGCTCTATTACTGAGGTCCCCAACTCACTGTTAGGGACCAGCCTGCAGAGTTCTGCCACTGGGCCTCCCACCCCCTAGTCCATGGAAAAATTGTCTTCCATGGAATTTAAGAATGGGGGTTGAGTGGGGGTGGCCATACAGTAGGAGGTGAGTGGCAGGCTCCTTCCCCATCACTTGCATCACCACCTGAGCTCTGCTTCCCCCATTTCCCCCCAGTCTGTGCAAAAATTATCTTCCATGGAACTGGTTTCTGGTGCTAAAAATGTTGGAGACTGCTGCCAGGGCATGGTATCTGTGTGGGCTTCTAATTTATTCTCAAGTGGTGCAAAAGAACAAGCATTCAAAAAGAGTTTTTTAGACATGAGATTTTTAGAGTTCTGGGATTTTTTCATGGTCAGTATGCATTGTTCATAACAAATAAAATTTGAGAGATTTTAAAGTTTTTATAATTAACTTACTGTCTCATACTGCTTTTACTTAGTTGTATTAATGTCCAAAAGTAACTGATTTTCATGGGCCTTTGAACTTGTTTGACATCATATGAGTTTTTCCTTAGTACCAATAAGATTGGATTACTAAATAAATAAAGTATTGGGTGTGAGATGACATGCAGTCACTTCTTTTCTTGAATGTATCAAAATATAATAATTTAATCTAGATAAGTAACATTATGGATTAGGGCTTATATTCATTGTAAAATATTCTTTGTGATTTTTTAAAAGGGTCTTATTCATTATGGACGAGATAACCAGAATTTAGATATTTTACTTTTCCAAGAAGTCCTGGAGTATATGTCTCGGATAGATAGAGTGCTGAGTTTCCCTGGAGGTTCACTTCTGTTAGCAGGACGCAGTGGTGTAGGCCGTCGGACCATCACTTCTTTAGTCAGCCATATGCACAGTGCAGTGCTGTTTTCTCCAAAGATTTCCAGAGGATATGAACTGAAGCAGTTCAAAAATGATCTCAAACATGTGAGTTGCTCACTATCTTTTGCTTTGTTAGATTTAAAATCACATTATTTATTATTCTAAACATCTTTTAAGACCTTTAATTCTGCTGATATACAACAGTCTTTAATTTTGATTATTTTTCCTGTGATTATTAGAAAATTATATTTTTATTTATAGATAGGAAAGAGATTCCTATTATGGTTTCCAGGACCCAGGTACCCAAGTTATGGCATGTTAAATAGACATGAATGATAAACTAAAGGAAGTAATTTACATAGGACATATTTGGGTATATATAAAAACGAACCTCTAGTTTTTATTTTAATGTCCTAACTATAAAATAATTAAAATTTCCCTCAAATAGTATTTATTTATTGCTTGGATTTACTTTCTAAACTATATGGCTAAAGTTTGACTTTTAATTTTGATTACTCAAAGATAAATAAATAAATTCATGATAGTGACATACTTTATACATAGAATGATGATTTTTAACTTTACCAGAAATACTCAAAGGGTACTAAAAAATGTTTTATTTTGTAGGTGCTGCATCTTGCAGGAATTGAAGCACAGCAGGTAGTTTTACTTCTTGAGGATTACCAGTTTGTACATCCTACATTTTTGGAGATGATCAATAGCCTTTTGTCCTCAGGCAAGTGAATGGTTTCTATTTTAAAAAAATAAAAATAATAATGTAAAAATTATTTAAATAAAATTATTTTGTATAAAATTTACTTTGAGAGAACTCTTGCCATAGTTTTTACTAAGGTGAGATGAGGTTAAACATTCTCATAGCAGGAAAATTGAGAAACTCCATTTTTATAAAACCAAGAATTGAGGAATTATATTAAAATTATTGTTAATATTTATTCTATATAAATATTAATAGTATTAATATGTTAATAATCAACATATTATTGATGAATATGCAGAAAAATTGGCCCTCTAATACCTCTGGTGTGTTGCTGTTATAACCTTTGGGAAAGTTATGAACCAGTACTTATTAAAAATTATGCCATACCTTTTGATGTAGCATTCTATCTGTAGGAATTTAACCCACAGAAATAAAAGAACTAGTATGTAAGAGAATATGTAGTATAATTTGTAATCACAAAATATTTGATAGAACCTCTCTCTCTATCAGTAGTGTAATGGTTGTATAATTATGGGATGGCCTTAGTATGGATATGTGAACACAGATATATTCCAGATATATAAAATTCCACAGAATTATATACATTAGTACCCACATTTTATGTATCTGGATTATATCTGTATTCATTAACCTAGAAAAATGCCTGTTCTTCTTTAGTTGAATAAAACAAATCAAGTAGTAAGTAAGCTCATTTTTTAAAAGAAGAAATTAAAATTATCATTATTTTTAAGGAAAAAAGGAACTTGTAAGTACATTAAGTATACATTTATATAATAAAAAACTATCTTTTGAAAGAGGACTACATTAATCCAAATACTTTCTAGAAATTTATGGCTAGTGTGTGAGTTTTCTATATTTATGGAATTTTATGGATTGTAGAAATATTTACTGTTTTGTTTTTTCAAGATACTTATTGTTTGAAAATCATTACTTACATTTTGCCCCTCTGACTTACTGACTTGAGTCTTGTTTCCCTCCCCCCAAGATACAATACCAAGCCTTATGGATTTCTGTTCCCTAACAGTTCTCAATCCTAATTGTATATTAGAATCACCTGGAGAATTTAAAAAAAAAAAAAAAAACAGAAAACCAAAACGAATTCTTTGCTACCACCTTAAACCCATTAAATTAGAATCTCTGGATTCTTTGTGGGGGTGGCATTTGATCATTAAGGCTCCCTAATTGATTTTCCACAATCTGAGTTAAGAACTATTGCCTGATTCTTGAATAGCTCTTGGGCTTTACCTACTCTTCTTCCGTGGCTCTATGCCCAGCAAATTGTGGTGCTTTCCTGTTGTCTGTGGTGTCATCTGACATTTTTGGTGTTTTTCTGGAGAGGACACCTGAAAATTCCTATATTTCTTCCTTTTCTGAAGAATTTATGAAGTTTATTAGAATCTCTTTATGAGTAATCACTGTTAGTAGAATGGTATGAGGTAGCTTAGTTTTAAAGTTGGGCAAGAGTATTTTGTTAGGTACAAAATAAACCTGTTAAAAACTTTTCAATTGTATGGATGGTTCCATTATAGAGACTTGAGGACAAAGTTATATGAACACATGTTCAGCTCAGTTTTTAATAAATACTTGTTTTGTATTATTCTAGGCTCTGAGGCGAAATAGTCTTTTCTTCAGAATTTAACAGCTTTGGTTAAAGAAAACATTTAATTTATAATATGTGGTATCTACACATTAGTGCCCCAGTGATAAATACAAACTAGGACTCTCTAGGTAGGCAAGTAGTAGATCATTTTCTGTTAAATAGGTGTGCTATAATGGCTTAGTGAAAATGGTACTTCTAGAGCTGATTTAGAGTGTTTGTGGCCGTTTTATAGAGTAACATCTTTTCATTTTTAGAAACACATTCCTGCATATTGCTTAAATTGCCACTAGATGGAGACCTTGTTCATTTTGGCCGACAAACTGATAGACCAGATACAGGTTTTTTTTTTGTTGTTTGTTTGTTTGTTTTTATTGTGAGAGCAAGCATCCAGATAAGCCTTAATAATTACTGTTTTAAGATAAGATAAATTGGTCTTTTTTATTAAGATATAACTGCAAAAATCACAAGTAAAGTTGAATTTTGGCAGTTTGTTTTCAGAGGAAGTATTCACTAGGCATGTGTTTCTTTTTTCTATATCAAATTCTTATCCCCAAAAGTGTTAATATATAAGTAGAGCTGGTATTCTTTGCTAAATTTAGGGAATCAAAAGTATCTTGGCTTAGCTGAAATTTAAAGAAAGACATATAAAGGAGGTTTATTTGTGCATACATTTGAGTATGTACAAGCTTGGGGCTAAGCAGTGGTCTGGTTCCTCTTCGGTGAACCTAAAGAAAAGTAGGGATCAGACTGTGATGAAGCCTATGTGAATTCAATGCTTTGGATTTATATCAAAGAAAGTTTCACTTATAGTTTTTTGTGAATTGTAAATATATTGGTTTAATAAATAGTTATTAAGAATCTTTTTGTGCAGGGCCAAGTTTTAAATACCATATTTATAGTTCTGAATGAGACATGGTCCAGGCCTTCTATCAAATGTTTGTAGTCTTAATCAACTTTGATTTGCCTTTCGTTATGTTACTGCATAGTAGCAGGCTATGGACTAGGTGTCTGGATTTCTAGTACAAGTTCATTTGTTCGTTCATTCATTCATCTAACAAATATTTTTGTTCCAGATACTTAGGTAAGAATTTTCTAGGGTTAGATATTGAATGCCATCAAATATTTGTCCTTTGGGAATTCAGAACCTAATTGTGCAGGAGAGAGAAGTAATTAGTTATTATTAAAGGATGTGATAAGTGCTAAACAGTGATACGTTCAGACAGTATGTGAGAGAGAAAAGAGTGGTTTACTTAGCATATGGGTAGTTGGGAAAGGCTTATGGGCATGGCAGGTGGCAAAGTAGCATCTTAAAGGATAAACAGGAATTTATTGGGAAGATAAGGGGCAAAGGTGAACCATAGGTATACATTCCAGGAAGAGAGAATATTTTGTTATATTTATGGAACACGAAGGATTTGAGGCTAAAATACAAGGTCTAAGGAATGGTGGGAAAAGAACTTGTAAAGGCAGATAGATGGCTAGATTATGAGCTTTCTGTGGCTTGCTTAGGAGTTTGAATTTTATCAAATGAAGGCTCTGCATATAGATTTGTGAGTCAGAGGTGATAGCGTTTGTGTATTTTTGGAAAGAAAGATTGAATAAGAGCAGATTTTTTAATATAAAAATTGAAAAGGTTCATGTATTAAAATATATTTTGAATTAGTGTAATTCAGCCAAAATTAAAAAGAAATATAATATTTTTTCTGTAGGTGAAGTTCCTGGACTCTATACTCTTGAAGAATTAGAGCCCTTGCTGTTGCCTCTTAAAAATCAAGCTTCACAGGACGGTTTTTTTGGACCAGTCTTCAATTATTTCACATATAGTAAGTGACATAGGATTCATTAATCAATTTGAACTCTGGTTCACATGAAATAAATGCCATTTAATTTGCCTTATTTTCTCATTAGATTGCAAAGGTATCTTAAATTTTGGATCCATTTGGTAATTTATACCTTTTTCTTTTTTCTGGAGCTTTTGGAAAGTAACATGTAATTAGCCTATAGGCTGATCTCTAATAAAAACACTTCAGCAAAATTTTAGCAAAGGAAAATGATGAAAGTGCCATAATGTTCTTTGGAATATTTACCGTGCTTCCTTTGCTTTCATGTAGTAATATTAGTGCCACTGTAGTACCTTCTGTCTTAGGGAACTATTGAACTATTTAGATTGTGTCAGATTTTGTAGTTTTTTAAAAAAACTAAATAACCTTTTATTAATACAGAAACAGTTTTATGTGCACTGTAGAAATCTAAAATTGAAATACGTAAAAGATGAGGCAATAATCGCATCACCCAGATAATACTACACTTATATCTTTCATAAATATCCTTTTGAATCTTTTTGTTAACGGGCACACACATATACATTTTAAAGTATTTTTTAACCAAAATAAAAACCATATCATAATATTGTTTTGTAGCTTGTTCTTTTTAATAAACATCTCCTAATATTCCATTTTATAAAATTTTAATCTCATTAACCCAGACCATATATAGATTTCCTGATTCTATTATTATAATTTGCTTATTTTTTTAGGAATTCAGCAAAACTTGCATATTGTCTTGATAATGGATTCTGCAAATTTAAACTTCATAATAAACTGTGAGAGTAATCCAGCTTTGCATAAAAAATGCCAGGTGTTATGGATGGAGGGTTGGTCAGATAGCAGTATGAAAAAAGTAAGTTTAACATTTAAATATTAAAATGAAAAAATAGGTATATTTTATTTTTGAAGTTATTGATTTTCACAAGTTATAAATTTTCTTTGATGTTAGTTATAACAATACCTTAATTATGTCACTGAACATCTCTTTATGTTTGAACATATCTCTATTTTCTTCTTACTGTTGTATGGTAGTTTAGTTGAGTATAGAATTTTAGATTGAGGATTATGTTGTTAATGACCACAGAGATAATTATCATAGTTTAAATTTTATGCCTTTAATTAGCCGATTATAGGCTAGCCTAGAATAAAAAAATCATAGCAAGAATTTTAACAATTTTTTAAATTAAAATTTTTTAAATTCTTTTTTTTAAAAAAATCTATCATTACTATGCTATGTGTTTGGAGGAGGGTGAGTTTAAACTGTGAACTCATAGCACTATCTTAACTGGAAGCCTCTTATTTTGCTTCATTTGAATAAATAATAATTTTCATCATTGTTCTTTTGAATGTTATTCATAGTCTCAATCATTAATTTTTTATAATAGAAATACAGATTAATGCTCATTATAATTCATAGTAAGGAGTGTAATTTGAGATAATAGACAAGGTTTTACATATGAGATCATATTTTAGTTAGATTTCAGTGAGTAAAGGACAGAAAATGTATTTTAGTCTGAGGAGGCCACGTGAATAGAAGGCATTCATGTTCTGACTCATGTTTTAATGAGATTACTCTGGTTTCTGGCTTAAAAGTAGATTGTAGGGCTAGGGTTCAAGCAGTTACAAACTATTGCAATAATCCAGGTGAGAGAAAAGGCTGGCTTGGGCTAAGGATATAGCGATGAGGAAGTGAAAAATGGTTGATCCATCAAAGGAGATTGAGATGGAGCTGCTAGGGAAATAAGAGGAAAACCAGGAGAGCATAATATTCTGGAAGCCAAGGAAAGATAGCATTTCAAAGGAGGAAGGAATGGTGAACTATGACACATGAAATAGATAAGGACTGGGAATTGATCATTGGATTTAGCAACATGGAGGTCATTGGTGATTTTGATATAGCAGTTGCAATTAGTAGTGGAAAAAGCCATATTGGAATATGTTTCAGAAAGAATGAGAAGAGAAGATTGGAGATAGTGAATATGGTCAACTCTTTTGAGGAATTTTATTTAAGGGAAAAGAGAAATGGATCAGCAACTAGGGGAAATAAGGGTAAAAATAGAGGTGGTTTTTTTTCTTTTATTAAGATGGGACAAACTATAGCATGCTCATACGTTATTGGGAATGGTTTAGTAGGGAAGTGAAAAATATATTTGATGCAAGAAAGACAGGGAAAAATTACTAGAGCAATATCATTGAGTAGCGGATAGCAAATGAGCCTAGTGCACAAGTGGAAGAATTCAGTATTTGCCTTTCCTAGGAGAATGGAGGAGTCATCCATAATAACAGGAAAGAAAGCAGAATAAAGGAATATAGATCTAGATAGGTGGGCAGTGTGTTATTGGAAGTTTTGGATATTCTCTTCTAATTGTTTCTGTTTTCTCAGTGAAACAGGCAGTAAAATTATTAGTTGAGAGAAAGAATGAGGGAGAAGGTATCGGAGGCTTGAAGAGATACAAGGAGATATGGAAAACAGTAGTTTGTAAGAGTGAAAGGGTTAGGCAAATGGAGTATGATAGCTAGGTAGCATTAGGGTTCATTTGAGGTTAGTGGTCATGAAGTTCGATGGAGGCCATTCAACACAGTTGTATGCTTTTTCTCAAGCCCCATCCATGGGTACAGACCTAGAGTAGGTGGCAACTTGGATTTAACCAGGATTGGGGCTTTGCTACTTGAGTATGACAAAACAAGCAAAGGCAGGGCAGTTGAAAATATTTATAAGAATATAATAATTATGATTTACCATGGAATTTAAGTTGGTAAGGTGGTAAATTATGAGAGGAAGCTGGTGAATGACAGTGAAAAGGTGAATGAATTAGTAGATTGTAGGTTTCAGTGGAGTTTTAGGATTACTGATGTTGGAAAGGAGGGAACTGGGAAGACAGGAACGTAGTGGTGGAAGAGTAGGATGTTCGAAAATAAGATTATGGAAGGATTTCACTTATTGTTAATGACAAGGTCTCAGGATATGACTGTAGAGGTGAGTGGCTGATAAAAGTGTGGTGGATACAATGCGAGAAGAGTTGTTCACAGAACTGAGAGGTGAGGGTATTAGAGGAATGATCTGTAACGGATATTGAAATCATTAAGAAAATAAGATAAGAGTTGTATTGGAGAGAATGATAGTGAGCCAAGAGCTAAAGTTATTTGTGGAACAAAGAAATGATTGGACTGGTGGATGCCTCCAACAAGGAGGGTTAGAGATTGCTATAGTCTGATAATATAAGGTTTAAATTCAGGGAGTTTAGCAGAGATGATCTTGAAGTAACAACGAAGTGCAGGAAGACAATAAATACCCTCCGCCCCCTGCATGTAGACCCAGTGGTTCAAGGACATGATATTTGTTTTTAGAATTATCAATTATGAAATTATTAATTATGAAGCTATTTTTATTTCCTGTTATTTCTTGAGAAAGCTAAGAATCTTTGCTTTCTTACTGTACCATGAAGACATTTTATTAGTTTGATGCCAAATAAAACATTTATTTTTATTATTGTATGACTTTAAATGGCATTGTGGTTATTTTCTAATTCAACCCAAATTGTAATTTCCTTCATTTTGTATATCCTAATCATTTTCATATGAGATATTGAAGAATGGCTGGTATATGTCAAAATGTTGTCTAGGAAATGATGTCTTCTAAAGATTGATATATTATTTTTTTTCTTAGTCTAGAAGAATCCTTGAAGAAAAATGCAATTGATACTATCTTTTTTGTGTTAAAGGTTTTCAACCTCTGATATTGGATTTTCTTAAACTTTTCATATTGATTTGAATTTTAAAGAAATGCTTTTCCTGTTTTAGATACCTGAAATGTTATTCAGTGAAACTGGTGGTGAGGAAAAATATAATGACAAAAAAAGAAAAGAAGAAAAGAAAAAAAATTCAGGTGGTATTTTGATGAAATCAATATTATCTGATTTTTATTTATGAAATAATTGCCATTTTTCTAGTATTATAGCTCCATTAAAGGTTTATGATGATGATCAGTTTGAATAATGTGCAATGTGACAAAATTAGATTTCTTCTGATGCAAACTAAATTTTGAAAACTTTTTATCTTTAAATTAATGTTCATGTCATTTAATATAGAACCCAACAGAATTTCTACTGTTTGAATTTAAGAAATTAAAAAATTATTTTTCTGACTCAGGTAATTTGAAGGACCTACTTATATTGTTAAGAGTCTGGCTAGTAGCTTTAACTTTCATATTAGCTTATTACTTAGATATGTCGTAGAGCTCAATTCATCTATGAAAAAGTTTTATGATATTCTTTGAATATAGACATAATTTTGGAACTATAATATTTTCATTTTCTCCAAGTTTAACTTAATTTTGAATGTGGTCTTTATTTTTCTTTATACCATAGCTTATTCATTCATTTGTCTAATCATCTAATCATCCAATATTTATTGAATTTGTTTTATACTAGGTACTGGGCTGAATACTAGAAATGCCTAAGTAGCTCATAGTCCAGTGATAGCAAGAATTATGTTACATATAAACAAAAAGCTCTGATATTGCAAGATTAGTGATAGTAAAAGTTTATATGAAGTGCATTGGTAAGTGAAACTTCTAACTGGAAGATATTACAGGAAATAGACATTGTCCTCATAGGCAACTTGGGAAGGGGATTCCAGTCAGAGAATGGAAAAGGCTTGGAGAAGTAAAACAGGCATTTTTATGGAACTATAAAAAGCCTAAAGGGCTGAAACATAATGGTGTATAAATAGAGTACTAGATGAAGAGGAGAAGGTTAGTAGGGTCAGATAATGAAGAGCCTTCCATGTTATGCTTTCCCTATTGGTATAGGGAGAAACAGAAAGCAATTAGACCACTTTAGGGGTCTAAGGCAGTAATCTAAGAGAAACATGATGAAAGCCTGAACCAAGGAAGAGGTAATAACAATGGAGAGGAAGGAATGGACTTGGGGGATATTAGAGGTAATTTAAATGGGACTTGATTATGTAATGGTTGTGGCATACAAGAAGAAGGAGGAGTCAAGGATGTTTCTGGCTTGGTTCTGTCTTAGGAGATTTATTAGAAGTTGATTTCATTCACTGGAGTAGGAAATACAGAGGGAAATTGATTGAGTCAGTAAGAGGAAGATAACGTGTTTGATCATGGACATATTCAATCTAATGTGAACTTATTCTTTTTGCCTTGTGAAGTCCTGTTTCTTTCTGTATCAAATGGGATTGGATAGATGTTATTTGGTTTGATATCTCTTTTCTATTCAAGCAGCTTTTATTGAGTTCACTTTTGTATTACTGTACATGCGGTATGTAGTCCCAAATAATTTATATGTTATGACAACATGCATATTTATATTTCTTACAGCAATAAAAATGTTTAGAGGAAATATATGACAGTGAAAGGATAGAGACTGCTGAAACTGGATAATTCAAAATTCATAAGGAAGATAGGAGCTGTGAATAGATGTCTAGGAATGCCTGTACATCTTTAAACAAAGATGACATCTCATATTTATAATAATATAGAGTAGAAGTATCTAATATAAAATAACTATAGTTAAGATTACTTTTTATAATTCTTAATCATGCATATATTAAGTCATTTTTATTTTCTATCTTTTTCTAGTTGATCCTGATTTTCTAAAATCATTTTTATTAATCCATGAGTCTTGTAAAGCACATGGTGCTACACCAAGCCGATATATGACCTTTTTACATGTGTATTCTGCCATTAGTAACAGCAAGAAAAAGGAATTATTAAAAAGACAAAGTCATTTGCAGGTACAACATTGGTAATTTTGAATTATTTTATTTATATATAAGAAATAAAGATTGTGCAAATCACTATGCTGTGTTGCCCATGGTATATACTTATTACAAACAAATAATGTACTATATTAAAAGCTTTGGTCTCACTTTCATACTTATATTGCCCACTAGATTAGAGTAATGGTTTGTATTTTTTCAAGTCAATAATTATTCCTTTTCTTCACTGGCTAATGTTTATGTGCTTTTGATAGCTTATGGTACTGCCTTTAAGAGTCTCTTTAACATGAAAGCACTTTTAGCAACTAAAAATCCCTATTATTAATTAAATCATAATATCCAAGACTGTACTTTATAATAACTTTTAAAAGTAAAATTACATTTTATAAAGTCACATTTTTATCCATGTCACTCCACTTAGTATATTCTGAACAGTTTTTTTCTATATTTCTCTAATTATAGAGCTTAACTTAAATGTGACATTAGAGTGCCAGCTTCTGTAACTGTCAGAGAGTAATTTCCCCGTAAAGTTCTAGCTTTCTGTGAGGGTAATAAACTAGGGTCCATCTTAATTGACATGATTATCTTTATCCGTTCTAATGATTTACTTTCATTTATATTAAGCCACTAATTATTAGGTCATTAAATATGAAATGTACAATTTCAAATAAAAATTATAGTTTATTTTATCTCAAACAAGAAATAGTACAATTAATCAAAGTATGTGCCTAAACTATCGACACAGTTTTGCCATCTTGTATTAGAAAATAACACGAGTTTTTGACTTACCTTTGGTTTCACAAAAATTGCTTTAAAAAAAATTTTGAAGGATAATTACAAGCCAAACTCTGCATTTGAAAGAATGAAGATGTACCTTCACAATAAAAATAAAACAAAAAGTGTCAAAGTGAAATGTCAGAGATATCAACTGTCTAACTTAGTGCTTAAAGAAATTGGACATTTCATAGTTAATTACCTAATACGCTTTTAGGAGAATTAATTTTCTGATTTAGTTTTCTACAGTGCTTTGGTAAATTACTTAAACTTACTGAATAGCAGCTTAATTGGGTCCATGGCAATTGTATATGAGTGTATCAGATAAAATTCATACATAAAGAACCTAGCTTAATACTTGTCCTCTGTGTTGGGTGCTCAGTAAATATTGGTTACATTCCTATTTTGCCATGATTATCTCCCCAAATCTTCTGAATTTTTAGGTGACAAAAACCAAATTCATAGAAGAGAAGAAATTTTCTTTTATATCCATTCCTTGGATTATTCATGGACAGTGGGATTGGGTACCATAATAGCTAGGCCAGGGTCAGATGTCCACCCAAAGAACAAGTAAGACGTTTTAAATGACAACCTACCAGAACCATATGTGAGGCAGTCTCTAAAAAGAAAGATGAATGCTGGACAAACAAAACCAAGTCATGTCTACTGTAAAAATCCTTTTGCCCATTCAATGAGACTGAAAATTGGAAAAGGTTAACTGAATTTTCCCTTGCTTTCTATTTTGTCTCCCATCTAATGCAATGAGTAAAAAGTGTTTAAACCCAAAAAGCTAGCAAATATGTTGATATTTAAGCTTTTCTGTGATGCTTTTTTTTTCAAGTCTCCTGGCTTTATTTTTAAATATTTATGAGGTTCATGTGATATTTTGGTACATGTACAGAATGTGTAATGATCAAGTCAGGGTATTTGGGGTAACCATCACCTCAAGCATTTATTATTTCTATAGTATGTGTTGGGAACATTTCAAGTCCTCCCTTCTAGCTATTTAGAAATATATAATACATTGTTGTTAACTATAGTCACCCTACTCTGTTATTGAACATTAAAACTTATTCCTTCCATCTAATTGTATGTTTGTACCCATTAACCAACCTCTCTTTACCAAACCCCCCTTCCCAGCCTCTGGTATCTGTCATTTTACTCCCTTCCTCTCTCTGTGATCAACTTTTTTTTTTTTTTTAGCTCTCACATATGCGTGAGAACATGTGATATTTGTCTTTGTGTGCCTGGCTTATTTCACTTAACCTCTAGTTCCATCCATGTTGCTGCAAATGACATAATTTCATTCTTTTTTATGGCTGAAAGGTATTCTATTATGTCTATATACCACATTTTCTTTATCCATTTATCTATTGGTAGACACAGGTAGATTCTATACATTTACTATTATGAATAATGCTGCAATAAACATGTGGGTGCAGGGATTAAATATCTTTTTGTTATACTCATTTCTTTGCTGGATCATATGGTCATTCTCTTTTTAGTTTTTAAAGAAATCTCCATACTGTTTTCCATAGAGAATGCACTAATTTACATTCCCACCAACATTGTATAAGTGTTCCCTTTTCTCTGTATCCTTGCAAGCATTTGTTATTTTTTATCTTTTTGAAGTAGCCATTTTAGCTGGAGTAAGATGATATCTTGATGTGGTTTGGATCTGCATTTCCCTGATGATTAGTGATGTTGAACATTTTTTCTTATACTTGTTGGCCATTTATATGTCTTTTGAGAAATGTCTATTCAGAATCTTTGCCCACTTTTTAATTGGATTGTTTGGTTTTTGGCTATTTAGGTGTTTTGAGTTTCTTATATATTCTGGATATTAGTCCTATGTTGGATGAATAGTTTGCAAATATTTCCTCCCATTCAAAGGTTATCTCTTTACTGTTGATTGTCTCTTTTGCTGTGCAGAAGCTTTTGAATTTAATATACTTCCATTTGTCTATTTCTTTTGTTGCCTTTGCTTTTGCAGTCTTAGCAATAAAATCTTTGCCTACACCAAAGTCTTGGAGCATTTCCCATATGTTTTCTTTTAATGTTCTACAGTTTCAGGTCTTACATTTAAGTCTTTAATCCATTTGAGTTGATTTTTGTATATGGTGAGAAATAGGGGTATAAGTTTCATTCTTCTACATACGGATATCCAGTTTTCCCAGCACCATTTATTGAAGAGGGTATCCTTTCCTCAATGTATATTCTTAGTACCTTTATCAAAAACCAGTTGGCTATAAATATATGAATTTATTTCTGGGTTCTTTATTCTGTTCCATTGGTCTATGTGTCTGTTTTTGTACCCATACCATGCTATTATATTTTTGTTACTATAGCTTTGTAGTATATTTTGAAATTAGGTAGTATGATGTTTATGGCTTTGTTCTTTTTGTTCAGACTTGCTTTGGCTATTCAGGCTCTTTTTTGATTCTGTACAAATGTTAGGGTTATTTTATCTATTTCTGTGAAGAATGTCATTGGTATTTTGATAGGGATTGCATTAAATCTGTAGATTGCTTTGGGTAGCATGGTCATTTTAATAATATTAATTCTTCTGATCTGTGAGCATAGGCTATCTTTCCATTTGTGTTATCTTCAATTTCTTTGATTGGTATTTTGTCGTCTATTACCTACTTGGCTAAATTTATTCCTAGGCATTTTATTTTTTGTAGCTATTATAATGTGGATTGCCTTGCTGATTTCTCTTTCAGCTAGTTCATTATTGGTGTATAGAAATGCTACTGATTTTTATATGTTAATTTGTATCCTACAACTTTACTGAATTTGTTTATCAGTTCCGAGAGTTTTTTGGTGATGTCTTTAGGTTTTTCTATATATAAGATTATGCCATTTGCAAGTAGGGACAGTTTGACTTCCTCTTTTCCAATTTGTTTGCCTTTTCTTCCTTTCTCTTGCTCAATTGCTCTGACTAGGACTTTCAGTACTCTGTTGAATAAGAGTAGTAAAAGTGGGCATCCTTGTCTTGTTTCAGTTTTTCCCCATTTAGTATGATGTTAGTTGTGGGTTTGTCATATATGACCTTTATTATGTTGAGGTATGTTCCTTCTATGCTAATTTGTTGAGAATTTTTAATCATGAAGGTTGTTGAATCTTATCAAATGATTTTTCTGCATCTATTGAGATGATCATATGGTTTTTGTCCTTCATTCTGTTGATTTTATGTAACACGTTTATTGATTTGCATAGGTTAAACCATCCTCTGTGATGGTTTAAAATCTGTTTTTCTTTAAAACTTCTGTGGAATCTTTTGCTATACCTTAATGTTAAGCAAATGATTATAATTAGCAATGAAAAAAGATCTTAAGTGTACTTGCTACTGTTTTTTATGTATACACTTACAAGTTTGCTTGATTCTTTCTTACGGGATTTTATTTACTCTGTGTGTGTAAAAACTTTTATATATTGCCAATCAATATTTTATTGATGTAGGCTGGTGTATCCAAACTAAATGAAGCTAAAGCTCTTGTGGATGAACTGAACAGAAAAGCTGGAGAACAAAGTATATTACTTAAAACTAAGCAAGATGAAGCAGATGCTGCCCTTCAAGAGATTACTGTATCAATGCAGGTAATATTTAGAGTGAGCACAAAAATGCAAAAATAGAGATTTATGTCTGATTGTTAATCAGTGTGAAAAATAACATTTCACTTATGTAGATTTTAAAAATATTGCTTGTCCTTGCTGAGTCAGACTGATAGTATTATATACTTGAGCTTTTGTGGAAGAGAGTGGTATTTTCCCACATTGTTCAGAATCATAACTCAGTCCACTCAATTGACCATATATTAATTTATCTGAATGCTTTTTATATTTTAAATTGGTATGGGTCTGTTGATTTTATTTATGCTCTGATGGTTAAGTTGGTTTTCTTTCCTCAGCCTTTGAGAGTTTTCCCTGCTTTTAATATTCTCAGGATTTATGAAATAAGTCTTTATCCTACTAAGGCTTTCATATTTTATATTTTGATTATATTTCTTTTTAGCCATTGCCTTTCTTTTGTTGGACTCTTTCAAAGTAGAGTTATCTGAGTTCTTTCTTTGCCCAGGTATTCTTTTATGTCAACATGCTTTCTCAGGATGCTCTTGTCTATTACATTGCTTTGTCCTACCGACTACATATGACTGTTGCCAAAGCCATCTTTTTCATCCTTTAGCCCTAACTCCTCCTTTGAGCTTCAGAATCAAATACCCAATTGTCTGTGAAATGTATCTTCTTGGAGCTGCCAAGGGCATTGCAGCTTGAAACAGGTTCAAAACGGAACTGATGATTTTCATCTCCTATATTTCTTTTCTCAGGTTGTGGCACTACAATATAGCTAATTATTCAAGAAAGTCCTATAAATCATACTAGACTTTTGTTCTTTCATCTATTGCATGTAATGAATCATTAAATTCTGTCAGTTCTACTTCCTTGACTCAAATATATATATCTTAAATCTGTCTCCCCATGTCTACGTTGGTGACTATTACCTAGTCCCTAGTCTAATGACTCAGTTAATAAAAAATAACTTTAATCTTTATCACACAAATCTATATATCTCAATTAAAAAGTAAGTGGCACAAAGTCTTAAAAATAACAAAGTTGGCGGACTTATGAATTCAAAATTCACTATTGGTTTAATGTTAGGCATCAAAATCATTAGAATGCTATGGAAACCTAAGCAGGAACAAGACCCCATATCTACAAAAAATAGAAAAATTAGCCAGGTGTGGTGGTACACACCTCTAGTCCAACTACTTGGGAGGCTGAGGCAGGAGATTCGCTTGAGCCCAGGAGTTGGAGGTTGCAGTGAGCTATGATGATGCCAGTGCAGGCCTAGCTCAGCCTACAGAGTGAGATGCTGTCTATCAAAAAAAAGAAAAAAAAGAAAAGAATGCTAGGGAGCTCAGAAGTAGACCTATACATACATGGTCAATTGATTTTATACAAAAATGCCAAAAAAATGGAGAAAGCATAGTCTTTTTTAAAAATGGTACTGATATTTGGATATCCACATAGAAGAAACTCTGAGCCTTTACCTTATAATTTATATAACAATTTACTCAATATGGAGCATTGATCTAAGTGTAGAGCATTAAATTATAAAACTTTAGAAGGAAACATGAGAAAATCTTTGTGACTTTAGGTGAGGCAAAGACTTATTAGATGTGATATCAAAATAAAAAAAGAAAAATGATAAATTGGATTTCATCAAAATTAAAAACTTGTGCTTTTTAAAATAAATTCTGAAATGAAAAGGCAAGTCACAGACTTGGAGAAAATTATTTACAAAACATATTTGATAAAGGACTTATATCTAGAATATATCAAAAATGTTTCAATTCAATAATAGTAAAGCAAAAAGTTCAGTTTAACAATGGTCAAAAGATTCTAACAGAAGAAAATACAAATGAAAGAAGTCATATGATGGGCCAGTAAACACATGCAAAAATGCTCAAGGTCATTGATCATCAAGGAAATGTATAATATAACATCAGTGGGATGCCACCACACATCCACTAGAATGGGTAGAAATAAAAGACTGAGAATACGAAGTGATGGCAAGAATGTGAAGTATCTGGAATTCTCATAATTTCTGGAGGAAATGCAAAATGCTACAGCCACTTTTCAAAAGTTTGGCAGTTTCTTACAAACGTATTTTACCATGTGACCCAGCAATCCCCCTTTTAGGTTTTTAGCTAAGAGAAATGAAAACAACATGTGATAAATCCCAGAAGCATTATGCTAAGTGAAAAAAGCCAGACACAAAAGACTACATACTATATGATTTCCTTTTTATGAAATTATAGAAACAGATAATCTATAATGATAGAAATCAGATTAGTGGTTACCTGACTTGGTTCGTAATATATCAGACATGTCAATGTAATTTTTATAATGTAAACTTTAGCATACTTTTTTTCTCAAGGCATTTTGGAACCAAATTAATATAAATATTTATTTAAAGTAGCCAGCCATTTTTATTATTAAAAATATCTGTCAATTCTTACTTTAAGAAATTAAAATTACTTTAAGAAATTAAAAGTAATTTGAAATATGAAAAATGTAAAAACTACATAAAGGATAACACTTGGTAATTGTGTATTTATAAAATAAAAATATTCAGCACTTATGTGTGCTTTGTATACTCTCATTACATTAGTAAGATACATTGAGCATTGTGCTACTTTTTCTCTGAGCTGTTCTGAGAAAGGATGTATCTAAGACTGTAGCTAATCCTAGAAGTGGCCCAGTAGGAGAATAACTGTGCATCTTATATTAAAAACTAGTAATTTCACTTAATTATATAAATAGCAGATATTTCTGTTTGGTATTTTGTCTCGGACTCCTGACCCTGAGCGATCCTTTAGCCTCGGCCTCCTAGAGTGCTAAGATTATAGGCGTGAGCCATCGTGTCTGGCCTGTGTTTGGTATTTTGTAAAAAGTACTGTCTGGAGAGAACTTAAATGCCAAACAGTACAACTTCTAAGGCTTGCAATTCCAAGTTTGTGGCATAAGGAGAGTACAAATTAAATGCAATGAAAACTCAAAATAGAGATACTTTCCACTTGGAAGAGGAAGTTAATAAAAGAAGGAGCACATGAGCTGTATTTGGGTTGTTTCAAGTGTAACATATGTATTAGTATGATAATTTTAAAAAATTATGTATTATTAACTTGTTTAAATTTTATGTAATAAGGATTTATTGCTTTGCTAAGTAGAAAAAAGTAAAGCATACAAACTCTAGTAAAACTAGAGTAAAATATATCATTGGTTTCCCAGGCATTTTGGAAACTCATGTCAGATTCAAAATTAATATTACAAAAACATTTAATAGAAAATGTTATTTTAAAATAAATTATATTTTTGGTACCATGCTTTTAAATATTGAGTGCATTGAAATTGATTAGAATGCCTCTTAAATATTCCCATAGGATGCTAGTGAGCAAAAAACAGAACTTGAAAGACTAAAGCACAAAATAGCAGAAGAAGTTGTTAAAATTGAAGAAAGAAAAAATAAAATTGATGATGAATTAAAAGAAGTACAGGTAAGTTAAAAAAATTCTAAGATCCATTTACATTTTTGCTTACCAGTAAGAGTTTAAACATTATTTATAGGTCAAGTTATTTCTTTTTTTATTTTTTAATTAATATTTTTTTGAACTCCAAAGCCCCTCAAATTATTTTTTAATAGTATAAAATGTGGCTTTCAACCAGAATATTACTTATAAAATAAAAGCAAGAAGGAAGGTCTGCCAGGGAAAGTAAGTAAATTAGCGATGGTAATTAAAAATAATCTTTGTTTACCACAAACCATGTTGTTTTGATTATAGAGGGGAAAAATGTGTTGTAGATAAATTAAGACAAACTGTTAAGCTGTTTTTTTCCTAGAGTTGACTAAATTAGCCAGCTAGTCCTAAAATATGAAGAGCCTCTTGAAAATGTCAAATTGTGTCAAAACAAATTAGATTTTCTAAATTAGATTATTGTAGTTGTGGTGGCAAGAAATCATATTTTCTCAACTTGAACAAATTTTACTTAAGTATTTTAAAGCATTTTGATATTTGAAAAGAAAGGACATTATAACTATAGTTATTTTGAATAAATGACAATAAATATTAGATAATTTTTAAAGAGTTAATGATTTTTAAAAATATATATGTTTTGAAAGTAAAAATGACTTTTTTCTATTTTAGCCTCTAGTCAATGAAGCTAAACTAGCAGTTGGAAACATCAAGCCAGAATCTCTTTCAGAAATTCGCTCGTTACGCATGCCACCTGATATAATCAGAGACATTCTTGAAGGAGTTTTAAGGTTGATGGGTATCTTTGATACATCTTGGGTGAGCATGAAAAGGTAAGTTTTTGTTTTTGTTTTTGTTTGGTTTTTTTTTATCTTTTTTTTTTTTTGCTTTTATTTCGTCATATAATGGGGGTACAGATATTGTTAGGGTTACATACATTGCCTCTACCACCCCTCCCCCCCCACATGTCAGAGCTTCAAGCGAGTCCAATCCCCAGGTGGCCCAGGCAAGGGTAAGTTTTTGAATTTGTGAGAAATGTTATTTCAGCAATGAATAACATTCTTTCATAGTGTTTAATATCTGTTTTCTCAAATTAAACTTTATCTAAATACATGGTTATGCACTTTGCCCTGAAATCTCAAGATATTCTTTGTAATCATATATCAAGATCTATATATTCCTTACTCCATAAGCAGTTGTTTAAATTGCCAAAAAAGGAGTAAAGGAATGCCTTACAATCTTTAAAAATGTCTCAGTAAATGTAATAGTTTATTTGGCCCTTACATAGTAGACAGCACTTTGAATTCACTGTGATTTACTGATGAAGAAAATACAATCAGTAAGTATTCTCTAAGAGTCTTGTACTCTTGGGGCTTGAGAGAGAGAGAGAGAGACAGAGACAGAGACAGAGAGAAGAAAAAGGGAAACCCATAAATAATATAAGAGAGATATAAACTAGGAGAGAAATGGGAATTAACTAAATATGGAACCATACAGCTTCAGGTTTCACATTATAATAATGGTGTTGTGGTTTGTGCTGATACTAAGTTCCTCATTAGGATTTATGTTGATAGTGAAGAATCCATTTTATATCTGGAAATGGGAGAGGAGATGTAGGTTGAGGGAGTACTTTAAAGCACTTTAAAAGGAGTTAGATATCCAGTGTGGTCTGCAGGCCTTCAGCCTTTAGGTTTTTAGCTTGGAGGAGGCCAAGATGCAACTTTCTTCAGTCCTACCAAATTTGGGTTCATGTGACACCAGCCACCTCCACCATGCTGCCTCGGTTCGACCCCAGTGAGAACAAAGTCGTGTACCTGAGGTATACAGGAGGCGAAGTTAGTGCCATGTCTGCCCCGGCTCCCAAGATTGGCTCCCTGGGTCTGTCTCCAAAAAAGGTTGGTGATGATATCACCAAGGCAGCCGGTGACTGGAAGGGTCTGAAGATTACAGTGAAACTATTCAGAACAGACAAGCCCAGATTGAAGTGGTACCATCTGCCTATACCCTGATCATCAAAGCCCTCAAGAAACTACCAAGAGATGGAATGAAACAGAAAAACATTAAACACAACAGGAATATCACTTTTGATGAGATTGTCAACATTGCCAGACAGATACGGCACCAATCTTTAGCCAGAGAACTCTCTAGAATCATTAAAGAGATCCTGGAGACTGCCCAGTCTGTGGGCTGCAATGTTGATGGATGCCACCTTCATGACACCGTACATGGTATCAACAGTGGTGTGGTGGAATGCCCAACTAATTAAAAAGTACAAAGGAAAATATTTCAATAAATGATCATTTGACACCCCCCCCAAAAAAAGGAGTTAGAAAATTCTCTTATATATCCTCCTACAACATATGAATACCCATTGGAGTAAAATAAGATTATGATTCTTTCATTTCACTTCTTGCTCTAGTCAATTCACAGAAGATTAGAAAGACTGTTGTGCATCTTTCTAGAGTTTGTTGTTTGTAAAAAATGATGGATAATATACTAGAAGCTTAAATTTTTTAGTACTCTATTTTCTGTTAACTAATGGATTAAAAGTATTGTATACAACATTTTGTCAAATTGATATTTTTTCAGAAATAGCAAATTTTATTTTAGCTTCATGTGAAGTAATATGCTTCAATTTTAGTTTCCTTGCAAAAAGAGGTGTGAAAGAAGACATAGCAACCTTTGATGCGCGAAATATTCCAAAGGAAATAAGAGAGAGCGTTGAAGAACTTCTTTTTAAAAATAAAGGATCTTTTGATCCAAAGGTAATTTTTGACATTTATGCCATGAATTCCCTTTTCCATATCATATAGTCTGCTTTTTAAAATGTAATGCCTTGTCATCATTATCAATTGTTCAGATTGTCTAAAAACTAAAATTAAAAAAAAATAACCTGGCCGGGCGCGGTGGCTCACGCCTGTAATCCTAGCACTCTGGGAGG
>VBSM01001265.1:61013395-61040672 GCA_008086735.1 Cheirogaleus medius
AAAAAAAAAAAAAAAATAAAAAAAAATAACCTATAGGTATTATAGTTGGGAAGTATTTGCCAACAGAATTAGGTAAATTAGAATCTAAGTAAGCAAGGGCAGATTTATTAAGTGGTTTTTGAATTTAGTATCTGCTGTCAATGTTAAGTTCCCAGCTTATCATTTTTTTACTTCCAACTTTTCTGATATGCTTTTATTTTTTCCTGTATATTTGTCATATAATAACAGATATCTTTGTTAGGATAGTTGGATCTAATTTGAGTGAACAGTTTAAATGTCATGATTCTGATATTTTTAATATCCCTTATTCAAAACATTATATACATTTTCTTCAACTCCAATTACATACAATGGTTCAAAATTGCTATTATCTAATAAAAATGTAACACCTATATAGAAGAAAAGAAGTGATGCTTAAACATTGTTATGGATGGCACATGTATACATTATAAATGTGCCTAATAGAGTAATTATGTTGATAGAATGTCTTTATTTTAAAGATTCTTTGTGGTTCAAAGAGATTTATTTTTAAGCAAAAATAAATCTTTGTGTTTATGTATGTTTCTGTAAATCAAAATAGCAGTTCAAAGTTTTTATTTTAATTATAAAACAAAATATTCATTATTTGTATTAGGTTATTAAATATATGCCAAAAAATGTATTAGAATTAATTCTTCTTTTATTTAAAATTAAGTCAGGATGCTCGATAACCTCTAATGGGTTTTTCAGAATGCTAAGCGTGCCAGTACAGCAGCTGCACCTTTGGCTGCCTGGGTTAAAGCCAATGTCCAGTATTCTCATGTCTTGGAACGAATTCAGCCTTTGGAAACTGAACAGGCAGTATTAGAATCGTAAGTGAAATATAAATATAAACAATTCTAACGTTTACTTATTTTCATGAATATTATGAGTTTATTATATTATTATTTATTACTTATTTTTTCTCTACTTCTACAAAGTCAGCTGCCAATATTAAAACATAAAATGATTCAATTAAATACAAATTAAAAATTAAACAGATCAGAAAAAGAAAGCAATTAGAAGGAGATGGATAGCAGAACCAGCTCACTTTTTCTCTGCCATTATTATGTTGTTGGAGGGATAAGTTAGTAGAAGATCCTTTAGAAGGAGCCAAAGTTATATAAGGAATAATATTAAAGTACAAAAAGAAGGTTCTAGAAATTTATTGCCTTCATATTTCTTTCACCTTCTAAGTTCTAGCACATGTTTAGGATATATTTTCCAAAATGGTGTCTGGGCAAGTAGGGGGATGATTTAACCATTTACTGTTGGAGCTTAAAGTTCCAATCTGCTATCGTTATTGAGTCAGCATTATATTTTATCTCTTTTGTTCTAAATGCAGACCAAAAGGTATGTTATGTTCTTGGTTGCTCAGTATTTGACATTAATTTTAATTTTCTGCTTTTAGGAAAATTTATTTCATTTATCTTATTTCCTTTCTTATACATCTTTTTTCTATTCTTTATATTACTGCTTACATATTACAAATTTATCCACAATCTGTTAAAACCCTAAAACATATTTGGTAATCTTTGTGTTCTATTTATTTTTTCTTAGAATTATCCCTCCTACAGCCTTTTCTCCTGTTCCAATCTGGATTAATTCTTTCCTAGGCCTGCTGCTCACAGCTGTTATTTTGGGACTTCTCTTTACCTTTGTTCTGGGGATTACCCTTGTTTCTTTTCTTTATTATATCCTTTTATACAATTTGAATTCCTGTCTTTCTCTTTTTTAGTTTAGTTCTTCAGTTTTCTAGAACACATCCTCCACAGTAGCTTCCTAAGAAAGGGTATATGGGATTGAAAGTATTTTGCTATCTTGCATGTCAAAAAATCCCTATATTTTATTATACCGTCATCCATGATTAGTAAGTGGGCTGTGTCTAGAATACTAGGCTAGAAATAGTTTTAGCTCACAATTTTGAAGCCACCTTCTATTGTAATGATTCTTAAAATTTGGTCCCTGGATCAGCAATATCAGCATCACGTTGGAATTTGTTGAAAGTGTAGATTTTTGGACTTCACCTAGACATACTGGTTCAGATTCAGATATGCTGGTGGTGAGGGTTGAGGGTGTGTGAGTCCTTGCAGTCTGTGCTTTGAAAAACTCTTCAGGTGATTTTGGTGAACACTAAAGTTTGAAAGCTCCTTCTCTGCCGTCTTCTAGAGTCCAATGTTGCTGTTGAATGCCATTTTGATTCCCAGTATTTTGTATGTTACCCCATATTTTTTTCTCTTTAGAAGTTTTTAGGGTTTCTTGCATTGTGAAATTTTACAAATCTTTATGGTAGATGCTCACTGTTCACTTTAAGTTTAGAAATTCATGCATGACAGTTTGGGAAAGTTCGTTACATTATTCTTTTGGCAATCGCTTTCTGTATCTCTGTATCATTTGGAATGCATCTGGTTGTAGATTAGCAAAATCACCACTCAGAATGGCTTTAGAAATAAAACAACGTATTACAAACAGTGAGTCCCAAAGTAGGTTGATCTCAGGGTGGTTAATTATGTACCTCCATGATGACATCAAGGACATACTGAGCTCTTCCCTCATTTCCTGACATTCTCAATTTATCTGCAAGTTAACTGCCCCTTTGGACACACGATGGCTGCTAAAGTTCTATTCAGACAAAATGACATGTAGTTGAAAGAAAGATATTGTTTTTCCTGTAAACTTTTTTTTTTATAAGTGTGTACCTCTTTTTAAGAACAAGGAAATCTTTCCAAGAAGACTTGCACCAGATATTCCCTCGCCCTTGCTTTCTCCTTAATTAAAATGATTAGATTAGTCAGTATCTACCTAACCTAGGTGAAGGAGGAGTGCATGCCAGAACAAATCTGAGGCTTTATCAATGGTTCTGAATAGGCAGGTAGAAGTGTTACCTTCATTTTCTTTATCTGAAACTCTTTAGTCTTTTATGAGAATATTTGGACTAATATAATATGTTCTAATATCTTCTTTAATAATTTCAGGGTTCTGCTAGCAATTATAACATCTTTGTACAAAATAGAAAAAGGCACCCCTTCTGGAAAGACATTCGGTCAGGTGTTTGTGCAATGCACAAATGTCTGGCAGTACACAGTAGCCCTACCTAGTTACCATGAGTTTTGTCTTTTGTTTTAATATCTCAGATATATTGTCCTTTCCATTATACTGTTTCATTTTGGTTTTTGCTATTACACTTGTAATTTCCAAAGTTCCATTTTTTTAATTTTACATTTTTTTAAAAATAGCATCTCCTTGTTTCTTACATGAAATATGTTCTCTATCTCTCTCAGAATATTAAAGTTTTTTTTTTTAATTTTACTTTTGCTTCTGACCTTGATAATTCTTTCTGTATTCCTTTCTGGATTTGTTTGTTTTGTTCTCTTTCAAGTTAGGAAGCTTCCTGGATGTGTCTAGTTCTTGGCTGTTGGTTAGTAATTGTGAAGTGATGGAAATCTGGGTGGGAGCTTTGAGTGTGTGGACTGGATTCCTTGGCTGCTGAGCTTCACTGTAGGTGATTAATTGTGGCCTGGCCATTTGATGGCAACACCTTAATATTTGTGGGTATTTTTTGAGGGGATGGTATCAGTCATTTTTTAAAAAGAATCCTCATATCTTTTGCATAGAGTGTAGGCAGGGATGGATGGATGGAGATGGGTGGGGGCATAAGCTAGACTTATAGCATTCTGGGTTGTGTTAAGAGGATAGTTTACTCTCAGTGGAGGAGGGAATATGAGATCAAACTCTTTATATAATAATACCAACTATTAAATGATCATTTGTATTTAGCTTTATTGTTACCTTCAGAAGTACCTGTTGTCTGTTTTTCCTGAGTGTTTTGGAATTCTGCTTTTGGCCTCTCTTCCTGCAGCATTTAGCTTTTGGCTTTTTGCTTTCTAGTGTGTCAGTTATTTTCAAAATTTTATTGAAATTTCTCCTTTGTCATACTGTTCTCTTTCATTATCTTTATTCTTGCACATATATATCTTTTTTATTCCCTTGGTTTCATTTTATTACTAGTAGGGTTTTAGAAGGGATAGAAGATAAATGAATATGTTTAGCTTACCATTTTTATCCAAAAATCTACATGAACAAGTGTTTTTTTAATATAGATTCCTAGAAGTGGTATAGTTGGGTTAAAAGATACACTTTTAATTTCAGCATTGTTTTTCAAATTAAGTTCTAAGCAAAAGTGTTATAATACTGAAGTATTAACAGTTTTCATTGTCGTATATTTACTGTAAGATTATATTTTAAGATGCTGCTGTTTTATTGTTGATATCTAAAATAGAATGACTTTTATAATATTGAATTATATTTTAGAAATTTGAAGAAAACTGAAGACAGAAAAAGGAAACTAGAGGAGCTTCTTAATTCTGTTGGTCAAAAGGTATCAGAACTCAAAGAGAAGTAAGTTGAGTTTTGAAATATATTTTGAATATTTCAAATTTTATAAAATGAAAATCTTTTAAGCCTCCATTTGTATAGCTATCACTGTATATATTCCCAAGCACTGGTGAGAAAATTGAGCAAGAGGAATTGAATGTAATGAGTTAATGCTGGGAGTGTTTACATTTGACATTTTGATTTCTTTCTTATTATATTTTGACTTTCAGATTTTAGACTCCTTTATGTCAGATGACCCTATGGGCCCACCTATTCTATAATCTTCCCAAGGGTGCATTAGCATGTTCAAAATTCTATCTTTTTTAACTTTTGTCTTCTTTGTATTAAAACAAAAATTCTTCATGCAAATATTATACTCAAGCTAAGAACCATTATGAATATGATTAGTCTTAAAGCCATTCATGTATCTCTGGGTCCCTGTGATTGCTATTTAGTACAGGGTAGAAATACATCAATTTGGGAATTATTATAAATCTTGCAACATTTTTTTTTAAAAATCGTGAAGGTTAGAAAGCTGAAGAATGATGTGGTTAAATATAGTATGTATTATAGTTGCTTTTTGTTTTATGAGACTCACTTTTCTATAAGCTACAGGATTTTTTTTGGAAGTGATATGTCATGCTTCCTTTTTTTTTTTTACAGAGAAAAATAATTGTACCAAGAAAGAAATTCATCAGATTAAAACTATGATTTTTTTTTTGTCTATATTAAGGAAACAGTTCTTTCTCTCTTGTTCATATTCACTTATAGAGAAAAAAATAAACCAAAAAGAAAACTTTAAACCCATAAACCTAGTGTTTTCAATATTCCTGAACAATTTTTATGTTAGAAACATAGGAAAGAAATCACATCATTTTCTGCCAGGTCTTATCAGAGAAATGCAAGGAAATAAATATAATTTATTATTTTCATTGTCATATAGTCACAATTTGTACTTTAATATTCAGCTAATTCTCAATTGTTTATCGAGTGATTAACATATTATGGCAATGTTTTGATTATTTATTAGTCACTTGCTGTGTCAGGTGTTGTACTAGGCACTTTGCATATTATCTTTTTAATCCTTAGAATGATGATGAGAGGTAATTATTATTCTTCTATTCAGCAGATTAGGAAGCTTAAAATTAGACAGGCTTATTTGCCTAAAGTTGAGCAGCTAGTAAGTGACTAAGCCAGCATTAGACAGTAGATTTGTGTAATTTCATAAAGTTTCTGTTCTTAACTACTACACCATACTATTAACACCAATCTTTTGGAAGGATTATTACAGAAACCTTTGGAGTTAACTTTTAATTTTAAGTAAACAGAATGACATTTTCCATTATGGAGTCATTGTCAAGAATGAGTTAATGTTGATCACCATGCTTTTACTTATCATGATCCTTGATTAAGGTTTAATTGACTATAGGCTGTGAATGACAGTCTTATTTTCTTGTATATCAACAAAGAATTGGAAAATGAGCATGATCTATCAATTTTTAAATTCTAATTTAACAAAATTAAGGAGATGTTTGCCATTTTTAATACAACTTGTACAGAAACATGAGTTGATATAATTTAACAAATATTTATTGGAAAACCATGTTCAAGGTGTGAATTGTTGCAGTAAGTAAAGACGCGCTTTTCTCTTTCTTGGTTCTAGAGCAGCGCCGTCCAGTGGAACTTTGTGAAATGATAGAAATGTTCTATAATCTGTGCTGTCTAATATGGTAGCCAGTAGCTATTTGTGGCTACTAAGTGCTTGAAATGTATGTAATATGACTGAAGAATTCAATTTTTAATTTTATTTATTTTTAATTAAATTTAAATAGTCACAAAGTGTCTCGTGGCTACCCTAATGGACAGCTCAGTTCTAGAGTCTATGTGCGTAGGGAAGGAAGGAAGAAGGTACTTAGAGAGGCCATGAGGTGTACTGTACATGCATGGAACTTAATGTCGGGTACTTCTGTATATGAATTTCAGATCCTTTACTGATCATTGGATTATTTACTAACCTTTTACAGTAATCTCTTTGGGTCTAACTTTCTATATCTGTAACATGAGATTTATAATACTTATTTTGAACTGTTCTAAGAATTAAGTGACATGCTAATTTTATGATAGTTGGTATAATATTGGGCATATTATAAGCGCTTACATATTTGTGGAATGAGTAATTATGTAGAATATTACTATTATACTTAACAAAATAATAAAATTGTACAAGTATTTTTCAAGGAAAATAATTTAAAAAAAGAACTATAAACTTTGGTGAGCAGGCATATAGGGAGAGATTATGTATAATGTACTGGATATTTGTGGTGACTTTTGAAATTTTATTTACATTTTTAGTGGTTGATGTTGGAGGTGGTTGGGATGAGGGGTGAGGGTAGGAATAAGGGAGTAGTTGGAAGATAACTAGGCAAAATAGAACATCCTGAAGAACACAGAAGATAAAGGATGGGATATTTATTGAGAATATAGGATTCTTCTGATGTTGACATATAGTTTTGCTGAACTGAAATAGAATGAAATAAAACTAGAAGGATGGATTAGATAAGTCTTAAAACGGGGCCTTAAGTGCCATATTGAGAAATTTGTATAAAATGTAGTAGGGCATGGAGTCCCTGTTAAGTTTTTGGAGGTAGAAAATGCTACACTTTAAATATATATGCTGATATATTTGTTCTATTAATGATATTTTTTACAGAAACATTATTATCAATTAAATTCTGTCATAAAAGTTTACTTTATTATGTAAGGATAATTTCATTAAAAGTCTCTCTTAAATCCTTTTTGCTTTTAATTAATGTTTTCATAGATTTCAGAGCAGGACTTCAGAAGCTGCTAAACTTGAAGCTGAAGTAAGCAAAGCACAAGAGACAATCAAAGCTGCAGAAGTCTTAATTAATCAGCTTGATAGAGAACACAAGAGATGGAATGCACAGGTTTGTTTAAAAGGGGAGTCATAACGAGTCTTCCTTTAAAACTGTGGTCCCAAGCCCCTGGGTTGGGCCGCAGACCAGTGCTGGTCCATAGCCTGTTAGGAACCTGCCGCACAGCAGGTGGTGTGTGAGCGACTCTTCATCTGTGTTTACAGCCACTCCCCATTGCTCGTATCACCTCCTGAGCTCCACCTCCTGTCAGATTAACGATGGCCTTAGATTCTCATAGGAACAGGAGTCCTACTGTAAACTGCGCATGCGAGGGATCTAGGTTGCGCACTCCTTATGAGAATCTAATGCCTGATGATCTGAGGTGGAGCTGAGGTGGTGATACTAGCGCTGGGGAGCAGCTGCAAAGACAGATTATCATTAGCATAGAGGTTTGACTGCACAGAGACCATCATAAATCAATTGCTTGCAGACTCATATCAAAACCTTACCAGTGAGTGGCAAATGACAATGTAATAATAATAGAAATAAAGTGCACAATAAATGTAATGTGCGTGAATCATCCCCAAACCATCCCCCTCCCCCGCCCCAGTCTATGGAAGTATTGTCTACCATGAAACTGGTCCCTGGTGCCAGAAAGGTTGGGACTGCTGTTTTAAATCATAGGAAACCTATAATGTAAAATATTTGTTTGGAAAAAAAAAAGGAGAGAAAAATATCCATTAATTTGCAGCTGGCTTAGGGTAAATGATCTAGCTGTAAATGGCCCATTATGTGAATTAATCTTTAAACGACTATCTTTATATGAATAGATTGTAGGCAAAATAACCTATTTTCCTTTTAGTAACCGATGTTATTCAGGGGAAGGGCAGGATGAAAATGAATTGACAGAGAATTTTGTACTCCTTAGAGACTTTTTAAAATTTACCTTCACCAGGAAATAATTTTAGGATTTGACACTGTTGGTTATTTATTTCTTCTTCAAATACTCTATAATTTTAACTTTGTTAGTCTTGTCTCTTGTTTTTTGCTTTTTTTTTCTTTAACCAGTTAGATTCTTTCCCTCACCTGATCTTCCTCTTCTGTTCACTCAGTAATGTTGATTGTCTTTATTACTCCCTTCCTCACCAATTTTTCTTGTAACTATTTTGAAATGATCTCATCCAGTTTTAATATCACCTGTATCATGATGATGACCAGAGCTATATTTTTAGACTGCTGAGTTTTAAATTTATATTTTCAACTATACATTAGAATTTTATTTAGTTGTCTCTCAGGAACTTAAACCCAACATGTCTGAATTATTTTATTTTTCTCATTCCATGTCTTTTTTATTTACTATTTCACTGAAGGCATCCTCTTCTGGGCATCAAAACTAAAAATGTGTGGGTTGTCTTAGACTCTTCCTTGTTTACTCATCATATCCATTTGCAAATATTCTATATATTTGTCTTCCATCTTTGATCCAATCCTTTTCTCGTCTGGAATTTTAAAAACTTGTCTTCCTCCTAGCTGACCCTTTAATTAGTCCATCCTTCGTTTGTCATCTGAATTAATCTTTCTAAAACCCAATCGGATTATGTTACTCACTGCCCGCTTAAACACTTTCAATGGCTCATGCCTCAGGTTAAAACAGAAATTCCTTTGCATGTCATGGGAATCCTTTTACATCTTCCTAAAATCAACTCTACCTCTCTTTTTTCATTCCTTTTATATAATTACTGTTTCTGGTGAATATTATGCTTTATTTACACTGACTGTTCCTTAGTGGGTTTTCATGCTTTATTTTTGTTTTGTGCTTTTGTTCATACTCTGTGTCTTGATTTTGTTTTACAAAGTGATCACAAATTCACATTTTACTGTGGTTGGAATGAAAGTTCTCCTTTCATTATGATCATTAGGAACTATCAATGACAAAATATGTTTGTTCTACAAATATATTAGGATTTTATACTTAAAAATACCACAATAGGATATGAGGTCTTTTTGATATTTTTACATATTGTTGTATTCAAAACAAAAGGTTATTACTTAAACCAGTATATGATTTTTTTTCCACAATCAAAACTATAAAGCTGTCATTTTCTTCCGTGTTAAAACATATCCATACACATTTCTGCCTTCCTCCTCCCACCAGGTTGCAGAGATAACAGAGGAGTTAGCTACTCTGCCTAAAAGAGCTCAACTGGCTGCTGCATTTATTACATATCTTTCTGCTGCTCCTGAGTGTCTGAGAAAAAGCTGTTTGGAAGAATGGACCAAGTCAGCTGGTCTTGAAAGTTTGTATTTAGTTATTCATTAATTTGAAATTTCAGTATAGACCAAAAATGCACCTTTTGACCTTGATTATTTTACTTTTTTTAAATGAGGAAAATTTTCTATGAGTTATAAGGATAACATAGCTCCTTTAGATTTGCTGAATTCCACAAATAATCTGGGAATTGTTTTGTTATTATGATTCTTCTATTCCTAAATAACTATAAAACACTGAGAACACTGAATTATTTTTGATATTGTATGAATGCAGTTAAACATTATAATTATATAGCTTTTATTTTTATAATAATTTTATGTCATAAGATGTAGGAACTTAAAAAATTTCTCATGATCTTAGTGGTTTTCACAAAATTATTGTTGTGAAACTTTCACTCAATTATGATTTAACTGAGTTCCATTTCTTTGTGCTTTTTTTTTTTTAAGCTTTTCTCCCCTTGGTTTTGGTACTAAATGTGGGAGAATGGATTTCAAATTGATTAGCATAGGACTTTTTTTCCAGGCTATTTTAAGTAGTTTTATACTCTTCCCTTCTTCAAATGCAAGATCATTGTAGTGAAGTATTATCAATATCTTTAACTCCTCAGAATTTGATCTGAGGCGATTTCTTTGTACTGAAAGTGAACAATTAATTTGGAAAAGTGAAGGCCTACCATCAGATGACCTTTCCATAGAAAATGCTCTTGTTATATTACAGGTAATTAATTTATTTTAATTTTTTCATTATAAATGTTTTCTTTTCAGGCTTGCTACAAGAATTGCATTCTTCAGATTTCTAGGCTTTCACAGTTATCCTTTTTCTTAGTTACATAAAAGTGAAATTGTTTTGCTAATGAAAATTCATTTGTGATTCAGTTAGTGAATGTAAAATTTTCAGTATACTTTATTTTTACCTTAATATAAAAGTATAAACTAAAATGGCATTATTTTGTTGGCAAAGTATTCTTGTGAAGACTTCTATTGGATATTTGTGTTTTATTGTTTATGGACAGTTCACTGTCAATTTGGTTTTCTTTTAACCACTCAAACTTTCTGAGATTTTTTTTTTCCTTCTTGCTGTTTGGTACATGCTCAGGAAATGCAAACTAATTTGATACTAGACTAATAATATAAAGTTATAAAGGTAAATCACAAAGAGAAAAATCCTTCAATTCTCAAATAATAATGATGAACAAGTTTATGTAGTACTTACTATGTTGTGCATATATTACTGTTTGAGAATTAAATAGATAAAGTACTTAAACACTTAACTCATGTAATTTCCAAATCAATCTAGTAGGTACATGTATTTTCCTTTTTATAGATAAGGAGATTGAGGCACAGAAGAGTTAAATCACTTGGCCAAGGTTCACATAGCTGTCAAGTGGTAGAACCAAGCTCTACACCAGTTTAGCCCCAGGTTATGTTCTAAAACTGCTTCTCATAGGAGTGTGTGAACTGTGTTTCCCCGAAAATAAGACAGAGTCTTATATGTATTTTTCCTCAAGAAGACACCCTAGGGCTTATTTCAGGAGATGTGTTATTTTTTTTAAGTATGGTACAACAATCTACATTTATTCAAATATAGTTAAGTCGTCTTCTTCTGGAACGTCATCATAACTCTCCAAACCCCAAATTCCATCCTGAATTTCTTGTGACTCTATTTCCTTTAGAACCATTGGCCCCAATCTCTCATGTCGAGCAGTAGAGCTCTCATGGGGCAGATGAGAAGGGGTGCTCATCTTCTTTACCACTCCGCGACAAAATGCATGGGTTGTGCAGATACCCATCACTAGGTCTTATTTTCGGGGTAGGGCTTATATTGCACAAATTCTTAGAAATCCTGCTAGGGCTTATTTTATGAGTAGGTCTTATTTTCGGGGAAACACAGTATGTGTGTGTGTGTGTGTGCGCGCGCATGTGTGTTTTTGTTTAGCCTTACTTGTTTTGCATTATTCCTGTTAAGGTAACTCTCCTTAGCTAATCAAGAGATAGACTTTATTTTTATTTATAAAATATTTTTGCTGTTATCTCATTTCTAAGTATTATAAATAGAAGTACAATTATAAACTATCTTACATGTTTCAAAATTCATATCTTTCAAAAATATTCCCTACAGGCTGGGCGTGGTGGCCCACGCCTGTAATCCTAGCACTCTGGGAGGCCGAGGCGAGTGGATCGCTCAAGGTCACTTCTTTATCTAACTAACCTCTCTTGGCATAGTTTGACTTCAATTGTTTTCTGGAAGCTTACCCTAACTCTGCCTCCCATCCTTCTGTAGTATCTTGTACACTTCTTGTTGATGAAATTTTCATTTTTGCTTCTTTATTGGATGTGAAGTGTTAAGGGTAAGGGAATATATCTTATTAATTCTGTACCCCTTGTACTATCCTACTGTAGTTGTTGTCTAACATATAGTAGATGAATAAATAAATAAAGTTTAACATTTTGGGATCTATTATAATTTGTTAAATGTGGAATTTAACTGCATTTATCATGGAACACAGAGATAAAATGTACATTGGAAATCTTGTCTAAATCTCTTTGGAGAAATATAAATAAGATGAAAAGAAACTTGTAAGTACCCTTTGAAATTCTTAAGCATATTTTCTTTGTTAAAAACATTATGTTTTGAAACATTACCTTTTTTTTTTATTTGACTGCATCAGATCATTGGTTTGAAATCATGGGTAAGAACTTTTTAAAAATTTTAAATAATTTAAATTTTAAACATAAATTTTAACAATTTAAAATAAATCTAGTAGGATTGTGAAATATTTATTATTGAATGCTTGCATAAAATTAGATCTAAAAACTGGGTAAGCACCATGGTAACACTTGAGAGGCTATTTACTTACCATGTCATTTTGCTTGGAATAGTACATTTATATGAGGAACATATAAGTGAAACCTCTAGAAATAGATGCTGGGTGAAGATTATGTAGTGTCACATGGGAGAAGGTATGCTGGGAGTAGTCTATTCTGGGTATAAGCAAAACAGACTACCTTGTCTGTAGATAATCTTAAAATAATAATAAAGCTGTTTTAAGGCAAATCATCTCTTTATTATGACCATGTGCTAGCAATTCTAAACAACTTTGGCGATAAAAAACTATTTGTCCACAGGACAGAGAGTCCCTACCATCTCCCTCCCTCTTGGTATGCCACTGACTGAGATAACATATTTTCTTATTAGATATTCAGTATTCCCCCATGCTACACACACCCACTTACCCATAGGGGATATGTTGCAAGAGTCCCAGCAGATATCTGAAACCTGGATAGTACCAAACCCTACATATGCTGTTTTTTCCTATACATACATCCCAATGATAAAGTTTAATTTATAAATTAGTCTCAGTAAGAGATTAGCAATAGCTAATAATAAAATAGAACAATTATAACAATATACTGTAATAAATGTCATGTGAATGTGGTCTCTATTTCTCAAAATATCTTGTACTATATCACCTATTTTTGGACTATGATTTACCACAAGTAACTGAAACTATGGAAAGAGAAACTGTGGCTAAAGGGGGGAGTACTGTACCCTAATTCTATTTTGATTTTACTCTTTTCATATATACTCTCTTATCCCTTTAGCAAACAATTGCATTACATTTTTCAAGTAAATGTGAAAACTTAAGCAAAATTAGGTCAGTTATTTAAATCCAGTTTACTAGGTAGCAATGATTATTAGATGACTTTTAAATTTATCATATATACGACATATATTTTATACATATATAATTAGTCATTGTTTACTAACTGCCATTGTGTGTGTAGGGCATTTTCACTAGTTTCTAACTTCCTATTCGTTTTACAGTTTGATTAGTGTGACATTCCAGAATTAATTTAGTCTCTAGTTCATTAGATCTTAACCTACAACCTATGTAATTCTTCTAGGATAATTAGGTATTTACTACTTTAGAAGAATTAATGTCTTAAAATGTAAACAAGTATACTGATATTTCAGCAGTATGTTTAAGATTAGCTCATACTTCTTTTTTAAGGCCTTTATGGTTTATCCAACCAAAAAATATATCAAGTTAGGAAATAACTTGACTGTGTATTGAAAAAAACTAAAAGAGTGGTGCACGTGGCATCAGCATGAGACTAGAGTGCTTGCTTAGCATGTTGTTACTACACATTTTCTGTGTTATTTTGTGGTAAATAGGACCATACTTACTTTACTGTGGCTAAATTTAATTAATATTTCTGATTTTTGGTCACTGAATTTATTAATGCACCTTTTGGTGCAGCTAAAAGCTGAACCTTTCTTTCCTTTTTATGGTTGCATATTTGTATTCTCCAAAGCCTGAGAGAAAAGCTCATTTAGTAATTGATTCATAATTTTTAGCAGATTATTTCCACGGAAACATTTAATCATTTTAAAAACATTACTTTCCTTTTCTTTTTAAAACTAGAGTCGAGTATGCCCATTTCTTATAGACCCTTCTTCCCAAGCTACAGAATGGTTAAAAACACATTTGAAAGACTCACGTTTGGAAGTTATTAATCAGCAGGTATGTATTACTAATAATTTAGATACTGTGTTATAGTGAAAAGAACTTTGAGTCTGTAATCAGAAAACATAGATTCAAGACTGAGCCTTATAACTTACCCGGTGTGGGACCTGGGGAAAGAAATGTAACTCTTTTAGGTTAAACTTTCTAATTTGTAAAAAGGGAATTAAGAACAAAAATCATACGATCATCTCAATGATGCAGAAAAAGCATTTGATAAAATTCAGCATCCCTTCCTGATAAAACCCTCAACAAACTATGCATAGATGGAACATACTTCAAAATAATAAAAGTCATATACAACAAACCCACAGCCAATATTATACTAAATGGGGAAAAATTGAAAGCAATCCCCCTAAGAACTAGAACAAGACAAGGATGTCCACTTTCACCACTCCTATTCAACACAGTACTAGAAGTCCTAGCCAGAGCATTCAGGCAAGATGAAGGTATAAAAGATATCCAAATTGGAAAAGAGGAAGTTAAATTATCTCTGTTTGCTGACAACATGATTTTATACCTTGAAACCTTAAAGAGTACACAAAAAAACTCTTAGATTTGATAAATAAATTCAGTAAAGTTTCAGGATACAAATTCAATGTACAAAAATCAGTAACATTTCTATACAGCAGTAACAGTCAAGCTGAGAAGCAAATCAAAACCATTTACAATAGTTACAAAAAAACCCCAAAAGACCTAGGAATATATTTAACCAAGGAGGTGAAAGATTTCTACAAAGAAAATTACAAAACTTTGATGAAAGAAATTGTAGATGACACAAACAAATGGAAAAAGATCTCATGCTCATGGATCAGAATTAACATTGTTAAAATGACTCTACTTTTCAGAGCAATCTACAAATTCAGTGCAATCTCCATCAAAATATCAATGTCATTTTTCATAGAATTAGAACAAACGATCCTAAAATTCATACAGAACCAAAAAAGAGCCTGAATAGCCAAAGCAATCTTAAGCAAAAGAACAAAGTTTCACATTACCTGACCTCAAATTATCCTACAAGGCTATACTAATCAAAGCAACATAGTATTGCTATAAAAGTAAACACATAGATCAATGGAACAGAATAGAGAACCCAGAACATAACTATAGCTAATTGATCTTTGACAAAGTCAACAAAAACATATACTGGGGAAAGCACACCCTTTGCAATAAATGGTGTTGGGAAAATTGGATTGCTATATGAAGAATGAAAACGGGACTCCCATCTCTCACCATATACAAAAATCAACTCAAGATGGATCAAATATTTAACTGTAAAACCTGAAATTATAAAAATGCTAGAAGAAAACCTAGGGATAACCCTTATGGACATTGTTTTAGGAAAAAATTCATGACTGAGACCTCAAAAGCACAAGCAACAAAAACAAAAATAGGCAAATGGGACTTAAACTGAAAATCTTCTACACAACAAGAAAAAGAAAAATCAGAGTGAACAGACAATCTGAAGAATGGGAAAAAAATATTTATAAACTACGTATCTGGCAGAGGAGTGATATCCAGAATTTATAAGGAACTCAAATAGCTCAACAACAACAAAAAAAACAAGTAACCTCAAAAAGTGGTCAAAGGACATTTTTAAAGAAAGACATATAAATTGCCAACAAGCATATGAAAAAATGTTCATCATCACTAATCATCAGGGAAATGCAAATTAAAGCTACATTGAAATATCATCTTACACCAGTCAGAATGACTATTTATTTATTTTTGAGACAGAGTCTCACTATTGTAGCCCAGGTTAGAATACATTAGTGTGATCATAGTTCACTGTAACTTCGAACCCCTGGGCTCAAGCAGTCCTCCTGGATTAGCCTCCTAAGTAGCTGGTACTACAGGCATGCACCACCACATCCAGCTAGATTTTTTTAAAAATTTTTTTACAGAGATGGGGTCTTGCTATGTTGTTTAGACAGATCTTGAACTCCTGGCCTCAAGCAGTCCTCCTGCCTCAGCCTCCCAAAGTGCTGGGATTATAGGTGTGAGCCAGCATGCCTGGTCAGAATGGCTATTATTAAAAAGTCAAAAAATAACAAATGTTGGTGAGGGTGCAGAGAACATACATTCCTGGTGGGAATGTAAAGTAGTACAACCTCTATGAAAAACAGTATGGAGATTCCATCTACTGGGTATATACCCAAAGGAAAAGACGTCATTATATTAAAAAGATACCTGGGCTCATATGTTTTTCGCAGTACTAATTACAATAGCAAAGATATGGAATCAACCTAAGTGCCCATCAACAGGTGATTGGATAAAGAAAATTTGGTATATATATATACAATGGAATATTATTTAACCATAAAAAAGAATAAAATCATGTCTTCTACAGCAACATGGGATGGAATTGAAGGCCATTATCTTAAGTGAAACAACTCAGAAACAAATACAGCATATCCTCACTTATGATTAGGAGCAAGAAATGTTTACACATTGAAACAGAGTGTAGAATAATAGCTATTGGAGACTCAAAGGGGATAGGCTGGGAGGGGGTTCAGAGATGAGAAATTACTTAATGGGTACAATGTACACTGTTCAGGTGTGGTTACACCAAAAACCCGGAATTTGCCACTGCACAATATATCTGTGTAACAAAACTTCACTTGTACCCCTTAAATTTAGAAAATTAAAAAAAAAATTAGAAGAAGAATATTTGGTGCTAGGTATTGATATAAGCACTGGGAATTTCACAGTGAGTTAAGTAGTCACAATTCCTTCCCTAATGTCAAGGACAGTCCAGTAGGTTAGAGAGACAAAAAAGCATTTACACTAAATTATAATTAAGAACATAAATATAGGATTCTATAGAAGTAAGTATTAGTGACTTAGCTTAGAGAATCAGAAAAGCCTTCTGGCCTTTTAATATATTTACAGTTCCTCTCAGTGCCTTCCATATTTCCTATTCCTGTAACTCACTCACAAGCATCTTAATCCCAAGATTTGATAGTCAGTGAAATATAATCAGAGTCTTTTTGGTATTGACTTCTCACTGTCATATTTATCTTGCAGAGGAAATTATTTTTGGTCAGATTTTAAATAAATTTTGTGTGTGGGGGAGTTTTTTTGGTTTTTTTTTTAAGAAGGCTTAGCATATAATTAACTTTCATAGCTATTCTTCAGTTTTTTGAAAAATTATCTTTAAAACTTTACTTGTAAATGAAGGTTTCTATCTCATTCGTTTTTGGTAAGAATAATTGTAAATTATATAATATGTAAATACTTTAATCTTATTTATGTTTTGCAGTATGAGATGTTAATTATCACTTCACATATTATAATTTTTACCTTTCTTGGAGGCCTGGGATGATATTTAAAACTACTCTTTCTCTAGTCAGAAAGCCTCAAAATTCTTCACTAGTTCTAGAATTTTGTCTAAAGGTTCTGTTCACAAGGATTAGACCTATCACACGAAGAAAAGTTTACTATTAGTAGAATTTATCATGTTGCCTTTCCCCCCCACCCCCATTCAATGTGTGATTCTGAACATAGGCAAGGTAGTTTTTATTGATACCTGGGTGAGTAACTTATTGTATATAGAATTTGAAATTTTGTTTCTGTAACAATTTGAAATTATCGTAGAAAATTGAAGAAAGGCTTTTGTATTGTGGGAGAAATAGGAATTTACTATCAATTTGGTATAGAGTTCTAGTCGTGCAAGATGGAAAAGTTCTAGAGATCTTCTTTGTACAACACTGTGCTTATGGTTAACAATATTCTAGTATATACTTAAAAATTGGTGAACAGGGTAGATTTCATGTTTCATGGATTTCTTTTTTACCACAATTTAAAAAATGGTACAATGCTTATTTTCTTACATGGCTGTATAAATTATGAAGTTTTTAAGATAATTTATTCAACTAAAATAATTCATCACCAAGTATTTATAAGTAGAAAAACAATCATGAATAATTTGAATTATTAGCATGCATATTAAGTTTTTAAATGTTCCTATTATTCCTTTTAATGTCTTCACTGATTATTTATAAAGACCTTTGTAAATAGTGAGATAATAATGGAATTAATATGAATTCTTTTTTATTCTCTTAGGATAGTAACTTTATCACAGCTCTTGAGTTGGCAGTACGTTTTGGTAAAACTCTTATTATACAAGAAATGGATGGTGTAGAACCTGTTCTTTATCCATTGTTGAGACGAGATCTGGTTGCACAAGGTAAATATTTGACAATTTTCTGAAAACAGGTACATGCTTCCAAGAATTCTCTTCTAGCAAAATCACACGACATGCTTAAATCCAACAGCAACAAGATGTGATGTGTGTCAAATGTTGTCTACGAGGGAAGCTCATTAGAGACCCAGTACTCAGAGTTTTTGCGCGGGCTGATTATGTCAGCACTCTCTCCCTAGATTATAGCAAAATTTTAGACTCACTAAAGGAATGCAGGTGTTCAGCACAAACCACATCGTTCGTAGAAACAATTAAGGCACAGTGAGCTACTTTTATCTGTTCTGAGAATGGTGAAAGCTCTCCCAAAATCCCAGTTTCTAGGTGCTGATTATAGGCCAACTATGCAAGCAGGGCTTTCTAGGGATAGCAGTCTCAGGATTGCTATGCTAACTCTTCTGCACCCAACCCAGTCTTCAATGATTAGAAAGTGATGCCCAGAAACTTTTAAGTGCGTGTCATGCAAAGTGTACATACATACATACATAGACACGCACATATGCATATACATACGTGTGCATGCTTATAATCCCACACATTGCTAGCACTGCAAGGTTTAAAAAGAAAGTTGGGATTTTTGGAGCAAAGCAGATAAATACCAAAGCATGCACTATTCTTTGATAATTTATTATCACATGAATACAACTGCTTGTATTACTTTCAAAGATGTCTCTTGCAGGAGCTGCCATTCAAACTTAGCCACATGTTTTTTTGACCAGATAAAGGGGCTATAGTATAATATCCAGGTCCATATAGGCTGTTTCATATAGGCCAAGAGGGTATTAAGATGTTGGTTCTATTTCTTTGTATTTAGTGGCTTTAAAACCAGCAGTTTATTCATAATAGGCTGTAGGATGTCTGTTTAGGTAATGTCCATTTGGTCATTTGGGTGTCAGGGTTTTAGATTTGTTTTCATTTAAGTCCCTTTCATCTTAAGTTAGTTGTGCCTTAATGGTGTGTAATACAATGTGAATAGTTTCTCAGTGAAGACCATTACCAAAATGTAATCTATATAATGGAATGGAATTTGGACCTATATGGCAGTTCTTATGGTACTTGAGTGTATCTAACTTATTTAATAATAATTTTCTGAAGAGTTTGGACCTGTAAAGGTGTACTGCATATAAAAGATGAAGTGATTTTGGTCTTATTCTCAAGGGAATATAAAGAAGAAATCATTAGTAATATCCCAGTCGGTATAACAAGTTTCAATTATCACAACAATTTTTATGTCAGGCACTGTGGAAGCAATAGTGGCTATTTCCTGGTTTAAGTTTCAGTGGTCATAGTAAACGTTCAAGCAGCATTGGTTTCCAAAATCCAGACAGATAAAATTATATAGCACTCCTGCCTGGTATAAAAATCCAGATTCTTATTCACTTCCTGGCATGATGCATTTCTTTTAACTGTAAATATTGACAGGATTTGGGTGTACCTTATAGGTTGATCTTGTCCGAGTCTCTGTCTAATTGTTATAGAAGACACCAAAGGTGTCACAGTGAATGAATCCAATTAATATATCCATGCATCTAAGCACCCCAAATGTCCTTATCTAATATACATGTTGACCGATAGAACAAAACAAAATATCCAAGCCTGATCCAGATTCAGAAAACAAGATAATAGCCATGTAAATTAGGACTTCTCCTAGAAAGGGAGCAGAAGACCATATCTTATACTTGTGCCTCGTCATTCTGTCTTCATAGTTCTCTAAAGTACAGTACAGATTTTGTGTTCAGAAGAAAAAAGTAGTCATAACTGCATTGCAAGTTAACTCTAGTGTAAACAAAGACTTCATATAGTTAAGACTGTGTTGGACTGTATGGTTATACATTTGATATTTTATATGATTAGGATATGGCACTTATACTCAAGGGTCTTTTGTAGACAATAGAACAATGATTTTTGAATATTTTAAAAAGGTTATATCAAAATAATACATGTGTGGGTTACAAAATCAAATAATACAGAATGGCTGCAGCATTCTATTCCTCCCCTACCCAGGACTATTCCTACTCACCAGAGAAAACCATTTATTTTTCATTTTTAACTTTTTATTGAAATACAAAATAGAAGAATATATGTAAATGTACAGCTCATGAATTTTTACAAATGAATACACCTGTATAAGCACCTGGAGCAAGACATGAAACTTTATTAGCAATCCAAAAACCTACTAATTTATCCTCCTTCCCCCAAGGATAACCACATTCCTGACTTATAACAGCACAGATAAGTTTTGCTTATTTGTGTACCTTGTGTAAATGAGAAAGAAAAAAGCAGCACCTGACTACTGTTGGCTAGGAGCTGTCCTGGCTCTAACAGCTTGGCCATGGTATATTTCTGTTGAGTATAAATCATTTCACCGAACACCAACATCAGACAGGTCATTCTGTGACCATAACCATGTTTGGGCACAAAGATAAGAACACTTTCCATACCATAAAAATAACCAAACATTCTCTTCTCCCAGCTAATATTGAATGACTTCTGCTTATTTCCAAATTATAGCTTAGTCCAGAGATGGGGAACCTGTTCATGTTGGAAGGCCACATTAATTCAGCTGTAACCAAATAAGGTTACATTCAAGACACTTCAATTAGATATACTTAAAAATGTATATTATTTTATAAAAATATAACTATGTATTTAATAATTTCAAAAAATGAAAACTGTTTCTGAATTTTAAAGTTAACTAACCTTTTAATGCCTTTGTTATGTCTACTTTTTGTTGGAAAACATTTGAATATTTGGTTGCAGCCTGGAGGTCTGCGGTTTCAGTTGATCTTCTAGATGGGTATCAGTCATTTGTGACCTTAAGGACATCTTGATTTGGGTTAAGTAGGAGAATGTAGATTCACAGCAATAAGTGGTTAAAAAGTAAGAAAACATTTTGGGGCATGTTGCTGAAGGCAGAATTCTGCATTTTTTCATATTTCAATTGGATCTTTCTTAGCATCAAACAATGATTTTAAACTGTCATCTACTGAGGGCTCAATCAATTCCATCTCTAGTTCTTTAGGTGCCTTGGTAATATCAACTAGGTAAGGCTGAAATCTAATTTGAGTGTGACCTTATGATTCTCAAAGTCAGTGAAACTTTCATTGTATTCTCCAATTAATAGGTCTATAACAGCTGTGTATTCCTCAGATCATTCGCATATATCATCCCGCACATCAATGATCTTTGCTAACTGGGGAAAATATTCATCTGAAATTTCCTTTTGAGGAAGCATTTTGAAAATAAATAGCTTTTTTTTTTGAAATGCTTGGATTTTTTTCCCACATATCATTATAGACTTAGTTTTACCTTGCAAAGACATATTCAAATCATTTTGATTTGACATGACGTCACACAGAAATGCTGTATTCCTATAGAAATCTTCTTTCAATAATTCACATTGCTGATTCTGTTCATAAAATTTAACTATCTGTTTCCAAAGAGATAAAATTTTGGCTAACACCCGTCCCTGCGATTGCCAACACACTTTAGAATGATAAGGCAAATCCACACTGAATACCTCCTCCTTGAACTTTAGCATGTTACAAAACTGAAGATGCCTTGTTGCATTTGCATGAATATAGTTAACAATACTTAGAACTTGTTACAAAGTGTCACCTAAAATAGCTTTAACACAGATTTTGCTGATGCAAAATACAATGAGAAGAAATGAGGGCATCTGGATCTGTTAATACTTGTTTAATCTGTGCAATAAACCCTTCATATTTTCCTGTCGTGGAAGGTGCACCATCTGTCATACAATTGTTTAAATTTACCACATTCAGTCCAACTTCACATTTACCTTGAACGTTGTTGAAGATACCTATTCCCCGTGTTCTGTTCTCAAGAGAGCCCAAAGTGAGCAAATCTTCATAGCAAAGAACATCTTCTGTTACTACCTGAATGAAGTATAAAACCTGTGTGAGTCAGTAGTATCCATTGATTCATCCAGAGCGATTGAATAATGTATATTTTTCTTCTGAAGTATTGCATGAAGTGATTCTTGTAAGTTGAAGGTTAATTCATGCTGTTGATCAGTTGTGGTTCTCCTTGAAAGAAGTAGTTGTTTGTACTTTGAAACATTATCATGGTCTAAGCATTCTACAACTTCAACAATGCATTCTTTCACAATTTCTACATCATTGAATGGCTTCCCTTTTTTCCCCTGAGTATATAAGCTACTTTATAAGTTGCTTCAGTGGCATTATTTCCAGGTCTTATTGCTGCTTGAAAGAATTGTCTTTGCTTTTGCTTTTCATCTTTTAACTTCTGCAACACAACCTTTTGCACGTCTCCCTCTAATTTAAACTATTTGTGGTCTTTATAAGTGTTATCATGTTGATAAGCATTGAATTTCTTTAATGTTGATATTACAGTGTCACAAAGCAAGCAAATCATCTTATCTTTAGCAGAAACAAGATAATATTGTAATTCCCATCCTCATTAAAAAATCAGTTTTCATCCTTCAGTGTTCTCTTGGTCTTCTTTGACATGATGGGCTGTTAAGCAGACAAAATTAAAAAGTACTGTTGAGCTGTGGAACTATTCACAAATTCCACTTCAAACAGAAACATATAGTACACCTTTGTCAAAAGCTGATAACAGCCTGGCGTACTCAACCCCCATAAACTCTTGCCATGCAGGCTTGTGCAGAAGTGGTGCCAGTCAGCTGGGGAAAGTTAGAATTAAATCATGAACATAGCAGCCAGGAAGTTAGCCCTTATGGCTTAGTGATGTTCTAATTGTGTTGGTCAGTCTAGGAAGATTATTTTGTTAAAAATTATTTTATTCTTTGGTATTTTAAATGTGTTCATTTTAAAAATAAAACAAAAATATAAAAGATGAACAAAGGTATATTAATAAAAACAAAAGGATTTGTTCTGTAAAATTTGGATTCAGTCAAAAGGCCACAATTAAGGACTTAGAAGACCACATGTGGATTTAAGGCCACAGGTTCCCCACCTCTGGTTTAGTGTCACTCTATTTCTCTCACCTCCTAGATAAAAATTAGATACCAAATCATAGAATTGTCTTCTCTTTCTGATCACACCCATCCCCAGCAAAACCACACTTTCCTTGAACCATTCACAGATTACCTAGTGCAAGCACAAATCCTATAACAAGCCTCTCTTAAAACCTTCTTACTGACACGATGCACAATTTCCCATGATGTTCTATCTTTTATTGGAAAGGAGCTGGTAAACCGGAGCTGTGGCCCTTTAAACATTGGGGTTTTGTTTTGTTTGTATTCTTTTATGCATGTTTGTGTGTGTGTGTGTGTGGGTGTGTGTGTGTGAGCTTTGGTTAAGTTGTATTTTTTTCTTCGGTGTTTGTCCATTTTATCAAAACTATCAAATGTATATTTTTATATTCTCACTTTTTTAATGTCTGTTGGGTTTGTAATGATCTTCCCTTTTTCTTGTTGTCGATAATGTTTATTCTCCTTTTCCTTGATCGCTCTCTATATGGGTTTATCAATATAACGAATCTTTTTATTTTTTATTTGTTTATTTTTTTTGAGAGAGGGTCTCACTCTTGTTACCTGGAGTAGAGTGCAGCAGTGTCATCATAGCTCACTGCAATCTCAAACTCCTGTGCTCAAGAGATCCTCCTGCCTCACCCTCCCAAGTAGCTGGTACTACAGGCATGTGCCAACACTCCCGGCTAATTTTTTAAAAATTTTTTGTAGAGACAGGGTCTCATTATGTTGCTTCAGCTGTTCTTGAACTCCTGGCATCAAGGGATCCTTTCACCTTGGCCTCCCAAAGTGCTAGGATACAGGCATGAGACACTGCGCCCGGCCCTACAAATCTTTTTAAAATACCGATTTTTAATTTTAATTTTATTATATTTTAAAATTGACTTTTGTTCTTTAATATTTCATTCCTATTACTTTTCTTAGATTTTATTTGGTCTTCTTTTTCTAGAGTCTTGAGGTGGAAAATCAAAATACTGATACTCATTCTTTCTTTTTTTCTAATATATGCATTTGCCTATAAATTTCCCTCTAAGGCCTTTTTCAGCTTCATACCACAGTTTCAGTTTCTTTTTTGACTCATAACTTACTTAGTATTTTGTTGTTTAATTTTCAGGCAATTGGAGGTTCTCTAGTTACCTTTTTGTTATGATATCTAGCTTATGTCCATTGTGGTCAGATAACTTATTCTAGAGTATTTTCATTTTTTGAATTCTGTTGAAGCTTTCTTTAGGATCTGACATTTGGTTATTTTTTTACAAATGTTCTGCATAGACTTGAAAATTGTATGAATTTTGCTCTTGCTTGGTTTAATTTTCTCTGCAAGTCAATTAATAATGTCATTTTGGTTAATTGTGATATTCAAATCTTATATACCCTTACTGTTTTATGTTTTTCTGTTTGCTCTATCATGTATTGAGATAAATATCTTAAAGTCGCTATGATTTTGAATGTGTTTTTCTTTTAGTTTTGTCAATTTTTGTTTTAAATATTTTGCAGCTATATTATTGGATGTATATATATTTGGAAATGTGATCTCTTTCTATTCAGATCTTTATCATTATGAAGCATCCTTCTTTGTTTCTAGAAATATCTGAAGTTTTAGAGTCTATGTTGGAATGGTTACACTAACTGTTCGGGGTACTGTTTGCATGGTATATACTTTTCCATTCTTTTACTTTCAACTTTTCTGTTGGTCTTTATTTAAAAAGATAAATTTTAATATGTATATTTAATATATTCAGCATGATTTTATAGGATACATATAGATAGTAAAATGGTTACTATATTGAAGCAAATTAACTTATCCACCATCTTACATAGTTACTCCCATTTTTTTGGTAGTAAGGGCCACTAAAATCTTCTCATTTAGCAACAGTCCTAAATACAATGTAATTTTGTTAACTGTAGTCCTCATGTTGTATATTGGATGTCTAGATTTAATCATCTTATATATCTGCTACTTTGTATTCTTTGACCGACATCTCCTCATTCTTCCCCTTCCTCTCTTACTCTCCCACTGTTTCTGGTAACTGCTATTTTATTCTCTTCATATACTGTCTTTTCTTTTTTTTTTTTTTTTGAAATCTACATGCAAATAAAATAATGCAATAATTTTCTTTCTGTGTCTGGCTTATTTCACTTAGTATAACATCCTCCAGGTTCATCCATGTTGTGGCAAGTGGCAGAATCTTCTTTTTATGGCTGAATAATATTCCATGTGCACGAATACGCACACACATGCACACAACACTTTTTTTATTCATTGCATTAACGGACACTTAGCTTGTTTCCATATCTTGGCTATTGTAAATAATGCTACAATGAATGTGGAAGTGCAAATATCTTTACAAAGTGGTGATTTCATTTCCTTTGGTCATATACCCAGAAGAGAGATTGCCAGGTCATATGGTAGTTCTATTTTTAATTTCTTTAGGAACCTCTGTACTGTTTTCCTTAATGGCTACACCCATCTACATTCCCACCAACAGTTCCTTTTTTTCCACACCCTTGCCAACATTTGTTTTCTCTTGTCTTTTTGATAATATCCTAACAGATGTGAGGTAATATTTCATAGTGGTTTTGATTTGCATTTCCCCAATGATTAGTGATGTTGAACACTTTTTTACATACCTGTTGGCTATTTTTATGTCTCTTTAGAGAAATGTGTATTCAGGTCCTTTACCCATTTTTTAATAAGGTTATTTGTTTTTCTGGTATTGAGTTGTACGACTTCTTTATAAATTTTGGATATTAACCCCTTATGTTATATATAGTTTGTAGATACTTTTTCCCAGTTTGTAGGTTGCTTTTTCATTTTGTTGATAATGGATATTTTGCAATTACTAATATGTTGATATTCTTAGGTTTTTTTTACCATCATTGTCTCTTCAAGTATTACATCTTAAGTACTAGAACAATAAATATGTTTTAACTAATGAATTTTGAAATAAAGAATTATATGTAATTGAGGGTTTCTATTTGTTTATAATCAAGCATTTCGGAAAAATTTGTAAACATTAAAACCGTATTGAATATGAGTAGATATCCCTTTGATGCTTCAGTATCCCTGGATCGTCTTAGTGAATATTATTTATCCTTGTTTGCATAAGTGCTGATTAATAGAGCATAGAGCATTCTGGCTAATACTATCTTGGGTTGCCTAACTTTTGCTGTCTTTGGACTCTATTGAAAAGCCTATATTTATAAGTACTTGAAAATTATGTTTTAAACTATCACATCGCAAAATATAAAAGATTCAATCCAACTAATTGTGTGTTTTTTTTTTAAATAGGACCACGTTATGTGGTACAAATAGGTGACAAAATTATTGACTACAATGAAGAATTCCGCCTCTTTTTGTCAACAAGAAACCCAAATCCCTTTATTCCACCAGATGCAGCTTCCATAGTTACTGAGGTTAACTTTACTACAACAAGAAGTGGATTACAAGGGCAGGTATACATTAACAATTATAATTTTCCTTAGAATCTTTTGTAGCTTTGTATACTTACTAGATATTTTGAATGGAAAGCTATTTTTTAAACTGATTAGTATTTAAATTTAGATTTTGAAAATATGCTTACAAGTTAGAGTGAAGCATTCAGGCTTATTTCATTTATGATATGTATTAGACTTGCATATTTGTATTAATGTCAAATTGCTGCTTCTATAATAATATAACTCTAATTTTACAATTTATTTTTGTCATATATGGTAAAATTTAAGAGATGGATGGATCATAGAAATTAAGATCATCTGCGTAATTTTTTTAATTGTGAAAACTGAAGTTTAATTGTGAAAATTGCAGTTAATTGACCAATTTAGCTAGTTGAAGGTCTTTGATTCCTGAGCCAACATTTTTTTGTACCATTAGAATATATGACATGTGCATCTTTGAATTCAATTTGTCTGTGTATGGCTCATTACAGTTTAGAATTATTGCATGAATTTCAAAATTATTTTTTATGTCAAGATGTCCAGACTTGGCCGGGCGTGGTGGCTCACGCCTGTAATCCTAGCTCTCTGGGAGGCC
>VBSM01001265.1:61046727-61066096 GCA_008086735.1 Cheirogaleus medius
AACTCCTGAGCTCAAGAAATCCTCTCGCCTTGGCCTCCCAGGGTGCTAGGATTACAGGTGTTAGCTGCTCGCCTGGCCAGATATTATGTATCTTTTAATAATTGTCCTGTTAGGCAATTGAAAGATACTTCTTTGTTTTTGTAAGGCTTTGATCACTTGTAAGACAAATAAGTATGGTATTATTTGATGTTTGTATTTTTTCTTTGGTGAATTACTTTTTTTTACATCCCTTGTCTGTTTTTTTAATGGTATTAATAGTTTAAAAATTGAGTTGTGGCCGAGTGCGGTGGCTCATGCCTGTAATCATAGCACTCTGGGAGGCCAAGGCTGGAGGATCGATTGCTCAAGGTCAGGAGTTCAAGACCAGCCTGAGCAAGAGTGAGACCCCATTTCTAAAAATAGAAAGAAATTAGCTGTACAACTATAAATATATAGAAAAAATTAGCCAGGCATGGTGACGCATGCCTGTAGTCCCAGCTACTCAGGAGGCTGAGGCAGGAGGATTGCTTGAGCCCAGGAGTTTGAGGTTGCTGTGAGCTAGGCTGACGCCATGGCACTCTAGCCCAGGTAACAGAGCAAGACTGTCTCAAGAAAAAAAAAAATTGAGTTGTAAGAGATACTTATAAGGAGGTTAAACCTTTGTCATGTGTTATAAATATTTTATCTTTTTCACTTTATTTCAAAAATATTTTTATAAAACCAAATTAATCAAAATTATTCTTCATAGTTTTTATGTTTGGTATAATACTCATATGGTTATTAGTCTTTTTGAATTGTTTTTTGGAAGAGAATAATTTGTTTAAGTTATGGAGCAAAATTTCATATTCAAGTAGGTTTGATTAAAAGTGTTTTTCTGAGGAAAGATTATCCATTTAATTAATATTTATTGCAGACTTACTGTGGGGGCATTTTTCTAGGTTTTTGGAGTAGGTAGCCATGAACAAAGCAGGAAAAAATATCCTTGTCTTCATTGTGTGGACTACTTAATATTTTCATGAATGGATTATTTTATAAAACCTTTATTTGAGTATAATGATTAGATTTTAACTGATTTTTTCCCCCTAAAGTATCTCATTTGAAGTTGTTCGTATATTTGGACTTGAAATAAAATAGTACCTAATGAAGAGCTTGTGCTTTGGGAGTAGTCTTTGTTAGCAAAAATTTGTCTACTCAATCATGGTAGACAAGACAAGAATTTCTCCAATGTATATTTGTAATGCCCTTTGGAAAAACACTAGATTTCAAAGGGGGAAGGGGCTGAAAAATAAATAATTGTGTTTGGTCCTTAGTTTTTCAAAAATATCTTTGAATTTAAAATATGTTAAATCTAATCAAATTATTTGTAATATTATTCTGATAGAAGCATTTTTTCCAAGAAAACCCCATACAGAATGGTGTAAAGTCTGTGAGAGTTGCTTCATGATACATGATTGAACATATTTCTAATTTGCTGTGTCAGCAGATAAAACTAAAGGGAGTCATTTATACTTACCTTTTTCGGTATTAATAAAATATCCCATAACTTACTACAGAAAGTGTAGGGTGATAAGTTCATTTCGATTCCTCTTTTTTCTTTAGTCAGGAAATATACATGTTAAAAAAATCAGTAACTCTATAAACTGTGATGTGAGAACTGATAAATAAGGTTAGCATTTCAACTAAACTGAATAACATTTTTTTTTACTCTTAAGAAGAGCTAGTAATTTGTAATCTCCTGAGTAACAATAGTTCTGTGATAATATAGCTATTGAATAACATTCGCCCTTGTGTGTGTATGTGTGTGTGTCAAAGTGTACATGTTTGAATTTATTTTACAAAGTGACATAATTTTAAGTAATGACGGTATAAAACTTGCTTTCCATTATTTAGAAAATCTACTGGATCTTATAGGTACTCTGTCATACAATAGACTGCCTTTTAGTAAATCCAAGTCTCAATTTCTCATGTGATCTTTGTTAACAAATAGTAAAATGAAGAGGGGTGTTTCCTTTCTGAACTACTAAGGAGCAACTCTACTGATTAGAACATGCTACTAACAAGGGCAGAAGCCTAGGTTTGATGCATCTGAGTGCCAGTTCATAATGTCTTGTGCCAGTTTCATGTATTTCACTGATCATCCTGTATATATATTTTTCTAAATCATTATAATTACTTTATTAAATATTTTTTCTTGGTATAAAGTTATAATCACTAGGAAGCAAGCAAATTTCATCCCAGAATTGAATTTTGCAAGACATGTATTCTCCAAATGCTCCCTGATGTAAGATGTAAAACTCATATTATACTTAGGAAAAGGGCCAGCTTTTACAACCTTTCTGTCTTCCATTTCTTTTTTTCCCCCCATTATTTAGTCTTTTTTTTTTTTTTTAATTTAGAGGATATAAGTAGTTTTTGTTACATGGACGAATTATATAGTGGTGAAGTCAGGGCTTTTAGTGTACTTGGCACCTGAATAGTGTGCATTGTGCCTGACAGGTAGTTTTTGATCCCTCATCCCCCTCCCACACTCAGCCCTTCTGAATCTCCCAAGTCCATTATACCTCTCTGTATGACCAAGTATACCCATCATTTAGCTCCCACTCGTAAGTGAGCACATGCCATATTTGTTTTTCTGTTCCTGAGGTACTTCTCTTAGGATAATTGCTTCCAGTTCCATCCTTCTCCTCCATTTCTATCCCAAGCAATTTTTCTTTAATCAAAGGAAATGGCCATTAATGATATCTTTTCAAATCATTGCAATTTTATATAATGGAAGTACAAAATCAGATCAAAAACTAAAGTTGTATATGAGTTTTTACAGCATCAATTTTAAAGTTATTGTTCATTCTTATTCAGCCTGCAGCACATGATTTAAGATTCCCATATTGAGGATGAGAAAATTCTTTATTGGGTGGTTCTTGTCATGTTGTTTTGGGGCTGGACTGTTATTATAATACAAATAATTAAAATGGCCTTAACCTAGATTGATACATTAATAGATGTTCTTTAAAATACCAGTTAGGAATCAAAGTGGTATGGTGAAATTCAACTTGTATTATTGGGAATTGGTTGTAATTTTCATTTATTGAAAGCTTTAACTTTAGATATTAAAGAAAAAATATATCAATTTTTTCTATTGTATTAGTTTATAAATTTAGTGAACTTATTTGTTTAGTCCCTTGAATTTGATGGGCAAAGATATTTATCCCAGTATCAGCTTTAAGTCTGGAGGAACAATTTATAAGAGCGATTAAACAATGGGGTACCTTTTAAATGTTTATACATTTCCTAGTGATTTTTCAGTTTTCAAATTTTAATCTACAGGATTCTGAAAATACAGAACAGAGAATCCAGTCTCTTATCAACTCATTAAAACACATGGTATATGAATATATATGCCGTTGTCTATTTAAGGTAAGAAGCATTATATTTTTCAAATATATAATACTACTTGATCCTCAATTTATTGCAATATTTATATTATAGTATAATTCTTTACCTAATAGAAAGATATTGAAATTGGCATTTCTGATATTTTTGTAGAATAATGTTCATTATTAACTGGAATGTCTTACAGCATTCTGGGATATAGTGGGGAGAAAAGTGACAAATGAGGAAGGAAGAGCAACCACTGGTAGTGGTTCTACTAAACATTCTAGTAGTCTCTAAAAGAGAGAACAGCAGTAGATTATGTAGCTCATTATCTAGCCAAGGTTTCTCATGCTCAGCATGATTGACATTTTGGGCCACATAATTGTTGTTTGTGGGATGTTCTGTGCATTTTAGTGTGTTTAGCAGCATCCCTGTCGTCTACCAGCTAATGCCAATAATGCTCCCTCCAGTCATTTGTGAGAATTAAGTGTCTCTAGACATTGCCCAATGTCCCCTAGGTTGGAGAACAAAATCATTTCTAGAAATTTTGGATCTCATAAAAAACAGATGCTGTTTCTCACTTAGGATTTTTTTTTTTAAGTAGTCTCTGGGTATAGCTTAAGACATAATGTTGAAGAAGAGCTTTGTAAAGGCAATTAACTAAGTGAGAGAAATAGAGTTATTATGGTTCAATTATATAGGCTTCTTAGAAAATCTTGAAAAGTAAGTATATAGTTAAGATAGTTTTCGAATGAGATGGTAATTTTTATGATTTTGTTGAGGATTTTTATTTGCGACAGAATAAATCCTTCAAAGTACTTTTCAGTAATTTGACAAAGGATGTTATTGGAAGTTCAAAGAATTATAGTCGAGCGTTTCTACAGAATTCATTCTTTATTGGGATATATTTTTCTTCTAAAGGTCCTGTATTTAACTATGATTCTCACACTCAACTTTTGGGCCTAAATTTTAACTTGTTTAAAATGGGGAATTGTAAGCAAATGGCCTTAAAGCCATTTTGTCACTAAAATGTAATGATCTTAGATATGAGGATAACCTTCAGAGTGATAGAGTTTCATCAATTTCATCTCATGATATCTCTAACGTTTGCAGAATGCATTGTCTTATGTAATGCTTAAAAATGTTTTATTACGTAAAAAAACTTAGAAATATTTTTAGAAAGAGTTTCAAACTTTATGGAACTATATAGAAAAAAACCTTAAAGCTTCATTTCACCCTCTCTAACTCATATTCCTTCATTAGAGCAAACCAGTTCATTTGATTTGTTCCTTTATAGTCCATTTCTTCTCTCATTATATTCATATGTACAAATATGTAGATAATAGTTTTTAAAAATTTTTCTTTGCTATATATTTTGTTCTGTAGCTTCTCTTTTGTTGCAGTAGATCCTGACATTCTACTGTGGTATTGCATAGTATGGTCATATACTACTTTATCTACTACTCTCTTGGTGGATATGAGATTATTTTTATATTTTTTGCTCTTATGAATGATTATAGTGAACATCCTGTACAGCCCATTTATCTTTATATACATATGTATTTCTATTCAGTAGATTTCTGGATGGAGGTATAATGGTTGCTACATGAATTGTACTTTTTAAGTTTTGCTGAGTATTATCAGATTGCTTTCTCAAAAGTTTTTTTTAACCATTTAATACTTCTACCCACATAGTAATGAAGGTATCTCCTTATCTCCTCTGTGCATCCTTATCAACCTTGGATATTATCAGTTTTTTAAAGTTTTACTGAGCTCTGGTTTATAAATGATGTCTTATGTTTTATATCTTCTCTTTGTTGTTTTTAAAGTTATTTTTACATTTCTCCCTTACCTTGTCATATTTGTCTATTTTCTTGGTATTTTAAAGAATAAGCTTTTGCTTTATATGGAATAAGTTTACTTGGTTGTAATAATTGTTTTTATGTTAATCATTAGATTTACTTATTTTTTGATTTTATAAATTAAATATGTATGAGTTTTTTAAAATGTAGTTTTAATCTTTTTAAATTTTCCAGTGAATATGTTAAGCTACAAAGTTTCATTTTCGTCAATCTTGTAATAATGTGTTTAATGCTTTTTTATTTTCCCTTCTAAGACCTCTACACTAAAATACATTGTGATTTATGAAAATGTTATGGAGCTATAGTTATTTTAAGATGCTCCAAATCCTTTTTGAAAGTGGATATGTTATAAATAAATATTATTCTTAAAAATGTTTTAAGTCAAAGACAATATAAACTTCCTTATTCATTCCAAAGATCAGTAGCTTTTCTTATTAGGAGTTTCTTGCTTGTTTCTAACTTATATATTTGTACCTCAGTTTATATAGTCTTAATTTATTTTTAGTAACACAGTCTACTTGCTGATGAAATTTAAATCCTTATCATATATTTTATAATGCAATTAGGGAAGGATAGGTATTCAATATCAAGATGATTTAACATATCAATGAAGTATAGCTAGGTTACTTCTTTGAAGTCACTTTACCTTTTAAAATGTATTAAATTAGGCTAAAGGCAGCATTTTGTTACACTGGGAGAGAGTCTGAGAGTCTTAGCCTCCATAATATTTTACTACCCAGTTGGAATTTTTCATTTCATATCTTGAATAATACTTTTGTAAACAGTTGAAAATCACAAAAAATAGCTATGGCTTATAATTCTTAAGACATGTTTTTAATTAATGTGGAATATCTGTTTTATAAAATTCGTATTTCTGTTTGAGTAACATTAAACCTTTGCAGCATGAATTCAGCATTCTATAGAGTTTCAGTGGCAAACAAATTCAGAAAGCACATTAATCATAAAGCAATGAGATAAATTTCTCAAGATTTAACACTATAACCTTACTTAATATGGAACTAATTTCATATTTTAGTGAAAGCTTTTTGGGATTTTAGCAATCAGCATAGCATTAAACTGCCTGCCAGAGTTTCTCTCATGCTGATTTTGCTGTGGTGGTGATGACAGCAGTATTGCAACAATAGATTCTTGAAAATGGAAACACACTAGAATTATTAGTATCCACATCACACTGAATGGAAAGCAAGTTGACCTGGAACAGAAAAATGATTGACTTGTTTTGTAGTAGGAAATTTAGACGTTTAATAAACTAAACCAAATAGAGAAAGCTGTCTAGCACTTTCAGTTTAGATTATTAGCTATGCCATTCTTTTTTCTTTAAGAAATTAAAAGTTTTGAATTCAGTTACCTACGTTTTTCAGACAATCCTAGGATAAGTTACATATTTGGTTCTCCCAAACTTGTGATTATAATAAAACTATTTAGAAGTAACTACCTTTACATATCATTTCTTCATCTCAATTTATCACTTGGAATAGGTACAAAATAATGGAAGTTGTTGTTAGAGTATTAGTTTCCAGCTATATGGGGTGAGTGTCCAGAAAATGGTTAGAAGGGAGGATTGGGAGAGCATACAGCAGTCCCCTCTTATCTGCGGGGAATTCATTCCAGGACTCCCAGTGGATGCGTAAAACCATGGTTAGTGCCAAACCCTATATAATACTAGTTTTTTTCTTATACTTACATACTTATGATCAAATTTAATTTATAAATTAGGCACAGTAAGACATTAACAACAATAAACTATTAATAATGATAAAATAGAACAATTGTAACAATATACTGTAATAAAAGTTATGTGATATGACACCTCTTTCTCACTTCCTCTCTGTCTCTGTCTCTCTCTCTCTCAAAATCTTATTTTACTGTACTTACCCTTCTTGTGATCTGTTGATCTGAAAACTGAGATGGCTACTAAGTGACTAATAGGTAGCATATATAGCATGGACCCACTGGACAAAGGGATAATTCATGTCCTGGGGCAGGACAGAGGCAGATGGCCCATGATCTCATCATGCTATTCAAAATGGCTTATAAATTAAAACTTACGAATTGTTTATTTCTGGAGTTTTCCATTTAATATTTTCAGACCACAGTTTACCATAGGTAAATGAAACCATGGAAAGCAGATTACTATATTCTTACTATTTTCCATTTCTTATGGAAGTGTTATCTCAGAGATCTGAAATGGTATAAAGAGAATGTCTGGGAAGGTATGAAGAGAAATTTTTTCATGCAAATACCTTGAAAGTTAATGTCTGTACACCTTACCTTGCCTCCTTTTCCACATAAATTTGTTCACTGATTGAGTAAAATTGTGATGAATATTATATTTTAAAGTAAATTATTACTAATATCACATGATTATATTTATTGTAAAAATAATTTGGATTCTGATATTTTTTCCTATCAAAATGTATTTTCTTATATTAAAAAACTAGAAGTTCTCTTGTTGGATATTTAGAAATTTCATAATTTGTGGCTACTAAAGCAAATCTTGATAACTGAGTTAATTTTCTTCTGCTTAGATAACTCTGACACATTCAGTATTGTATCTAACCCTTTGAGTTTTCTGAAAATACAGTTGATTGTGCATAGAATGGTTCATTGAAATCAATTACTTAGCATTAGGCACAAATGTGAGTGCCCAAGTTCTATGCTGTATCAACTCCTTTGAGATTAAAGCAGGACTTTTCTTCATAAGGTAACATCTATTTTATACTTTTAATTGAATATATTTGAAAGCAATGAATATTGTAGAGTTAAAAGGAATGAATTATATTTTCTACAGTTTCTTAGTCTCTGAGAATGATGGAGTTTATAAAGTATTTTTGAAGTAATTTTGAAGTGAATATTATATGGTATGTCACTTTGCTGTATGTCAGTTATTTTACCCATCACCTTTTGTTAAATGCCTTACCTATATTGCCATTTAATACCTATAACAATTCTATTATATAGAGAAAGAAACTAAGATTTAGAGTTAATAATCTTTCTCTAGGTTACTCAGATCTAGAGGATATTGGAGTTGAAATTCAAAAGCATTCTACTTTGTGGCTGAAGATTTTTTACTTTAATAGGATGCAAGTGAAACAAACCACCGTTTCTAGAAATGTGAACTTGATCTCAACTGTTAAGTTGACTTTAAGATTTCCTCATACCATATTAATCCTCATCTAATAGTTTCACCCTAATTATTTACTACAGTATGTGTGATTTAATGGTACGGGACAAGTGGCTGATTTATACCACTCTATGGTTTACCATCTCTTTTTGATTTTTCTTAATTTGGATAGTTATTCATGTCAAGAGTTATTCAGTTGAGATTTTTCTTGTTAAATATACCCCTGATATTAAAATATTTTCTAACAGAACTCAAATATGCTGAGATAAATTGACATTGAATTAAAGTGACCACATTTTCTGATAAGCAAAGTAGATCAAGGATTTTAAAGATAACAAAATATTTGCTCAATTATGGATATTGACAGGGTTTTTTTTTTGTACTTCAATTTAATTGGAAATAGTGCAACCATGCACTTGTGCTCACATTGTCTCTCCCTCCATGTAAATTCTAATTTTAGTTTTATTCTTGAATCATTGTTATTCTTTATAATATTATTGTCAAGTACTTACAGCTAAAGGGAATATTTGGTACAGCTAGGCCACCAGACAGATGGCAAAAAGAGATTTCTTCTGCCATTTCTAGCCTAGAAAATCATGGAAGATGATCCTAGTTGGTCTGGGTTAGGTCATGTGGCATCTTTTGAATCAATATCTGTAGAGTAGTATAATGTTATTAATAACACTATAATTATGTGATTATTTCTAAGGTCAGGTTGTCTTCTGTGACCAGAAAACAGGGAGAAGAATACCCGTTTATTGACTACATATTGTGTGCCTATTTTTTGGCAGCATTTTGAAGTTTGGCCTCAATAATAATTAGCAATTAGCTTACTGACTCCAGTGGATAATCTGAGGATCATAGAATGTCAGGGGCCATCCTTCTCTCCATTAACACTAGAGACTACATTATTTTTCAGTTCAAGGGAAGAAATGTAGTTATACTGTGTGTAAGTCTTTGGGTATTTATGTCTGTTGTAAAGAATTAACTATATCACTAAATTATAATTATTAAACTATATCATGAAATTATAAAGGCTTCAAAGAAATACATTTTTGTTTTATTTTATCATTATATATTTCTTCACCATAAACTAAGGATGTTATAATCATTTAAAAGTCATTGGTTTATTAATTGAGCATCTTAGTAGTTTTTCCAGCTCATTATTATTCAACCCATATTGATAAAAGTAGGTAATTTGAAGACATAATGCATATTTTTGTGTACCAAAATTCAAGGACTTTGCTTTTGCAAAAACACAAATTTTACAAAAGCAAAATAATACCTGTTGTTCTTTGCAGGCTGACCAGTTGATGTTCGCTTTGCATTTTGTTCGAGGCATGCATCCTGAACTTTTTCAAGAAAATGTAAGTCAAATTAAAGAAGGAAAATTTTAGAGCTATATAAAAATTTGGTGATGGGTGGATTTATTGTTAGATTAGAAGTTACTTTAGGCTAGAAATTACATATGAATGTATTAATCTTTTACTAAGTTAGAAATTTAGTGTAAAATGCCGATCTACTCTCCTCTGGGTGAGCCTAACATTCCAGAGTGGTAGCAAGGCAGGGAAAGAAATCTAACTTACTGAGCTGCCTGGATTTTTCTGAACTTAGGGCTCCAGAAGAGTCAGCCTTCTTTTCTTATATTCTTGGCCTAAGCAGTGGAACTGATAAATAGAAGTGAGACAATATTGGTATATAACTATATTATTTATTACTTTCACTGCCTTGTCAAGAGTCAGCAGGTGAAGCATCAGGGTGGCCAGTTCTCAGAAGTTCCTTGAGCATACAGGTTTATGTTTATCTTTTATGTATAATTTATCTTCTTTGTCTATGATCTCATTTCTGGTCTGCCATATAACCCCTTCTCAAACTTCAAAAGATCCTCTCACGAGCTAGACCAAACTAAATCATCTCTGGTCTGCTTCCAATTTTTAAAAAGTTTATTTGCAAGTGGTTTTTCTCATTGTTATGCCATTATCATAAAGTGAGAATCCAGTAGCCAGGGTGCCAGGGGATGGTAAGTGGACAGTGCGACTTGGTCAAATTTTAACTATCTTCTGAGTTCCCCTCATTCGAATAGTTAAAAATACAATTCTACCTATATTCTTTCTGTGTTTTTCTGTAAGTCTCCATGCACTGGCTGACTTGCTTAGTTTCTCCTGAGCTTATTAACTTGACTCCTTTTATTTCTACTGTTAACATTGATGTCTTTCCCTCCTCCTATATAATGTTTTTTCACTATGATCAGTATGTCCCATGCAATATAAGACTATATTCCCTATTTTTCCCTCCTAGAGTATAAATAAATTATCATTGAGAAAGGAAAACCTTTTTTTCTGACTCTCATATTGCTGTGGTAATCATTCTTATTTTACTTATTTGTGCCTGCATAATTGCATAGGAAGAGGGGTGGCCAAAGTGAGTGGAAGCAGGAAGTACATAGCTTTGGTAGTTTTTACATATTGCTCTCAAATTTTTATATATTTTATTTATTTGCTGGCCAATGTGTGACAGATAGCTTGGTAGTACCCATTATTGTCTAACTGGGCAGATTTCAGAATGAAGACATAGATTTTCTTAGAGTGTTAGATTCCATAACACTTGATTAATCTTGATTTTGTGTGGTTAAAAAAGTATTAATGGAAATCCCCTCCCAATCTGTGGAAAAAAGATAAGTTAATGGAAGTACTTTTCTTATTTTTTCCTAACATATACAATTTTTAAATTTTTGGTAAACCTCACTGCTTATTTATTGAGGAATAGGATACAGGTGGTCATGAATGTTAATTGAATATGACATTTAAATTTTAAGATGTTGAGATTCATACGTCTAATGTAATTTCTGTTTTAAAATTATTCCTGGTTGATTTCATATTAATATTTTATATTGGTACACGAACTCATTATGTTAATGTACTAGAAGAAATGAGAAGATATGAAAGGAGGGTTTTTTTCCTATGTCCTTGTAAGCCATTGTAAGCAATCTTATAGTGAAATTAAAATAATTTTAGTGACTGGTTATTATTTTTGTATTTTTTGTGTTCCTCATATTTTTTATTCAATAGGAATGGGAGACATTTACGGGTGTGGTTGTTGGAGACATGTTGCGGAAAGTTGTAAGTTAAAATAGCAAAATCTTATTTCATTCTAAGAGAAAATAGTTCTGGCTTTGGTTTCATGAAATATAATTTACCTCAGAGGAGTTTTAAATTATTTTTGAAATTATACTTTGATTAGAGGAATATGTTCTGGCCTCTGTTGTCCTTCTGTAAAATGAACTTAGGTATGTATTTGACTTTAAAGACATATATTATTTTGGGAATAATATTAAATACTAAGAAATTAATGCAGCTTCATTTTCTCAATATATGTCTTTTACTCCATGAATAATTATATATTTTTTAAGGAAAATCTTATAACTTGAAAATTTTTTTACATAACTGAAGTTTAAAAATTACTTTTTAAAACTTAATAACTTCATTCAAATTTAGCTTTTTCTCTGGTAATTTTCTTTTTAAATACATAATACATAAAAGAAATACATATTTGTTTTTAAATATTCTTTAAAAAAGTACACCCAAAATACAACAAAGGACCTAGATCATGTCTGAAATGCAAGATATAATTTTAAAAATAGAACTTTGATGACAGTTTCTTATAATATTTAAGTTTTCTTGAAGTTTCATAAAAGATTAAGCACAATGAAAAAATGATTCCAACATATGTCTGAATAGTTCTTTATAATATGTCTGAATAGTTCTTTATAACTTAGGTTACATAGGATTTTACCATGGTGACTTGTAAAATACATTAAAAAATAAAGAATTAATATATAGAATAAGCATTTTTCAAAATATTATTCATAAAATAGCTAGTCAATTGCTATTTTTTAAATTCTGAATTTTACCAAATATAATAAGGAAAACAATTGCTTTTATTAAAGGACTCTCAACAAAGAATACGTGATCAACTTCCATCTTGGATAGATCAAGAAAGAAGCTGGGCGGTAGCAACATTAAAGGTATTCCTTTTCTATTATAAGGGATATTTTAAGTTTTTGTATAATTTGAGTTATTTCTGTTGACACTTTGTATGTGCTACTTATTCATACTTAGATATGAATATATATGTCTGGATAAAGCATTTTTATATGCTTGATTTATGTTTGTATTGCATGAAGTTCTATACGTAAGATATAAATCTTCTAAATTCCTTATTTTCAATGAAAATTCTCATCTGTATAGATTTACATTTCTTATCTTACATCCTGCTCTTGAAAAAAATTTGGGAAAAGAAAACACTGTTTTAGGTAAAAAGAATGAATATGTTTGGGAAAACCTCTGAAAGATGATACTGTTTAAAGTGAATATTGAATATCAAATGGAAATTTATGAGGTAGTAAAGAAGATTAAAATATTTAGAGGTAAAAGAAGCAACATATTCACAAATATGGGCATAAATGAATATGGTTTAGAAAAACATACTTTCTTAAGAATTTGATATTTGTTACAGAAAACCAGAGCTGGAAAGAAGTTAAAGCTGTGCAGATAAATTTTATTCAAGAGAGCTATTGCATTAGGGGAAAAGAGACATCAGTATAGAACTGGTCTCAATTCTGAATATAGCATGAAGCGGGAATTTATAGCCAAGAGCAGGGTCTGTGGTGAGGGTCAGTGGATGGAAAATTACTAAGAGGAAATGTCAGTGTTAAGTGGGGATTCTGGCTAAATTGATTTTGCAGGATTCTTGCTGAAGGCAGACCAGGGTGATCAGATACCAAGACTGTGGGATGATGAATTTTATCAAATATTAATGGTAGGGATTCTTGCTATAGTGACTTAGCAAGACTATTGTTAAAACTTGATACTACAATAAAGAACATGAAGCCCAAATTGAGGCCTAGTCAGAAAGAAAACTCGGAGGAGCCTGACCAGAGCTTTGTCAAAGAGAGTCTGTGTCAATATTGATATGAAATTTGATATATTTATTGTGGCAATCCTTAAAATTTGTGCCTGATTTTAATGTAGCATTGCTTTTCTCCACCAGGTGGAGATAGCTAGGTACAAATGTTTTACATAGAGAAAAGATTTGTTAACTTACTAATATTGCTTTAATACTACTTTGTGAATGTTTTATTTAATTCTGGATTTAACATTGGATGAGTCTAGAATATTGTTGCTGACCTACAGATGATTAGACATGCCAACACAAAGTAGCAAAGAAGTTAATACACAACTACTAATAATTGATTCTCATTTGTTTTTAGTTTTTTAAAAAAATATTTATTTATATACACTGTAGCTTACTATATGTGGTGATTTTTATTTTTTAGATTGCTCTCCCTAGTCTTTATCAGATCCTCTGCTTTGAAGATGTAGCTCTGTGGCGTACTTATTATCATAATTCAATGTGTGAGCAAGAGTTTCCATCTATTCTTACAAAGAAAGTTTCCTTATTTCAGCAGGTAAACTTTAGTGCTTACCTAAATGCAAAAAAAAGTGTTTAATGTTTTTCTTGTTATTCAGAAGCCATTTAAATGAAAACTTTGCCTTTAGAGTATTACTTAACCTTTAATGGCTTATGTGGGGAAGGGTTTTTTTGTTTTTGCCACATTATTCAGACAATTAAATCACTGGCAAAGTTAACAGATTGGGCATCTATCTCTGTAGCTTTTCTTATTTCCTGTGTTTCTAACACAAAGGGGATCTTGCAATAAGAAAAATGTCTTCTAGAAACTAAAGTACAAATTGTATGGGTTCTAAACTCATTTCTTAGAGTTCTATCTGAAGAAAAGACCTAATAGTGAAGAACAGGAGATGTTTTCAGATTCTATTTCAAAATAGAACAGTGAAACCTAATGATAGGTTCCACTCAATTTTTTTGCTAGTGAAAGGACTTTTACTAAACTGGAGGGTAGGGGAGCTCTCCAGAAGTTGACGCTGTAGGAAATGACCTTTCCATCTATTTATCTCTTCTCTATACTGCTGACTGTGGGATCTCCACATGCAGTAGATTCTATTTCACCAAATGTGCTTTGAAAAAACAAACAAACAAACAAAAAAACAATCCTTGAAAACAACTAAGAAAAAATTCATTTAAAAACTTAAATATCTAGGAATATCACAGATATACATAATTCAGCATAAAGATAGTGATTTGAAAATTTTAGGCAGGATTTCTGGGCCTCTGTTTGCTGTCACCAAAAGTGCCTTATCTACATACCACTATTTTCACATGCCATTTAGCCCTTTATTAGATCCTGAAGACATATCTAACCTATGTTTAACTTTTGAATGATAGGCTTGAGGAAGTAAATGGATTTCAGCAATATTTTGGATATTAAAGAGGTATCTTGGTATATACATATTGTGAAAGTTTGAAGCATAGTAAATACTATGAAAAATGATATGTTCACATATTTTACTAAACATTTGTTTTATTAGTTAACATTTACTGTTGTTTAATTAAAGGTGTTTTATTCTTTAAAAATATTCTGCATTTTATTTTAAGGTTCTTGTAGTACAGGCTCTAAGACCAGACAGATTGCAAAGTGCCATGGCTCTTTTTGCATGTAAAACTCTGGGTAAGTGCAAGACTTTTTAAGAACTAGACCACTGGCCTGAATTATTTGTTTTTAATTTACATTTTATTTTTATGCTGACTTTAGTTTAGAAATGTTATAAGGTTTTATTTATTCATTTTACTTATTTTACAATCAATACTTGTTTTAGAAAAACCATTCTCTGTGTTGGATATAACCATATGTAATGTTGAAGTAAATTTGATGCATAATTGACATCCTATATTTAGTATAAGTATTTGAGGATTTAAAAAATATTTTCTTACAAAAGCATTTTAGATGTTAATATTTGTCCATGATTAGAATTTCAACGAAGGCAAATGTTCGTGCCAAAACTGAACTGCATAAGTACTACTTCTAGTCATACCTAAATGAAAAATTTAGACAATTAAAGTAAAGTGTATTCAAATATACCATAGTCTTGGAAATAAAGTCTTTAAAATGAGTTGTTTTGCAGTATCTAAAGCAAAAAATGGCAATTCGTCTTTTCAATCAGAAACTGCACAACATATTCCTATTAAGCCTTTCAGATAGTCTTGTCTGAAGACATCAAAGTTATCACTCATTTGGAGATAATTCCATTTTAGAAGAAAAGTTTGGGAAAAAACCATGCCAAGGAAAGACTATGAAAAGGATATTACTTGAAGTGCAGAAGTCATTGAAGAATCACAGATTGTCTACTGTGGCAGCCATTGGAGAGCCCAGCTATGGCTTTTGCGCTAACCCATGGCCATGGGCCTCAATAAGGGCCCTAAGGTGACCAAGAATGTGAACAAGCCAAAGCACAAATGCCACTGTGGGTGCCTCACCAAACACACCAAGTTTGTGTGGGACATGATCCAAGAGGTGTGTGGTTTCATCCCAAATGAGTGATATGCCATGGAGTTGCTCAAGGTCTCCAACAACAAACGGGTCCTCAAATTCATCAAGAAAAGGGTGGGGACACGCATCTATGCCAAGAGGAAGCCAGAGGAGCTGAGCAACATCCTGGCCACCCTGGGAAAGCAGCTGCCAAGAAGGACTGAGCCCTCTCCATTATGTGCACAATAAAACCGTCATAGAAATACAAAAAAAAAAAAAAGAGAGGGAGAGAGATCATGGCTCTTTACTATTTCTAAATTGCAGGGGGTTTTAGAATTATGTTGGAAATGAAAAGTCTGGCATGGTTAAAATAGTATGTTGACAATTTAAAAAAAAATTATTTCTAATTTTTCCACATATATGTATATGAAATTTTATTTAGAAACTTTCTTATTAATTATAACATATATATTTGAATCAAATAAGACTAACATGTGTATATTTTCTCTAAATTAGAATTTCTCATGTAAACAATCTAGCACAGAGTTCTATGAAATTGAACAAAAATATTGGGCCTTTCCTGCTTACCACTGAAAAACTTTGTAGTACTGTATGCATAATGAATGTAGAATAATCATTCTCTTGTTAGCAGGTAAAGCTATATTTGGATTTATCAGGATATTATTTTGAGAAATTGTCTCTTAGCTTCAGATTATCAATTTTATCCTAGTGAACATACTCTTTCATTTAAATTTGGATGTTCATAATGATAATAATCATACCTAACACTTAACTAGTTCTTATTATATGCCAGGTACTAATTTAATACTATATATGTATCAGCTCCTTTAATCCTTACAGTAACCTTATAAGGTAAGTGCTATTTTTATATCCATTTAAAGATGAAGAAACAAGATCATATAGCTAATAAATCACAGAATTCAAACCCTGCTCCAAAGTCTGTGTTTTTATTAAATACTGAAATAGTCAAATTTATTCTCAGTTTAGAGGGATATTGTTGGCAGATGGTCATGTAAGTCTCAAACCTTAAAGTTGTGTCATATGTATGTCTATCCTCATTATAACCTACTGTATTAGTTTCTTATAGTTGTCATAACAAATTACCACCAACCTTGTGGCTTAAAACAATAGAAATTTATTGTCTCATAGTTCTGGAGAGCAGAAGTCTGAAATCAAGGTGTTGTCAAGGGTATGCTTCTTTTGAAACCTATAGGTCAATCCTCTCTTGCCTTTTCCTAGTGTCTGGTGGTTTCCTTGGCATCTTCGGTGTTTTGTGGCTTGCCATTGCTCAACTCGAATCTCTGCCTTCATTGTCACCTGGCATTTTTGCTGTGTGTGTGTTTCTATATGACTATCTTCTTGAAAGAACACCAGCCATATTGGATTGAAGTATACTATACTCCAGTATGACCCTATTAGAAGTTAACTAATTATATCTGCAATGGCCTTATTTCCAAATAAGGTCATATTTTGAAAGACTGGTGTTAGAACTTCAACATATCATTTTTGGGGAACAATTTAACCCCTAACACCTACCAACCCAGCTTTTCATATGATGCCTGTCTTCTGCCTCACCCTCTGTCACAATATGCATGTGCATATACACAAATATTTTGATCACTTGGTTGATTAGTGATTGGCATATGGAAATGCATCTGGACATACTTTTTGCTTTCCTTAACTTATGCATAGAGAGGAAATGTGCCCATTTATTCATTTCTGATAGAATGTTCATCTACTAGATAATTTTTACTCATGCATAGCAGAATGTTTATCCACCTAACTCTTGGTTGCAAGTGACAGATACCTATCAAATTCACTTAAGTGAAAAAGGGAATGTATTGACTTCAGTATCCAGTATTTACAAAGGAAAAGGTAGGGCTGGTCTTTGGGCCAAATGGTTTCATGACTCAGACAACATCTGGAGACTTTCTCTTTGTCTCAACCTTGTGGTTTGTCTTTGTGTTACTATCTGTCCCCTTATTTCTGTTTCTCTCTTTTTCTTTATGTCCTTCTCTCTCTCTGCCTCTCATGTTGCTTTTAGACTCTTATTTTAATTTCTGCTTGTTTGTTACCATTAGTCTCAAAGGTTTATACATATTTTGGGGAATAGGACTGCTGACCTCCTAAGTTATATTTTCAAGCTTGTGATGAAAGGGGAAAGAACTCACAACTTCACCATCAAAAACCATAGGGAAGGGCTCTGATTTGCCCAACTAGGGTTACATGTCCACCTCTGCAGCTAATACCATCAGAAATATATGGAATTGCAGTTTCTCCAAAAGAAGCTATGGATGGGGAAGGGATTGTTACCAGAAATGAGGGAGAGGCTGCTGGTACAAAACAATGACATGCATTATAATCAGATTACATATAACCTGTTTTAGCCAATTTTATATTTAAGTATTAATAGTTTGACAGTTGAACAATTAATTTGTAAAGTACATTTTGAGAGTCTAACTGCTTTAAGAGTTCTAAGTATATAACTTGATTTTGAAGAATAAAGTAGTCGGAAAAAAGATACTAATATCCATGTTAAGAAATGCTTATGAGCATACATTATCTTGTAACTGAGACATTTAACATGTTACCAAATTTGGACACACATGGTGAGTAAAAACTATATAGTAGGCATATAATAATATGAAAACCAACTATTCCTATATTTGCCACTTTAATTAATTAATTGAAGTGCCTTTGCCTAGCATTTTTGAGAAAATAGAAGCAAAAATCAGAAATTCTTCCTTTCCCATTAACAAATCTAACAGCCAACCACACTGGTATTCATACTCATTCTGCTTTCCTTTCTGTTACTATGAATAAATGTCCTTGCTCCAAACAAAGGTCAACCCATTTACCCTTTCTTCATTCTTGCCATTATTCCCTTCTCCTGCATCATGAATTTCACTTTCTTTACTGGATCATTTCTGTCAGCATGCAACGTATTTTAGTATCATATATCTTAAAAATGCCTCCCATGGTCCCTTACCCTTCTCTAGCCATTATTCCATTTTTACTTCCTTCTACAGCAAAATATCTTGAAAGTGTATCTATAGTCAGGGACAACAGTAATCCATTTCCTCAACTCTCATTCTGTCTTCAGCTCATTCTATTAGATTTCCATACCTAGAGTTTCACAAGATTACTCTTGTTGAGGTCAACCTGTCTTCTATATTGCTGTATCCAGTGGCAACTTCTGTGCTTTTGTTTTGCTTGATCTCTCAACAAACTCATTCATTTCTTTCTGTCTGTCTCTCTCTGACTTTCTTTTTGGTAGAGATGGGGGTCTTGCTATATTGCCCAGGCTGGTCTCGAACTCCTGGCCTCAAGTGACATTATTTTTTCTTTTTTTAAACACTTTATTTTCTTGATTGTTGTGTTTCTTCTTTGATTCCTCTACCCTTTTAGGCTGTTCCTTTTTACTTTTCTTTACTGGCTTCTTCTCTGCATGTCTTCTAAGTGTTGGAGCACTTTTCCTTCTACTGCAACTTGCCCTGGATTTCTTTCTTTCATTATTATACATTCTCCCTCTAGTTGATCTTACCCAATCCCTGGCTTTAAATATAATCTGTAAATTATTGATTCTTCTTTTTTTCTTTTTTTTTT
>VBSM01001265.1:61066301-61085299 GCA_008086735.1 Cheirogaleus medius
CTCGGCCTCCCAGAGAGCTAGGATTACAGGCATGAGCCACCGTGCCCGGCCTTATTGATTCTTATATCTCTTATTTCTAGCTCTAGAATTCTGGGCTCATGTATCCAAATGCTAACTTGATGTTTTCATATGAATGTCTAATAGCCATCACAAATTTAATGTGAACAATACAGAACTTTTGTTTATGCTAGCATCCGTTCAGTTCAAACCAAAAACCCAAAAGTACAGTCATATGTTGCTTAACAACAAGGATATGTTCTGAGAAATGTGTCATTAGGCAGTTTTGTCCTGTGAATAATGTAGAGTGTGTTTACATAAACCTAGGTGGTATAGCCTGCTACACACCTACACTATATGGTATAGTGTATTGTTCCTAGGCTACAAGCCTACAGCATGCTACTGTAATGAATACTGTAGGCAGTTCTAACACATTGTTAAGTAATTGTGTATCTAAACATAGAAAAGGTAAAAATATGATATTATAATCTTATGGAACCACCATGGTTCCATATACATGTCTGTTGTTGACTGAAAATTGTTATGTGGCATGTGACTGTAATTCTTTTCTCTCTTTTCCTTACTTCCTATACCAAGTCTACCAGCAAATCCTTTTGGTTCCAACTTAAAAACGTATTCCAAATTCACTTTGCCTCATTACTACTAACCTAATGCAAGCTATTATCTCTCACCTTAATTACTGTTACAGATTTTATTTGTTGTCTAGATCTTCAGAATATATCTGGAATTAAATTACTTCTCACAACCACCTCTACTACTGTCTACCACTTTGTTCAAGCCACTGTCATATGAGCACGATTATTGCCATTCAGACTTTTGTCCTTCTCCACTTCTAATTTATCCTCAACATAGCAGCTAGAGAGCCATTTGAAATATAAATGAGATCATATCACTCCTTTGCTCAAACTCTTCTCATGGCATCTCATCTTCCTCAGAATCCTTACGTTGTTTTACAGGGTCTTACCTCTTCTCTTCCTCTGTTTCCCCTCAGATCTCATCTCCTACCACTCCTCACCCTTGCTCAATTCTTTACCAACATAATAGCCTTTTTCCTGTTCTTCTAGCGCTTTAAGTGTGTTTCTGGAATATCAGAACACTTGCACTTGTTGTTCCTTCTTCCAAGAGAGCTCTCTACCCCTAGTTATCTTCCTTCTCTGCTCAAATGTCATTTTTTAGGTAAGACTTCCCTCTGCTTTTTGTGTAAAATAGCTACTTACCCTCCCCTCAGCTCTCCATATCCTCCTTTACCTTGTTTATTTTCCTCTGTAACTGTTATTACCATCTGACATATTGTCATCTTTTGTTGTTTGTTAATTGTCTGTCCTGCAACTAGAATATATGCCACATGGAGGAACAAACTTTGTTTTATGGTTGTGTCCCCAATGTCTTAAACAGCTTCTGAAACATACAGGCTCTAGAGGTGTGTGTTACATCAATGACTACCTTCCTCATTGACTCTCCCTAGTGTGATTCTTGCTTCCTTTTCAATCCCTTCTCTCCAGAAGGCTGTGTGATGTTTTTAAAAACTAAACCAAATCTTTCTTGGATAAAATCTTCAACGTCTCCTCAAAACATTTAGAATGAAATCAGATTCCTTATCTAGGATTACAAAATCCCTCACAGTCTGGCCCTGCCTGAGTGGCCTCATCTAATATACCCCTCTTGCTTGCCCACTGTGCTTTAGTAGGCAGAACAGCCCTAGGACCATTGCACTCTCCGTTGCTCTATGTTCTCTCTCCTTTTCTTTTTATGAATGGTTTCTCTGAAACAATCTGATGTCAGCTTAAAATGCTGCATTTTCAGAGGTGTCTTATGGGCCAGTACATCAGCCTGATTTAATTCTCTGCATAGCACTTGTCATTATCAGATATATTTCTGGCTTCTCTATCTATTTATTGCCTATTTCTATAACTCGTTTGCAAGTTTAAGTAAAATGAGACAATTTTTAGAGAAGTTCTTAAGGGTTTATTCTTTTTCCACCTACTTAGTCTTTAAAATATGGTCTTTGTGCCACATTGCATATGACCTTTTATTGATTTTGTAGTCTGAATCTCTGTCAACTCTTCAGAATACTTCTGTTATGGTATTATTTAATCTCCAGGTCAAATGACGTTTAAGGTTTAATGGCATTAACTGAAAATCTTATGATGTTCACATTATATATTCGAATGCTTTGACAGTTTAATATACTTCTAAAACCAAACCATCTATTTCTAAGCAAAAATTATATTTACTGTTGCATGGCTGGATAACTGTATTTGGTCAAGTAGCTTTATTAACATGGTTTTTATGTAAAGTTGGAGTTTTTATTGTATGAATAAGTTTTAAAAATTCAAATTGCTAGAGAATGATAAGCACTTACCTCTTTAATCAAATTCTAGAGATTTGATTTCAAATGTAATTTCTCAAGCATCATTCATATAGAAAGATTTATTAAGTTTTAGCAATCCTTTTTATAATCTATAAGCTTTAAAATAGTAACTGTAACTTATAAAGATGTGTTTATGAAAGTAGTTTTGATCGAAGTTTTAAGTTAGTATAGCAATCCTCAAAGCTTTTAGAGATACCTGTTTAATATATTTCTACAAAGTAAGACTTAATATACTAGCAAAATCTCCTGCATTACTGTTTAAAAATAGTGGTTACCATATGCAAATATTCTGACTTCTGTAATTCTTATTTAATTTTGGCTTTTTAAAAAAACTATTATGAGCAGGATATTATGCTATGTATTTGAGGCATTGAGAATAAAAAAAAGCTATGTTTCCATAAGGTGCTGTGGTAACTACAGAAACCAGAAACCCTTAAAACTTCTCCATCAAAAAGGTGGTTTTTTTTAGCCATGCAACTTTTCTAGTGTTGTAATACTTACCTCTCTTATCCATGGTATCATCCCATCCTATGCACCTTCTTTCCATAGCTCAATCTGTCTTGTAAAGTCTGTGTCTAAAGGCAAAGAAAAACATAAGGATAGGTTTAATCATTTTCTATTGCTTCCACAAATGTATCAGTTTTAAACAAGACCCATTTATTATATTTGTAGGTCAGAAGTCCAGTGGGCTCTCCAGGTTGCTCTGCTTTAAGTCTCACAAGGCTAAATCCGTGTTTGCCATTGGAGCTTTTATTGGGAGCCTGTGTAGAATCCACTTTCAGACACATTCAGGTTCAGCCCCATGCAGTTGTAGGGCTAAGGTCTCCATTTTCTTTCTGTCATTTGGTGTCATTCTCAGCTTTTAGAGGCCAGTTGTGTTCTTGGGGTATAGTCCCCTTCCTCCATCCTTAAAGCCAGCACTAGCACATTGATTCCTTCTCATGCTTCCCATCTCTCTGACTTCAGCTCTGCCTCATTCCTTCTGCTTCTCTCTTCTGCCACATTTTGTTGACTCTAATGGGAGAAACTTCTCCACTTTTAAGGGGTCAAGTGATTAGATTGGCCCATTTGGATAACACAGGATAATCTTCTTACTTTAAGGTCCCTGACCTTAGTTATATCTGCCAAGTCCCTTCACAGAAGTACCTAGTTTAGTGTTTGAATAACCAGGGCTTAGAAATCTTGAAAGAGATATCGTTAGAATTCTGCCTACCACAAAATATTTAACTCTTGTTTCTTTCTAGTTTTGAGTATCCATTTACAACGAATATTTTCCCATTTAATTGGTTCATGTATATTGGGTTAGGTAGTGGTTGTTGGTTTTCCTTCTTTTTATTGATGTTTGTGGTACATTTTTAGAGTTGTCTTTTCATTTTAATGAAGGAAAGAATTTTTTATACTTAATACTTATCAGTCCTTTGTTAGGGAAGATGAGATGAACAAGGAAGAATGAATCTATTATATTTACTACCTATAGTAGTTTGATATTAATTGGCCACTTAGGTACCTGAAAAATGCAGGAATGATATTTTTTCCTTATAACCTGCAAATTGTTTCCTGTTTATTATCTCAGTATTTTATCTGAGTAAAATAAAATACAGTGAAGGTCTAAATTATGCTGTGTAGATTGAGGCATCAACTCATTTTGAGTTTTTTTTTTTTTGAAAGAAATTCTATGTTTATTTTAAAGACCATAGTCAAAATGTAAGATTGCAGTGATTTACAATAGTTTTACACAGCTAATTCACAGTGCAGTTGACTTTTTTGGCTATCTAACTTTATTAAATAGTTTTGAATGGATTCACACAATTCTAATGATATCGTGAGTCAAAATTACTTGGGTTAATAAAACCAATGATTTTATATATGTTTTTTAATTTTAATTTTTTTTATTTCTTTGAGACAGAGCCTCTCTCTGTTGCACAGGCTAGAGTGCAGTGGCGTCATCGTAGCTCACTGCAACCTCAAATCCTGGGCTCAAGTGATCCTCCTGTCTCTGCCTTCCAGAGTGCTAGGATTGATTACAGCCATGAGCCACCACACCCAGCCCAAAGCAGTGATTGTATATAGACTCAGTTCACTTAAAGTGCAATGAAAATTTTATTGGAGTTTTGTAGGAAGGACACCTCTCCTTTAATTCCAAATAACATGAATATAACCTGTGTTATTTTAAATGGTAAGGTATTTGCCATGATTTTTTTCTCTAATCCAGAATGTTCCATTGCTTTGAAATATATAAAATGAATTCATGGATATATGTTTATATCCCGTGAGATTTTAAAATCAAAAGTTATATTAATAATTGAATATAGCCTCTTAATATAAAATGGTAGAAAAAATATAATTTCTGCCCTCATGAAGTTTACAGTCCATATTTGTTAAATTAACAAATGACATAATCTTGATTTTAACTTTTTAAAGACAGTTTTTATATTTGCATATATTTTCCAAATAAAACACATTTTAGTCAGTAATATGAAAATATTGTTATATATATTTTTTTACATATTTTTATCATGTAATACTAATTAAAGGATTATCAGGAGATACACAAGAAAAAAGATAACACCTATTAATCCATCATTCAGAGATAATCATTGTTAACATTTCAATGTATACCTTTCTATTCTTTTTATGCACATATATATGTATACATTACAGTATGGAATTATGGTGCCTATTCTATTGAAAAATCTACATTTTCTAAAATTATCTTTTACCTCAACATTTTTATAACTTCAGTTCCATTGTATGGCTATCAGGAATTACTCAGTAAGACTCTTGTTGTTAGAAACTTAATTTCTTTCTCCCCGTTTTTAGCTAATATCAACAGCTGCAGTGAAATTCCTTGTATATGCTTCTGTATCCATATTCTGAATTATTTCTTAAATTCATTATTATAATTTTAATTGCTGAGTGAAGGCCATACACATTTTAAAGACTTTTGATACATTTTATTAGAAAATATATTTAATTGGCTTGGAATGTTTATTGAGTCTATGAATAAATAAATGAATGTTTGAATGAAAATATTTCTTATTACATTGTCACAAGTACACAAGAAAAAACTAGATAATTGTTGGTTAAAATTTAGTTAAAAATTTTATAAATTTATAAAATATGCCTCTAGAAGCAGCCCACCAATTTTAAATGGCTGCTGGAATATATTTCACCTGATACTAGGAATTTCACCTGGTATTAGGACTATTCTGTGTTTGGATCTTCTTACTTATCATTATGGGTTGCCATTGTGAGGAATAGTGGAGGGTGTTTTAGTTTGAAATGTGTCTTTTCAGGTTGATTATCTAGAATTGCCTTTTTGGACTCATCATGATGGTATTGAATTCATATTTTAAAGTATTTGCTACAGAATTCTTTAAGAATGTCTATTTTTAAGGTGCAATATTGTCTATTCATTCCCACTTTTGAGGATATGTGGAAGCCCTTCTTGCCTGTGTAGTCATTCTGTAGTTATTCTATTCTCCTAAGTTTCCCTTTATTTTTAAACTCATGTGTCACAGTCTTTTTAGCTCAATTCAAACAAGTATATTTTTAATTATTAATTGAAATGTGCCTTTTTCATCTTAGCTTTTATTAAATACATTAATAGTAGAAACACTCAAATTTTAGCACATGAGATTTGAGTATAATAGCAAAATTATAATTTCTAATCTGAATAGGACTTTATAGTTTATAAAGAGTTACAGAGTAGAAAAAGCACAAATTGTGTTTGAATGCAGTTAGCAGTTTGATGCCCTATGGCAAGATATTCAATTTCTTTCAGTATTAGTTTTCTTATACATAAAATGAACATAGTGATATTTGTTTCTAAGGGTGATTGTATGGTTTAGGTAGCAGATAAACTACCTGGTATAATGCTTAGCTAGCATAGTGTAGGTGATGCATAAATGGAATTTATTAATATTATAATTACTATATCTTATTTTGTCCCTCCAAAGGACCTGTGGATTGCTTTATCCCTGTTTACAATTGAGGAAACTGAGGCACCGTGCATTTTAGAAATTTGCATAGGGTCATTCAGCTAACAAATGTAAATTGATAGCTATGTATTTCTGGCTTCAAACTAAGCATTCTTTTCACTCTTTATACTACTTTTTCTGCCTTAACACATAGGAGTAAGAAGTAACTTTTTATACCATATCATGACAGTGAAATTGTTTACCCAGATTATGAGAAATCTGATTCCCCATATGCATGGCACAGAGTGTGCACTCAGCTATCATGTAAATTAATGCATTGTATTCATGAGATATATATTAATAGGTGGAAGGTTGGGTACAGTCTTCTCTTGTAGAGAGAGAATTGTAAATTGAGATCACAGTGCTGGCTGTGTATATTTTCAGGTGTTAAATATGGTAATCAGGGTACCTACCTCATCATTGTAATGATTAGATCAGGCGTCCTCAAACTACGGCCTGCGGGCCACATGCTGCGGGTTTTTTGCCCATTTGTTTTTTTACTTCAAAATAAGATATGGGCAGTGTGCATAGGAATTTGTTCATAGTTTTTTTAAAACTATAGTTCAGCCCTCCAACGGTCTGAGGGACAGTGAACTGGCCCCCTGTTTAAAAAGTTTGAGGACCCCTGGATTAGATGATACTATACATGGAAAACATTTAGAAAAATGCCTGGTACCTTAAGCATTCAATAAATGTTAGCTATTACTAGTATTTGAATGATTTTACAGTGAAAAAACTTTATATGACATTATAATTCACCTAGGTATTCTCTATTATGTAATTTTACTAGACTTTTTAATGATGCATATTGTTTTTTATTTTTAATTTTTTTATTATATCTTTTAGGATTGAAAGAGTTGTCCCCACCTCCTCTAAATCTCAAACGTTTATACAAAGAGACACTAGAAATTGAACCCATCTTGATAATTATTTCTCCGGGTGCTGATCCTTCTCAGGAACTTCAAGAACTTGCTCATGCTGAAAGAAGTGGAGAGTGTTATCACCAGGTAAGTAAATATTGCCCTGCTATTGCTATTCCTCCCACATTTTATCCCATTAGTGAAATGGACATTTTTGTCGTGATATGCCAAATAATGCCCTAAAAGGTACCCATGTCCTAATTTTCAGAACCTGTGGATATGTTATCTTACATGGCAAAAGGAGCTTTGCAGATGTAATTAAATTAATGACCTTGAGTGGGAAAATTATCCTGGGTTATCCAGGTGGGTCCAATATAATCACAAAGGTTCTTATAGAAGAGAGACAGGTGAGTTAGAGTGAAGATAGGCGCTATGATGATGGAACTAGAGGTCAGAGAAGAGAGCAGACACAAGATGTTGCACTACTGGCTTTGAAGATGGCAGAGGGAGCCACAAGCAAAGAAATGTAGGTGGCTTCCAGAAACTGGGAAAAGGGAGGGATGAACACTGTCTTAGAGTCTCCAGAAAGAACACAGCATTGTACTACCTTTATTTTCAAACCCAAACACCTTGATTTTAGATCAGGGAGACTTACTGTTTCCAGAAATCTAAGATAATAATTTGAGTTAAGGCACTAAATTTGTGGTAATTTATTAGAGTAGCAATAGTAAACTAATATATTTGCTTAAATTTGGGAAATAAATTTTAAACTTTTACTTAATTTTATACTAAATGACAATGTTTACCTGTACTTTCTTTACCTGAAGTGAAAGAAATGCATTAAGTATTTTAAGTAAAATTTATGCAGTATAACACCATTTTTTCTTCCTCAGTGTAGGAGCTTTTCTTTGTTCAGATTTCCTGCTTTTCTCAATTCATTCTTAAGTTCTGACAAGTGAATAAACTTTTTTACTGTGAAAATAATTAATAATCATTTAAAAAATACCCATACTTTACAGCAACGAAAAATTGAAGTGAGAATTTTACAAGGAACAATATAAATAGAAGAGAGTAAAATAGCAGAGCTGTTAGGCTCAGTTGTGCAGGTTTTGTATTGACTAACTCTAAGGAGTTTCATTTAATCATAGTTATAGTAGATTAGTATATTCATTAAGGTAATATTTGGTTATCAATGAGGTGTCTTAAGAGGAGCCCTTTTCTAAAGGTTGTACCTGTTAACAGTGACTTTAGCAGGAAGATTAAACTATTGAAATAAACTTCTAATTATTTAATGTTCTTGGAGAAGATTAATTTCTGGTGTTTGCGTCTTCAAAATTTAATATTAAAGCCAGTTGGGGAGGTTTAGGGATTATTATTATTATTGAATCTCTTATAATGTTATGTTACATGTAGGCAGATGTGGATTTCTAATTTTGTTTTCTGTTTTTGTTTTTGCAGGTTGCCATGGGTCAAGGTCAAGCTGACTTAGCAATTCAAATGCTGAAAGAATGTGCCCGAAATGGAGACTGGCTCTGTTTGAAGAACTTACATCTTGTGGTATCTTGGCTACCAGTTCTGGAAAAGGTAGATTCAGATAAATGCAGTATAAATATTATCTAATATACTCAATTCAGTAATCTCCAGGGAATATCAGCATTAAAATCTGTCATACATTATTTATGATTTTAAATTAGTATTTGAGAAATCATTTTAAATTTAAGTATTTTCTTAAATATGTACAATTGTGCAAAACAAGTTGGTAACAGGAAGTCTATAAAAATCTCTCTATTAAAGGCATATAAGAGAAGCCAAGAAATTTTTAATCAGGATTGACAGGGAAGTTCAGAGAATTTTTCCAAAAGAAAAATAGGGAGATGCTTTAAAAGATTATACAAGACCTATTTTATATCATTACTTTCTTTTTATGCTCTTGTTCTCTTAATCTGTACAGGGAGAAAGGATATAGTGGAGTGTCAGAGGGAACCTCTGAACTTCCTAGATGCTAAGGACGCTAGAATGTAAACTGAAGCCAACATTTCATTTACCTCAATTAGCCTCAGGAGGGAAGTAACTTTAAGACAGAATCAATCACTGGATAGGTTTCAAATGCAAACCTGTATTTAAGTCTGGTGCTCATTTAAGAAAGATGAGTATAGTCTTGGTTACTTAGAGATGACTCTGAAGAGAAGATGTTCCTTGAGGGACGAATGGGATTTAGCTAAGTGTAGGTAAAGAATAACATGGTTAATTCCAGCAGCACAAGTATAGAGATACAGTGTTGAGGATGTGCATGCCTACTACAAGAAATGAAAAGATGTCCTCGACAGTACTAGAAGGGCTTTGTAGGACAGTGTAGGGAAACGAAGTTAGGTTATAGAATATCCTGATAACTGTGCAGGAGATTTTGGAGTTTTTGTCCTGGGACTTAGCCAAAAGAAGTCTTTAACTGGAGAGTTAGTAATTAATTTGTCTGGTAGAAGTAGTATATAGAGTATGGAGTAGATTGAGGAGGTCCTAGCCTAGTTGTGAGGTGCTGAAAATCTTTGCAGTCCTAATAAATATATAAAAAGTCCTAAATAAATAAAGTCCTAATACATTTGTGCAATCCTACAGAATAGACCTAAACAAAATAGAGTATATTGATGGAGGTCCTAGCCTAGTTATGAGGTGTTTAAAATTTGTGCACCCTTAATAAATTGGCAACTACAGCACCTTAGCAAATAGATAATCAGTAAACCTTGAAATGAGTTAATGAGTGAATGAATGAATTCATGGACCATGATGATTCATTACTTGTAATCTAAAAAAGATAATAATTGTTGGAACTGAGATATATATGAATAGTCATGTGATTTTCTTACAGTTTTCTGTAAAAATCAGTAATGTGGGGCCAGGCGTGGTAGCTTATGCTTGTAATCCTAGCACTTTGGGAGGTGGAGGAGGAAGGATCACTTGAGGCCAGGAGTTCAAGACCAGGCTGAGCAAGAGTGAGACCCTGTCTCTACAAAAAATACAAAAATTTTCTGAACGTGGTGGTGTATGCCTGTATTCCCAGCTACTTAGGAGGAGGCTGAGGCAGGAGGATGGCTTGAGCCCAGAAGTTTGAGGTTGCAGTCAGCTATGATGATGCCACTACATTGTAGCCTATGCAATAGAGTGGGATCCTGTCTCAAACAATCAGTAATGTGTGAAAATGTAAAATTCATGTCTGATGTATCTTATGTTTTAAAACATGTGAGGAAGACCAGCCAATACTTGAATCCTGCTTTCTGTTCCAAACAGTTGGTTTATAGCTCTTAATCTATGTGAAATATAATTACAGTTATTACCTTAAAAACATATCTAATTAGAACTTTTTGAAAAATATAGAGTAGATTATAATACAAAATTGTAAAAAATCAATTGGTTATTTGCTTTTATCTTGGAAAGTTTGGATGAGCTGTTTAGGTTATAAATTTACAAATTTATTGTAAATTCAACTATATCACAAATTTATTGTTCCTTTTATCTTTTAAATTGTTTTTTTAAACGTGCTAACCAAAGAAAATTTTTATATAAACTTTACATTTTGAAATCCTAAGGTGTAAATACATTTCATCACTTACAATTTAAAGCAGGAACAATATTTTTATGGCCATTTTTTTTTGGCCATTTTTTGGTCATCTTAAGTCTACATTTCACATGATGTTAAATGAATGTGTCAGATGTAGTTTATATTAAAATAAGTTTTATACTTTTCTTTAGAGCTATCACATTTTTCTTGTGTCATTCATTCAATTTAAAGATACTTGCTGAATACGATAAAACTCAGGAATTATGCTGCATGCTGGCTAAATATAGCATTTGTAACTGCTCTCTAGGAACTTAGTTTAGAAGAGACAGCTACATTAATAAATAACTATATTGTGGTATGATGAATACCATAGAAGAGAATTTACAAAATGACATGGTGATTAATTCTGCTTGGGATTGTGGTAATGAAGAGTTGTAGAAGATATTCCCCTACGACATGATATTTAAATTATATTTTGACAGATGAGTAAGAATTTTTCAGCTTACAAAGAGAATAATAGGCAGAAGAAATATGATGAGTAAAGACAGGCATAATAATCTGAATAAATGACTAAAGTATACAGTATAAAGGGCATGGGCAGATGAATTTGTATAAAGTTTCGAATTCATATTATAGGCAATAGGTGCTACTAAAAATCGTGAAAAAGGTGACCAATATCATTATATAACTGTGTTGAAGCATGGATTGAACCAATGAGAATGTGAAGGCCTATAGATGGCTGGTAGTTTAGGCATAGTACTTGTAGAAGCACTTATTTGTACTTATTATGTAGCAGGTACTGTTATACTAAGCTAGTAATAGAAAAGATAAAAAATTACAGGGAATGTAATCAGAACATTGAGAAATATATCAGAATGTCATGGAATAGATTTTGTAAGAAAAAGTTGTTAATGGATTGAAAAAAGGGAAATTGGTATGTATATTTAAGTAGATTTTTATTGTTTTTATAAACAAGGAATTGAATACTCTTCAACCTAAAGATACCTTTCGTCTTTGGCTCACTGCAGAAGTTCATCCCAACTTTACTCCTATCTTACTACAGTCAAGTTTGAAAATAACATATGAGGTAAGAAGATTTAAAACTTGGATCACTAGTTGTATGAGAGCAGTAATCTATACGTGCCTTCTAAAGCTTTGTAAACAGCCATCTGTTTTACAAAACACATAACTTCCTTTTATATTTAGATGAGGTATAATATACATAAATAATAACATAAGGTGATATAAAAATTCATTTAAATCTTTTCAAATTTTATTTCATTATCTTTTTTTCATTTTTATAGTGGTATAACATAAAATTTACCATCTTAACCATTTTTAAGGGTACAGTACAATACCATTATCTACATGCACATTGTTGTCAATAGATCTCTGTAACATTTTTATCTTGCAAAACTGAGATTCCATATCCATGGAACAGCAACTCCCATTGTCCCCTCCCCGGGGCCCCTGGCAACGACCATTCTACTTTCTGTTTCTAAGAGTTTGACTACTGTATTTATTTTTATTTTTATTTTTTTTACCATTCAGTCAAAATCTTTTTATTACAGAGATAATCTAGCATCTGTAACTTTGCACATTGTTGGGGGGAAAATAATACATGGGGCAAAAATAATTTAAATACTTCCTTTAGTAGAATGATGTAGTATTTACCTTTTTGTAACTGGCTTATTTCCTTTAGCATAATGTTCTTAAGTTTCATCCATGTTTTTATGACAGGATTCTCGTAAGACTGAATAATATTTCATTGTATGTATATATACCTCATTTTCTTTATCCATTCATCCATCGGTGTATACTTAGGTCTTCTACTTCTTGGCCATTTTGAATAATACATTGAAGATAGGTGAGCACATATCTCCTCGAGATCTCATTTTCAGTTATTTTTGATGTGTACTCAGAAGTGGGATTGCTGGATCATACAATAATTCTAATTTTTTAAGGAACTCCATACTGTCTTCTATAGTATACATTCCCACTAACACTGCACATTTTCTCCTCATCCTCACTAATATTTTGCTATGTGGTGGTGGTATTTTTAATAGCAGTCATCTTAATGCATGTGAAGTGATATTTCATTCTGGTTTTGATTTGCATTTCTCTGATGATTAGTGATTTGAGCATCTTTTTATATACATGTTGGACACTTGTATATCTTCTCTGGAGAAATGTCTATTCAAATCCATTGCCCGTTTTTTATTGGATTATTTGGTTTTTTGTTGTTGAGTTGTAGGAGTTCATTATATATTCTGGTTACTGACTGCTTATCAGATATATGGTTTGCAAATATATCCTCCCATTCTGTAGATGGGGGGATATATTTTTACTCTTGTTGATTGTTTTCTGCACAGAAGTTTTTAAGTTTGATGTCCCATTTGTCTGCTCTTGCTCTTTTTGTCTGTGCTTTTGGTGTCTTATCTAAGAAGTCATAACCAAATCCAATGTCATGAAGCTTTTCTTCTAGGAGTTTATAGTTTCAGGTCTTATATTTAGGTCTTTAGTATATTTTGAGTTAATTTTTGTATATGATGTAAAGTGAAGGTCTAACTTCATTTTTTTGTATGTGGATACCCAGTTTTCATATCATTTGCTTTTAACATACCTTAGTAAATTAGATTTTCAGTCCTTCCTTCCTTCCTTTTCTTCCATCCTTTCTTTCATCCTTACATCCTTCTAACATGTAATACTAGGTAGATCTACCCCAAACCTGATATATCTAAAACCTAACATGTTTGTAATGATATTTTATAACTCGTCAAAATCATAAATGAAATAATAAACTGAATTAAAACTTTTAAACGCTGGTAAAGGAGGTTCTGCTTGCATTTTATCTCAATTTTATGAACTTTTCTGTTTTATCTGATCTTTTTTCTGAAGAAAACTATCATTTTAGTGTTTGTAACTACCTGTTATTTTAAATCGGTACTTCTACTTTTATTTTTCATCTCAAGGTGTTAGTTTCAGGAAGAAAAGGATAAGTATTAATCCAGGAATGCAAAGATGATTAAATATTGGAAATATGTTCATGAGGGAATATCATTATAAGGTCTAGTAAGAAAGCACCTTTTCAGACACTTCCTGCTGCTTTCCAAACATACCCTTCTAATTTATATTTTAGAACTGGATTGTATGATCCATGATAGCAGGTGCTACTTTTTTGCTTGCTTTTTTGAACTTATTATATAATATCTGACATGTAAGAGGAACTCAGCAAATATTTCAATAATGAAGAATTAAGATACCAGGAACATTCAACTGTTCCTTGAATGTTTTAACTTAATGTGCAACCTTCTCCAGGATCTTTTAAGGAGGTAATTTGATTATACTTTTATGGAAATTTTCAATTTGTTTTGAGTTAGTGAATTTATTTTCTGTTTTTTGAATCAATGTAAATAATTTTAACTATCTTAGGAAATAGTGAAATTTATTGAGATGTTCAAACTTATTGCTGTGCATGTTTGTGTATATATATATGCATACACATATATATTATTTTTAAAAATTGTTAAATCCATTTCATTATTTTTTATTCCTTTTTGATTAGTTGTCAGATTGTTTTAAAATTTTTTCCAACTAACCAATGCCATACTTATGAATTTACTTTTTTCTCATTCTTTTCTATTCATTGAATTTCTTGCTTTTTTCTGTATTTTTTTCTTCCTGATGCTTTCTTTAGATTTTTATTTGCTTTCATTCTTCCTCATTTCTTAAGTTGAATACAAGTGATTTATATTTATTTGCATTAATACTGAAACTATTCTAAGTCTGTGAATTTGAAGTTGAATATAACTATGACTTTAGTTCATAATTTTATCTCAAAAATATATCAGTGTTTTTGTTATTTTTCAAGTCTGTATTTGTATATGACTTATTAATATGCATTATCTTTAGTATAGTGCCTTTACGAAAAATTAAGTTGTTTGGTTTCCTACTAATGTCATGTTTTATTGACCAGTGCTCAGAAAATTTGGCCTACTGTGATAATTTTTGTGATAATTTTTTATAAATGTTTCATAAATGTAAAAAGCTTTCATTTTAAAAGTGTAAATTTGATACTTTAGTACTTCAATAGTATATTTTTATTTTAAACAAAAAAGTCTTTTTATTTAAGAAATAAAAGACAACAGTAAGGCCTATATTGCCTATTTTTTGTAGCAGGCATTCTTAAAGTATTGTTTTGAATTATATTTTTAATTTTATGTTAGAAACCATTTTGGAAGAAAGATTTTCATTTTAAAACAGCCTATTAAAATAATGTGAACATCACATTATATATGTATTTTTTACATTGGAATTCTTTTGGGGGGTGCTTATTTTGCTATTTTTCCAGTAACTTGAAAATTTTCTTTTATCATTTAAAAACATGATATAAACATATCTTGTGCATGTGGATGAACTTTTTTTTTTCAATTCCTAGGTTTGTATTTGTGTTTATAAGCCTTGCAATGTTAAGTAATACCCACTTTAACTTTGGACTAATGTGCAAGGAAGATTAGTTGATATTATGTGTAAATGGTATGTTGAAGTCCTCATGGAAATTAGCAACTAGTAAGGAAAAACTGGCATATTAAATTCAAGCACCTGCCCTATAACAATCAGTATTGTATTGTAAATTGTAAATAGTGATTTCATTTCAGTAAAAAAAAAATATCCTAAATGATCACATAAAGCTAACTTGGTTATTTTGAATATTATTCGTTGTGTAGATTATTTAATTTGAAAAATTATTTTGTATTTATAATTGAGATGAACTGTTGTATATAAGGAGTTTAAAATTAGTTTCATATTTGTACATTTTAAAATAATGTAATAAAATAATTTAAGTCAAACTTGTGAAGTAGTAGAAAATTTTCTTCAAAATACGTTCTCAAATATGTTAAATGCTGATTTATTTCATTTGTAAGATTTTAGCAATAGGAAATCTATTAATTTTTTTCTTTAGTCACCTCCCGGTTTAAAGAAGAATTTAATGCGTACTTACGAGTCTTGGACTCCTGAGCAAATTAACAGAAAAGATAATGTACACCGAGCCCAGGCTCTCTTCAGTTTTGCATGGTTTCATGCTGCATGTCAAGAAAGAAGAAATTATATTCCACAAGTAAGTAAGAACATATCTTGGATGTATTTTAAGCTTTACATTTTTTTATTTTAGAATTTTTTACAATTTAGTATAAATAGCTAGGATTAATCATAATTTGGCTCATGACTTGTAAATTTATATCTCCAATCTGGTCTTTTCTGGCTAATCTTCTAGACAGTATATAGTTACCTACTTTACATTTCATTGAATTAAAGTATTAAGAACAATTCGTGACCCATCATAAGGCCTCAGTGAGTGTTAGGTATTCCCATGGTTTATGACTTCCAGACATCTCAAATTTAAAAAACTGAATTCCCATACCAATTTTTTTCTTTAGTATATCCTTTTCAGAAAAAGGCATGGATATCCCTCTGCTTCTTCAAGTGAAAAACCCAGGAGTTGTTCTTGATATGTTTTCTTAGCTTTCCTATCCAATCCATTATCAAGTTTTATTGATTCTGCCTCCAAAATATAACTCAAATGTGTGCACTTCACTATTTTTTCCAACCCCATCACCTCTCACCTGTATTGACTTTCCGAGCTACCCTTTTAACTGTTCTTCCTGCTTTTTACATTTAGCAGCCAGAATTATCTTTCTAATATATAAGTTTGATTATTTCATTACTTTGCTTAAAAAAAATCCATAAAGTGGCTTTCTATTGTAATTGGGAAAAAATATGCAAGTTTCTTGCCATAGTTCAGAAGAAAAGACCTGCATATCTCTTCGGCCTCCTCTGGGGCCCTTTGTCTCACTTATACTCTATACTTCAGTCATGCTGGGCTGCTTTAAGATCTTGAGTCCATCAAGCTCTAACTTAGAGTCCATAGGCTCTAACTATTGTTGTTAGCACCACCAATAAATTGCATTTTTTCCATTGCCTTGGCAGTCATATCTGATACTGATGGTCAGTTTTTCTTGCCAAATGCCTATCTCAGCCATAAACTACTTCATTCTTTCATCTTTAAATTTTTCCCTTCAAAACTTGGCCCACATCTGTTGAGGAAAATTTCTCCTCAAACTGCCTTCCCACCTCACCCTAACCCCCTCTTAGCCTCCCTCTCTATTTCAGTTACATCCTTAAATAAGAGCATAAGTTCTGGAGTTAGACTTGGATTTGAGTCCTGACTCTGGAATTTCCTTGATGTATGACCTTGGGTCAATTGCTTTAACCCCAATAAACACCAGTTTCCTCAACTGTAGAATGGGAATAATGATTATATTTACCTTTACTATAGGGATTAAATGAAATAGTAAATGTTTAGAAGTGCTTAACACAGTGACTGACATGTAGCCTGTCAATAAATATTTGTCAAACAGATAAAATGGTGAACAATAGTAGGATTGTGTTGTTTCTATAATTTGCGTACTATGCTTATGGGAAAGGTACACTTATTATTTTCATTTTACAAAGGAGGAAAATGCATTTCGTTTATGATAACTAACTTGCTCAATGAATCACACCTAAAAAGGTATAGAGCTCCAAAATGGCTAGGCCCATCTTCCTCTAAATTCTTTGCCTCTAACTTCTCTGATATCCATACTTAGCCTAAGGTATCAGTTAATCCAGACTGATTAATGAAGATTACTGATAATGATGGACCTTTACTGAGAAAATTAGATTTCATTGTATGTCAAGTGATACATGCACATGGTATAAATTTAAAAGCCGTAAAAAGATTTGCAATGAAAAGTTAGGTTCCTTCCTCCTTATCCCCCTGCCACCCACTCTTTTCTGTTCTCAGGGGTTCCACTGTTAAATGTTTCTTGGGTGTGCTTTATATTATATAAAAATACGGACATTTTATGAATTTATATATACATATGTTCTTTTAACTCAAATGGTAGTGTATTGCAAACACAGTTCTGAACCTTGTTTTTTGTTTTTTTGAAGCTGAGTCTCCTTTTGCTCTTTTAGCTCACTGCAACCTCAAACTCTTGAGGTAAAGTGATCCTCCTGCCTCACTCACCCAGTAGCTGGGACCACAGGTGCATATCACCATGCCCAGCTAATTTTTTTCTGGTTTTTGTAGAAACAGAGTCTCACTCTTGCTCAGGCTAGTCTTGAACTCCTGACCTCAAGCAATCCTCCTGCCTTGCCCTCCAAGAGTGCTAGGATTATAGGCGTGAACTACTGTGCTTGGGCTGAATCTTTCTTTTTAAACAATATGTTTGAGATTGTTAATATCAGTACCTATTTAATGCCTAATTTAAAAATATTATTTGTATTACATTATATCAATTTTTAACAGTTTTATATTCTTGGATGGGCATACAATTCTTTTCAACTTTTGCTATTACCAAAAAGAAATGTTGCAACAGATACCACTATACGTGCTTCCTTTAATACTTATTCACAGTGACAAATTCCTAAATGTGGAATGTTTGGCCAAAAGAGATGTATATTTTTTAAAATTTGTAAATATTACCAAAATTGCTCCCTGTAGAGGATATAGCAGTTCAGTTTCCCACAAAAAAGTTTGAGAATGTTCCTTTTTTTCATACCATAAATTTGATCTTATAAAAATCATGACACTGGAGGTAAAAGTAGACAAAATATAGAATACTATTTAATTACTAGAGACCATGTCATAGGGATATATATTAAGTAATATTGATAGCAGCAGTCTTCTAATATAAAATCAATATTTTATAAATATTGATCTTTAAGGTATTTTAAAACTTTTAAAGGAAATATTTCTCTTTACAAATATAGTCTAATAGAATGATATAAGAAAGTTATTAAGACTTTGTTTTGAGTTGGAGAAAGTTTAGTTAAAATACTATGGGAATTTTGTTAACTGTTTATGGGGACATATCCCATACAGATATTTAATTCTTAAATATTATAACTTGGTAAGTGAAGTTTAAACCTTTTGTTTTCATAATACTCATTTTTAGAAATAATTGTCCAAATGTTATTGATACCCAAATTTATACATTTAACCCAGATCAATTTTTCTAAGCTCTAGGCTTATATATAAAACAACTGACCTATCCAGTTGTATGTCTCACAGATAACTGAAAATTCACATATTCTGGATAAAGTCCTAGAAATACTAGCTTCTCAAGAGCACAGATTTTTGTCTCTCTGTTTGTTTTCTTTTCTTTTCTTTT
>VBSM01001265.1:61085399-61120723 GCA_008086735.1 Cheirogaleus medius
TCCCCCCTCGAGGCAGAGCCTCAAGCATAACCACACTCCATACGTTGCACATCTCACTCATTATGCCAAACTTCATATTCTTTCAATGTTTCACTTGTTAATGAATGACCACTATCCATTTGAATAAGGTATAACCTTAGAAGTCATTCTTAACAGCTCTTTTGGTATCTTTACTTTCCATTACAATCCAATGCAAAAATTCTGTTAGTGTTCTTTTCCTAACTAGTTCTCAAATCTGTCTACTTTTATCTGTCTTTCTATGTCAACCTGCTACCCATCAGTGTGACTTTCCCTTACCTCTTTAGGGATTAGGTCAGATCTCTTTTATGTATATATGTGTGTATATGCATACATATATGTGTGTATATGTGTGTGTGCATATAAACACATATACAAACAATTCAAGTATGTTTCTTTCCATCAAAGTTACTATAGTTTATAGTTGTATATGTATTTGAGTGATTGTCTGTACTCTTGCCCACATTTGACGGAAAACTACATAAAGACAGGGATTATTTATGTTTTAGTTTATTCTTATATTGCCAGATCCTGACATATAATACACATTTTAAAAATATTTTTGAATGATGAATAAAATATGCATCAGTATTCCTAAATAATATCCAAGCCTAAATATATTTTAATTTGAACTTATTTTATTACATAGGACTAATTAGTTAGAGTCAATGGAAGCCCCATTGAAATTATTTAATTATGTTTTATATTATTCTCTACACAATATAGAGCCCTATGAATGTTCTGTTTATATAAACATTATAGCTATTAGTTATAGGTATAATTTTATTTAGTTCAAATATGAATGCTTTGTGGTTCAATATGAATGAATATACAGGTAATATTGCTTTATGCTTTGGGGGCCTTTTTTTACAATATTTCCATTTTTATGTTTGTGGAAAAAATTATAGGAAATATCTCAATGTGTACACAGTAAGTAGAATAAAAAATTTACTACACCAATTTGTTCTCTCTGTCTGACTATATTGCCATGTACTTGTGATTAAAACTAATATGATATTATAAAGTACTTTTCATGCTGTGGTCAGTAATTTGTTTTATAAAAAATTCACTTTAGATTTATTATGTACATCTTTTAAAAATTCTTAGGAGTTGTATGTTTTTAGTATATATTGCTAGTTTTATTTAAGATTGTAAGGACAGTGATGCATACGTATATATCTTTGAACATTGCTTAGTTCTTTACTATTTTTTAAATTTGTTTTGACAGGGCTGGACCAAGTTTTATGAGTTTTCTTTATCAGATCTTCGGGCTGGGTATAATATTATTGACAGACTCTTTGATGGTAAGTTCTAATGATGAAAATTTTTTTCTCTGGTGTTAATAAAAATTTTTATTTGAGGTCCTATTAACTATATGGTTTCTTGAGAAGTGGCTTAACTCCCTATCACAAAATTTGTGTTTTGTTTTTTATATTGTTTTTTATGTTCTGACTGCCATGACAGTGTTATCTGAGAGTTCTTACATTATCTATTGTGGTAGCTGGTTTTTATACAACCTGTTAGATTTTAAGCTAGAAAGACCTTGTGTTCACTTTGTGGCCTTCAAAAAGTTTCAGACTTCAACTGAATGATTCAGGTATCTTTCAAGGGGGCTGTTAAAATTGAGAAGTATAGCAGAATAAGGTCAGTACCAAAGTTTTGTGGGTTCCTAGTGGAATTATTAAGTAGGATTCAAATAATAGATTGAAGTAGTGCAGCAAATAAGACAATCTGATCTCCTAAGGCCATCTAGCTCTCTGTCTGCTTGAAGACAGGAACAGTCTAATTTCTAAAGCTTGTTGTGCAGGGCCAAGGCAAGAGGACACTAGAGTTTAGATCAATGATGGATTAGAGAACAGAATATGTTCACAGCAATCTCAAACTTAAAAATGTTTTAAAACTTGAAAACAGAAGTCTCAATTTCTTTTTCCTGTCTACCCCCAACCCTGCCAAACCACTCTTCTCTGAGTTTGCCCCATTTCGGTAGATGACCCCCTGCCCATTCATGAAACTGTTAAAGCTCAAAGCCTACTAGTCACCGTGGATTCTATCCATTTTCTCATCCTCAAACATCCAGTGCTTTGGCAATTTCTGTCCTTTCCATTTCCAAATCACATCATGATTCTATTCCCTTCATTTCAGCTTCATTAATGCCTTGGCAGTCCAGGCAATACCTTCTTACCTGGTTTTCTTACTTCCACTTTAGCACCCTTTCAAACATTCTTCATTCTGTAAATAAGTTTACTTTTTAGAAAAGCAATCCAAAGCATATAATTTCCCCATTTAAAACCTTCTGCCACATTTGTCATCTTTCTGCTCCTCATCCCTGCTCCTGAGGTAGATACCAGACACCTAACTCTATAGATTAATTTTGCCTGTTTTTGTAAAACTGGAAACATGCAGCATGTATACTTCAGTTTTTAGGTTTTTCAGTTAACATTATATTTGGTAGATTTATCCATATGGTTGCACATAGTTGTCCATTTATTCTCAGTGCTACATAGTATGCTGTTGCATGATTATACATACTTCTGTTGATAGACATGTGGATAGTTTTCAGTTTGGGATGATTATGAGTAATGCTACTGTATCTTCAGGTGAACATATGGATATATTTCTGTTGGATATATATGTAGGAGTATAATTGCTAGGTCATAGGGTATGTATTTGTTCACCATTATTATTGCCAAATAATATTCCGAGTGAATTTTTTTGTTTAAAATATTTCTTTGAATTATACATCTGAAAAGTGCACATAAATGTACAATTCAATATATTTTCATAAATTGAACCTATGTAACTAGCACAAAATGAGAAATCAAAGTATTTTCAGCATTCCAGAATCACCTCCTCCCTGCTCCTTTCTATGTGTGATCCAACATTTTCCCAACCCATGCAAGGATAACTACTTTTCTGACTTCCATAAGCTATTGTTTTTAATGTTTGGCACAGAATTTTTTGGATGATACAGACTAATACTGCTAATACTTTGGCTTGTGTAGAAACTTGGCAATTTCCAAAATCCTTTTGACTTTATAATACCACTATGATGCAAGTAGTACTGGTGCCCTTTTGCAGATGATGAAGCCAAAACACAGAGAGTTTGAATGATTTATCATTATGTTTCAAGTCGTGATGTATTAATAATTAATTAATAGCATCCTGTGACCTTTATATGTATCACACCATTAAATGATAAATAAAAGGCAGATGCTCTAAAATGATATTGAATTTCATGGCAAAAATCTGACTGTAAAAACCTTATGATTAAAAATTTTGCTGATGTCAAGGGGCTTCTGTATGCATAGAATTAAATGTGAAAAAAGAGATAAAATTCTAATTATCAGGATCAATTTGTATAAAGTAATAGCTATGCAACCCAGAGCAAGTTTCTTAATCTTTAAACCTGAGTTTCCCAAACTATAAAATAGGAATAGTAGTAGGCACTACCTCAGTTTAATTGTTGAGAGATTTAATGAGAAAAACCACATGAAGCATTTAAAATTTAGTACATTTAATATATTGAGTTAATCTATTAATAATCGTTGGCTGTTATTGCCAACAATAGAAATTGTTAATTTCTATTCATTGCCTTTTATCCTGAACAACATAAAATTTGTTTTGAGAACAATGGGTAGAAGAAGAAAAATTAGATGCAGTGACTCATTCCTGTAATCCTAGCACTTTGGGAGGCCAAAGCAGGAGGATTGCTTGAGCTCAGGAGTTCAAGACCAGCCTGAGCAAGAGTGAGACCCTGTCTCTACAAAGAAAAAAAATTACAAAAATTAGCCAGGCGTGGCAGAGTGCGCCTATAGTCCCAGCTACTAAGGAAGCTGAGGCAGGAGGACTGCTTGAGTCCAGGAGTCGGAGGTTGTCATGAACTATGATGAGACCACTACCAGGTGACAGAATGAGGCTTTGGTGAAGAAAAAAAAAAGTTTTTTTTATAAAAATGCTATAAAATATTTCATATAATGGCTGATTCTTCTATTTTATTAGTTGAAAGGTACATTAATATGTCTATATCCCTTAGTGACTGACTTATCAATGACTGGCATATCCATTACTCATGTATCATTTAGTGAGTATCAAGGCAGAACTAGAAAATTGAGTTGTGGCAAAGTCCTTTGCTATTTAGCCACTGTTAACAATCAGATATAGGCAGAAAACAAATTCAATTATTCCTCCACTATGTAGATGCCCTTAGCAACTGCAGAAGGCAACCTAAATCACTTATGTCCTAAGGCATGTAGTGATACTGCCATCGATTTTTGTGATTATCTCTAAATGTTATAGTAATGCAATAGAGATAAACTAATAATGCTAACAACAAAGTTAACTAGGTAGTTTTAGTTATGTGTTTCCTGTATTTACTGCAGATCTGAGATTTAATTATTACATTGCAGCATTACCAATGAATTGTTATTACAAGGATGTGTCTGTTGCAAAATGAAATAATATCTTACAGAAGAAGCTCCATTGTGTTTTTTTTATACATTTCTGTTACAATAGAAAATAGATAGTTGACTGTGTAAATAATCATGATATTTAGAAGACTATAATGTATGAAGGTGTTTTGTAGAGTTTCCCTATTAATCAGATTATTTTATGAACTGAGTGTTTTCATCAAACATTGTATAAAATGATGTTTACATAGGTTCTTTTAAGGCATTGTCAATTTAATTAGCTGGTATTGTATGGCAGATAAGAGGATGGCTCTGGATTCAGAGCACCTCATTTCCATTTCAGATCTGTGGGATTGTGTAACTTTCTCATTTTGGTGACCCAGCCTCCCTATGCCTTAATTTCTCCATGTGTGTAACTGTATAATAATACTTCTGTGTTTGCTATGAGGATTGAGTTTATACATGTAAAATATTTGGAAAATTTCACTTGATTAAATAATCTCAATAAATATTAGTTTCTGCTATTAATGATCATTTAAAGAAATGATTTAGTTGTATTAAGTGTATGTTGCTATATCCTGAAAAGATAACTGGAGCCAGTTTAGTTAACATTTTAGAAATGAAATTAATAAAGGTTTTTCTTAATTATAGGTACCAAAGATGTACAGTGGGAATTTGTGCATGGTTTACTTGAAAATGCTATTTATGGAGGACGTATAGATAACTATTTTGACCTTAGAGTTCTTCAATCATACCTGAAACAGTTTTTTAATTCTTCAGTAACTGATGTATTAAACCAAAGGAACAAGAACATTTTTCCATATTCCATATCTCTACCCAAATCCTGCAGCATTTTGGTAAGTAAAATTAGTCATTTTCAATCAATTACTGGATAGATATTCAAATCATTTCTTCCATTGTTAAATATGTTATTTATTTTCAAATGCACAAGTAATTATTTTTAGTTTTTAATATTTTTATTCCCAATACGTGGCCTGATTCTCCAAACTCTTGTCAAGTGTCCTATAAACTTTTGAGTACTTACTGAAGATTGATTGATCATAATGATAATAGACTAGCTTGTAGGCAAATCTTGAAGGGAGTAGCCAAGGAAAATTCAGACTGTAGGACTGCAGTAAAGAATTGGAATGGGAGAATATACTACTTCCTAGTGGGCATGAGTGTACTCTGATATATTGAAAAATATGAAACAAGTCAAATATTATTTAACAAGTATCTGTCTTCAGTTTCTGGCTTGTAAATTGAAAGCAGGTCTAAATATATAAAAGGGATTTACTTTATCTGTCTTTCCCAGCAATGTTTTTGTTTATGTGTATTTATTTTAGCTAGCTGTAGCTTTTTGCCTTGAGTCATCGCACAAAAGCCTTCTAGAATGCAGTCATCCTTTCCAGAACATAGTATTAAATATAGCCCAAAGATTTCAATTTTAGTTTATTTTGCCATAAAACTATATTTGTATAAATGCCCAAATAATGTTTTTATTACAGAGTATTATAATTATACATTTCTTCACCAATTACAAAGATATATATCTGTTCAATTGTGTAATTCTCTGTGCTATTTTAAGTATCCCATCTGTTTTGTTTTTTAGTATCTTTCATTTGCTCAGTCATTCAATAATACGCATTGAGCATCTGTTCAATGTTAGCCCTGATCCAGGCACTGTTGATACAGGGAAGCATCTATGGAGTTTACCTTCTAGTAGGAGAACCGTAGAGTGAATGAGCAAACAGTATATCAAGTATTTATCATATATTTGTTTTAGGTAGTATACCCCAACAAGTTTTTTGCCTCTGAAGCTTAAATTGAAAAAATTCATACAGAAATGTATGTACATCATAAATGTACAATACAATGAATTTTTGTACATTGACCACATGAGTGTAGCCAGCACTGGGATCAAGAAGCAGAACATTATCATCTCCCCAGAGGCCCTCCTCATGTTCCTCTCTAGTTACTGCTACTCCTACTAAGGGTACATTATCCAGACTTCCTACAGCCTAGATTACTTTTGCCTGTTTTTGCACTGTTTATATAAATAGGATCATATGGCATATATTCTTTTGTGTCCAAATAAGGTTAAATCAGTCTGAAAATGCAGCTACTAATTATTTACCTAACATATCAGTAGTTCTAGGTAGACAGAAGACTTTAGCCAATTTAGATGAAAAGATCTCATAGCTATTTTGAAATGAACAAAGTGTATAACTCTACAAAGAGTAATAGTTTTAAATGTATAGGGTGATTTATAAGAATCACTGTTTAGCTTTCTATCTAATTGAGTTAGAAGGAGATGCCAAAAGTTTCCCAGGATGATGAGAAACCATGCATATGCTTGTTTACATGCACACACATACATGCATATACACATAATCTCATATGCATGCACATATACATTTATGCATGTGTACATTGTGATTGAATACCTTGAGGAAGTTTTAAAATGTTGAAATAAAGGAAAGGAAGACTTGTGAAGGACAGCATGACTTTCAAAATTTGACATATTTACAGGTCCTGGGCTTCTTGGAACCGAACTGTCTCCTTGGAAATACTTCAAGGGCAGATTCCAAGAGTAAGAAAGGATGATGGAAATCCAGAGAATGAGTCTCCCCACCCTTACTTCAGCAAATACAGTTTAGATGCATGTGTAATAACCGCCTTAAAATAACTTGTCTCCTCATGAAAACAAACTAATTCCCATCTTTGGGCCAAACTGAATAAATCTTTTAAAGCTATACTTGGTTTTTCATCTAAAGTCATGAAGGGGTAAATAAAACTATTCGGATGAATGTTTAGCAAGTCAAGCTTATGCAATGGTTAGTGTAATTTTTAGGATGAAATGATAGGATTATCAATGCATTTTATCACAGCTCACCAGCAAACTGAAGACTAACTGTGGAATTGCTTTGTAATAATTTACAAAGCAGTGCTTGCATAACCAGGTGAGTCTGTAAGTTTACAAGGTTTCTCTAAGTTCAAAAAAAAACAAAACAGATTTCTGGAAGGTGTATCTTAATTTAACATAAGCAGAACTATACTCTGCAGATTGGTCTTTGGTAAGTTACAGGGAAAAAAAAACCTTATAGAACTTTCCTAAAAACATCTAACATAGCGTCTTATACATTGTAGGTATAGCTATTTAAATATGTCTGTTTTAAATAATTCAGGATTCCTTTGTATGTAGGAAGTAAGGATAAGAAAATATAGTGTCAAATAATTGAACAGTGAAGAAGTATTTATGATAGAATATTTCCCATGGGTAACTGAGTTAATATACAGAGAAAGAGTGAGATTTACCTTAAAAATATAAAATATGAATAATAATTAAATACTTCACAATATCCATTCTTTCTGATTTCAGTGGTTATAAGTTTAATCTTTAGTGAAAAACTGTTTTTCACTTCTTTATATTAAGGACTATCGTGCTGTCATTGAAAAGCTTCCAGAGGACGACAAACCTAGTTTCTTTGGTCTGCCTGCCAATATTGCTCGCTCATCTCAGCGTATGATCAGTTCTCAGGTAACCTAAAAAACGATCTACCTTTAAAAACAAATGTTGCTACTGAGCCTGAAGGAAACAACATTAAATTTTATTTAGTACTACAGACAGTACAAGCTTTTATTTAAAATTTTTGTTTCATTTAACACAATATATTTAAGTTTTACCTTAAACAGATTTAAAGTAAGCCAAATAGTTTTATCTTAATATATTCACTAAATTTAGTAAAATAACATGGAACACTGTCAATTTCATCCAAAACATATTTGTTTTACTCCTGTAATTTATGTTGTTATGGCTACTTTAAGTGTAATTTATACAATTGAATATGTCACAAAATTTAACATTTTATAAAATACCAGACACACATATATATAATTTACATTTCTGTATTAGCTTATAGGAGACAAGTAATTAATATTTCATATTATTTTACTCATGAATGAATATTGTAAAAATTGGGGAAAACATAAATTTTCAAATTATTGAGACATATAAAAGTGTTAGCCATGAACAATGTAAATGTATGTTCTAGGTTATGTTTTATTGATCCCAAATAAGAAGAGCTAACATTTATTGATCTCTTACTGTGTGCCTGAAACTGTTCTAAGTACTTTATAATCAGGAACCTTATTTAATTTTCATAGACTCTATTAATAAGATCTATTATTTTCACCCTTTAACAGATGAGGAAACTTAGAAAGAGAGAGGTAAATAACTGGCCTAAGTAAGAAGCCAGTAAGAAGCAGAACTAAAATTAAACTCAGGCTGAGTAAAGGGATGGGCTCCTCATTTTGTACTGCAGCTGCTCCCCAGGCATGAATGTTCTAAATAATGTGCAGTATTCCAGGGGCATGGAATCATGAACCATAACATAAGTTCACTGGTCACAATATGAAAAATTCTTACAGTCCTTAACTATTTACTTTGGTAATTTACAGGCATTCTAGTTAGATTATATTTTCCTATGTAACACTATAGTTTCATATTTTATTGCAATTTTAGCCAACACCTATAAAATTGATAATGTTTCCTCTCTTTCACTATTAATTGTCTATTTTGCAGTTTTAATGTTCATTCTCACATCTTTATAAAAAAGTCTTTTTTGAACATGCAGATGATCCTTGATTTATGATGGGGCTATGTTACAATAAATCTATAAGTTGAAAATATCTTAAATTGAAAATGCATTTAATACAATTAACCTACAAAACGTCATAGCTTAGCCTAGCCTACCTTAAAGATGCTCAGAAAACTTATATTAGCCAACAGTTGTGCAAAATCACTTACACAAAGCCTATTTTAAAATAAAGTGTTGACAATCTCATGTAGTTTATTGAATACTGTGCTGAAAGTAAAAAACAGAATGGTTGTGTGAGTACTCAAAGTATGATTTCTACTGAATATATTTTGCTTTTACTCCCTCCTAAAGTCCGAAAGTCTTAAGTTGAACTATCATAATTCAGGGACCATCTGTATATTTATTAAAATAACTGTAAATGTTTTCTGGAACAAAGAAGATCTTAACTTCTCTTCGTCTATACCAGCTAAAGAAACTCTCCAGTTTGTTTTCCCTTTCTTATACAAAGTGTTAAATCATTTAGTATATGAAAGAATGTAAAGTCCTGCATGTCCCTTAGATTCAGAACATATGTGATTATACTCGAGTCATTTCCCTCCTTGCTCTTTAGCTGACCTGAAATAATTATTTTTCAGTACTCCCACCAATAACATATAAGAATTATATGTGTGTGTGTGTGTGTGTGTGTGTGTACAGGCCGGACTTTCAAAAATACTCTCCTGATATCTGTGGTAAACCTGAGAAAATTTTATTTAGAAATACACTATTGATCTAAGTTTATTTTTAATCTGATTTATTTTAATGTTTAAACTCAAGTTCTTTATATTTTTACCAAAACACACACACACACACACACACACGTATGCCCACATATATATTATTATATATACAGGTGGTCACCCAGGTTATGGAGAAGATATGTTCCTGAGAATGTCTTTAGGTCGGATGTGAATGTAACTCAGATCCCTGATGAGTATTATTTGATAATAATATAGTATAATATTGTAATAATAATAATACCCTGTACTGTAATAATAAGTTACAGAAACTATTGTGCTCTTTTGTTTAATTCAAACAAACAGAACATAAAAACAAACTTATAAAAAAATTTAAATAGGAGATAGGAGAAATTTTAAGAAAGAGTATTAAAAGTTAACGCTCACCTAATGTTGCATCAGTGTCTTGCTTACTAGAAGGGGCATTTCTGAGGCAAGAAGGCAGGCTGACACTAATCAGAAGATGGTGGAGATGGTGCTGGAGAGGACGGAGTGGGTGCTGGAGAATCATGATTTGTTTCTGTTGCTGGAGGAGGGGAGCTTACCATGAAGCTGGTTTCTTTAAAAAGCTATCTAGAGTTTTGCACAGCCTTTTTCTTTTTTCTTTTTCATCATAAATGGCCAATTGATATTCTCACTAACTCCATGGTAAACCTTTGTAAACCCCTCAGTGTTAGGATCCTCAAGTTTAGCAAATCCTGCTTCAATGAGACCAAAGGCTTTAGCTAATTCTTTTGTCATAAACTTTCTTGGCTCTGGATCTTCTGATTCTTTGTTTTTGTGTTTCCATTAGCTGCGTCTCTATCTATGTGACTAGGCACTGGTGTAAAGATGCTATGCCAACAAATCATTTATGCCATGCACATTTGTCTATAGGTGCAGAAGAAACTAGTTCCCAAATTATTAATTTAAGTATGTAATTGTTATTTATCCTTATGGGGAACCTTGGGAGTCTGTTCATAGGTATGGAATGCCATAGGTCAGGTCATCTGTAACATGGGGACCACCTGTATATGTAAAAACACCAAAAATTTTACAATGCTTAAGCAAAAAAGTTTAAAAGAATTAAAAGTTTATTAAAAGAATGAAAGGTCACAATTCAAGAGAGGATTTACTTTTGGAACCTTATTAATAAAAGTTCAAGAGCCTTCTCCTTAAAGTTCTATTAACAGAACCTGGCTTCTGCAACATCTACTCTCATTCAGCTTCTGCGGAAATATGATTTAGCACAGCTTGAATCAATCATCTAATATAGGGAATAGAGTAACATAGAAAAGATACAGCCTTAGAGACTTCAGAGAAGGATACAAGGCAAGAAATACAGAATGCTCAGTATCCTCATCTTAGGGGGAGGCCCAGTAGCCAGCTATGTATATAGCTTCTTTTGCTCCTGGGCCCCATGTGTGACTGCCATTGATGAGAGCCAAGGATGTGAGGGTCATCTTGGTACTGAGGAGCCATAATCTTAGTCTTCCACCTATCTTCTATTTCATTTTAGTTACATAGGTTCAGGGCTTGCATACCAACAAATGGCTCTGCAGGCTAAGTGAAGTCCCAGCAATCAGGGGTTTCATAGCAAACTAGGCAGATAAAACATTCCACACTTATCTTAACTATGTAGTTTTTAAGGAAATAGTACTGTGAGAAGATAGAATCCAGTGTTATTTTTCCAGACAATCCTAAGACAACTAGGCTTCACTTTTACTTTTTACTCTAGTGTACCAAACAATTCTCCCAAATTTATCTTAATATGGTTTAATCTCTACTTTTTGTCTTGCCTTAGTATTGAAATTGTTATGAATATTTGTTGCATGAAGAGAAGGTAACATTCTTCCTAAAGTTTTCTAGTAACACATACTTTCTTAATATTTGTATTTTAATTGTCAGTTTCACTATTTACTTAAGTTTTGAATTATCATTTTTATACTTAAATAGCTTTCACAGTGCATCAATTTTAACATTTTATTTTTGTAATTATAAAGATGTATATGTAGTTGAACTAATAACATTTCTGTATTTAGAGATTTTTCATTCTAAATTAGATTTAGAGCTACATTTAGAAAGCTAGCTCTTATTTGAAAGTAAATATTCAGATACAAAGAAGTCTGACTTGACACCAAGTCTTATCAGTCTACTTGATGCCAAGTACATTAAAAAAATTATCTTGCACAAGTTCAGGGATGTGAGAACTGGTATTGAAGCAGATTTTTAATGATTTGGGCTTTTAAAGACAGAGGCCAGCACTGAAGTTGTATAGCCAATTTCGTACAAATATAAAAGCTGAACCTGAGTGCATCCATATGAGGCAGTAACCACAAGTTACTGCAAAGTGTTATGATACTTATGTCCAGGTGCTTTGTGTCCACAGTTATCAGCTTGTTTTTTGTAGCTTGCTGCAGTATACATGCCACATGGTTTTCTCATCCCATCATCTAATACACTATGTCTTTTTTCTTTTTCACTCTTATAAATGGTATATGGATGACGTTGTATTAACCAAAATGTGAAAGTCAGAAGTCTATTATTTATTGAGGTCTCTCTCTTTAGGTCTAATAATATTTGCTTTTTATATCTGGGTGCTCTAGCATTGAGTGTATATATAATAATTGCAATTGTTATATTCTCTTACTGAATTAATTCCTTTATTATTATATAATGACCTTCATTGTTTTTTTTACAGTTTTTTATCTTGAAATCTATTTAATCTGATATAAATATAGCTATTGCTGTTCATTTTGGTGTTCATATGCATGAATTATCTTTTTACATCCCTTTATTTTCAGTCTATATGTATCTTTATAGACGAAGTGAGTTTCGTATAGGCAGTGCATATTTGGGTCTTGTTTTTTCATTCATTCAGCCACTCTGTGTCTTTTGATTGAAGAGTTTAGTTTATTTACATTCAATTTATCATTGATGGGTAAAGACTTACATTGCCATATTATTATTTGATTTCTGGTTGTTTTGCAGTCCTCTTTCTTTTTTCTTTCCTTTCTTCCTTTGTGTAAAAGTGTTTTTCTCTGATAATGTGCTTTAATTTCTTGCTTTTTATCTTTTGTATATCTGTTCTAGGTTTTTTGATTTGAGGTTACTATGTGGCTTACAAATAACTATAACCCATTATTTTAAACTGATGAAAACTTTGATTATAAAAAAAGAAGATACTCTACACTTTAACTCCATCTCCCCCACTTTTTGATGTTTTATTTATTCATATCTTTTTACACTACCTTTTTAAAAAGTTGTAGTTATTATTTTCAATAGGTTTATCTTTTAGTCTTCCTACTGAAGATATGAATTGTTTACATGCCACAATTATTGTATTAGAATATTCTGTATTTGTCTGTGTACTCTTACCAGTTATACTTAGGATGATTTCTTATTTGCTAACGAAATAGCGAACGATAAAATTGTTCTTTCAAATTGAAGAACTCCCTTTAGCATTTCCTGTATGACAGGACTGGTGTTGACAAAATCCATCAGCTTTGTCTGTCTGAGAAAGTCTTTATTTCTCATTCTTGTTTGAAGGATATGTTCGCTGGATATAATATTTTAGGATTAAAGTTTTTTTCCTTCAGCACTTTGAATATGTAATGCCATTTTCTCCTGGCCTGTGAGGTTTCCACAGAGAAGTCTGCTTCCAGACGTATTGGAGCTCCTTTATATGTTATTTGCTTCTATTCCCTTGCTGCTTTTATGATCTGTTCTTTATCCCTGACCTTTGGGAGTTTGATTATTAAATGCCTCGAGGTAGTCTTAAGGTAAATCTGCTTTGTGTTCCTTGACCTTCTTGTTCCTAAACATTGATATCTTACTCTAGGTTTGGAAAGTTCTGTGTTGATATTTCTCTGAATAAATTCTCTAGCCCAGTCTTTCTCTCCACTACCTCTTTAAGGCCAATAATTGTTAGATTTCCGCTTTTGAGGCTATTTTTTAGATCTTGTAGGCATACTTCATTTTTTTATTCTTTTTTTCCCCTACTCTGACTGCATATTTTTAAATAACCTGTCTTGGGCTCACTAATTCTTTCTTCTGCTTGATCAATTCTGCTGCTGAGAGACTCTGAAGCATTTTTCAGTTTGTCAATTGAATATTTCAGCTCCAAGATTTGTTTGATTTTCATTCAGTGCCCTAGGCCACTTTAGTCAGCTGGTGGTGAAGCAGGCTGGAACTTGGGTTTCTCCCACTGGGGTAGAGGCTTCGTCTCTGATCCAAGGCTGGTCTAAACGGGACTAAATACCCTCTCTGTGGGCACTGGCAGAATTCTGCTTATTGTTATGTTCCACTGTGACAGGGTGGAACTGAATTCTAATGAAAGTTCCACACTCACTTCATTCTCCCTCCCCCAAGCACACAGATTCTTTCTCTGAGCTGTGCTGCCTGCCGCTGGAGGAGAGATGGTGTAGACAATGGGATATTGTCCTTCCTATCCTCTTCAATGCCTTGTCCTTTGTTATTATGTTAAAACCAGGTAATTTGATTGCTCACCTGACTTTTTGGTTCTTTCTGATGTGGATAGTTGTTCAATTTGATGTTCCTATGGGGGATAGTCCTTGGAGGGTTCTATTTGGCCGTCTTTATCTGCCTCTATCTAAAGTCAAATCTCAAGTGCAAATATGTATCTTGATATATTCTACAGATAGGGAAGCTTGGAAGATAGATAAATAAATTAATAAAATATTTGCAAAATTAAGAAAATCTAAAGAATCTTGACATTAAATACTTTACAATTGCCAACTATCTGTGAACCCTTATCCTTAGCCTCTTTCCTCAGTGATCCTTCAGAACATTGAACTTTCTTTATAGCTGGACTAAAATTATTTATGTGCTAAGTAAAATTTTGGGAAAAAATTAGGGAACTTGGTATTTCATTAAGTTGTTCACTTCTTCTATATTATTCAAAAGTGCCATCCCATCTTATGGTAAATATTGATTGAAAGACTAAGTGGATTTTGTGTTTATTGCTAATCTGAATATGTTGGTATCTAGATATCTTAAACTCATGATGAGATCTTAAACTCTCAGATTCTGAGGCTGCGTTAAAGGTCAGCCATCATAACTCCTACCAGATTAGCACATTCAATATGCAACAGCTGCACTGGCTATTGATACTGGTGGAGATCAGGGAGTTATTACAACTATGGATTTGCTCTGCCAAGAACAAAGTTATGGCATAAAAAAAAATTATGACCAAATTATAAGTGAATATGACCACATGAAGGCTGAATAAAACTCGTAATATTTGTAAAGGTTAGATATTTAAAACTCCAACCAGAATTTGAGCATTAAATATACAAAATCAATGAGGAATACAAAGCTTTAACCAAATTAGTGAAACCTTAAAGTCAGAGTGAAACAAAGAAGTAACAAGATTGTCTACTTGGTTATTTTGAAAGCTGCTGTGTTCCATACCTGTATGCTCTTATCCATACCAGTAATACCCAGATCCTTACCTGTACACTATGTTTCTTTATGGAATCACTTCATTTAAAATCTTAGCAGGAGATCCATAAACTATCCAACTAATTCTCTTGCTTTGTGTTTGTCTGTCCTAGATTTGTCTGTATGTCATTGTAAAAGCAAGACTCGAATCTCTTTTTTCTTTTCTTATCCCCCTTTTTAATCTAACAGTTGTTATTCCACAATTACAGATGTAGACTATTTAAAGTAATCCTTCAACTGTCATAATTGCTTTTCCAGCTAAGTTAAACCCTGAGCAATCTCTCTGGTTGTGGTATTGGCCACTTACATTAAAATTATCAGGGAAGTTTCTTGAAAAGGTAGATTCCTATGCCCCATCATAGGTCTGTAAAAATAGACTATCTGGGAGTGGGGCTTTGGAATCTGTATTTTTCATAAGCTTTTTGGGTGATTCTTAGGCACTTTTAATTTTGAGGCCATCTGTATTAGAGTTGGGAGAAACTGTAGAGAATTCCTCACTTTGGTATTCTAGATGACATCAAATCTGTATGTTAGATTCTTTTTTTTACAATCCAATCACAATAGTCACATTTCTCATTTGACTGTAGGCTCAGAATTTAAAAACAAAACAAAACTTAGGTACTGCTAGAACAGACTTTAGAAATAATCTATTGAGAACTTATCTAGAGAGAGATTGAATTCCTAATGTTATGCACCGGTAAACAGAAGGCCCAGCAATATAACCCAGGTTCCTCGAATTATTAAATTCTCCCCATTGCAGGCTATTTCCAAGAATTCCTCTAAAACACTTTTTCCCCTCAAATGAGTGCTTCAAACTTAGGAATTTCTAGAATTTGGTAACTGACAGTTTTGCTCTTCCATTAGAAGCAGACAAGCCCCCGCACCCCCAACCCAAAGTGTTTTCCTTGTTTGTGATGTCATTTCATGACTATAAGAAAAGAAGTGTCATATCATTGAATAGCTTATTTAAGACTTTAAACTTCAGTAATTTCAAGCTGTGATTTATGGAATTAATACATTCAGGGAAAGGTAAATTACAATTCTTAGAATTGCAAAATGACTCTCTCAAAAGAAATCAATGAATCTCTGGAGCAATCTGAGATAATCACTATGAAATCTTGGTGCAAATACTTTTCACTTTTGTGCATCTATTCAGTACACTGTGTGATTCAGAGGAATGTTTTAAATGTCATTTGAATTCACATTTACATAAGCACTTAAATCTCTCTAGAGTGATTTTAGATACAGGCAAATAAGACTTGGCCTCTGGGGCAAAGACTTCTTTTTAGTCATAGGTAAGCCCAATACTATCCAAGAAATATCTTACAAAAGGATGGGTATTTTCATATTCTATAAGTGGTAATATAAATAGTCATTTTTCCTCCAGTTACTTCCCATTGAACTCAAAATCATTAATTACAGAGGTCTACAAGACCCTCCTTGCTCAGACCCTCTACTTCCTGATTACCTTTGTCTTGGAATCTTGCTCCCCTGGCTCACTCTGTTTCTGTTACACTGGCCACAATTGCCTTGAGCTTCTGCCTTAGAGCCTTCATACTTCCTGTTCTCTTCACCTAGAATATTCATACCCTAGATATCTGAATAGCTTAGACTATTACTCCCTTCAGGTATCTGAATGCTACCTTAGCAAACAGATCTTTTTTAAGCATTTATATAAAATAGCAACCCCCTCGCCAAACACTTATTACCCTTAACCTGCTTTTTTTAATAAGATTTTTTAATACCTTTATTTATCTTCTGATTTTAAATTTTACTGTCTTTTCAAAATATAACATTTGATACATATAAAAGAAAGTATATATAACATTAATGTATTAATATATGATTAAAACATTAAAAGCAAAATGACATAATGAAACCCATGAACCAATAACTTAACCCCAAAACTAAGATAGTACCAGTAACTTGCATTAAGAATCACTTATGTGATTCTCTCCTATCCAGTCTCCCTTTCTATTGGAGTCACCACTGGGTTTTTTTTAAAACTATTTTATAGTTTTTAGTAGTTGTATTACATGCATTAATTCTCTCTCTTTCTGTCACAAATGCACATTAGTGCCTAAAAGTATATTGTATTGTTTTGCCTATTTTTTAAATTTCAAAGTATTAAGAGGGTACAAATGTTTTAGGTTATGCGGATCACTTTTGTAATGCTTGCGTTCCAGCTATAGGTGTGCCCATCACCCAGATAGTGTTCATTGTACCCATGAGGTAGGTTTATTCCCCTCCGCACTTCCCCCCTTCTCCCTGGTTGATTTCCACTGCGCTTTACGCCCCTCTGTGCACATGTGTGCTCATTGGTTAGTTCCGATTTAATAGTTGTTAGTTTGGCTTAGGGTGGGAACACGAAAAGTATGTATAGAATGTAATGTGGTCAATGGAAAATGTAGATAGTGATCATAAAGCCTGTGAAACAAAAGCCACAGGAGTTGGGGAGTCTAGAGGGTATAAATCTAACTCTGACCACAGGCAGCTGTAGCAAGGCTGGCATTCCTATCCCCCCTGATAAGGATGAAGCTACCCCCCTCCCCTATCTCTGCAGGTGTTGCTCACTCCCCCTAGAAAAAACCTCTATAACCCAAGGCTTTCCCCTCCCTTGGGGTGGATGCTTTTTTGGCCTCCACCCATCTGTACCCAGATGGTCAAATAAATCACATTTTTGATACCATGAGGCTTGGTGTGTCTCCCTCTTGGCTCTAGACCTAATAATAGTGAGTACATGTGGTGGTTGTATCTCCATTCTTGAGATACTTCCCTTAGGAGAATAGTCTCAAGTTCCATCCAGGTTGTTGCAAAGGTATTAATTCATCTTTTCTATGGCTCAGTAGTACTCCATGCTATACATATAACATAATTTATTAATCTCATGAATCGATGGGCACTTGAGTTGATTCCACACCTTTGCAATTGTGAATTATGCTGCAACAAATACTCAAGTGCAGGTGTCTTTTTGATGAGAAATATTCTTTTTCCTTGGGTTGATACCCAATAGTGGGATTGCTGGATCAAATGGTAAGTCTACTCTTAGTTCTTTAGGAACTATAGGAATCTCCATACTGTTTTCTGTAAGGGTTGTACTAATTTGCAGTCCCACCAACAGTGTATAAGCGTTCCTTTCTCTCTGCATCCATGCCAGCATCTGTTGTTTTTGGACTTTTTAATAAAAGCCATTCTAACTGGGTGATAATGCTTATTTTTTGAACTTTTTAGAACAGTATACTGCATAGGGCATTCTAGGACTTGCTTTTGTCCTTTAGCTTTGTTTTTCTAAGATACATTCAGGTTGTTGATTTAGCTATAGTTTCATTCTTTATTATTACTGTGTAATAATTCATTACATAAATATAACACAATTTGTTTATCCATTCCCCTATTGATGGACATTTGGGTTACTCCAGTTTTTTTTGGCTATTGAAACAGTGCTACTATGAACATATGTGGATATTCATATCCTGGTGCATATGTATAAGCGTTTCTCTAGAGTATATGCTTAGAAATAGAATTGTTATGTCAAACTGTTTTTAGTGTTTATACTAATTTATTCTTACAGCAGCCATATATAATATCTACATCCTTTTAATCCTACTAGTACTTGATAATTTTGGATGCCTTTATTTTTGCCAGTCTGGTGGGTTGAAATGGTATTTCATTGTGGTCTTAATCAGCATTTTAAAATGTTTTTAAAGACAGGGTCTCACTACGTTACCCAGGTTGGACTCAAACTCCTGCGCTCAAGCTCAGCCTCCTGTGTAGCTGGGACTACAGGCACGCGCCACTGCACCTGGATGTTTTTTTTTTATTATTACTAATGAGACTGAACATCATCCTTCCATATGTTTATGGGCCATTCTTGCTTTTTCAATTGGAAAGAAAACAATGAGGCAGATGTGGCCCAAGCACAGTGAGGGAGAGGGAGAGTGGCAGGATATGAGGCTTGAGGGTAACTGGGGTGGAGGTGGACTAGATAATGAGCCTTGTGAGACACGAAAATAACTAGATCACTCTGGCTGCTCATGGCTTTCAGAGAATAGACAACAGTGGAGGAAGACTTAAAGGAAAGAGACAAGCTAGAAAGCAGTTGTGGGAAGCTAATGCTACTGCTCAAAAGTGGTAGCAGGTTTTGAGAGGCAATTGTTACTGATCCAATCTATAATTAGCTTTAGTTCTATAAAAGTTATATATGTATTTTTCTAGAAGAGCTGTATATTTTTCTTTAAATTTTAGGTACATATTCACTTATTTTTTCTTAAACATGCTTCGAAATTCCAGAACTTTAATATTTTTTTCATAGATTCATTAGCAATTTCATAGCAAAATTTTTTAAATGTGTTATATTTATTCTTAAAATGTAATGATGGTTTTTCTATTGCCAAAGATTTGAGGATTAATTGCTAGTGTAATAATTTTAGCAACATTGTATTTGAATGGCTTTTATGGACTCAGCAGCTGTGGTTACTTACATTCAGCAGCTGCGGTTATCCTGACTCAAATGTTTTTTCATCAGTTATTAGAGAAGTCACAAGTTCCTGATAAATTCATTTTTGAAATCAGGAAGCATAAGTTACTCTTTTCTCCCAAATACCCTTCTATTTGAATATATTAATATTAACTCATATTTCAATAGCATATTTATTAGGCACAACTTTGCCAATAGCACCATTAGCCAAAAAAGATAATATATTTATATTTTTATACACAGTGTAATATAATAACTTCTGACTTCTAATTGTAGGCAAATCTGAGTTTAAATAGTTTTCACATTTTGAGCTCTAAGACCATTTAAGACAGAAGCAAGTAGATTGAAGGGCATTATCAGTCTACTTAACTTTGTAATATACACAATGATTTTATATTCCTTTTGAATATTTATGTGGAAATAATAAATTTACTAATAATATAAACATTTTTTTGCTTTTGTTAGGTTATTTGGTAAAAAATGAAAGTGTCTCTTATTTTGAAAATAGCAGCTAAAGAGAACTTGTCTTACCTTTTCTTTGTGAATTATATTTCATGATAATGAAAGAAAAGTTGATGAAGGAATACTCTTCTTTACTGAATAATTCTAGATAATAAGGAAGGAATGATGGAATTTGGAAAATCCTTATTTTATAAGCCCTAATAAAATAATTGATTCAGATGATTATTATCAAAGATTGAACCCGTTCCATGGAAGGTTCATGGGGAAATTTGCAAGAGAGGGATAAGCTGTCACCACTTGTACCCAGTAATTAATGTTTGCATCACAAAGAGGAGACATTCAGACATAATGTGCCTCCTGATATGATGCAATATAAAGTATACTTTCCAAAAGTATTCTTTCAAAAAAATGAACCTGAACCTAATCAGTTGATAATATATTTTATTCTTAAAATAGTTTTTAACATCATATATAAAGAATATTTACACCCTTTTTCCCTTAGACATCTCTTTGCATTCTTATTTGTTTTCTTTCATGATTGAGAAATTTAAAACACAAATAAGTGATAGCACATCTTACCAGAATTAAAATAGCACTTCTGACTACCAACTAGTGGTGTTATATAGTGTAGCAAAGGTGATAAATTAGGTGCTGTTGTAGGGTTCAGCTAGAGCAAATGAAAATAATTTATCAGAAAAACAAAGAAAATCAAACACTGAATCACCACAATTTTTTAAGACTAGAGAATCAATCAAAAGCTCTAGAAGTAACTTGAGCTTAACAGCATAATTGTGGATGTTAAACAATTAAGTAGTACATTCATTCTGAAAGATTTATGGCCCTTATTTTATTATAAACTTTAATATAAGAACCTCACAAAATATGAATTATAGCCCAATATGTTAAAAAAGGTGAAACAACTCATATCTCTCAAAAAATAAAAACAGAGAAGCAGTCAACATGTTGCAAATGTTAAAGTTTATAATACTAGCTTGGGAAAAACATACCTTTGTTTGGTTTTATTTTATGTTAGACAATGAAATAGTAAAATTTCAATATTTAATTGTAATATCATAACAATCAGTGGATACCTTACTGGCTTTATTACGTATACACTTCCTGCCCACACACACATCAATATCTGTATTCCAATACTTTATATACTTGATATTAATAATCTGGATCATCCTTAGCAAAATATTAAGAAGGTTAGTTAATAGTATTGAAATGGAGCCATTTAACACTGTTTTAGAAAAGAAAATGTAAGTGAATTGGTTTTGATGAGATTCATGATAAAGAAGCTGATTATAAGGAATTTATAGAAGTGAAAGTCCTAAATAGGGAATAAATTATTTACCTTGCCTCATTTGGATTAATTGATCTGTGTGTCTTTCATGGGAGCTTTGCATGTAGAGGAAACGCTGAAATTACAACCAAGTTAATATAGAGCATTAAAACTTAAGATTTATGAATAATTTTTTATCAATCAATAATTATTGCTTTATCCTTTTATAGTGTTTGCTATGCTATTACCTATCTCGTCATGTCATATTTTTAAAAAGGCTATCTTTAATTTGTCAGCATTTTGAAATTATGAAATTTAAATCAATCAAACTGAAAAATATTCCAGATTTCAGAAATGAACAAATAGAGACACCAAGAGGTTGTTAATTATGGGTTAATTAGAACTTTCTGAGTAAAGAAACAAATTTTCCAATAAGAGCCATTGGTCACAATATATAATTTTTATAACGGTTTACATCAACTTTAAGTTCTTTTGTTTTTTTAAACTCTTAAATAGTATAAACCAGTAAAAATTATGAAGCCAATTGCACAGAGGTAATAGTATGTAAAATGTTTATAGTATTTTTGGTCTTTATTTTTATAAAATATGACTGTTTATGTACCTATGCTCTTTCTTCCTGTTTAAAGTTGTTTTCATTTATTGCTACTTGTTTTCTTCATTCAGGTTATTTCACAATTGAGGATCTTGGGCAGATCAGTAACTGCTGGTTGCAAATTTGATAGAGAAATCTGGTCTAATGAACTTTCTCCTGTCCTCAATCTCTGGAAGAAACTAAACCAGGTTAGTACTGGAATGTTCTGATTCTTTTTCTTTTTTCTCCCTTTTGTTTTTTCTGGCATCGTAAACATGTGCTCTCTGCTTCTGCTTGTTTCATACAAGTAATCACATTGCACATATTTCTAACTATGAAGTTGTGGCCTATGATTTCTTTTCTTCATACTAATTCATATTGATGTTAGTATTCTTTGCTTCCCTTTTCTTAAACCAATTTTGGCTTACCTTTAAATTAATGACCAAATTTACCTAGATTTTCAGTTCTCTCCTTCAGCATTTCATTCTTTGTCTTGATGATTAATAGGGTTCTCTTTTTCAAGACTTAGCTTCTTATAACAGTTTCTGAGCCCAATTTCCAACTTTTTAATGACATTGGCTGTTTTAAATTTTTTAATGATTTTTCAGATCCATGCAGTTCTTAAAATGTGTACACCTGTATGACCCCATAAATATTCATATGTGTGTATTATGTAATATAGCTGTTTATTCTGAAAATAATGTAATATTATTTTAAGTTTTTACTTAGAGAATATAATAGAAATTTATTGATTTGAATAATTAAGTTTACCCCTTATTAAATAGCAAACCAATGGTAAAATTCTAATTATTGCAAAGATCTCATCTTACATTTTAGAGACATAATCTAGTTATCTATTGGATACTTTCCTTGTCTGTGAAATATCAGTGTGCTTGTTTAAGCCAATTTCCAGAGTTTTGGTAAGATTGACATCAACTTCATAATTTTCTCACCTAATTCCTTACACTTTTTTCTGTTTCTTTTTCTGACTCTGCACTGGCCATTTGTTTTTACCGTACATTAGGTTTGGTCTTAAAGCACTTATATCTCTATTTTTCATAAGAAATCCAGTCATGTGAGTTTGTAGTTTTTATGAACATTTGTGAAGTTGGAAGAAACAGTTCACATTGCTGAGTATGTGGTCTTCTATTAACTCACTTTCCTTTGAAAATATATTCTTTGAAATTTTGACACATTCTGTAGTTCCCAGAGTTGACTTTGGCCTCTGTGTGAAGTTTCCTGGAGGCGTCATTTAGTCTTTCTTGCCTTGTCTGCTTCTCTTCATCTGTCCCATCTGATTTTATTACTAGCCCCCTCCCAAACTGCCAACACACGTACATAACTGCTTTGTAATTCTGAGAATTTTTTTTCTATTACATAAAGAGGACCATATATATGACTTCAAAGGCTTACATATAAATTATTTGCCTTCTAAGACCCAACCCAATGTTAGAAACTCAAATTAGTTTTCTGCCTTTCCCCAAATCCTCATTTGGAATGTAGATATAGTCCATTACTAGTTCTCTGAAGTTGGATTTATGCCACAATATACTCCCTAATTACTTGATTCCTACATACAGCATAAAAAGGGTAGAGCCTAGGTGTAGAATACAGTATCATAGGAACATTGAAGTAAGTGTGTGGGCAGAAGCAAAGATTATAGCATATATTGCTCAAAGATTTTACTTTAGGGGAAGCACCTTGGGAGAAGTCAGATTGATAAACTCAGTAGACTCTCCAAATGAATGGTCATTCTGAAGCAAGTAGCTAGAGAGGAAGGAAACCAGGGATCGGGATCCCAAACTAAAAAAAATGTGTCAAAGGGAAGGGTAAAAGGTAGCTTTTGGAGTAATTTTCTGGACCCATTGGGGTGTGGGTACTTTGGCTTTTATTTTTTCTATTGAAATAGGTGTGTCCTTGTATTAAATCTGGGATCCTCATTTTTTCAATTCATTCTCTATGTTTTTCTTAATTATCTTTCTGGATCATATAATCCACCTCTTTGAAATTCATTACTTAGGAATAACATAAAATGCCAACTCCTTGGCGTGGGCATTTGTAGTCTCATCTCAGGCTGGCTGGCTGTCTTCATTCTGACTTTATTGTAACAGACATCCCATGTTTTTGTTGTACCAGAATACTTATTGTTTTCTTGTTTATTGTTTGTTTAACATGCCAGGCCTGTTTTAAACATTTTTATTTGTTGTGGTTCCCTCTGCATAGATTTACCTTCTTCTCGATTCAATTAGATATTTTTAAAAATAATCCTTAATATTCTAACAAAATACTGCTTTATCTCCATAGCTTTCCAGAGACATGTATTACAAATCCTGTGGTAACAAATGATGAGTAAATTATTGCCTTGTCCTTCAGAAGCTTACAAAATATTTAACATGTAGGTTCACAGAAATAGTGTATGTAAAAAGGAGCACTTTAGCTTTATTTGCATCTTTTTCTTAGTATTATGAAGCCTCTTTTTATTAATAGTAATCTCTTGAAAAGTCACTTTTCCTTGATTTTCAATTTAGAAGTTATTTCTTAATATGAAGCAACGTAGGAGTTACAGAATTGCTAATTGAAAAAGATTTTGATTTTCATTCTCAAGATAAACCTCTTAATTAAGCATTGTTATATTTTTAATATAAAGAACATATTTTTATTTTTGAGGATTATGAGATCATTTGTCATGGTGTATAATTCAATATTAGGACATGAATTATTTTGCTTCCTGTTCAAGGATCAAATAAATGCAGTTTGTTAAAGTTCCCACTAGATGAAATATTTTTATTCCACTGGAGCTGGCTATTTCTCTTCTGGTAAATAGGTTGAGGAAAATTTTTTGAGAAGTTTAGCCAAGGATGGTTTTTACTCCCATGGCCATTTCATTTGGTTCCAGCCACCTCTGTTCTGAATGGGGAGTCCTTGTTTCTGCTGGTAAGGATCTGGCAGCTAAATATTTTGAATGCTCATCAGTGATCTGACACAGTGATAAGAATGTGGAATTCAAATCTATCACTTCTAGCTGTACAACTTAGGAAAATTATTCAATTTCCCTGTGCTTCTTTTCTCTTATCTGTAAAATTGGGACAATGATAGTGCTTATCTCATAAAGTCTCATGAGGAGTAAAGGAATGAATACATGTAAAGCTTTTATAGCAGTGACTGGGATATGTAAGCATTCGCCAATATCTATTCATTTAACTTTTATTGAAGATACTTTTATTATAAGTGGTTGTTTATAATATGTGATCATTATTTCATTTGCTTTCTTAATCAAATTATTTTTGTTATTTATATAATTTTATTCAGTCATTCAAAAGATTTTAATTTTCAATTTTAACACACCTAGTATGCTTCAGTGATTTTATGCTAGGCACTATATAGAGATATTTGTGGACTAAACAGTCATAGTACCTATACTGTGGAGTTTACAGTTAGTATGTAAGAGAGACATTAAAAAATGAACAAATAAATAAGCAAATACTGTTACAAATTATTGCTGATGCTGTGGAAGGAAAGCACAGGTGCTTTTAGAATAAAAAAGAAGATCTATTTTGGACTGAATAATTAGGGAGTACCTTGTTTGAGAAGTGAAATTGAATCTGAGAAAGGAGAAGCTAGCAAGACAGAGTTGGGGAAGGCTGTTCTAAGCAAAGGGGACAGCATGCACAAATTCCGTGAGAATAGAAAAGGCTTGGCACATTCAATAAAACTAAAAGCATATCAGTGTGATTGGAGTATAGAGACTAAAAGATAGAATGGAATGAAGTAAAGGACATGCTATGGTCTGAATGTTTGTGTCTCCTCAAAATTCATATATTGAAATCATAACCCCCAAAGTGATGGTATTTGGAAGTGGGGGGCCTTTGAGAGGTGATTAGGTCATGAGGGTAGAGTCCCGTGAATGGGATTAGTCCCTTATAAAAGAGGCCCACCTACCTTTTTCTCTATGTGAAGACACAGCAAAATGATGGGCACCTGTGAACCAGGCAGTAGGCCCTCACCCACACTGAATCTGCTGGCACCTTGATCTTGCACTTTCAGTTTCTAGAACTGTGAGAAATAAATTCTGTTGTTTATAAGGTATCCGGTTTATGGTATTTTGTTATAGCAGCCAGAATGGACTAAGATAAGGGATAATTAAGGTAGAATAAGGAGTTTGTATTTTATTCCAAGTGCAGTGGGAAATTGTGAAAGAATTTTAAGCAGTGAAGTGAATATGATCCAGTTTACAATTTCAAAAGATTTCTCTGGCTGTTATGTAGAAATTGGTTTGGAGTGGTCAGAGAGGAAGTAAGGAGAACATTCAGGTAGCTCTTGTAGTAGTTCAGGAAAGAGTTGATAGAGGCTCAGATTATGGTGGCCGAGCAGATAGAAGAGTATACATTCAAATTAGATATTGGAAGTGTTATTGAAAGAACCTGAACATGGATTTACATGTAGGTTAAAGGAAAAGGATGTGTTGGTTTTGAGTGACTGGGTAGGAGTGGCACCATTTACTGAGTTAGGACAAACAGAGAGTACAAGCTCTGTAAAGAAAGGTAGTGTGGAATAGATAGGTAGTGATGCCTCAGAGATGATCAAGAGTTTAATTTTGGACATCTAGTAGATCTAAATATACAAGTACTGGAGCTCAAAAAGGATGTTTGAGCTTGTGGTATAAATTTAGGACTTAGCATCTAGGGAACATTTAAGTCATTGAAAAGCATTATATCAACTAAAGAGAAGAGGATATTGAGAGATATATGAAACATGTATGAACTTCCCTTTTTGTAAAATATAGTCATGGAACCAAGGGCAACTGGATAGCCAGTGTCTTCTCAGGTGGTGCAATAAAAAAGATGGATTTGTAGGAAATGATACAACTCAGATTTTCATCTTTTGTTTGGACATTTCTTCATTTTTTTTTCTGAGACAGAGTCTCGCTCTGTTGCCCCAGCTAGAGTGCAGTAGCATTGTCATAGCTCACTGCAGCCTCAAACTGCTGGGCTCAAGTGATCCTCTTGCTTCAGCCTCCTAAGTAGCTGGGACTACAGGTATATGCCACCACACCCGGCTAATTTTTCTATTTTTATTAATAGTAGAGATGGGGGGGGGTCTCACCCTTACTCAGGCCGGTCTCAAACTCCTGACCTCAAGCAATCCTCCAGTGTATGTGTGTGCGTGTGTGTGTATGAGAGAGAGATTGGGAGGGGGAGAGATCAAGAGAGCCAAGATTAAAAACAAGCTTTGTAGTCTACTGTATTCACACATTTTAAAGTAAATAGAAAGTAGAAAATAAAGCCAGAGGTATAAGGACTCAGATCAAGGTCCATTTATAAATGAACCTTTAATGCAGAAATGTGAATGATTCTACTAGGATAGAAAAGAAAATTGTTCCCACTTTTTCTACTGTAAGAATGAAACTATTGTTTTTCATACAATTTTTAGTTTAATATACTTTGCCATTATTTATAATAAAACTGTATTGGTAAGATAATAGAAAGTGTTATTAAAATAAGAGAGAAATAAGATAGTTTACTATTCATCTTAATGCACTATAATGTAGTAAAGCATGGACTATGGAACTCCACTGCTTGGCTTAAAATTCCAGCTCTGCCACTTACAGATGTGATTGTGTCCCTTTTATTTCATCTCTTTCCCTAATTGCCTGTTCTGTGAAATGGGGATAATTATAGATTGTTATATTGACTAGATTAGTTAATACTTGTAAAGCTCTTAGAACTATACCGAGCCCAATGTTAAGTGCTGAATAAATATTAGCTGCTATTAATATAGATTTTAAAGATAATATTAGGATGAAGTTGCTCTAAGGTCTCTCTATATTCTGGAAATTTGATACCTCTTAATAATGTATCTAGAAGAGTAGCATAATTTTTCTAATATTTATCTTAAAGATATAATTAACAATGAAGCTTATTCCAATTAGGTAAAAAAAAAAATAGATCTGTAGAGAAATGTAGCCTAGTTTAATATAATGGGTCACTTTAGAATCCTAATTGCACATTAAGGAAGTTTTCAATTGACTACTAATGAAATTGTTTTAAATGAATTACTTCTCTAGGAGGTATAATGATCATTATATATTTTTAACAAATGATTAATATATGAGTTCTGGATAAACATTATTACTTTTAGTGTTTTTCTGATGTGTTTCAAATGTACAATATTTCATTATACACATTTGTATGTGTCTTAATGTGGATTTGTGTGTACCGCTTTATCAGACTTGAAGTTTTTTAAATGTTGCATGATACCTATAACTATTGTTAGATTACTTGTTAGTTTCAGTATTTTCCCACTAAAAAATCCAGTTTTTTCTTTAGTTTTTTAAAAATTTGATTGTTACTATTGTTACCTTATTTGATACATTATAATTATGCCTATTTATGGGGTACAATTTGATAATTCAATATGTGTATGTGTTTTATAACGATCAAGTCAGTAGTTAGCATAGCCATCAGCTCATGCATTGATCATTTCTTTATGGTGAGAATATTTAAAAGCCTCTTTTCTAGCTATTTTATAATGTACAATATCTTATTGTAACCCATAGACATCCTACCGCACAATAGAACACCAGAACTTATTACTCCTATCTAATTGTACTTTTCTACCCTTTGACCAACCTTTCTCCCTCTCTCCCCTCCCCTCTATTATCATTGGTGACCACTGTTCTACTTTCCTCTGCTTGTATGATATCAACTTTTTTTTTTTAATATTCCACATGAGTTGAGATCATGAGATAGTTGTCTTTCTGTGTCTGGTTTATTTCACTTAACATGATGTCTTCCATGTTCATCCATGTTGCAAATGACATGATTTTATTCTTTGATGGCTGAACAGTATCCCATTGTGTATATATACCATGTTTTCTTTATCCATTCATCTATCGTTGGCCACTTAGGTTGACTCCATATCTTGGCTATTGTGAATAATGGTGCAATGAACATGGGAGTGCAGGTATCCCTTTGACATATTTATTTCAATTCTTTTGGATATATACCCAGAAATGGTATTGCTGGATCATATGGTAGTTCTATTTTTAGCCTTTTGAGAAACCTTCATACTGTCTTTCCATAATGGTTGTATTAATACTCCAACAGTGTGTTTTTTCAGATATTCACCAACACTTGTTTTCTTTTGTCTTTTTGATAATAACCATTCTACTAGAATGAGGTGGCATCTCATTGTGGTTTTGATTTGGATTTCCTTGATGATTAGTGATGTTGAGCATTTTTTTAATATATATGTTAGCCATTTTAATGTCTTGAAAAATGTCAGTTGAGGTTTCAATGTTGTGAAGCATTTCCCCCTTGTTTTCTTCTAGTTTCATGGTTTCAGGTTTTACATTTAAGTCTGTAATTAATTTTGAATTGATTTTTGTATGTGGTGAGAGTTAGGGGTCTAAACTCATTCTTTTCCACATGTAGATATGCAAATTTTCAAGCACCATTTATTGAAGAGATGATCTTTCCTCCAATGTGTGTTCTTGGCACCTTTGTGAAAAATCAGTTGGTACGTGAAGTTATTTCTGAGCTCTCTATTCTGTTTCATTTGTCTGTGTGTCTGTCTTTATGCCAATACCATGCTGTTCTGGATTCTATAGCTTTGTAGTATATTTTGAAGTTATGTAGTGTGATGCCTCCAGCTTTGTTCTTTTTGCTCAGAATTACTTTGGGTATTTGTGGTCTTTTATGGTTCCATATGAATTTTAGGGTTTTTTTTTTTATTTCTGTGAATAATGTCATTGGTATTTTGATAGAGATTGCATTAAATCTGTAGATTGCTTTGGGGTAGTATGGTCATTTTTAACAATATTTTTCCAATTCATGAACACAAGTTCTTTCCATTTAGTTGCATCATCTTCAATTTCTTTCATGAATGTTTTATAATTTTCAGTGTAGAGATCTTTTACCTTCTTTGTTATTTATTCCTAGGTATTTTTTTTTTGTAGCTATTGTAAATGAAATTGTTTTCTTTGGATAGCTCACTATTAGTCTGTAGAAACAATATTTATTTTTTATGTTGATTTTGTGTCCTGCAACATTACTGAATTTGTTTATTCTAACAGTTTTTTGGGGTAGTCTCTATATAAGATCATATCATCTGCAAACAGGGATAATTTGACTTTCTCCTTTACAATATGGATGCCTGTTGTTTCTTTGTCTTACCTAATTGCTCTGGCTAGAATTTTCAGTACTGTGTTGAATAGAAGTAGTGGGCATCCTTGTTTGTTCCTGATAGGGGTGAAGCTTTTAGCTTTTGTAGATCTGTGAGTTTGTCTTATATGGTTTTTAATGTGTTTAGGTAGATACTTTCTATACCTAATTTGTTGAGAGTTTATCATGAAGGGATGTTGAATTCTGTCAAATGCTTTTTCTGTGTCTACTGAAATCATTTGGCTTTTGTCTTTCTTTCCGTTAATGTGGTATATTATATTTATTGATTCGCATATGTTGAACCATTCCTGCATCCCTGGAATGAATCGCACTTGATCATAGTGAATGATCTTTTTAATGTGCTGTTGAATTTGGTTTACTAGTATCTTGTTGGGAACTTTTGCATCTATGTTCATCAGGGATATTGGCCTATTGTTTTCTTTTTTCTGTTATGTCCTTCTCTCATTCTCATTGCTTTGAAAATTTGTGAATTTTTTTAAAACTTGGCATAACAAACCATAGTAGTGTTTATGCCATTGCCATATTCAAGATCTTTTATTAATTTAGACTTTCATGCTTCAAGGTTGTGTCTTTAAATTTTTGTGGCTATATTAGTGATTATATCTTTTTCAGGAGAAAAAAATCAGGAAAATATAAAATATATAAAAATATACAATTATAACTTTTACGTTATGTTAACTGTTAATGCATAAAATATATACAAATATACAGTTATAACTTTAAATATTACTTTGTGTTGTTAATGCATATGTTTATCATTTTTTAAAATTGTTCAGATGCACAATTTAACATTTCATTTTTGTCATTTTTCCTGGCATTTGTTCTGAAAAACTCCATAAATTTGAAAAGCAAAATACCAAAAAGTGTAACACACAAAGAATCTAATCTCATTTAATATTCTGCAGGTATGCATTTGAAAGGTCAGTTCTTGCTTTAAAATTTTTATTACACACCAACTACCACCCAGCAATTTTTTAATACCTGGGTTATAGTGATAACTATTGAGATTTATTGGCATTCTGACCAATTTATATCTACTTTATATAGTTTCATAACTCCCATTAATTCTCATTTAAATTACCTGTATAATAAGAGGTGCATATAAAACAATCTCTTTTAGGCTGATGGAATTTGTTGAGAGAAAAATAGGTGATGGATTTTTTTGAACAAGAGTTGAACCAGTAGCTGTATTTCTTTGTCCAGATTGTTAAATAATTTGTATATCTGTCAAATTAAACTTGTAGACTCAGAATAGCTTAATTTCAAAAGAATGTGTCAAAGTTAAATGAAATTAAAATTCAGAGCACTAAAAGAAACAATTAAAAGCAATAGTATTTTCTTATATTCTTGAACTAAAAATATCTTTAAAATTGATCATTTAAAATTGATCAATTGAGTCTTATCCAGTTTTTCTCTCCTTTTAATCAAGGTGAATCATGAAATGTGACTACTATATCCTGTTTTTCCAAACTTTAAGGTGGGGAACATATCTGTAATACATACCTCTGTTGAATGAAAGCATTTCTCAGTTGTGCTTAGAGTTTACTTAGAATTTTCCAAAACTTCTGAAACTGTACAAATATAACCCACTGTTTCATTAAGTTCCAGCTGAAAGATTTCCTTTTGAATTTAGTTCTTAGTAATAGCTTTATCCATTCTCCATCCCCCTAAAAAAAAAAACCTGATATTTCATTCCTTTTGATAACAAGAATTACATAATTTTTACAATGACTCACTTTTTACTTGTGGCATTCTAGTCAGCAAAGCAGAAGACATATTAGATATTTTAACGGACAATTTTAATATAGCAAATTTGTCCACACCAGTGTTGGAGAGCTGAAAAAGAAAAAAAAAGTGGGATAACCGAAATATTTGCAGGCATCAGCTACCCTAGAGCTAGAGGAACAAAGGGAAGAGTCTGAGGTAATCAGAACCTAGAAACTTGGAGAAAGACCCCACGGAGTTGGATTTAAACCTCTGAGGAAGGTGTGCTCCCCTTCAGGAGGGAGTGCTGCCCTTCAAGGGTACTGATGTGTCAGAGGGGGATGCCATGGTTGATTCTGAAGGTGCCAAAAGAAGCTGGGCACTGGAGCCAACTGCTATTGCTAGAAAGATACAGAGAAGAATCTTCAAGCTAACAGGAAGAAGGAAGTTCCTTTTCCCCTACTCCTGCTTTCCATTCTCCTGTAGAAATCTGTTTGGCTGAACCTAACAGGACATAAACTGGAAAGGAGAACTTTAGTTTACAGAGTCAACCCCAGTTTCACAAGGCCATATACACAGGGTATAAAAAGATGGGTTGATTTGGAGCTGAGAGATAATACCTCCTACTCAAGAATAGAGTATGCGTTTTCATCTGTACTTCCTTTGGTTTTATTCTATTCTTCTTTTTCTTACATTTTGCTTCTTGATTAGTGTTTAGTTTAGTAATTCCTCCTCACCCTTCTTTCTTAATTTAAGCACTCAAGGCTATATTACTGAATTCTATTTCAGCTGTATCTCACAAGTTTTGATATGTATGTTTTCATTATTGTTTGGTTTTAAATATGTTCTAAATTATGATTTTATCTTCTGTGATCCATTTTTAATTATTCATTGCCTTCCTAATTACCTTTTAGTTATATATTTTTATCACATATAACTACATTGTGGTCAGAGAATGTGATGTTATGACACTAATCTTTTGAAATGTGTTGAGACCTGCTTTATGGCCCAGTGTGCCATCATGTTTTTAAAACTGTTTTGTGTTATGTTTGAAAAAAATATGTCTTCTGTTATTGTTGACTGCTATGCTCAAATTGTGTCTTTTAGATTGTTTTTAAAATGTTTTGTTCAAAACTTTTATACACATACACAAAATGGTTGACCATCAGTTTTTTATTAATACAAATTCAGAATATTACCTTTTCTTGATATATTGAATCTTAATCATTGTAAAGTGATTCTCTTTAGCTCTTATAATGTTTTTCCTATTTTTCTGATTTAAAATATATGCATCAGCTTTCTTTTAGTTATTACTTGCTAGATAAATCTTACTTCATACATTTACCCTTAACTTTCTGCAACCTTATTTTTTTATGTATGTCTCTTATAAAGAGCCTAATGCTGGATTATGTTTGATCTTTAACCGGAACATTTAGTCTATTAACATTAATTTAGATTAATTTCTATTACCATATGTTATGTTTTGTCTTTTTCCTACTTCTTTAAACTCCTTTCTTGTATTCCTTTGGACTGATTATTTTCTGTCATGTTTCTCTCTCCTAGTTTACAAGTTATAAATGTTTTCTACTTTTTAGTACTTATCCTAGATATTTTATTGTACATACTTAGCTTATCAAAGTTAAACTCAGTGTATTTACCAGCTTCCTGGAGAATTTGAGTAACTTAGGACATCATACTCAACTCCAACTTTATATGCAGTTATTATTGTAAATTTTAGTCTATCTTTTTTGTTGTTTACAGTGCTTACTTAGTTTTGCCCCATATTTATCACTTTTATTGTCCTTTATTTCTTCCTGCATTTCAAACATTCTATTTGGTTTCACTTTGCATGTGCTTGCAGTAAAGAAAGTGTCTTTGGGTGGTAAACTCTTTGATTTCTTATTTATTTGAAGATGCCTCTAATTTACCCTCTGTCTTAAAAGGTATATTATTATCTATTAATAGCCATTGTCTCATTATATTGAAGGTAAAGTGAGCTATAGTTGTATCTTATCTGGTTTCTATTGTTGAGAAGTCAATTTTTGTTTCTTTGGTCTATTCTTTCTTGCTGCTTTTAAGATATCTTTGCCTTGGTTTTCTACAGTTTTACTTTGATGAGATTGAGTGTGGGTTTGGGTTTTCTTTCTCTCTTTAATTCATTCCTTTTTTAAAATTTAGCTTAAGATTTAATGGGCTTATTGAATTTTGATTGGTGGTGTTCATCAGTATTGGTAAAGTCTCAGTTATTATTTTAAATATTGACTCTGCTTTACTCTCTCTTCTGGAACTCTAATTAGATATATATTAGACTTTTTCTCTTTATTCATCATATGTCTTAACTCATTTCTTACGTTCTCCCTCCCTCCTTCCCTCCCTCCCTTCCTTCCTTCCTTCCTTCCTTCCTTCCTTCCTTCCTTTCCTTCCTTTCTTTCCTTCCTTTCTTTCCTTTCCTTTCTTCCTTTCCTTCCTTCCTTTCCTTCCTTCCTTTCTTTACTTTCTTTCCTTTCTTCGTGATACATTCCAAATAAATTCTATAGATCTGTCTTCCAGTTCATTCATTGTCTCTTCAGCTAAATCTACTTGTCAAAGTTTTACATTTCTCAGTGTTCCTGTATAAAGATTAAAAAAAGCATTATATGACTCTTTGAATCTTTGACTACTATAAGAATTGTGGCCATTTGCCTAGTTAATTACTCTGAGCAGAAAGGAAATAAAAGTTTTATTAGCTCACTGAAAAGGGCCAAAGGTCACAGCCCTAAATTCCTGTGTTAAGCCCCAGGGTGCTGGAGAGACTAGAGGATTATCTCCTTGGGTATTTACATATCAAAAGGAATAAAGCCCTAAAACTTAGAATCATCTCTAGGTTGTCTGGCTCCTGGAGAGATTTTACTTACATACCACAACGTTGGTTAGAAGTCAAACACATTACATTTTCTAGAAGTCCCCTTTGAAGGGAAAGAAGACTACTGTCAGCTTCCTCTTTATAAGCAGAGAAAAACCACTTTCGCCATGCCTTGTACCTAGCCAGTGGAACATCTGACTACTTGAATATCATAATTGATCTGGCTTTCATCTGGCTGCCCTGGACATAAGGCTTGGGGCAAGAGAGTAGGGGAAAACACATTTATTTCCTGTGAGGTAATTAATAAGAAGTCTGTGATCCAGAATGCCTGTATTCATATTTAGGATGAAATTAATAAAGATTAAACCCAACACTTAGTTTTGTGAACAATTATTTATTTTCAGCTCATGGTTGCATTTGGGTGCATTCATGAATATGCTTTAATATTTTGTTCAGCATTTTTAGTTGTTTTCAGCAATATCTAGACCTGCCAGAAATGGAAACTTAAGTTATCTAGTTTTATATTGAACAATTGT